>JAWWEU010000081.1:128313163-128364585 GCA_035583155.1 Acropternis orthonyx | reverse complement strand
GGGGGAAGGGGGGAGAGCTTGCCCCCTGGTAAGGATCGCAGCAGCCGTGCCAGGGGGAAACCCACCACCCGCTATATACTACAGTTACGGCAACAGCTCCTGTGATATGCACAGATCTGGCTCCACTGTTGAGTCTGGATATGCCATCCTCAGGGGTATCACATTATTGCTTAACACTTTCTATGTCAGGCAATTTCTTGGAATGCAACTACGTTTTACAAAGAAGCTCCAGAGGTAGTGTTGCTCAATCAACCATTGGAGGTACTGAAGAAGAGACAAGAGGACATTGCTCTCTGTGTCATTCTGACACTTTGAAAACAAACGGCACATTGTTGTAAATGTGTTGGGGAACAACAGAGTAACTGGTTCATGTTGAGTCATTTCTTGTTGCCTCTTTAAAAGAGAAGGCAAAGTGTTTTCTTTTTTGTTAAACTAAGCTAGACTAAAACCAGGCCAGTTACACCATGCTGTGGTTTTACAACGGCCTGACCCAGAGAAGCCATTAGCTAACAATTTATATTTACACTAAAAGTTACAATATCATTTAACTGGCATTCTTTCCAATTTGTGAGATTCCAGGTCAAAATAAAACAATCTGAAGCGTGCAAACTATGTAAGCTCAGCAACCATTGGTTCAAGACAGAGCAAAGGATGGAGAACCTCATTTTTGGTTAGAAATCAAATGTCCTTTGTCTTCTAGAAAGGATTTTAGTTTGAGTTACTGCCTGCTGTGCAACTGTTACAGAGATTTTTACTATGAGTGTGTCCTAGTTACAGCGGCAGGAATCAGTTTATCACTGTGTAGGTGTAACCAAAACTGTCTATTCTACACCCTCTGTGTCATTTCTCATGAACTGTTAATAATGGATCGTTTGCAGCAGCTGCCCAGGGCACACTTCAGGCTACAGACTGGGTGTTAAAGGACCCTGCAAGGCATGAGAATGTTTTCTGTCTTCACACCAGTGATTCAGCCTCCCAGGAGGCATTAGCACACTCACACCAAGCCTGAGGGGTCATGTCTGCTAATGGGCCATTAGGGACTGGCACAATAGGCAGTTGCAATGACCTAGACCATCAAAGATTCCAAAAATATCCCATGACTCACAGAGTAAATCACCCACTGTGAAACTCCCTGCACTGGGGGAGGTACTGGGCATTCCCACCTGTACCTGAGCATATATAATCTTCAAGTTTTGGGACATCTGGTACCACTCATTGAATCCACAGGAGAACCAGAAATTCATCAGGGCTGTGACTGCCACTCTTGATGGGACTCTGACCATCATCCTCACCAACAGGTTTTCTTTTCCTTTTATTTTGCACTCAGGGGGACCAGGTGGTGCTCAGCACAGGGGCTAACAAATACAGTTCTGTTTGTGCCCCAGGGTAGTGGGTTATACATCTGGTTTTTGTGGGGTAAAACCAATTTTTTTCTCTGTATCATTATTATTGTAATCTTTTTAATATATTGTAACTCTGGCTTATAATCTCTCTTGAGTTGGGTTCATTTCTCCTGCCGGTTTACCTTTAAACCAGCACAGAGTGAGAAAGAGAAATTAAAGGACATTAATAGTATCAGAAGACAGAGGGTGAGAACAGATGGCAAACTTCTGAATGGGCTCACAAAGACCTGGATTTCTCCTAGTTTTAAACAGAGATGGGGACAAAACGTGTTCATTAGCATTCCAGCCAAAAAGTTCTGACTGTGTGAAGGGCTGTTGAATATACCTTTGCTCTTGCAAGTACTTACAGTATTACAGATGTTTGACTAACTCGGGTGTTTTTACCAGCCACTTTCAGAGAGATTTAAATTTCAGAACACAAACAAATACTTTTTTTTAAAAAAAAAAGTAAACTTCTAAATGCATGCTGCAGAAAAAGCAGAAAAATGTTTCTGCTATCAAAGCCCATGTAAGAATTCTTCCTGGGCAAGCTTACAAGGAGTATACCATCTCTTGAAACAACACAAAACAGATGCTGAACTACTTGAGGCTTACTTCCCTGAGGCAATTTTTGTACTGTAAAGTTGCACGGCCAGATGTCACTACCTGGAAGGTCTTCAACATCCATTGTACTTAACATAACGTGAAGATGACCAAACATTCAGACCTGAAGACTAAATGCTGCAGAAAACATAATTCGCCATTAGTTCAGCATGGTCTTCTCTGCAGAATCACTAATGGCTGGAAGCTGACCCTTAATATACATGTGACTGATACAGCTGAATAGTGGAGCATGGCTCCATAATGCAGCAGAAAGGAAAATACTGGAGTAGAAGACCTAACTGCAAGAAGTGTTAAGCCCAAGAGTTGGAGAGCTGCAAGCTCCAAAATTACTTCTGCACTGATTCCTTAGAGTCATCCAATAACATTTTCACTCCCTTACAGGAAAAGGATGCAAGATCCTCCAGCATGTTCCAAATAGGGTACATCTATACATATTGATTTCACAGTATCTTTTGGGTTTTTCTCAGTTACTTTCCCCAGTAATTGTGTTGAAAGAGGGTCTTTTCACCCCAATCATATTTTGTCCTGCTCTTTTTTGTACTTTGCATCCTCCATCTCCTTTCCCACATTCATCACACTTTTGTCATATTCCTGTTGGCTCCAGGGGCTTTTTCCTTCCTCTTCTTGCCCAGCTATTACTGCTTTTCACATCAAGGCAAATACAGCATCCACTGCAACCTCTGCTCCTCTTCCCTTCCTAGACTTGATCTCAGTCCACTTTTTTTTTTTTTCACTCTAACTTTGATGTCCCCTGTTTTAACCCCCTTTTCTCACTTCCTTCTCTCCCACAGCTTCATTTTCCCAAAATACTGGTGTTCACAGAGGTCTGGATGTCTTTGCCTGAACATCTTTTCAGTGTTTCTATTGTCAAGGAAGACTAGCAGGAGATCAAAGCAGGTGAGACCCTGAGGTTATGAGTCAAACGCTTTAGGTAAAGGTGGTAGTAGAAACTATCCGGAGGGAAACTGATCCCAGATGTGGCCATGGTGCAAGAATGTCTTTCACTCAGCTTTCTTATATATTTCTACCTCTTCCTTCACCTCCAGAACCTTTAGATTTCCCTTTTGTACTGCTGGCACTGACTTGCCAGCTAACCCTTCCATATTCCTCTCACCACTCTGTGTCCTTACTAGGAAGTTCAATCATTCATCCAAACATGATTCAGCCTCTTTCACTGTCAGCTTTCCATATCATTTCAGTGAACATTAGACTGTCAGCATCAGTAAACTAAACTTACCCTCTGATCTTTGCTTTTCCTTCCACAATGAGGGGTTTCTTCCCCTCCATTTTTTATCCCTGTATTCCTGCAGTACTGCATGGTTTTCACAAAACATTTCTGTCAGAACTCTTGTGAGGCCATTGACTTTTTCCAGTGTTAATTTGTTCTCTCCTTCTTGGCTTATCTTCCAACCTAAACTCCAAGATAACTAAATCACAGGCCTCCTATCCTGGCAAAATTTTCAGCATTCCTGATTCATTTCTCAAACCATTCATTCTTCTAATTCCCACTTCTCCCTGTCCCCATGCCAACACACCAACTTTCTACAAGAGAAGAAGCCAAAAGAAGACAAAACTCTCCTACACCCCACCTTTTCTTTTTAAGTTGGCTTCAGTGCTTACTGAACAAAAGCTGTTTTGGAAGAGGGTGGGCTGTTTTTTTAATGAAAAATTGAAATACCAATTACTGTCATAGCTCAATCAATTAGTAATATTTGTGTCCAGGTTCTGAAAACACTCGTGATCTGAATGAAGCCTGCTATTAACTTTATAAGTTAATGTAAGTTCTGAAACATCATGGTTTCTACAAGTTTTTGCAGCAAAGGGGCCACTCAACCTTGACAACTGAAAATAGAAAATAAGCAGATTGTAATTAGCTTTGGGATCTGTTGCTCTGTGACCCACTCTGAAAAGTGGATCTAACATCAAACTATACTGAGTGCCAATGGTTTGCCAAAATCCAGCCCTTAATGTTACATTAAGAAGGTTTATTTGCATTTAATTTTCCTTATTTCCCTTTCTATTATGACTGGGGCTGCGGCATTTTTTTTTTTTTTTTTTTTTTGGAGCATAAAATACACTGTCTTAGAATAATGTTATTTACACAATGCAATTAGCTTTTAAATTCACAATTTGTTTACAGGGTTGAGGTCAGACAGAGCAATTTTGTTATTCTTGCTTATGCTCTTTGCTGGGTGGAATTATCTCTCAAGACTGAACTCAGAGGGTACCAGCCCATGGAATTCCCGATTCTGATGAAACTTTACAACAGCATGTTTCTTTCATGGGTAAAACTCCAGGATTTAAAGAAAGTGCAGGGAAATGAGATTTCCTGGGAAAAATTCTTCTCTTGGAATTTTATCTCCAATCCATTTTTTTTATTTCAAATAATAGTGAATCCTGGAAACAATGGTTTCATTGTACAAATCCCTGACTTGAAAATTATTCCAAAAGCAGCCCTAGATGCTCGTGTATCATCTTGATACAAATCAGAAAAAAAGAATGGAAGAGGCACAAAAGAAACTTTCAGTATTCTAAAATCTTATTCAAGAAAATAGGTGTTCCTTTTATTTCTCTCCTTACTGATTGAAGTTTAGGAGTTAGCATATTTATATATCATCTATTCAAATGGATTATATTTTAATTTAAAGAAAAATTAAAAACATTAATTCTTTCTAAACTAACCACATCAGGAGAGTTTGCCAGACTTTTCAAGAAGTATCTGCTATGTAAAACCCAAGCACAATTCAAGATTGCAGGACCTCAGAGGAAATACAGCAAGAATAGAAACCACTGAGATACCTGTGGTAAGGACCCCAAGGAGATTTTGTTTGTCAGAGCAGAGGCTTGTAGTATAACCTCATTCCCACACAAAACAGTGGAGTGTGTGGCATTGTACTTCCTTCATATCACAGGAAGTCTGCATTGGCCACTTCCTCAGAATTTATTTTTTCTAAACTGTAAAAAATGCTCCCAAATCAAACCCATACCAAAGGCTCAGGACCAAGATGTAGTAATAAGTACAGCAGAAATCAGTGTTAATATCAGAGAAGCATATACCACCTTAACTGTAGTGGTGTTTAATAAATGACACTTCTGAAATACAGCAACTGAATTCTACCGCTGTTATTAGTAAGCTGTCTCCTATACTGAAGGAATGAACAAGGACAATATTGTTACTTATAATTCAGAGCTAGCTTTTATGAAAAAGACATGTGGCATCAGGAAAATGTAATTAATTTGGTGGTTTAAGCCTTCATAAATTATCAAGTATTCCCAATTGCAGTCCTGCAAAACTTACAGAGAGCATGAGCTGCCTTTAAATTACTTAGTTTGCTTGCTACCACAGTTCTTTTAAGGTGGTTAGATACTGACATGGTGTTAAAAATGCTCAAACTATTGCAATGCCTGACATACTGAGCTACCTTTAATTAAGACCATAATGTTCCTTTGGGCCATATGTAAGACAGTAATCTGTGTCCAGAGGCTGTCACTCTCTTCTCTAATGGACTACAGCACACAAAAATTAATTATAGGGGAAAGGTTGCTGCTCCAACTGGGACTGGAGTCTCAAGATTCGAAGGCAAATGTTTTGCTGTTGATCAAAATGAGCAGCTCCTTTTGCAGCAGCTAATACAGTTTCTGTCACATAGCACTTAACCCTCACTTCCAGCATTAATATCAGCAAATTTGTTGCCTAAGGGGAAATTTTTACATTTTTATGTATTCATTCATTTGTTCATTGTAATGCTATCACAATTTTGCCTATCAAAAACTGGGGGAAAAAAACTTGATTTGAAAAATTCAAAAGGAAACATCAGAGCTCCCAGCTACAAGATTCTTGTAGGTCTATGTAAATAAAAACAGACTACAGCTAAACAAAGATTTAAAAAATGTTTTTCATTGTTGTTTGTTTAAATTTTTAAACAAATTGACTTAGAACCTGAGAATGCTTTTTGTGTTTGCTTTCAGCAATGGTAAATTTCAATGGTAAGTAGCTTTAAGGAGTGGCTGCTTACAGATAAAGTAAAATTTTAAGTAAACAACATAAAATATTACTTAAAACAGAATTTCAAATTATGGAAAGTACTGCCCATTGCCCAAGACTATTAACTTTTTGACTCTCTGAACCAGAGCAAGCAATGCTGTAGGAAACAGGGAAAAAAAAAAAAAAAACACATTCCCTGAAAAAGATACATCTATGGTAAACTCCAGTTACTTGTGTTTAACAAAGAATCCTCTCGTGTTGTGAGCTTACCACAAAGATTTCAAAACTCACCACAAAAACTCACCAAAATATTCTGCTGGGCTAAAACACATCTGCACAGTGTTGACACTGTGTTTGTTCCTACCTACAAGAGGAATGAGGGAGAGTGAAATATGAGTCATTGCAAATATTTAAACTGAAGCAAGGGTTTAGGGATGGAGGAGAAAAAGGCATAACCTAAGTAGTAAGCTGGAAGACAAATTGTTGACTAAAAGGAGGAGACAGCAATGATGGTCTTGACACAGGATGGCCCATGCAATTTTTCAACAGATGATCATCAAAATTCAGAGCTGTACTGCCAGAACATATCTGCAGGCCCCCTTCTCCAGCCTCAGGATACAGACAGCTCCCATGAACCCCAGGGGAAATCTTTCAAGCAGCAGTGTTCCCTATTTCGGTAACACCTGAGATGATTAAATGAACAATGAAACTCAGTTGTAAATTTGCAGCAAGGTTACAGTCTGCAATCTGAATAGTATTAAGAGGAATGAAATAAAAATGAAATCAATGCTCACAGGATAATGTAAATCAGATGCAAATAAGCTTCCATTTTATTTGTCTTTTCTTTGTTTCCTTCTAATAATGGCATAGTTAGCTGATCAAATGCTCAGCACTTATTTTAAAACTCAGTGCAACTATTATTTCAGGGGATTTCTTGGGGGATAGGGGCATAGCAATTTCGCAACTCCCTGAATAAAATGAGCCCATATCTTTGCCTGTGAACAATTTCAAAATGCTAGTCAGAATCAAATATATGAATATGAAATGACAAAAATACTATTCTTATTACAAAATAAAAAATTACAGAAGCAGGTATTTGTCTATCAGGGCCTTATTCACAAAAGCAGTGCTGATGTGGGCAGCATTGCAGCACACTGTAACACACTTTGTAAAAGCTCTTTGCCTGGTATTTTCAGCTAACACAAACATATATGGGTCATATATATATCTGTGTATCAGCGATACACACACCACATACCCTCATTTTCTCTGACCAAAGTGCCTGAAAAAGTTCTTCTAATCATTATCTTTTAAAGAGCAATCCAGACATACCATACTAGTAGCATTTGTCCCCAGGATCTTAAGGGTGGAGGTCTCATGTTTGATTCTGCCATCAAACTGTTGTACTGATTGGATCAGATTCTTTAATGTCAATAAACCAGCTTCCTAGCCTGCTGTATGGAAATATTCCACAGTTCTTTTTTTTTGTCTGAGCTGCAGTACAATGTACTTCTTTGCCCTTATGAAAGTCACTTATTCATAAACTAACATATTTAGTCCCTAACCCTGAAGATAACAGCTAACAAAAAACCCAAAATCAAAGCTCAAAATACCTACAGAATTTCCTAATGTCTCTATTGCATCATGCACGTGCTTCCGTCCTATTAAAACTATCTTGAAACCAGCAGTCATTCTTCAGTCTGCCAGCCTGACACAAGCCAGCGTCCATTGCCAGAATCAGGCTGGAAATCACTGAGGAGGGTTTGTCTTTTGATAGATGTCCCACTATAGGAGAAGCAATATTTCTCATATTTCCTTAATTTCAAAAATTAATCTGTCCTTGGATTGACTGTAAAGCAATAATCAATAACTGAAGAAACCAGCCTTCAGCAAGATTGTTATACATTTGTTCTCATCTTCAGTGTCTGACTACCTAATAACTACATAGCCAGTCCTTCAAGTCCACTGTACCTCCTATCTCATGGTATAAGCAGACACAACTGTGTAGCAGACATTGCACTTCTGTCTCAAAAATTCACTTTTTATTCCCAGTATTAAAACTTTCTTGGTAAGCTGTGATCTGTTCTGGGACAGACACAAAAACAAGCTGACAGTCTACATGGTGGTTTTTCACATTCAAATGGCCTGAAGAGTTTGAAGCCAACACAAGGGCTATAAGAATGCCCGGAAAACCTCTTATGGAGCTTGTCAGATCAATATCAATAACCAACAGAAAAGATGTTTGAACTGAGACAATGGAAAGCAAATCTGTTATGATACTACTTTAGTCTTTGAAGCAAAGTGTACAGCCAAGATGGAAACCACGAGAGAGAATAAGAACTTCAAAGAAGTTCAAAGGAACTTCTCTTTCTTTTCACTGCCACTCTTTGCTTGGGAGAAGTTCGTACATTTGGCTTTTAGCTATGTGCTTCTGCCAGAAGAGATTGTTCTGATAGCTTGAAAATGTACAATGGCATTGTGTACAGAACTGGTCACTGTCAACTGTATACACCAGTAAGAACCAAAGTAAATCAAAAGTCCCAGATGAGCAAGGAGACTCATCAGTCTGCAGTCTTCATGGCTTCTTAGTAGGCTGACAGAAAAAATACCGCCAGACAGAAAAAATATTTCCAGATTTCTCCATATAAAATCTTTTGGGATTTGTATCTTCATCTCTTAGCCCCAGTTGAGGAAAAAAGTAATGAATGGAAAAGACCACCAATCCGTTTCATTAGTGTCCCAGATGTACAAATACACTTTAAAATTGCTTTGTTCCTAGAGCTGCATAGCTGACAATCCTGCTCTGGTTAATTTTTGCCTAACAGATTGCTCAAAAGATAATTGCAGCCTTTTTGATTAGCTCTTAGTATCAGGGAATACCAAGGTGATTTGTGAGCAGAGTCACTGTGAAGGCACGTGTGCAACAACAATGCAGGTAGCTGGCATCACCTGGAGGCATTCCTGCTGTCCGGCCTTTAAGGAGATGGCGTGGCTGAACTGCTTTTGTCAGCAGCAGAATCACGAGGACCAGTGATTACTGTACTACTGAGTCCACTGAAGCAGCCAACAGGCAGCTCCTTCTGCTAGGTTATTCTCTGTGCAGAACCGCTTTCCTTTGTCCCACAGGTATGTCCTACTTTTCCAATACTTTTGCATCACCTGATTCTCTCAGTTTCCCAGTCCTGAATTCTTCCTCCAGACTTTCTCACTTTTACTGAATTATTCAAACAGCATGGACAGAAAGCCCTTTACAAAACTCAAAAACTTGCTATGAGATTTAATGCAGGCAGAGAGCCTGGGCTGCTCTAGACAGTGAAGTTAGAGTGAAGAGGGATCTACCACCCATTATCACTAACATCGTATTTCTTTGACATTATCACTTAATTATCTTGTCTTGTTTATTTAAACAACAAGGCAATTAAGTGACATTGTCAATGGAACAGAACCCTGGCACAGGCGAATGGTCTCTGCTGTGAGATAAATGCCAAGATATTTAACAGGCAGCTGCATAACAGGAGAGATTGTTTACAAAGCACTGGGCAGTGATTGCTGGAAAATGTGTGCCATTGCTACTGCGGGGTACCTTACAGTCCTTACAGTCATAGTCTACAGCTGGGAAGTCCCTTGGTGCTTCCTCCAGATACAACTGTACCTTATGATTATACCTAAAATACTCTACCTGAGTCTGACATTACCAAAAGGATGTTGTAAATACCAAATGCCGTGAACCAGAAAGAACTGGAAAATAACAATTGGAAGTAGGAGTCACTTACAGGAAGTAGATAAATATAAAATAAAATAAAATAAATTTGCACCTACTAACTCTGAAAGGAGAACCAACTACCTTTGGTAAGCACAGAATGCTTATGGGAGAGGAACTCGTGGGAGTGGAGACACTTTGAATGGGCTGATGGGTAGGAAGGGGGTAGGTCTGAAGTCTGAGGAACTTTGGAAGAGAAGCAGTTTGGAGCAGGTGAGATGAACATCCCACATGGAGCATTTCAGACACACACACTTAAGACTACCTTCTGCCCTTGCATCACCCCCACTGCTTTGTTGATGGAAAGGTGGTCTTTCCAGGAAAAGGTTTTCTCTAGTCTAGTGGCATAATGCATATTTATGCCAATGATTGACCAGACTGGCCTGAAAATACCTTCTCTAGTTGTTCTTAAGGGTACAAAGTTCATGTTTTTGGTTTACATTCATTTCTATATAACCACTTTTATACAACAGAAATAATAGCAGACTACTCTGTGGGTTAGTGCTTTAAAGATGAATGTATTTATTTATTGATATTTTTAAGTGCTTACTTATTCCTTGTTGTTCTCCAGGGCAAAGGGTTTTCCTCTGGTAGAAACACAGCACTTAGGATTCTGGTTTTGAGCTAGAAAACGGAATTGCAGAAATTATGTCCACTTCGGGATAGAAGCAGAGGATAAGAAATGGAGCGAAGGGATGCTAGAAAATGCAATTGCAGAATTATGTCCACTCTGGGATAGAAGCAGAGGATAAGAAATTGAGTGGAAAGATGGAAGGAACTGTGAGCTACCAACAAGGAAACATAGTTTGTTCTTTAAAACTGTTTTAATATTCTACTAGTAGTTGTGTATTTTTTTTTCATCACTTTTTCTCAGTGATTCCAAACACTGGGAAAACACTGGTGTTTATATTGCATAGATTATTATGACAAACACCACCACTTCTTCCTGCTCTATTAGATGAGAGAGCTCAATTGCCTGATTATCTAAAGATCATGGCCAACTCCAATTATCATTACTTATTAAATCAAGTTTGACTCAGAAAAATAATTGAATGCTTAAATTAAGGCATTCTACTTTGTCATACACTTGGGTCTGCTGGCTAGTCTATGGAACAGTTGTTAATATTGAAAATGAGATGAAAGATGTTCTAAATTTATCTCCCCAGCATTTCCATTCAGCATAATAATGGATGTTTGACAGTAACACATTGTTGTTGAACCAGTCGAGAATCATTTCTGAAATGAAATGAGCACATACCTTCAAAAGTAGTCTCACAGAAACCTGGAATCATTCAGGGTGGAATAGATAAATGTTCATTCACCTGGGAGCTGTATTTTGGCTGCCTTATGGCTCAAATAAAAATGAACAATTTTCAAATGAATATAAAAATCATACTTAAAAGAGTCCAAATGGAAAGTATATATGTATTTTCCAGCATCCATATATAAATTAATATGTACCATCTGGGTTACATCTGGTGATATTAAAGTGTTGTCTCATGAGCAGAATACGTGTGAGAACCATGAAGCAAAGCTGAGCAGTTCTGGCACTTGCTGCAAAGGATACAACATTCATATGTAGCTCCAAAAGTACACTTCACTGATGCTGCTTTTAAATCCCTGTCTCCCTGCTTTTCTCCCATACTATTGCCTATATTTTCATTTTCTTTTTCCTAAGGACTTCTTACAGCTTCTCCATGATCCAGACTGCCATTTCATCTAGGTCCTGGGTTCAACTTTTGCAGCAGGCCTTGAGTCAGAGCAGCAGTCACACAGTGAGTAAAATCTATGGGTCTTCCATTTTCCATAGTGCTCCCACAATGAATCTCATCCTCATCTCACCATTCTCTGAAAATTCTGCTGAGAAAAGAAAACACCTTTTGTTCCTCTAGTTGTCTTCAGTCTCTGAGTAAATCCTTCCATTGGCTTGCCTTTCTGTATTCCATCCTTTTCCAAGATTTTAAAGACTCTTGCCCATCTTGACCTCTCCTCACTGTCATCTTCCTCTCTTTTACCTTAAATTATCCATGTTCCCCAAAACAGATGTGTAGCTGATTCATTTCTTTCCCTGGTCTGTCTGAGCTCTTAGTCATGTGGGCTCTGAGAGACCCCAATGAGAATTTGTTTGTCAACTGTCTCCTAAAGCACCAAAGCACACCAAAATTGTCTGGCCCCTCACAATGCCAGGACATGTCCAGGTACTTTACAAAAGGCTGTACTATGAGTTCAACACACGTTCTATTGTTCCAAAGTAAAAATTGAACATAAAACAAACCAAGTCTTCATTGCTGATTTTAAGACTGATCTACACAGGACCTAGAATAAGACTAGGACATCAGCACCATCCACAGCTTAAAAAGTGTTTCTACAGTTGAAAAATTTTGATCATCCTTGCACACAGCTCTTTTTTTTTTTTTTTTTGATTTTCAGATACAGTTAAGTGATGTGTTGATTTGATAACACAGATCTTCCCATGAAACAAGGGAGTGGATTAGATGGCCTTTCCTGCTCCTTTTCAGCCTTGTTTTCTTTGCTTCTGTTGGCTACACATTCACACTGTGAGGAGAACAACCTTTTTTGCCCTGTGCTACAGACAAACCCAACTAGTTCAAGAACATGCACATTTCAGAGAGAAGTGTATGTAAGAGCTCTATGCAGAAACCAAACCTCAGACACCCTGCACTGAACACACTGCAGGAGCAGATGCCTGACTTCTGATTTACCATGCGTGAAATTAAAGTACTTCAGTCCTCATAAGAGTGAAGGAGAACAGCACACCATTACTCACCTGAATAGATTAATCTCTTTCTGCACATAAACAAAAAGTATGTCTGTTCCTCTGGCTTTTCAAATAGGGTATGTTCATCAGCAGGATCTGGTCTCACCCATGGATCTGCAGGTTCCATGTGCAAGATTTTCAACATGTAAAAAATGTGTCTAGAAGTATGAATAGAAAGCCTTTTTTAGCTCTGACTCACCAGACACCGAGTTATACACAAGTCTGACATGTATTTCTCTCTTAGCTATGCATGTAGCACTGTGTCAGGCCCTGGGCTTTCCTAACACGCTGATATTTAGGGGGTCTAGTTTGTTTTCTTTCGGTCCTTTCTGGGGATAACACTGCTTGAAGAGGGGAATTGTTTATTTTTGACATGTAAAGATATTATGCCTTCACACATTTTAACCTTCAGAAGTAGATTTTTAGACTGCCATCGACTGCCTTGAATTATGTCAAAAGGCAGGTATCTCTGAAGGTTTCTCTGCAAAATCCATTATACAAACAAGACACAGTGACAGCCCAAATTACTTTCCAACACACCTAAATGAATCAGATTGAGGAATGGACGTTTTTTTCTGCCTCTTACACACAAGAAACTGAGGCTTGCAGTTAAGCAAAGAGGCTCATCACTGTTGTGGACCAAGGACTGGCCCCAGTGGTTTTGCTGTGGTCCCCAGCCCAGAGCTGGCATCTTCTTTTCACACAGGACAAGTTGTCTTGAATTTGGGCTCATTGCAGCAGAGAGGGATGAAATCAAAGGTGTCTCACTTGAACTATGGTACAGGTGGAAAAGCTGTAATATTTTTTATTTTACTTTTAAAAGAAACATAAAAAAATCTGCCAGGCAGAATATTTTTTCAGCTTTCTTTCCTAACCCTAGAGTGGCTGTAAAACCTCAGCAGTTAAAAATGTTTTCTCTGGCTCCAAGTCTAATGCATCCATAAAAATTACATTTTAAATAAAGAAAACATGTTTTGTTCCAGCTCCAGAGTGGCTCTAAGACATGACATATTTTTTAAAAATGCATTTAATTATTTATTTAAAAAATCCTTCAATACACCATGACTGAATAACTTGTTGAAAAGTCTATATACATTCTAATCTTGAATTTATCAACCTTAAATCAGCATTTTGGAACCTGGTAGAAGAAAATACTTAGATTAAAAACCTTTCATAGTTTCCCCTCAAGACTTCATTTAGTTCATGGCCTCTCTGGGGGTGTCTGGGCTGGATTTTGTGTTCTGTGAGAAGTAGAACTCCCTTTGTTTTTAAGTCAAGTCCAGGTAATTTCCAGACAACCTGAAGAAGTTTGAGACTTCAGTACTAAGAGAAATGTCACCAAACACTTCTGCCTCTTTGACTAAAGCCATGGTTGTCCTCAGAGGCAGAAGAGCCTCAAGAGATGTGTGAGCCTTTCAGAAAGGATACATCCTGAGAATCTACTGCATGATTTCCATTGTTCCTTCTGAGCTCCAGTAAGGGCTCCCTCTTCAACCTTCAGCAAGTCATTTAACAATTTTTATTTCATTTTCTTCTTTGCAGAATGGGAAAACTAATTTTTACTGGCCTTAAGGCATATCGTGCAGAGAGATCAATTCACATGCTTTCAGCAGGCAGCATTTTGCAAATGGCTGTTTTAATGGAGCTGTTCAGAGTGAGGACAGGGGAGGAGCATGGATAATCCTTCGACTGCCCATGAAAACAAGTTGTCAGGCTTCACAGTGCACAGACCCTCTGCCCTCTCTTACTGCTGGTCCGTGAGCTTTACTCTGTCCCACTGGAGGCAAGGAACAAAGGTGAGATTAGGCATTAGAGGGGAAGAGCTCCCTTCAACAGTGGATATAACTCTATAAAGCTGTTCTCTGCCTTCTTCTTCATTACTAACACTTCTAAGAGCCTTCCAAACTTAGTCGCTGAGAGCATACTTACAGTAAGGATTGTTTTTGCCTTGTTCTCCCCTCCTTGTTCTTGCCAAAATGTTCTACTGTAAAAGTCTCCTGTGACATACCACAGGCAGCTTGGGTCTTGACCATCACTCACAGTTATATATGACCAAGTAACTGTCATCCCGCTCTTCATTCCTTGGGTGAAATACATACTGACTAGTGCAGGCTCTCATATATATCACATCCATATGGGGCTTTGAAACAAAAATTTGGGAAAGGAGCAATGAGAAAAGTTGCTAAAAAGAGTACAAGAGGTCATTTGGATGTCTTCAGGTTCAAACATCCCTGTCCCCTGAAGCTGACTGGGAGTGTTTTGCCTCAGGTTCATGGATTTCCAGAACCAGCTTACCTTCCTGACTCATGCTGTTGCCATAAGTCAATGAGAGCTGTGGGATAAGGCTGAGGGATGAGGCCTCACAAGAGGTAACTCTGTCACCAGCTCCTGTGAGCTCAGTGCACAGCAAAACTATGCCCAGGGAACTTCTGCCTATCCAGGACCAAGACATAGGGCACACAGGGCCAGAGGTACCCTGCCTTCACAGGTACACTTGCTGCCCATCACTCACAGGGCTCAGCCAGTTCCCTGCTACTCACTGGAGCTCTTCTGGGGACTCCTGGAGATGGTCTGCATTTCTCTGCAAAACTTCTTGATGAGCCTTTTTAAATATTGACAATAAAAAGCTGTCAGGAAGAGCAAGTGAACTATAGTCATCTACACCTAGATACACTGAAAGGTATACATTGTCTTTATATTTTTATATAAAGTGATTGTAATTTCATGCCTTGAAGAACCCGCTGTCCTCTGCTAAGATTCTCAGTTCTGCTTAGTGTGAAATGTTATAAACATGGTTAAGCAGAATCTGTTTATGTTGGAAGTCTAAGAGAATAAAAATATTTTTACAGATCTATTAATCTATTAAAAAAACTGCCATGGTCAGCTCTGTCTCATGCTAGAGAGCATTAATGTTAGGGATGGCCATAAAAGCCACAGTCTCTCCCTAGCAGAGAGGAACTGGAATAATTCTTTCCTGCCCCTCCCCCCCCCCCCCAACAAAGGACTGTCACATTCTTCCTAAAATAATGAGCATTGTTTATTCATATCCAAATAATTTTGGTTAGGTGATGATGAAGCCATTGCAAACATTGTCTGCTAGTCAAAGACCAGAGACACAATTCTCATTTACCACAGTATTGTTTTGTTAGATTCATGATTCCTGATTCCTATCCAGAAGCAGCATCATCAGCCTTTTGCTAGAGGTGACTGTGAGAGCTGAAGGAGTAAAAGATGACAGCGGATTCATATGAATGTGTAGTTTTACGAACTATGTACAGGGGATCCTGCATTTACTTCCTCACCTGACTGGTTGTTTATGAGATCTCAACAAGCCCCCCACTACCATGGGGCAGGATGTCTGCAATGTGAACACAACCAGCAGCAGTACCAAATGGTGCCGCTGAGAATTAATTGTCTTTTGTTACATCAATTTAATGAACTGTTTTTTAGGGACATCTGGCTTCCCTGCCTGAGGGTGGGGAAAGAGTGGACTACCAGGAAGGTAAGAAAAGGCTTTTATTTAGCACATTTTTTCTCCAAATATTCCTATTGTTATTGCTTGCTGCCATGGCCCCACTATTCTGCATGGTTGATCCACACTACTGCATATTCCCTTCCAAACACCTGCATGCAGTCTCCTCCGACATTCCTAACGTTTACACTAAATAACACTGCAGCTTCACTCCACTTGAAGCTTTTCCCTGGCTGTCATGATCCCTGTTTAGCTCTTTTCTCCTCTAACAAGTCCTCACTACAGCATACAGGAAGAACAGGCACTGACCAGGGTAGAAGGACTCTTGCCACTATTTCCTACATTAGCACAGAAGATCAGTGTCTCTCTAGGAGAACTGTGATTTTATTTTTACTAAATGGCCTGTGAAAGCATTTCCATTAGAGATGCTTTGGTGTATTATAACTAAGTGGACAGAACAGAGTGAGAATTTATTTATCTAGGAAAGTTTGGATCAGATAGAACATCTGGTTTTCATTGAAATTCTCAACTTTAAAAAAAAAGAAAAAAAAATAAATTAGTCCAGCTGGTTTAATAGAGACTCAAGGAAGGCAGGTATCTGACCTGATTGCAAGATTGTTGAAACAAGGTCAAAACATGAGCATCCTCTGAAGTCTCAGTTCAGATCATGCCTGGAGAGCATTTTAACATCCAGTTTGCAGGTCTGAATAAGAAAAAAGATTGCTTGTAAGTGCTGAGTGCACAAAGAATCATATTGTTTCTCTGAAATGTTTCTGTTTTCTTTCCTTCTATTGTAAATCTTGGTATCAGGTGATTCAGCCTAACTACTGCACAAGTTTGAAGAAAAACATGCTTCGCGGTGGGCAACGCCAACACACTCAGCTTTGTACGAACCTCAACACAGCCATGCTGGATAGACTGAGGCACAGGATATCCAGCTTAGCTGTCAGTGCAAGGAACGAGTTTTGAGAGGGATATGCCAGGACTTGAGCCTGGCTGAAAGATTTCTTCTGAAAGAAGTCATAATATGCGGCATCTACTGCTGTAGTTTCAGGAAAGAGAATTGATGAAAAGGGAAACTTTCCCTCAGTCTGTTGGTGGTCACCGTTGTCCCCAGTGATACAGGATGACTCACAGTCCCTAGGATCCCTGGAGAACAAAGTAGTTTCATTTCTAACTAGGCTAGACGTTCTTTGTAATGTGGGAGATGTGCCCTGCACCGTACAGCAATTTGTCCTGGCTATCAAATTTGATCTGGAAAACATCTATTGACGAACCAGAGATGCTGTCATAGGAAAAAACACTGACACTGGCAGCGACTGTTAAACATTTTCCTCAGACACCAGGAGGTGCTTTGAAATGGTGTTTTGCACTTTTTATAAGTAGCTTTATGTCTTGGCACTGTGTTTATGTGAGAAATAATGTGAAGAGGTGCCCTGTTTGTGTATGGACCTACATACCTGTTTTTCTGGCTGCTAGCCTAGCCTGGCTGTGAGACTGTGGGTCAGGAACAAGTAGTACCATTTTGTGATTGGTACCATGAAAGTGATATTTCAGTTAATATTTTTCAGATCAGCTAAGGATTACATGAAAGAGTCAAAGAAAGAACTTAGGCCTCTTGTTCCTCAGTCCCTGCTCTAATAAAGGAGTGATTAATATTACAGTTCATTATTACTTTCAATTTCAACTCCCATATGAAGCTAGAGGAGCTGCAGTACTAGTCAGAATCCTATTTTCTACCTGTCAGTTAAGCAAATGAAGTCCCAAGACAGTCTGACTCACCTTTATATTTAAAAGAAAATTCTCTATTCCAACACAGGACTGTCTTTTTAAAAATGTGTCTTTATTCTGAAAAGCGACTGTCAGAAAATCACATCCTTTTACTCAATTGATCTATTCCCTGTCTGTATTTTTATCCAATGTATTTAGTACTAAAATGAATTTTTACATTTTTTTTTCTTTCACTTTTTAGTGTTGACAAAGATATAAGGAAAAAAACTGGTTTCCGTTCTGGCTCATGTGTTACCAAAACAGTTGTTAAATGCCTTCCATTTCCAGGACCAGAATGCTGCCTTCTCAACTATTCCTTTGCAAACTCAGAGGACAATTTATTTGCAAAGGTTTAATTGTGAACAGAATTTAATGTAATGAAGCTTTAATGGCAAAGCTGTATGAGCCAGAAAATGCACAGCTTGACTTTCAGATCCCAAGCTGAGTCTGCAAGTGGAGATGCTCCTAAACTAAGAAAATGTCATTCAAGTCACTCAGGCACAATAAATGTGAATCCCTCACCACTCTTTTTATAGTCAAGAACAGGCTCATATGAACACTAATGGAGGACTAAGATACTGATGGCTACTTCTGCATAACCAGGGTAGAGTTAACGGCAAGACTCAAAGAAACGTTGTGCAAAACCTGTAAAAACTCCATACACACAATTGGCCAAATGTCTTTTCTTCAGAGCAGAACAACTGCAGTGCACAAAAAATGCCCTATCTTTCCAACTCTACCAGTTTGTCTAAAGAAAAATGTCTCCTTAGAAATCTTCCCTTTGGCCATCATGGCTGCAGTGACACTTTCACTTTTGCTCCAGAACTCATCTGAAGAGACAAGTTCTAGTAAAGCCTTAGGGTGTGATGGCCATAAAAATACATGATTTCAGGTGATGGGTAGTGAAATGTGCCAGCAAACCAGGATTTCAAGACCGGGTGTCTGCTCTTGGTGGCAATAATAAGCAATTCCTTGAAGAAAACAACAAAACAATAAGTTGTGCCAGCTAAGAGTGCCCAACAACCTTTTCAACTCCTCATTCACTTTACCAGTGTGTTCTGAAGATCATTTTTGTTGGAAATCTGTATTTAGAGTCTGTTCACTCATCTTTCCTGCCTCTGGTTCTTCCTCCAGGCAAAACCAGCCTAAATAAAACAGCTGACACTGTCTTTTTTTTACACAGGCAAGTAATGAGTATCTTGAGACTCTTGGCCTCTGGGAATGTTCCTGGGAAAAGCCAAACTGGTTAAATAGCTATCTGAAGAGTCACAGATGAAAGGTAAGAAGTGTAGATTTTGATAACTGGATAGCTCTAATTGTTGGGAGAACATTTTGTTCTGAATTTTTTGTTGCTCACCACCATTAAGTTGTTGCCAAGTACTGATTTTACCCTTCCTGTAGCTTTGTAATTATTTGTGCACTGTGAGTTGAATCACAGAAGAGTTTGGGTTGGCAGGGACCTAGACATTTTCAACTAGATCAGGTTGCTTAGAGCTGCATCCCGCCTGACCTTGAATGTTTCCAGGGCATGGGGTCTCTACCACCTCTCTGGGTGACCTGCTCCAGTTTTTCACCACTCTCATAGCAAAAAAAGTGTCTTCCTTATATTTAGCTAAATCTACCCTCTCTTAGTTTGAAATCATTACCCCTTGTTCTATCACAACAGGCCCTACTAAAACGTCTGTTCCTATCTTTCTTATAAGCCCCCTTTATGTATTGAAAGGCTGCAATAAGGTTACCCTGGAGCCTTCACTTCTCCAGGCTTAAGAACCCCAACTCTCTCAGCCTTCTCTCGTAGGAAAGGTGCTCTATCCCTCTGATCATTGACCACCTCTGGACCTGCTTCAGTTGGTCCATGTCCTCTACTGAGGACTCCAGAACTGGATGCAGTAGTCCAGGTGGAGTTTCACAGGGGCAGAGCAAAGGGGCAGAATGATCTCCTTCATCCACTGGCCATGCTTCTTTAGATGCAGCCCAGGATACAGTTGGCTTTCTGACTGCAAGCAGATATTAATGACTCACATCCAGAATGAATCAAAGGACACTTCAGATAGGTGCTTTCTAATATCATATTTGTATCTGAACAGTCACATTGATTAAAAAAAAATTAAAGGCCAGCTCTGAATCTTGTTAGTTATAGTCATCTTGCAAATTGATGGACATGTCTTCAAAAGTGTTCCATAGTAGGTCAATTCACCAGCTACTATGTCATGAGCTACTACTGTCATGTAGTCAGCTGTAACTTGCATAATTTTTTGGTATAATTTATTTCCCCTAATATTTTGGGGTTTTTTTTGGCCAAATATACCAGTGTTACTGACTTATTTACTTGTTTCAAAAACTGTAGTTCCTGTCTCGTTTATCAGTCATTCCAACAGAATAGGAGATATAGTGGCGCCTGTATCTTCAGAGTGCTGCATGAGGTTTTAGCACTCATCTCTCATTAAATTCAATGATACTCAAGCTAAAAGTATGAATAGTTCCCTCTCTACTGCCCTCTTACCTACAGCTAAAAGACAGGCAAGCCTATGATCATTCTTTTCTTCAGGTGCCCCATGTTAAACTGAAACTCAGTAAATACAGTTTTTATAACCCAGAGTCTTTTCAAGAATCAGTCAATGCAGAACAATGCTCTTTGTTTACCTTCACAGTGCAGTGAGAGAAAATACTCTGATGGGTCTATTCATAGTCTCTACATGGTTGTCAGTCCTACACTGGTGATCTGTGTATGATATGGATATGCCTAACAGTCATTTTACTGTATATGGACATATGTAACAAGTACTATTTAAGTGGAACGTCGGATTTCTTAGCATTTTCTAAATGACTATTCTCAGTGAAATGAAATCCAATGCCAAAATTTTAAAGAAAGAATACCTATTAGCAAAAACAATTTTTTTAAAATTTTATTTATTCCTTAAATAAAAAGGGATCCTGGAGCAATAATTATCAATCTTCACATGACAGAAAAACTGCATGCTGCTTTAGCCATTTTTACTGTCCATGTAACTCAAGGTCTCTTTCCAACAGTGCTTTTACACCCAACTAGGAGAGAAAGAGAGAGGTCCCAATTTCCCTTGTGTTGTGCTACTGAACAAGTGGACACAGAGGCTCAGAGGGATGAGCTCCTGCTCAAAGCAGCCTGTTAGCTCCCTTGAAGAAAAGATAAGCAGCGACTTTGCCAGCTGTTGTTGGAAGCAGCTCTGACCCGTGCTTCTCCCAGCCTGCATACCCAAGACAATAGGGAATGAGACCCCAGCTCTGTGTATGACATACTTGCCTTGTGTGCCCAAAGGGCATCTCAAAGTGAAAGGCAGTCTCATCTAATCAAGCAGTTTTCCTCTTTCTCTTCCATTTTCAAGAAGCAGCAATGTTATTCTGTTTATGGCTCTATTTAAAATTTGTTTTGTTAATTCTGTGGCCTAACTGTAAAAGACTGAATGATACTGTACATGTGAATTAGACCTGAATTATGCAAGTGCAAAAGTACAGGTGAAGACACTGGTTTCTGTGAAAACTGAGCAGGCCAGCCTTTAACTCTAGATTCTTCTCCCTGTTTAAATTGGCTGCTAGAAAGCAAAAAGTCTTTCAAAGAATTTAAACACAGAAGGCAAGTTCTCATCCTAAATAAAAAAACCAGCACAATAGCAGCTACTAGGAAGAAAATTAACTGTATCCCAGCTGAAACCAGGACTACACCCATTTCTAAAATACAGTGAGGTGATGCATTTCCCAGTAATTAAATACTTCACTGGAAACCTTAATAAGCATGTGCTAATTTGAGTTCACAGTAGATGCTCAAAACCAATAAATTACAATTATCTATCACACCCACATCCCTTTTATGATTACTGTTCTGCCATGGAACTAATGCTAAGGCTAAATGTTTTCTGTTACCACAACCTTATAAAAAAATCTTTGTTATGCCTAACAGAAATCAAGTGTTGGCTATGAAATGTGAATTTCTGAATTCTGCTAGATACTCTCTCAAAATGCTGATGGCAAACAAATAAGAGACTCGCATCAAGAAATTACAACAATAAACACAGACACATTTCATTTACCATGTTTTTCTACTGATGGTAAGAGTGAAAAACTTCCAATATAAAGGAGGAAGTACTTGTTATAGCTATCATCTTTCGTATGTCTGACTGATTCTGAACTGATCTGGAGCAAAGCCCCAGTGTCAAAATGCTTTTAAGAACAAGGGAATCCTGGTTGCCCTGAAACCATATTAACAGACAGTAGAAAAGCTGTCACAAATACCAGAGGAAAAGCATTTTCTGTTCAGATTTTTGTTCTCCCAAATGCATTTCCACAAGTTCATATCCATAGACCATTATTACCTAGTATACAAGAAACAATTGGCTGTGGTTATGCTTTTCGTCCACTTTCCCTCCTTCAGTCCCTCCGTTCACTCAAATATCATCTCATACCAATGAATCAGAAACCAGGCTAAGGCATGCTGCTGTCTTGCCTTTCTATAAAACATTTTTAAATAGATAGCACAAGAAGCAGCACTCTAGTTCTTTCCCCTTACAGAAAAATATATTGTTCCTTCCAACTTTTAAAGTTGGCTCTATTACAGATTCATTTCCTATACACTGTCACAGTGATGAGTAACATGTATACAAATCTATGGCTCTTGAGTCTTATTTCTACCTTAAAGTAGCTGCAATGTATCCTCCAGATTGCTAACAGAACTGGAAGCAGATGCTTTGGAAACCATTTAGATTTCAATAAAGGAAGGAGCCTTTTTCTGGTTAATAGATTATGTACAGATTTCAGTGGTTGGATTGGAGTCATAAACCATAAAACTAGAACTTGAGGTAATGAAATTCAGCTTCTTCCTTGTTCAAAGGCTTTGTGAAAGATCTTGAGCAAGCAGTTTGTACTGATTTAGAAAGTAAGCATTTCCAGTATCTTTAAGGAAGTGTGTCTAACATTTTCTGATCTTCGGAACAGTGGAACCATCTCATAGCAGCATTCAAAAATATATTCTCTAAGGGTTCAGAAGTGTCCAGATACTATACTGAAATCCCAGAAATTCTTTTGTTGGAGTCTCTTTTCCTTTTCTCTGACATTATGTTTGTGTATGATAAGGAAAATTTTCCTTTATTCCTGGCTACACCTCTTCTGAGTGAGATATAACATAAGCTTCTTATAAGAATAGTCATTTACTGGCTCATTAGACATGTCTTCTCCTCTTCCTACAACCCAGAGCCATGCATGGGGCAGAGGCAGGTCATACATGATCTGAAGATGCATTTCTTCTTTTTCAGAAGCTGACAAGAAAGTCTTCCATTGTACCTATACACTTTCTACTACCCTAGCAGTCAGCACTATGAACCATAGCATCCATTTGTCTACTTTCTTCCAAGAATCTTTTTTTTTGATAGCCACCTGTGGGAATCTCTGTTCCAAAAAGTCTAAAGGACTTGGAGCTTATTGGTTTACTGCCTGAAAATCATTTGACCAACTCAGCCTGCATCTCAATGTGCAAGTAATGCCTTTTGCAGACAGAAAGGGGCAGGCAGCAAATGCAAGTCTTATGACTAACAATCATTAAATAGCTGAAAAGCATTCAAGTTTCTAAGACGTTTACAAATTGCAAGAGGAACATTTTGCAGAATAAAACTGCAGTCATGGAGCTTAATTCTTGCTCTACTATTTTATTACTGCTACTGTTTTATATTAGCGCACTGAGCAATTTGTATGCATCTATGGACCTTTTAGTAACATATACCCAAAGCAACTGCCAGATGTTATTCAGGGCTGCTAATACGTAATAGTTCTAATGAATAATGTTTTTGTTAAGAATGTGGCAAACTGCTATTTATTCAGATGAATTCCAACCAACCATAATGCCTGGCTCTTACTTCTGAGGTATGAACACAATAATTACCAAACACAGTTCTAAAATGCAATTTGTTAACATGAAGGAGATTGTGAGATCATGATATACATTTAAAGTGTCCCCAAAGGTGCTTTTGGTTGGGTTTTTTTCCCCCTGAGTCTTTGTATACATAAGCAGGGGCTACATTTACTGAAGCCACCAGCTCAGTGTCTCTGCATGCATTTCTGCATCCCTGCATGCATCAAGATTCAACAACTGAAAGTCAGAATTTGAGGCAAGCAGCTATCTTCTTACCTAGAAGACAAAGGAGGAAATGAAACTTCAAAATTGTCACTCTTTTTTATTTTTCATTAGGTTTAGGCTCCAAAGTAACTTACAGTGTTTTGAAAATATCCTCAGAACATGTCCCACAGTCAGCAGGCATTTTAAAGTTACAAAGAAGTAGCACCAGAAACAAAATCTGTATTAGAACCAAAAGCTACACAGTTTGCTCGTGGGCCCAGGGAGAGATCTGCACAGAGCTGTCAGAATCAAACAGAACCACAAGCTGCAGGCTTAGCCTGTGGGAATGGGAGGAGAACATGAACAGTGTTGAGAGGTGTCATTGACTAGACAGAATCAAAATAAATAGAAAATTCAACAATTATGTATTTATTAATTTTAAATAAACACCTGCAATGCTGATGTCTTAATGTGGCACAGAGGACTGGAAAGTAATTTAAAATGCTATAAAATTATAATTAAATGTTTTTATTGGAGATTAAACTGGAACTAGCACTGAAAAATTAGATCTCGAACAAAGTAGGTGAACTCAAAAAAGAATAAGTGAAACTAACACATTACTGTGGAATTAAAATTGTATGAACATAAAAATATTTTGGAGACTGACCTAAAAAGTTTTAAATCACATTGTTTTAAATCTAAATCTAATCATGTGCATCTGAATAACTTCTCTAGTGTTGTATGAGTTTCCCATCAGTCAGGACAGTTCAGGACATACACTTTCTCCTGTCCCTCTGCAGAGTTTCTGCTGAGCTTGCAGAGTTGCAGACCTGTTTTATACTGACAGAGAGTTACAAGCATTTCAACTTATACACAGATAAGTGCAGAAATTTTCAGCCTCATAGCTGGGAGACAGATGATACTGCAGGTGCATTAGTAGGAATACGAGTACCACACTATTTTTATCATGACTCATCTGGGAATTTAAAAAACAGGCAGTCTTCCCTTCTGCAGCTGAGAAAGGCCAGGGAAAAAACCTCTGGAGAATTCAAGCAGCTGGGCTGGAGAAACATTTTGGTTTTGTGCAACTCGTTACTTCTACCATTTAGAAAGTACAGTAAATACTGAGACAAGGGAGGAAAAAAGACTTGGGCATATAACTAGTTGATAAAGGAAGGGTGTTCCAAAAGAAAGAAAGGGTGTTACAGAAGACTAGCATTTCTGTGACTGTTCTATATAACCTTGATCTTTCTCATTATTACTGTAGAGCTTTTTAACACTAGATGGAAGTGATAATTCTTGGAGGAGCTTGTCATATACATGACCACAAGAAGGCAAATAACAGTTGAGGATGGCAGAATCTACTTTATGGCAATACAGAAACCAACATCTCTGTGGTTGTGACACTGATTATACTGAAGTCAGTTCTCACAGCTTGGGACACACAGGAAGAATCTGAGTTTTAAAAAAGTGAAAAATGAAAAAATGAAAAAGACATGTGTTTTGTGTGTTTTGTCCTGTATCCTTCTCCTGATTGTTTGACATCACTGTCCCACAGCCCATTAGATCAGCACAAGTGAGAGCAAGCAGGCAAGACAAATTTGGTGGAGAGGCTGGTGGGAAGAAGGTGGAAACCTTTAAAACTAGTTCTACTTCCTTAAAAATACTGTGTTAAATGGCACCAGGGGAGACCCAATCTGGACATAGGAAACCTTTGTGCCTCCCATCCAGGAACAGGGCAGTGATCTAGGCTTAACTTGGAGAAGCTGTGGCTCAACTGATCCTTGTTGTGCAATAATGAACTTTTGTGGAATTCACTGAATTAGGGGACACTGTCCTCATCAGAAGAATAAATGGTCTCATGGTGTCCAGCCTTGCAAAGCAGAGCTCATGCAGACACAGCTGTGGTCAGGAGAGCAAGAATTGATTCAGAATGGAAAAAAGACTTAGTTTTATCTGAAAGGGTCAACTTTCATGCACTGGGTTTTTATATGGGTGCCAAAAATTATTTTCCCAGTCACATATAACTCCAAATTGTATGTTATGTATATTGGTATCACCCTCTCAGAACATTTTCTTGCTGGTATTTTAAAATAGAAATCTAATTAAAAAAAAACAAAAACAAACTAGCTATTTTTGATGAAAATTTCTCTCTTCCTGTCAATGCACTGTCCCTGGCTGGGGGCTCCCTCCCCATCTGTCCTGTCCCACTGCCCCAGCCAGGGACAAGGCAGGACAGCAGGTAGCCTGGGCAGAGAGACAGGGGGCATCTCCCTGGGGCAAAGACTGGCCAAGGCTGGCACAGGAGGTCAGGTTGTCTGGGAGCATCTCCCCATGCCATCAAAGGAATGGACCACCCAAGGCGGCCCTGTCTCTAAGCCAGCCCTGGGCTGGCAGCTAGATCCCTAGAGAGGGCTGCTGCCAGAGTCCTCACAACCTTCTCAGAGACAGGTAAGGACTCCATGGAATGCATTTCTTTTGCTAAAAAGAGAGGAAGAAAAATCCCTTTTGATGCTTTATCACTGGGTACCAACTTTCCCACTGTGTGTGATTTTTGCTCCTGTGATCCATTCCATCTCAGAAGAAAAGTGTGTAGACTGAAGGGTGATAATGAACAGGGCAGAAAACATGGAAGAAAATTAGACATTAATTAATTGCCAAATTTTGCTGCCATGAGCCCTGGAACCATTAGTGTACTGCAGCTCCCATCGGAACTCATTCCCTCATTGCAGTATCTCCTGCTGCTTTCCAGATGATGGAGTGATGTGATTGGCGTGTGTCATATACGTGTCATTCTTTTACCTCAAAAAGATGAATTTGTTAATGCCTTAGATATTCCCTAATTTACTCAAAGCCAGGTGAATTTGGGGTGTGGATCTTGCCAGGGGAACACCAAGAATGTCTATCCTGCCCATGAAGGTGTGTCATTCCTCTCTGCACAGCCACTGCATGGGCTGAGCATTCTAATGAAGCAGCTGCATGGTTTTTGCGGTAGAGGATCCCACTAAGCACCTTCTTCAGTGTTCCCCATTCAGTACAAAGCCAGGCACTTTCATTACTATTTTAGGAGACATCATTCAAATTAGATATTGATCACAGTTTCAATTCTTAAAGAGCTTCTTCTTTCTGATTCTTTCACAGATATTAAAAATTGTATGTATGTTGTATGTCAGTTGTATGACATTCCTGCTGCACAAAAAATTTAACCTTTGAGGAACTGAATCACAGGTAAGTGCAAGCTCCTTCCTTTGCATGAACACTGGAGATGATGAAGTCCTGGCACTTCAGATAACTCTGCAATTTTTAGCCCATAACACACCCTCTCATGCCTCCAATCCACCAGTCCTGCCTTTGGGAGTACTTGGCATCTCTGTTAGCCTGGGCTTTGGAAACTTTCACTAGGAGTCCAGAAAACAGAGCTGACAGTTTAATGAGCCTCAGAGGAAGGTCAGGTTTTGTGTGACTTGCCTAGCATCACAGAGGAATCCTATGCCATAGATTTAGATCCTGCTCTCTAAACTTGCATTTCATTAAACTAGTGATGAAATAATTTCTTTGCCTAAAACACACTCAATCAGATTCCCAAATTCTTTAACAAGGATCTTCCAGGTAATGGTACCCTCTTTCACTGCAGCATCATAACACCAGAGCATCTGAAACTGCTCATCAAGTGAGATGGATCCAGCAGAGGTTGTAAGTTCCTATAAGTAGTCTGCTTCAAAGTACACACACATAGCCACAATGTAGTCTTAGATGCAATCTTAATGTAGTAAATTTTTAACTTCATTGAAAGCTAGAATTTGAAATTTATTTTTTGGATTTTGAAACATCTAATATAATTTTAATGTCTCATCCAACTGTTTTAAGTTGTTAAAGGAATCCTTGTAAAATCTGCCTTCCTCTGTAATAGGCATGCTATTATTATGTTCCAGAAGCAAATTAACTACGAAGGACCAATTATATACTGCCTTTTATGTTAGGTGAGTAGCTTTCAAGTGTGGGAAGTGTAATAAGTACATTTCTTTCTGAGAGGGAGGTTTTGAGTAGTAGCTTTTTACATCCACTCCATACTTATATTTTCTTAGTGGCAGTGACTGTGTGAGGAGCTCAGATGAGAAGAATTAGGACCTATAATCTCAAAGCCAGATTTTGCAATGTTCACCCACCTAAATGTTCTTTCTTCAGTTGTGCTTAGTAGGACCTGAATTTGTAAGGTACTGAAGTGAAAGCCATGTGATGAGTGAGAGAGATTCAGCCCAGGGGGATTCAGGACCTCTTGATACCATCTACACCAAAAAGATTTTAAGACACAAAATGTAAGTCTGGTCGAAATGTCAGTCTGGTCGAAAGGTCAGTCTGGTCGAAAGGTCAGTCTGGACTAAAAAACGGATGGAGGACCTCAGGGTGGGCTCAGGCCCATTTTAAACAAGGGAAGTAAACAGTTTGTGCCTATGAAAATGGCAAGAGAAAGTTACAGCAGGGCTCGAGGCAGGACCGAGAGCCTGTGCCACAGGGATGTCCACAGCACCCTATACACAGTATGTGTTACTGAGAAGCCACAGGGCGTTGTTCAGTTCCTCACGCTCCATCTGCCAGCATCATGGTGGGCCTGCAGGGTAAAGGAGGCAAATCCTCCTAACGTTCCAGGTGCGAGTCCACACCTGCATCCTCTTTGAAACAGTGTCTACTTCTCCATGCCATGGAAAAGTTATACAGAACATGGAATATGCAGAGTTACAGTAGCTGGCAGCTGTTTAAGCCCAGGCAACTATTTCATCATTAGTCTGAGTATACAGTCATGCAAACTGATCACGTTTATTGCTGATTTTGTTTATATTTGCGTATACTAAGGGGTTTTCAGCCAAGAGTAACTCGCTTGTTCAAACCCAACTCATTTGCAGCAGAAGTGATCCTCAACTCTGCTGCATCTGTGTGCACCCTTGTGAAAACAGAGGGTGGGTGGCAATAGCATTGGGAGCAATGCCAATCTTGCCTTGCCAACATGGATGTATACTCTGAAATATCCAGAGCTACTGTACATGGGGAACCGTGGTGAAAAGGACAAGCAGATGTGATTTACCTAATTGATGGCCTAATTAAGATCTGAAGAAGAGGTGGGTGATTTAGTGCTGTTGGAAAACAAGTTATTGAAAGGATTGAAAATTGATATAAAAGGTCTCAGTGGTGTTTAACAAACAGAATTCATTCAAAAATGTTTTTGAATGTTCCAGACATCATTTTCTACAACTCTGCCAGACTATGATCACCATGTTCAGTACAGAGCCAAGAGAGCACAGCTGGGGTGAGTGGGGGTTGCCACTGAGTTTTCTCACTCTCATCTGTTTGATGTGATGCCTGTCCCTTAGACTGTGGCATTAGTCGGTAGGCAAAACAGTGTGCATTGTCTCTCACTTCAGTGAAATGCCCATGTTCACTATATAGCATGTTTTGTTCATCAGTTTCCACTCAACTCCATTTTTAAGTGCTTCAAAACAAGTCACTCTGAGCTGGATGTGGTTTAAAGAACCAGGAATTGCTCAGCCCTGAGGTGATCCTCCTGGAGTTTATCTGCTCCTTCTATTTGCGAATTTGCCATTTTTTTTCTTTTTTCTGTTTCCCACATAAAAATATCAATCTCACACAGCCTTGTCAAATTCTAGCCATCAGTCATAAGGTGGTGCTACACTGTGAGGGAAGGCAGCTGTCTCTGAGAAAACCTTGCTGTTAGATTTCTAAAACAGATATTTGGGCAAGGGAGGCTGGGAAGAGAAAAGACTGCTTGACTGTTTGGAAAGTGAAGAGGGTTTTTTATAAAAATGGTCTTGAGACAAGTGAGGAGAGCAAAGGCAACATATCTAGGTGACAATGAAGGATCTTGTGCACTCTGAGTCACTTAGCAATTTACCCCATGGGGAAGGAAACCGTTTAGTCCAGGAAGTCCCTAGTGATGGGATCACTGACAGAGCTACCTTTGAACTCAGCTTTGGCGCCACAACTGGGCAAAGGGAGTGAATATGAGTGACTGAAAACTTGGTTTCCTGTGCAAAATGATCCTACTGCAAGTCACCTCTCAATTTGTATCTGGATAACTCATCAAGCTTGTGTAGAGGGGAGATCCCACACCTGCTCAGTACTGCCATAGCTACAATCTGCAAAGACCAGTCAGCCCTTATCACTTAGAAAGGGGGACTATTGAAGAACATGGGTTCCTAAAACTAAAGCCTGCAGATGTTTTGCAAGTCCAGCTTCCCACACAGACAATAAAGGTTTTGATCCTTCTGGATAGATTCAATCAAATTTGACACAGATGGAGAGGATTCAAAGGAAATTAACATGTTTAAAAAACATGAGGAGTTAAGGAAAGACTCTCTATGAGACACTCACGTGAAAGCAACCAAAGAATCTACACCAGAGAGAGCCTTCACGATTCTTTAGTTACAGGGACGAAAAGCAGGAAAAGAAACGACAAGCAAGAAACAATAGGCCCCCAAATGTCAATCAAAATAGCACCTTCTCAGACATCAAATTCAATCATGACAGACACAGCTTCGTAGTAACTCTGACTCCAGTAGTTCAGATGTTCACAAAATAATTTATTCTCTGTGGGAAGCCTTCTTCTTTGAACCTGCTTCCTCCACCTGGTCAAGAAAAAGTTTTAACGACTTTCCCAGTGCAGTGCTTGCCTTTAAAGACTTGGGGGTTGTTGCAGAGAAGGCCTTCAAAGATTGAATCAAAAATATATTTTGCTGATGGTTGAAATTAGTTGTGTTTTAGGTTGATTTTATTTTAGATTTTTGACAAAGAAGTCTGGAGTACTAGGTATATTTTCTTGTATGTTTATACTGGAAAAGGAAATACAGTAAAATTAAGAATGAGCATTACCCAGTCCTTGCCTTATGAGACCATAGAGATCTAGGCCATAAAATAAATGAGCACAATATTACTGAGTGCTGGACTTTGTTCAGAGTTATCTGAAAGATGCAAAATCATAATGAGACCTGCTAGCTTAAGCAAGGACATTAATATCCAGACACGAGCTTTTTTCCCTTCTCTTCTGCACCCTGTTTATTTCAGGAAACCTGTGAAGTTCCAATATTCAAAAATATACCTGTGTACTTCTGAGTGGAGAGTATTAGGCAAAAATGTTGATGTGGCTTCATCATGGGTTTTGAAGTAAACCAAGGTGTTTACTCTCTTCCTGTGGCTAATGGTACCCAATTTAGAACTGATCTCACTCAGCACAATAGAAATGTCCATAATTAGCCAGATTTAAACAGGAATCAGGGCTTTTTTTTTAAGACATCACTTACTGATACACTTGATATTGATAGTCTTGATATTGGAGAAAAAGGAGCTGGAAAAATTACTCACAAAACTTTCAATTACAGGAAGAATCAGAAAGGGATTTGGCACCTACTTTTTAGACTTAATCCCCTCATTTACCTTTTTATCTTGGAGGTGCCTGAGGTACTGAGGTTACTAAGTGTCTGACACTGTGAGTAGCTGACATGCCATCAGTGCCAAACAAATTCTGTCTCTGAAGTTTCAACAGAACTCTCCAAGGAGGCAACAATCAAGCACCTGTGACCTCCATGGGTTGGTACCAATGCTCCAGCTGCAAAATATGAGGTTTGGTCCTCCAGTTTCTGCCACTTCAACCCCCATGAAATCTGTTTTTTCCCTCATGGCACTCAGCTAGGCTGTGAGTCAAATTTAGAATTTTCCATGGAAGCTCTTAATTTGCTTCACCACCAGAACCGTTTGTAAACAATGCTGAAAACACTAAGTATGTGCTTCAGATACTCCCTTACTGATTAAGACTCACATCCACTGTCATCTGACACATGGCACAGCTGGGCACAGATCTCTGATGGGATCTTCTAGTCCAGTCATAACACACAAAAAAAAATCTATAATACAATCAAACCAGAACATCTTTCCACACGTCCCTAAGATCACCAAAACCAGAATTCATTAGATATGAAAGCCCTCAGAGTGTCCAGTCACCCAAAATTGGAGAGAATTTCCATGGTGAAGGTCATACTGAAGCTGTGACTGTCTGGACAGCAGAGGATTGAGAAGATATTAAAGGGAACTGCCCTATATAAAAAAGATAACATTTCAAAAACACCTTATTTCTGCTGGAAGCCAAGCACATTTCCTCCACACTCATCTCCGGTGAGAAATACCCTGGAATTTTTCTCCCTGAAATGCTAACTAGTCTGCTGTAAGAGAAAGCCCAGTTCACTTTGAAGTGGTAAGTACGCTTAAATTTGCTCCAGGCTTCAGTATCCCTGAGGGTCCTAAGGCCTACAAATTATTTTTATTCATTTAAAATGGAATAAAAATTTAAAAAAAAATCAATACAGCGGAAAAAAAGACACTGGAGAGTTTTGTAACCCACTCACTCTCCCCATGGTCTTCTGTCTTCATTCTAACAGGATCTCCCCTATCTTTTCTTCTGGAGAAAAATTCTGCTTTCGTTCAGGGTGAAGTAAAATTTGACACATGGTCTGGAAAGGCAAAAATATTGCTGCCATAACTCTGTCTGTTGTGCATTAGGATTGGTGTGTTTGTTTGCATATTCTGCCAACAATGTATATGGAGAGAAGCTTCAATGAAAGTGCTGTCACAGAACAATGTAGTACTGCACCAAAGGGTATGACTGCAGCAAAGCTGCTATGTTTCACCAGCCCCAGTAACGCTGCAGCAAAGACCACGGGTTGCATTTTGTCACACAAGAGGAGTGTTTAGCTGGTAGTCTATGAGGATATCAGAGCAGCTGCATCTTCCTTCCTGCTACTTCGTATTTTAGCCTTGTTGAAGCTATTGAAGATGCGTCTGTCACACTGCTGTCAGACTCTCAGTTACTCTGCAAGAGCAGCATGGGCTGACCCACGGGAGCACAGATTTAGTGTTTGGAGGCAGTTTGCATTGCAGTTTGTGGAAACAGGGAGCTTGAGGAACAAATGTGTCATCCAGACAACTTGCATCAATAGATAAAATACTGTATCCTTGTTATTCAGCCTGTGGTTACCTCTGTGTTATTCAGCTAAATATTCCTAAAAATATTGGAAATTTTTCTAGCAAATGCTTGTCACCACATATTTGTTTTAGGTACCTGTCCTGCAAACCCTTCTTAATGTCCACACATTTGCGCCACATTTCAAGTGTTTTAGCTCTTATGGTGATGAAAATGCCATTGGTATGAGACAACTCAATGGTATTCATAATCCCCCTTATTTAGGGGGAATTATAAAGTTCATTTATAAAATAGAAAGTAACTTATACTACGGTTTGTCAAATAAAGAAAGTGTTTATGAACCAGGTTTATAACTGGTGAAGTGGGTGGGAATTTTGCTACTGCCTTGAGTTGTTTCCAGTATGGTCCTTATGCTGCACACCATATGTCTTGCAAACCACCACACAATCCCTCACCCCAAATTGCTAGCTCCTCTCTTTTTTGGAAGGAGAACTAATAAGACAGATTCAGGCGAAGTACCCTCATTGTTCATAATGAAGATTAAAAGCATAATTATTTTTAGGAGTTCCTCAGAGAGAGGAAAATACAGATTTCAGACAGAGATGTCAGATGATCTTCAGAAAAAAAGAATCCTGCAGGTACTGCACTCTCTTCTGTTTCATGTCTCTGCACCCGCCTCTCACTGACTCCTGGCTGCCATTTTAAAGAATAGCATGGGAATTATTTCAGACATGTAAAAGATGGGGTGTGATTCAATTTGAGATCTCAGTGGGTTGCAGGGATGAAATTGGCAATTGTGAAAAATCTTCCTACACATTTTCCATATATTTCACATGTCATCCCACAAAAGGAATGAAAAAGAGTCCATTTTACTGAAGCTGTGAGAAGAAGAGTATAGAAATTGGAAAGGTGAGTAAAATGTTCCAGAATGCCTCCATTTTACACAAGCTATTCCAGAAAAACCAGGGAGCAGTCATCTCCCATGCACAATATTCCTTTAAATCTATGCCACTAGACCTTAGAGTATGAGAAAAATCTATGACACTAATCCAATCCTTCATTATGTATTGTGTGCAATCAGTGTGTTCAGGATAGAAAAACAATTCAGAAAGAACAAGATCAGACCCCCAAGAAAACTCAAAAAATTTAGAAGTGGAATCAACAGCCAACGATAAGTAAATAAACAACATCTGGGCTTGTGTGAACTGGCAGATCAATATTACTGGAGTTTTGAACAAGGTACTGTTGAAGGAGATTTGAAGAGAATGAGGGAGTTCCCCCATGTACTGCAATGAAGAAAGACTTCCATGTGTAAGAGAAAGTATCAGAATGACGGTGTGGAAAGGACTTTTTTCTGCAATGCCCAGAGACTTATGAAAAACACTGCCTGAAGCACACTGACATCTCAAAGCCTCTCTGAGTTAGTTTCCAGCATCCTACTGGGACATCTAGGCTGGACATCCTATATATGAAGGCGACGAAGGATCCTGTGTAGGGATCGTATTAAATCTCTAGGAGCAGCATGTGTTTGTCAAGATCCAGCTTTGTGGTTGTGAAGGGTGCTAAATTTTAGAAATTCAGTGCTAACTAGGGAAGGCTACAAGAAGTTTTAATGTCTTACATTAACTTTCGCCTGAACTCTCTTCAGCTCTGCCTGACTCTTTATGCAATATGGGACATATTGATATGTGTCAGTTCTGTCTGGAGGGATGTACCAAAAATATATCAATCTTGGTACATGATGAGACTGAATTGAATATTAAATTGTTATTCTACATAGGCAACACATTGCCTAGATTGACTCACACATACAAAAGGAAATGTCTGACTTAATTTCTGTGGGTTTTATGTCATTTTTGTTAATTTCTGTCATTTTTGTAAGAATCTGGTCTACTTTCACAGCTGAAGCTTGTTTCTTGTGAAAGAGAAACAGTGACATCCTGTGGTCCAACTATAGGAAAAACATGTATTTTATTGTTACCCTTTCTTGAATGTACTTTCCCTTTTTCTGTATAACTTAGCAAGAACAATCTCAAATTTGGCTATGAAGAAAATAATATTAGACAGATCCAAACAGCCCTTTACATGTGCAATAAGCTTTCTGTATGTGTGGGATTACAGGGATCAGGAAATTGAGGACATTTAATAAATATGACATTTTAGTTTCACACTAATCAAAACCAACTAGGGATGTTTAAATTGATGATGACAATAAAATAAAAGCAAATAACTTAGATAAAATTTTAAAATAGATGTGAAAAGTGGCTTTTGAAAACAAAGTCACATGAGGCCTAGAATCTAGCCCTTTCTTTCATAAGCACCTTTAGGACTTACTGCCTTTGGAAATACTTTGATTAACGCTGTTACTTGAAGGAATAGAACTTATTCAGAACATGATGCCATATCTCCATGGTGAGCTGAGAGCACTAGCAAATGTCATAATTGAGCAAAGAATGGTCATACTCATGAATAAAAAAAATTTATTCTGCTATATTGATTTAAAAGATAATTTCCTCAAACATGAGATCCTTTTGCACTGGGTTATTTTGGTCATTAGGGAACTTCTGATGATCCTGTACTGATAGAAATATTATCTTCAGACAGAGCTGTAACAATTTGAGATATTGTACCGAATGTACTAATAGAACTCTACAAAGGCCTTGCAATAATATCAGAATCATATTTATATAGAAAAAAAGCTACAGAATTCCTTCCCTTTGGCATAAACTTAGTATCTTATACTGGTGACATCCCTAAGAACTTGTCTAAAGACTATATTTTCTTTTCAGATGTATAAATCATAAAGGTAATTTCTGCAGTTGTCTTCACATCAGATTCACACTCTGGATTTTTTTCCTGATATGTTTTGCTCTATTTGCATATTTATCTGTTGTGAGGCTGTCCCCTAATTAAAATTCATTTGCTTTTATTAAGATTCTCAGAGACACATAGTCACTGGAACTGTTCCTTTATGGCTCTCCAGTTTCTGCTACTGCTCTTGACAGTGGCAGCAATACAAAGAGCAAATGTTCTCCTGTCCTCTGACTTCTCAAATACAAATGGCCGAGTGGATGGGTGACAGTGATGAAGAATGATGTTGGAATAGAAAACAAATCTGTTCAGACAGAAAGGCTGAAACGTGTTTCTTGAGTACAAGTGATTTTCTCCAGGGCTTCAATTTCATGACTTTTTCCCCTTCAATGCAAACAACCTCCAAAGGTAAAAGTGTTTATAGGACAGAGGACACCTCAATGCGATGTTGATGCTGTACATGATGCAGACATGCCTGATAGAAGATGAGAATGCTAAGCCAAAAGCTGTAAAGAAAACATTGTTGAAAATAAACTATTTCTTGCCTTTCTTATCATTCAAAAGGTACTCACTCCTATAGGCACTTTTAAAAATATATAGTGAAAAAAAAAAAGTAAATCCCCACAAAAAGCACAGAAATTGTTCACTGAAATTGCTAATTTTAGAGACAAAAGAATCCGCCATCTAACATTTGCATGTATTTCATTATGTTTGACTGGCATATGGTGATCCATAAGATTGCTGCTAATATAGAGTCTGCATTTTTTAATTAAATTGATGGTCTTAAAAAAAGTACCCAGTCTCCTGAGTAAGGTATAATCTCTTCAATTTTGAATATTGCATGGTCTCACACCAGCACTGCAGCAGTCCTAAAATTGCTTCAGCCTCTAGAAGTTGCTTCAGAATAATTTTTAAATATAGGCTTGCAAAATTATAGTAAAGGACAAAGCAAATCTATAACCAGGGATTTTCCCAAAGAAAAATGAAACAAAGAACAGCACAGGCTACAATTCAAATTGTCAATTAGATTTGACTCAAAGGAATTTGAAAATTAAGTTTTTAATTTCTATATATTTCTTCCACTAATCTGTTTGTGAACTTTAGACTGTCAGCTGAGAAACAAAAAGAGAAGGAAACTAGACTCTTTTGAATCAGAGGTTTAATAACTCCTCCAGGTCACAGTGCTCATTATAAAAGGAATGAAGTGCTGGTTCTTGGGCAACAGAGCAACATCTGCATCCTGCAACAAGCCAGGTGCTCTAAATCAGGGCAAAACCAAGGCAGCCCAAGCAGCAAAATCTGAGCATGTCCGCTGTCTCTCCAGCTTGCCTGAGTCCCTGCCATGATTGTGTCTGCAGCTGGAGCGACCTCCTAACCGAATAAGCACACCTGGAAACACTGATGGGCAGCAGCTGTCTGGCACCCACAGCGAAATTCCCAGCAGGCATCAGGTGTTTGCCTGGCTTTTCCTAGGGGAACTGGATGCATGTGCACTGTGCAAGCTTTAAAATGTCATTGTTAGTTTGTGTGTCAGTGAATAACATTTAGGTCTTGAATTGAAATGACAAGGGAAAGAAACGTTCTGCAAGAGGTTCTGTTATTGGCAAAAAATGATCACTACATTTCTATTGTGAGTTTCCTTTCTGTAAATCTTTCAAGCCTCTTTCCTAGAGAACAATAAAGTTTTACTTTACCCGCAGCTGAAAACTGTGTACATCTATCACTATAAGCAATGCATCATCTCCATTATATTCTGTTTTCCAGACAGTATTTTACCAAAGTATGGAATTGATTTTCACACATTTCTTCAAATACTTTTGTAAAAAGCAGTTTATATGAACTGCTTATCTGTTCTGTTCTTCCAAGTCTGCATTTCCTCATCAAAACCATATAGTATCTGCTTCCTGACTCCCAAAATGAAGTGTTCAAGATATCGCTATAGGGGATGCCTATTTACACAGTCATTTGTATAACTATATACTTTTTAATATCAGCAGTGTACGAGTAGGACTACTCACTGCCCTGCAGCTATCCTCATGAACAAAAGCTTTCACACTTGAATGTTTGCAAGTCAAAGGCAGAGCAAATGCCACCAAAGGCTGCTTTTATGAATGGGGATCATGTGGTTTTATTTTACTCCAAAGGTTTATGCATCTGGGAGCTATGTTGCATTGCTTGAATGGTGCATTTTTGCTTTGATACGATTTCATTCTCAGCTTGGTCCAGGAGTCATGTATTAAACACTTTCTTTCACTGAGTGAACAAAGCATTGGTTTTGCTCATACTGTCTGTGTCCCAGCCTGTAAATGCACAACAGGTATCATCCAGCTTCTATAAAATCACCTTTTGGGTAAATTATATGTAAGAAAGAATGTTCCCCATTTATCTGAGTTGTCCCAGGCGTTTCCTCTTTTTTCCTCCATGATAAACTTTAGGATGTAGGAAGTCTAAAAGCAACCAGAAATTCTACACTGGGTACATGTATCATATTCCTGAGTCCCCCAGTAGTTTATAGACTGTACAGATGACAGCGCAAATGCAGTGTGTACTGGATCCATCTGACTGTGTGCACAGCTGCATAGCACATGCACAGTACATCAGACATGCTGAGGTTGGGATGCATTTCCAGTCCATGTGTAGGCCATCTGGGTGGTTCATGCACACATACTTCTGGCCAGGAAACCCTTGTCACAAATACAGCAGTCCTAATCTAATCCAGGAGCAGATCTGGAAACAAGTGCCAATCACTGCAACTCTTCCGCTTCCTCCTTAGGCAAGTCTTCAGCATTGCAGATGAGAAATGAACTCCTATTCATCCACATCACACTGAACTGCTATGTTTACTTGTCTTGTAATGTTGCTATTTGAAAGGTTTCCCAGCTTTTCCAATTTTTATTTATTGTGACTTCAAAATGTATTAGTTCTGTATCATATTTAAAGGTGCCTTTTTGAAAGGAAAAATTTAACTCATTTATTTGCTGGAGATTGTTTGGCATTCCCAGAAGGGTTTTCCAACTCCATGTTCCTAACGATTTGAGAGACAGCAGCAGCCAGAAACCTAATGCTTTTATGGAGTTAGGAGTGGTTGCTACTCTTGTGGGCAGAGACCAGGATCAGTCATGGAGAATTAGTTAAATGCAACACCTCCAACAGAGCTTGGTTCTGTACTGACAAAGCCACTCTGAAACCCTTTGCCAGACTGAAAGCCGCCTGTAAATGATTTGGCTTGTCTCTGACCATTTTACTGGATTGCTTGATATAAACACTGAGCATTTGTTGCTTGCTGTCACACAGTCCTCTCCAATTAGTCATCCACAAATTAGTAAAAGTAAACTAATGTTTTGCTGGTCTTTTCTGCCTCTCTGGTTTTTTGCTCACTGATGAGAAGAACCTGCTTGTCATGGATGGATGAGTTTTTCTCATAATTTCTGATTTTTTCTCAGAATATTGTCTACAAAACTGGATTGTGGTATTAATGCAACCTCGGGTCTGCATTTCTGTACTGTAAAAGAGGTTCAGATTTGACTTAACCTTTGCCTACATTTACTGTGACTTTTGTATAAGACGTTTTTTTCTTAAATGGTATTTAACACTTAGAGATTCTTTCAATCTTAGAGTCACGTTAGAAAATATATTTGCTAGAGTTACAATTATTAATCAGCCTTTCCAGGAAGTCAGTACCAGTGAAGAGTGTGGCACTGCACCCAGATTTATGTCAGCTGGACATGTTACAAATTTGATTTGAAAAAACTCTATATGCATACACACATATAAATGTGCAATGCATTTCAAGAAAAATCATGTGGTTTGATGTAGGTTAATAAGCGCTCAAACAGATGATATTACAGCAACATTGTTAAAACTCATCCTTCAACTTTAAAAGCATTGAAAATCTAGAGCTACCAAGGCAATCTTGACTGTGATTCATATCTCCTTAAGTCACCTGGCTGTATTGCAATAGACCATTTGATCACTATCAGTAAGTTAAAAGTCTGTACTACAGAGATGTGGATTTTCTTTCAGAGGTGGTACATTGTGCCTCCCAGCATGTGCAGTAATAGTAGCAAGTCAAGGGATAAAAACCAGGATGTTTTGCTTTCTCCTCTTGGCAGCAGAGATTTGAAAGCTTCGGAAATGTTATTTCAGAGTTAAGGGTAGTCTCAGTAGATCCACATCTTTAGATATTCATCATTGTTAGAGCATATTGATCAACAACACACATTTTCTGGAAAAGGTGGATCTGGTACAGCAGGAGGTACAATACTTTATTGACTCTGACAGTGTTGTTGGTGCATACATAAACAGGAAGTGTTGAAAAGATCAGAATTGTTTTCTGTAAATTAGCTACTATATTTCAATATGATTTTTGTCTGACCAGCAAAAACTGTTATCTGATAACACCTAGTTTTCTAAGGAAGTCTCGTGAAGTTCAGCAAGGGCAGGTGCAAAGTGTTGTACCTGGGAAGGAACAACTCCATGCACCACTATATGTTGGGAGCCACCCCACCAGAAAAAAGCATTGGGAAAGGGACCTGGGGGTCCTGGTGGACACCGAGTTGAACATGAGACAATAATGTACCCTCATGGCAAAGAAGACAAATGGCAGACCGAGCTGCATGAGCCATACCATTACCAGCAGGTTAAGGGAGGTGATCCTGCCCCTCGAGTCAGCACTGGTGAGCACACATCTGGCATGCTCAGCCCAGTTCTGGGCTCCCAACTGTACGAGAGACATGGACATACTGTATAGAGTGCAACAAAGGACATGAAGATGATTAAACACCTGGAGCATTGCTCCTGTGAGGAAAGGCTGAGAGACCTGAGACTATTTACTCAGAAGAGCAGGCTCAAGGGGGACCTCATCAATCTCTATAAATAACTCAAGGGAGGGTGCAAAGAGGATAGAATCAGGTTCAACAGTGCACAGTGACAGGACCAAAGGCAAGAGGCACAAAGTGGAGCACAGGAGATTCCCTCATTCAGCAGGAAACACTTTTTACTGTCAGGATGACCAGGCACTGACACAGGTTGCCCAGATAGGCTGTAAAGTCTCCACCTTTGGAGACATTAAAAAGATTTCTAGACATGGTCCTGGGCAACTGGCTCTAGGTGGTCCTGCTTGAGCAGGGTGAACTGAGCCAGATGACCTCCAGAGGTTCTGCCAACTTCAGATAATCTGCAGCTCTGTGATTTTGAAAAGAGATGGATTTTTCAGCAGCAAAACTTTGCCATATTTAGTGTCCCCCCTATTTATTTTAGTCATCAAGTGGGGCTGTTTGTAAAAGATGTAACTTCAGGAAGGGACAAATCAATGGACAACAACTTACAGAAAGCTCAGGTCTCCATATCACCATGGCTCAAGACCTAGCGCAGTTAGTCAGGCACATACAAAGACCACTACAGTGTTTTCTTCATTGTTGTTTCTAGCCCTCATGCTGCTGGCATGTCTACTAGCTTAGAGAAAAGAGCAGCACTTATGTGCTGTGAGCATGATGAGAATAACCTGAGGGAATGGGACCCCAGCATAAAGAACATGCTGTTTTACTTAGACACTTTTTCAGGAAAATGAAAAGAACTTAAAACAACATGTACGCCATCGAAGCAGTTTCCTTTGGATTAAAAACAGAACATTAAACACGTATTTAATCAGTCTTGTTATCCCTGGGGGTGTTAATATTTGGCAATCTCCCCCTTTCAATTAAGAGCTGGTTCTCTGGTTCTTAAATAAAACTATTCAGGAAATTTCCATGAATACTTTCTCATATAAAATGTATTTTCTGCAAAACTGAACTTTACTGTGAGGAAATATTAATAATATTCCTTGAAGTTCCTGAATCTTCATGGGGCAACACTGACTCCAAGGAAAACATTTAGACTAGTTAAACCACTTCAGACCAGATAAGTTAGACTCTACCTCATGGTCACAAAAGTCAGAGAAATGCCTCATGGGAGTTTAGTTCAGATAACACATGCCCCAGCTCTTCTTTTTTGCAAAAGCTTCCTTGTCTGAATTACACCATAGACATTTCTGAAGCTGAAACGTCAGACAAGGTCCAATTGAACTGGGGACCCCCAAATCACAGAGGAAAAATGGGAATCCTGCATTTGAACTATGATTCCCAATGAGGAATCAAAGTCTCTCTGAGTTCTGAACTAAAATGTTCAAGTCAAATCAAAATTAGACATTTTTATTTGGAAATGTTAAGGCATCTAACTTCAGTCAAAGGAGTTGAAAGGATCTGCTGAAATGCATTTTAACTAGTTCTGCAAAAATATTTATATTCTTTGTTTTCTTCCTTTTAATAATAAAGACAAGTAACCTCTGGTGATAGTTGTTCTATCTTTCTGTGTGAATCAAGCGGTAACAAAAACCTGGCCTGACCCAGAAAGTCATATCTCAGGTTGCTAAAGTTTAAGGTCAGGATGGACCAACATCTCTTTCAGTCTGTTCTCCTGCACATCCCAGAGCACAGTGTTTTATCCAGTGTTCACACAGTGAGCAAGCTCAATAATATGTGCTATTAAAGTAAAACTTGTGTTGAGTGAACACAAGTCTTTCAGAAAAGCATTCGGACTTGTTTAGGCAATATAACCAGTTTTTTGGTATTGTGTTGCAGTAGTTTGTTGCCATTGCTGCTCAGGGCCTGTTCCATGTTTTCTTCTGACTTCACCTGGCCAGAGCTTCCAGCCATAACTCTTGCTGTGGCCATATCTGTTGGATTAAAGATTACTTCAACATCCATCTTTTCACTCAAATAAACACACTGATCTTCAAGTCTGTGAAGGGAAAGTAACTTCTGTAGCTCTCAGATAATTTTGTTTACTGTTTTTCCTAATTTTTCTTAGCTTTTTTTCCAATTGCTCAACATCTTGTTTAAAAAGCTGACTGTAGTCTCATGTGCCATGTTCTCATACTAGTCTTAAAATGCACATACAGGAGAAAAGTAATTCCAGATTTCTACTTATTGCTGACCTGGTTGTATACCTGGGGACTTCATAAGTTGTCTGGCCTCAATATCACAGTAGTAAATTGTCAAGAACTTTAATGAGTTTCCATGTCCTTTGTCTTGTGTTCCCTGCCTTATAGCTACAGTTTCTTCCCAATACTTTCCAACTCTACTTGGGCACTCTAACTTTTTATAGAGTACTACAATTCTCCGTTGATGAATTTACCATACAGGAATAAACTTGATATATTCTATGATCCAAAAAGTAATCTGAACTTTGACTTTTTCTTTCATAAAATATACAATTCTCTTGAGAAAAGGATTTTTATGAAGAAGTGCTGATGTGTCCACTCTTTCTTCCTTCTACTCTTATTTTTTTTTTTGACAGAACAACACAGAAGCAAATCAGACAAAATGCATTCAGATTAAATGGCAGTGGACATTAGTTTTCAAATTATTCTACTTCCTTCCTTTTTTCTTCTCTTTTCCCTCTTTCTTTCCTAGTCAAGTCCCACACACACACATTTTTTTGTTGTTTTTTTTTTTTTTCTTTTTTCGTTCTAGAAATTTATTTAATATGCAACCATGATCAACTCTGGAACAAAAGAAAGAAGCAAAAAAGTGTGGGATGGTTTTTCCATAGGGAAAGTAGACCCTATGTTCTACTTTATACTTTGTTGAAACACAGAATAAAAAGCAATAAATACAAAATATACAGGACCTCACAAAGAAAATCAGACAGGGGAGTCTAAAAAGAAAAATATCTGTAAACTCAGAGCTACTCAGATCAAAGAAACTCTTATGTATCTTCTAGAAATAACTGCAGTTCACTCAATGAAGGCAAAGGACTGGGATGCACTCGGGTCCTGAGGTGGGAGCAGAAGAGAGCACTTTGAATTCTTTTCAGATGAAGACAAACACCTCAGTGTTCCAGAGGGCTGGCAAGAGGACAGGAATCCTCCCTGAACTAACCCTTGAAGAACAAATACCATCAGTTGGGCTTGCAGAGTGGCTCATCTCTGGAAGAGAGGTCTAAAATTATGACAACCCCTGATTACATCTCAAAGACCCACAGAGCCATCATGACTTAAGTTACCAATAGCAAGAACTCTTCCCATGAACTTTCCAACTTTGCAATCCAAGCCAACTCTGCTTTCAAACCTTGTTCCTTTAAGTCTCCTCTCTAATAAAACCACCAAAAAAACTCCCATTGATTTCAGTAAATATATAATTTCACTCACTGTGCATTTGTACTGTCCCACTGTTAATAAAAGTTCTACAAGCATCTTCAGTTACAGATGAAAAGAATCCAGTTCCCTTCTACTGTCCTTCATTCTGCATCTGACAGAGACCAAAACCAGCAGAAGGGTATCACTAGTTATGGGGGGGAACCAAATACTGTGTGACAAAATATACCTGTGTGAGGCATACCTGCTTTTCAGATGATGACACAAGGTTGATAGACAGCTAAGAGTGACACTCCTTAGCTTTCAGTATTTGAAGGACACACAAATAAAAGAAGGTAATGTTCTCAAATTTTTTCATGCCATGCACATACAAGGAGCTCTCCCTTTTCACACAGTGTTGTTAAAAAGTGGCTCTCCAGCATTTATTGGACCAGTTATCTTGTACATCAGCTGGGAACCAAACTGCTTTTGTTTGGACTTTTGAATTTTAAAGGAGCAGCATACTGTTTATATATTGACTTTGCCTGTGTCTGTGTCTCAGTGTAAATCTATGTGGAAAAACTGAGTGTAAAGCTTGGAATAATCATTTGAATATTAGGCAGAAGAAGGAAAAAAACAACCCACTTCCTTCAGTTCACTGAAAGAAAATTATGACAAGGAGCAAAACTGAAGCTATACTTGACCCTGGTTTTTGGATGCTGTCAGTGGCCATTACATCAGATAAGTCATGAGCCTAAGCCAAAGTCTAAAGCACTACGAGGTCAGGAAGGTAAAAAGAATCAGGGCCAGTGCAAGCTTTATAAGTTAGTAAAGAATTTTAAGGCCATATGCTGCTTAACAGGCACCAGGGTAGAGGGAACATGAGACTGGAGAAATATGATCTGTAGATCAAGTCCTAGTAACAATTCTGGCAGCAGCAACATTCAAAACCATCTGCAGCCAGTTTAGCAAACAATCTGGAACACCACCAGGAACAAATTAAAATAGTCAATCCTGGAAGTCATGAAAGCCTGTATGAACAAGCGCCTGAGCAAAATGAAATGGTGTTTTCATGAGAATATCTTGCAATATTCTCAGAAACATCAAAAGAAAGATTTTTTGTCTTTTTTTTTTTTTTTTCCCTCTCTTTCATGTGAAGACAAAAAGCTGAAAGGAGAGTCATATGGGTAAGCAGAGAGAAGTGCGTTTCGGCACTGGAGCTCCAAAGCAATCAAAATGCCACAGATTTCACTGGCAGCAATATTAATACAAGTCAGGAAGAGTCCTCCTGTACACTGCAGGGCCTCAGACCTGGATATTCCACTACACTTTGCAGCACATGTTGAGTGCAGGAGCTGGGAAGCAAATGTGCTGAGAAATCCCACGGAGAGGGGTGTGGGTGAGAAAACTGGCTAGCATATGCCGTGCTCCAACATGTAGCAATTGAACTCTCACTACATGGATCTCATTGTGCAGCACCTCCCCCAGCAAGTGCAAAAAAACAGTTCATGTGTGTAAGAGGTTAGGATTTTAGGATACAGTGCCAACAGGAAACGGAAAACAGGAGAGAAGTAGAAAACCAGGCAGTTGTACAAACTGCAAGGAAACACAACTCCATTAATGCTATCCACCAAGAAGTACTACCTCGTCAATTGTCTGGGGTGGCAAATTGTTAAAGAGAAGAACAAGAGAGAAAGTGCTTTCACAAAGGCCCACACACTGGACACAGCACAGTCAGGAATCTCTCTTATGAACTAGATTAACCCTTTTTGAGGAACTTCTCTCTGTTGAGTTACACTCCAGGCACGAGAGGCAGCTCCCGCTCCTGCTGCTTTAGCACTGTGCCCTGCTCTGCTCCAGCAGTGAGGGCAAAGGCCTTCCCACTCACTGCTCTAACCTGGGAAAGACGGGAAGATTTTCAGGGCGTTTGTCTGGATTTTTTTGAATTAAAAGGAAAGCTGAATTCAACCCAAATCCCTGGCACTTCAGATTCTCACTAGTTTATCTGAATACCAGAAGCTATTGGAGAGCTTTTTTCACAGAGCAGTTTGACCCACCAGCACAGATGGAGATAGAGAACGTACAATCTGGGCCAGGTTCTTGTTCAGATACTGCAGGATGCGAACAGGCAAATTTCATGCAGGGTCTATTAAAAGAAACATTAGCATGATATTAGCTTATTTGTGAGCAGGCAGAAAGAAAACATGAGAACAAAAAATTAACTTCAGATTAATTCTGCTCTGACTCTTGTTTTAGTCACTGTCCTTTTGGCTTTGTTACACCAGAATTAATAGATATTAAAGCAGAATTGTGCCCACTTTAATTGCAGGTATAAGTCCTATCTTCTTTGCCTTTGGCAAGGTGAAACTGAACCCTTGGTCCCAGTCCTGAGGAGGGTTATGTTCTAGGGTTGCTGGCACAATAGCAGAGCTGTGATGGAGCTGGCTCATTCCCAAGCCCTGCTGTTCCTTTACTTTGCCCAAGAGAAGGGTGTTAAGCTCACAGCAAGTCAGGGCTGATCTCACTCTGGGTGACTGCCTTGTTACCATTCTCTTTCTGTTGGTTATGCCATCACCATTCTCAGTCCAGCCCTAACTGCAGTCAGGGCAAAACAAAATAAAATAAAAGAGTGATTTATATCCAAGAAAGCATTTTCCGACAGTCTGGGGCAGAGGACGGGAAGCAAAGCAGGCACCTATAGAGCACCATTGCAATTTGTGTATCGGGGCTTTTACTGGGAAGCGGATGGCGGGCAGCACTCCGGGCTGATGGAGCTCACGATAAAACGTCATCGAGACTGTTCCCTGGCTTTTTAATTGTCCTCTCTAAATCACCCGTGGCATCGATTTGGGAATTAAGTAGTTTAATAGCTGACACAGCCGAATGGTTTTGATGATAGTTTTATTCGAATGAAGGACAAGCCGCCCCCGCAGCGCGAGCGGCGAGGGGCTGGGAGGGGAGCGGGGGGCTCTCCCCGGCGGCGCCTGTCGCGACAGGAACGACAGGGCGCCAGGAAGAGCTTGTGCCCCACGCAGAGCCCGGCCCCCCCCGGGGTATCTGCCGGGCCAGGGCCGCCCCACGCCGCCTCTGCCCCCGGGCACAGCGAGGAGGGAGCCGGGGAGGGGTCAGCGCATCGGCATCCTCGAACACAGCCCTGCCCGCCCTGCCCCTCTCCTGCGAACGAAAGGAACCGGGCAGGGCTGATTGCTGCGGGATTCCAGAGGACAGACAGATGCCCGAGCCCCACGGCAGGCAGCAGCATCCCTGCCGGTGCTGCGGGGCAGCCCGGAGAGACGGGCAAGGGGAGAGGTCACATGTGTCGCTCCCCGGAGCTTCGAAACACCGAGATGGCTCAATCCTACTGCACAAGGCAGCAAAGACAGATTTAAAAACAGAAGACAAGTCCCATATTTTTCATGTGTATTCCATGTCCTTTCATGCCCATGCCCAAACTTCACTCCCTCTCTATACCCCACGGCAGCAAAGCTAACAACAACACAGTTCCATGCTTGCTTAGGGTTGATACCAGAGCAGACCCAGAGAGCAAGATGTGAGCCAAGAAAATGCCTGGTGAAAGAAAGTCCAAGTCATGCACCCTGTTCTTGTCCTTGTCTTTCCCTCTTTACAGCAGGAGCAGGAGGGATGCAGTATTTGGGCAGAAGGGTCACCAGAGACGGGCACTGAAACTTTGGCATAATGTGTCTGGCTAAAGCTCTGCCGTGTATCCCCCTTCAGGCCTCCAGAGTAGACATTCATTAGATGCCTCAGCTTGCCAGAAAAAAATCTGCCTCTGAAGGTCTTCAAAGACTCTTGTCCTTCTTTGTCACGTGCTTAGGGAATATAAACACTGAGTTTAGCAAGACTGTTTCATTAGGTACTCACAGCACAAATCTACATTTGGCAGACAGTGCCAGACCTCTCATGCTGCATGCATGAGGAACAAACAAAAGGAGCTCGAAACTTTGGCCCAGTCCCAGAAATTTGATATCATGGCATACGTGAAACCTGGTGGGATGAGTCCTGTGACTGGAGTGCCCTGTTGGATGGTTACAGGCTCTTCATGAGGGATAGGCAGGGCAGAGGGGTGGCACTGTATGTAATAAAAAAGTTAGAATGTATGGAGCTCACAGGTGGAAATGGCACAGTTGAGAGCCTCTGGGTAAGAATCAAGGGGCAAACAAATAATGCCAATGTCATTGTGGGAGTCTATAGTCTGTTGTAGGCCTCCCAGACAGGATGACGACACCGACAAATTATTCATGGGGGAACCTAGGGACACTTGCAAGTCAACTGTCCTTGTCCTTATGGGGGATTTCAGATTGCCAGAAATTAACTGGGAGCATCACACAGCTGCTACAACCTGGGTCAGAAAATTCCTAAAAAACCTGGATGACAACTTTATGGAATAGGTCCTAAGGGAGCCAACTCAGAAAGATGCTCTCCCTGATCTCTTGCTTGTCAACAGAGTGGATCTCATGAGCGAAGTGGAGATTGGCAGCTGTCTTGGCCACAGCAACCATAAAGAAATCAAGTTTAAAATCTCTGCTGACAGGAGGAAAAGTGCCAGCAAAACCTCAGCTCTGGACATGAGGAGAGCAGACTTCAGGCTGCTCAGGGAATTGGTAAGTAAGGTTCCCTGGGAAAATGTTTTTGCAGGTGCTGGGATCCATTGCTGCTGGTTACTTTTAAAACATCACCAGCTAAGGTCACAGAAGCAGGCAATTCCCAAGTGTTGGAACTCAGGCAGGCAAGGCAGAAGGCTGGCTTGGATGAACAGGGATATTCTCTTGAAAATAAGGCAAAAAAGGAAGTGGAAGCAAGGTCGAGGGTCATGGGAAGAATTCAGAGATGCTACTCGCCACTGTAGGAAGAAAATTCGTACTGCCAAAGCTCAGCTGCAGTTGAATCTGGCCAGAAATGTGGGGGACAGAAAAAGAGTTTTTTCAAATATATTAATGGCAAAAGACAGTATAGAAATATCATTGGTCCATTATAGGATGGGGATGGTCACCTCACAAACAGGGACAGAGACAAGGCTGAGGTGTTTAACTCTTTCTTTGCCTCTGTCTTCACCACAGATGATGGACCAAGGGTGTCTCAGTGTTCTGAGCTGGAGGACCATGACTGCAAGAATGACCAACTCCCATATGACCCTGAAATTGCGCGGGATCTGCTGCTCAAGCTGGATCCCTAGAAATCTATGGGGTCTCATGGGACTTGTCCAAGAATCCTCAAAGAACTGATCTAGTTGATGTCATCTTTTTGGATTACAGTAAAGCTTTCAATGTCCATCACACAGCTGGATAAATACAGCATATGGCGGGTAAGCAATTGGCTCATGGATCGAGCACAGAGGGTAATAGTGAATGGGGTAACATCAGACTGTCACACAAGTCACAAGTGAGGTTCCACAGGGCTCCATCTGGGGCCCAGTGCTCTTCCACATCTTCACCCATGTCTTGGACGCAGGACTGGAAGGGATACAAAGCAAGTTTGCAGATGACACAGAACCTGGAGGAGCTGCTGAATCCCACAAAGGCAGGGAGACCTTGACAAATTAGAGAACTGAGCCATCATCAACCAAGTGAAATTTCACAATGGAAAGTGCTGAATTCTGCACCTGGGATGGGGCAGCCCTGGATGTGCATACAGGAGATGTTGGAAAACTGTGACATAGAAAGGGACCTGGGGATCCTGGTTGATGGCAAGTTGAATATGAGTCAGCAGTGCCCTGACAGCCAGGAGGGCCAACCATGTCCAGGGGTGCATCAGGCACAGCATTGCCAGCCTGTCGAGGGAGGGGACTGTCCCTCTGTGCTCTGCACTGGGGCGGTCTCACCTTGAATATTGTGTGCAGTTTTGGGCACCACAATGTAAGAAAGATATTAAGCTATTAGAGAGTGTCCAAAGGAGGGCAATGAGGATGGTAAAAGGCCTTGAGGGGAAGCTGCATGAGGAGCAGCTAAGGGAACTCTGTCTGTTCAGCCTGGAGAAGAGGAGACTGAGGGGAGACCTCATTGCAGTTACAACTTCCTCATGAGGGGAAGAGGAGGGGCAGGCACTGATCTCTTCTCTGTGGTGACCAGTGACAGGGCCTGAGGGAATGGCCTGAAGCTGTGTCAGGGGAGGTTTAGGTTAGATATTAGAAAAAGGTTGTTCACCCAGAGGGTGGTTGGACACTGGAAGAGGTTCCCCAGGGAAGTGGTCACAGCACCAAGCCTGACAGAGTTCAAGAAGCATTTGGGCAATACTCTCAGGCACATGGTGTGACTCTTGGGGATAGTCCTGTGCAAGGCCAGGAGCTGCAATTGGTGATCCTTGTGGATCCCTTCCAACTTGGCATATTCTGTAATTCTATTATTATTTCCAAACTTAAAAATGCTTTATTCACACCCATATATATATTTTTTTTTTAAAAAAGCACAGAGGACTTGAAGCCAACCAAATAAACATGTGGAAATAGAGATGAGTACCATTTCTCATGTTTTCTGTAAGGTCCTCAATCTACCATAATATCTAAAAGGCTACAGGAGAAAACATTTTTTCCTCAGCTTCTAAATCCCCAGTAAATTAATTAAAGAAGTAGAAATACAGATAAAAATGCTTAACCACTTTTACCTAATATCATTGTATCATTTTGCTGAGGGCTGAAAGGCACAAAACTTTGGAAAGCTAACAAACCACAATATTTAGGGCAGATTCCATGATTTGTGAGATATACCATCAGGAAAAAGACATAAAATGAATTGGGGAAAGAATAAAAAAAAAAAAAAAAGGAAGGAAAAAAGGGAAAATATAACTGAAGTTCTTAGTGTTTTTCTTAAGAAGGATATCTTGCTTATGACTTTCAACACAAAATGGCCAGCATAAAAGAACCTGGATTTTCCCACCTCTCTTTAAAGAACTGTATTTTCATATGCTTTCCGTATATGTTGAGAAAGGATAAATGAACTGTGGATGTTTTTAGGCAATACAAGTAACATTTGGCAGGGCTGTACTCTGTGATGATCAGAAGGGAGAGTATATCCCCACACCTCACAGATACACACAGAATTCCTCACCAATTTTAAGAGACAATTGAGATTCTCATACCCACGGGAGAAGGAAACCAGAAATCCCAGTAGGAAATTTGTGGACAAATGAAGTCAGCGTTCAAAAATACATAACTCAGTAATTGCAACAGGTGCATTCTGTGCTCATAGAAACACTTCATGTATCTTGGATAAAACTCTGAGAGTGAATGTAAAAAAATATTCTTTATTATACTTTATTAGTAAAATGGTTTTAGTTCCAGGGAAAATATTAAATTAATTTAAAATTATTGTAATTAAGTACTTATAAAACCATTGATTAATAAATATACTAATCATGTGGTGTTTCAAGTGAAAAATTTGTTCTATGCAGAAACATCCATTGTTTTCTAAAATTGTCCTAGTTTTCTGGCCTCCAGAAGGGACAATTATGAGTTGAACTATTCAGAGGTCTGCTATTGAGTAACTGCATTAAACCTCTGTCTGTCCTGTGTCCATCAATCAAAATGATGCCTTCCCCATCAGTCACCTGGTAAAAGAAATAATACAGTTATTGTTGTTGCCGTAAGCCTTAATGTAGCTGTAGATTTTATATAGTTTTATAGTCTTATAGTCTTTTGCATTTGAAAATAG
>JAWWEU010000081.1:128301821-128313063 GCA_035583155.1 Acropternis orthonyx | reverse complement strand
GCGATGAAGATGAGGGTGGGGGGATGAAAAGGTGGTCCTTAAGACCACTGACTCAATTTCAAAGGGGTGTGTAAGGGAGGTGGTTTGGGATAGTTTGTAGGATGGGTTAATTAGGCATTGGCTATATTCTGTAGATAAGATAATTAAGTAGAGTTATAAAATTGTAGAATGCTGTATGCCTGGCGCGCATGCGTCATTGTACTCTGATTGCGGAAAGCTTTTAGCCGAACGTAGTAAAAGACCTTTTTTGCCTTCACCCTGTCGTGGAAGTTCTCTGCCTTGGATTTACGGCAACATTGTAATAGCATATGATTGATATCTTCTGCTGTGAAGATAAATCTCATTTCACTAAACGCCTTGTCTGCCGATGGGAGAAAACCATTACTCTATAAAAATACTCTGTTTCATTCAGATTATGCCCTAATTAAAAGTTTATGGCTCTTCTATTAAAAGTATGGTCAGGAAGCAAATTCTGTATGTAAAGCCAAATCTGTGGTAGAAATGAAAAGAAGACTGAAAAGCTGCTTCCCCCTGTGCTCAGCTCCAGATGCTGCCTACCCGTTATCCTCAGACTGCCATTGCCAAGAACGATGCTTCGCACAGGCTGTCTACGTGGGCTACTGATAGATTCTGATCTCTACCTGTGTATCCCAGCCAGATATGTCTTTAAAAGTAGATTTTCCACCCCGACCTAACTTTACTTCAATATAAATTAAAACTGTTAAAACCAAGAAAACATTTCTATTAAAACAATGAAAGTAATATCTCAGAAATTGCTTCAGAAAAAATACGTTGCAATTAACTTGGAATATTTCTCATAAGCTTGGAGTACTTACTATTTTTAATGGAAACTAGAGACATCTTGGGATTAAAAAGTCATTTTAGAGTCACCAACATACTTATCAGTGTTTCTATGGACTCTTGCAATAATGTAATGCAAGAAATTTCCATTTCATTTTTTTTCCTCATGTGCTCTAAAGATCCCACTGGCAAGAGGGAAGTCATATCCCTTGAGCAGAGTGAAATTCTGTCCAGCACAAAAATCAGTGACAAAAATATCTGTTGACTTGGATGGGGTAAGCACTAGTCTGCAACAACTGGAATTTCCATCACTGTAGTAATTTTCCTTGTAAATACTTCCCAGGTTAATATCATAGCCTTGCTGTTTTCTTAGAAAGTCTGGTTTGTTATAAAATGATGCCCATAATATTATAGAGTAGAATTATTTTATATGAGAGTCGACTCAGTTAAAAATTAATTTTTTCCCCCATAGTTCTTTCTTTCTTGACAGGAAATCCATATGAAGATCACAAAATAAAAAGAGGATTAGCACTGTGAAATTGAAATAATTTATACAACTGGAGGTTTACAGAGAAGCTGTTGTTCTGAAAATTTACAGCAAGTGAAAAGCTGTGTATCAAGTATCCAAACTCTCCTTCCAGACAGTGAATTGGGGGCGATACATCTTTCCATTAGACAATTCACATGATTTATTTCCAATTATTTCCTAGATATAAATGGAGATAAAGCTTAGGGTACTCTGTGAGATTTCAAGACAGCTTTAATTGATTTCAGTGGGAATTACATTTATGTAACTAAGGGGAGAATTCAGCTGTTCATATTAAAAATGCAGAATCACAACATACTTAAAAAATGTTGCAAGAATCTGAAAGAGCGGTCAGCTTAGTTTTTTCTCAAGAGAAATGAGAACGCTGCAGCTTACGTGGTGTATATAACAATAATTTGAAAAGATGGGTATTCACATTAACAAGGATGTGATTTTTAAGTGCAGTGATGCAATTCAGATAGGAGGCGGGTTTCTCACATCAGAAGGAATTCCTGAGTTTATGCCAGTTTAATTTCAGACAAATTTCTGAAAGAAATAACAAAGCACATGGGGAGAGTTAAAGATTAAGGACTGCTGCTTATTTATTTTAATTTGTAGCATTTTGGTAGGCTGACTTGTGTCCTTGTGCCCCTCTGCAAGAAATGGCAATGCACGTGTGGTAATGAGCAGCCTTTAGTGTCAGGTGATTTCAGCCAGCTGAGAAGAGTACTGTGTTATCCACCAGTATTATAGTGAATTCAGTTTGGGAATGGAGAAACTGTATCTCCTTCAGTTCAAAATACTCTCTCCACCTTTTTCTTCAGTACAAGGAGAGGAGAAGTGGCAGCAATGAAGACCCTTGTCACGGTTTTTGGCTTTGGCAGGATGGCTGCAGGTCATGCACAGGGGAGTGCTAAGGGGCTGAACTGTGTGATAAACAGGGAGATTAGCACTTCGTAGCATATGCGCTTGTGCATTTCATACTCAGCAGGTGCCAAGTCAATGGGCACCAGGACAGCAAGATGTAGTTTTTATTTTCTGCTGAAATGTTTTTCTCAATATAAAATACAGCCAGTAGAATTACTCATTTATGTCAGTATGATTAGTGTCTGTTGGGCATTAACTGAAGCAACTGACCCCGTTTAATTTCAGACTTGCCGAGGAACTTTATTTCATGCTATGATTTTCTTGCAAGAAAATCCGAACAGTATTTTAGAAGGAAAGCTTTTCTGTCCCATTTCACTCTCTTGCATTTAGTTACTTGACTCTCTTTAGCTCACTGCAGTTTCACAAAATCTCCTTTGGGCAGTGGTAGCATAGCTAAAAGCTCAAAGATTTACGAATTCAATTGTTTAGCTCCTTGGCACTAATGCATCATGGCAGAAGCAATTGTTGGAACAGGCAGCTATGATACCATTCTTTTATGAAAAACTGTAGTTGGGAGATAAGGAAGGCAAAAGAAGTCTCTTGTGAATATTATTATCCTCTGGAAATTATCCCAAAAAGATTTGCAGTTTCTCTATAGACTATGGCTAGAACTCATTGATCCACAGACTATCATTCTGCATAGAGACTAAAAACAGATGGCCATAGATCTTGGCTTGGCTACAAATCTCAAAAGAATGAGAGGGAGTACAGTGGAGACTGACCACAAATGAAAGACTTGAAGGGATTCTTCCTTTTTTGCTTTAATTCCCTATTTTATTCCTCTGTCATTTTATACAAAGTCCATTGTACTTAAAACTCAAAAAATATCAACACAGAGAAGGTATGCAAAGTATACTGACATAGATCAAAATTATATCCTAAAAATACACTATGAAGTCTTTTATGTGGGGCCTTTGTTAGGTTATTGTGCTGGTGCGGTGCATTGTCAATGAAAAGAGCCTTTGTATAAACTGACTTGAACTGATGGTAATCCATTTGCTTTAGTGGCTCAGGTCAAGTGAAGAGTAGGTATAAATTATGTGTCCTCATCAAAGTAATAAATATCCTCTACAAGCTAAGGCAATACAGAGAATGAACCTCTGAATATTTTAACTGCCATGTCAAAATCCTTGTTTTCAATTAACATATGCAGGTGAGCAGATTTGTTAGTATAATAAGAAATGTCAGCCCTCATGCATATAAGTGCAACCTCATAGACCGAGATTTTCCAACTTATTTTTCATAGTTTTTAAGTTTGTTTATTTTGAAGTGCCATTCAATTTTTTGTGTAACAATTTCCTTTTTCTCTCCTCTGAATTAACTGAAATGGAGAGCTGAAATTCTGAAATTTCTCATGAAATAAAATTCCAGAAATCTTTAGCACATGCTCATTGAAGCAATCTATTTTGGCAGGCTATCTAGTGTTATTTTCTTCTAACCTCATTAATATAATTTTAACAAGCTAAAAATCACTCAGGTTCAAATTGTAAAAATACTGCGTTTCTCATTATAATTTTAGATATTTTGTTTGGATTTTATGTTGTATTAAAATCTCTTTAAATATAGCATGATATTCAATGCATGTGAATAGGATAGTAAATTTAATTAAAGAATAAATCAATCTTGGTTGTGCTTTTTTCATGGCATGTTTTATCAAAATCAACAGATTAAGTATTTTCAAAATAGTGAAATTGCACTTTTATCAGGAAGCTGTTGCATAAAATTCTTTTCAGGCAGTGCTACTCTCAGACAGCAAGTCAAAAATCTGGTTAGTCAGTTAAATAGTCATAGAGTTTGTTATTTAGTTTTAGTTCAGCTTTCTTAAACATTTTCAAACACAAACTGAATGTAAAGAGTTTTCAGCAGAGGTCTACTTAGATGCCAATAAATTAGTGGAATCAGTAATGTTAGTTATGATTACATAATATTATTTTTATAATATTACCTAATGTAAATAGAGCATTGTTTCTGTTCTTAGATTAGTGGCATTTTTATTTTGCATTTCATTCCTGGAAATAGAGTTCAAGCATAGCTGTGCATACTTCAAACTCACTATTAATGAAGTAGAGCATCATTACAGGTTTGTTGTTCAAATGTTAATAAGAATTAGATGCAAAATACTGACCAAAATTCATCTTTTTTCAGCATTGACAGCCCATGAAATACATAGATTAATTAACTGGGTTGTTGTTTATTACTAATGGAAGATGAAGAAAAAATTATCTCAGTTAAAGTTCATGGAACAGCATCAAAGTAGTAAAAAGTGTCAGCCCTTCATAATCTGCCTGTGTTAGCATCTTCTGGAATGGGTAACAACCTGGAAACAAAACACCACAGAAGTTTTAGTCAAGACAGCTCCATCTTCTCAATTAAAATCTGGATCTCATAAGCAGCTAAAACATCTGCTGAAACTCAGACTAAGCCTTTGGAAGGATGTTAAGGATTTTGAGCTGAACAGCCACTGAGGCTCCTGTTTCCCATAAGTTAAATTTGCTTTTCCCCAGTAGATTATAATTTCATTTCCATCATTGTTATTTTCTAGAAACATAGAAGGATTTCATTCTCATTTAGATCAGGCTAAATTGGCAATTCTCTATCAAAATATTTTGCCCTGTGAAAAATTAATTTGCAATTAACATGAAATTTTACTGAAAGAATTTAATAATGTTCATCCTTTTAATTAATAGTAGAAAAATTCAAATGAAAACTAAATATATCTTCTATGATGGACAAAAAGCCCTTTACTTTCATGTTTTAGGTACCAAATAAGTATAACTGGTGGAACAAAGGGTTTTTTTCTTCAAAACAGCTTCTTTCCCCTACCCAATCCATTCTCAAAGAATGAAAATATTTTTTTTTGGAATAAAATATAAATATTAATTTGTTCTGACATACTTATCCTCTCTTTAACAAGCTCTTGTTTAAGATGCTGTTGGGTACTGTCAGAATTCACCTCCCAGGCAGGGCAGGGAGTATCTCAGACACGTCAACTCTTCTTCAGGGTTCAATCCATAAATCCAGCACTTTTTCGATGATATTTTTTGACGGCCAATGACATGATCTCAGGGATGTGTCTCAGGGATGCTCTGCTATTTCTGTCATGATAAGGTCTAGTTCCTCTCTAATCTCAGATTGGAGCAGACAACACCATTGCCTATATTCTAGATGTGGCTCCACAAAAAATTTTTATGAAAATTATGAAAATATAAAAAACCCCACTACAACTGGGAGTAAATATTCCCTAATTTCTTTCCTTTGTGACTGAATTCTGGTGTAAGTTAAACCTATAGCAAAATTCATTCCCTTTTCATCTTCATGAACTAAGTTAGGTCTACAAGTCTGTGACTGTAAGCAAGAGGTCACCCACACTGACTGGACAGGGTTTGGGAAATGGGAATGCATAATCCACTGATTTTTCTGTTGGCAAAAAGAGTTCAGTCCTTCCGCAGAAAATACTAGACAATTTAGAGTTCAGCTACACAGTTTTGAACTCTGTGGAGGAGCTGGACAAAAATGAAAGTCTCTCATTAAAGCAAATGTCAGCCAAGTGTACAATGCCTCTTTGATTAGCAAAAATGGCTTTGCATGTTATGCCTTAGAGTGTTTCCTTAAGGTCCCATTTCCCTAATTTTCTGAATGTGAGTTTATTAACTCTTCATGTGCTGACTTCTTGTCACTGCTGCAGTAATGAGCACTCTTCCTCTCTGGCTTTGTTGGTTACCAGGTGCAAAAGGCATTCATGACTCTCGAGAGCCAAAGCAAATTCCTTGCTATCCGTTCTCCTTTCTTATAAGTTTTTCTTATCCATTTAAGTATCATTAAAAAAAAAGGAAAGAAAAGAAAAGAAAAATATATATAAAAAAAGGAGTCTGATCCCTTGTCGTGCTTAGTGCTGGTTTTTTAGGCATGCTTTTTTCCATTTGTATTTCCATGCTCAGGGAGGACGCCGCATGAAATTTGCATGGAGATCTCAGGTGGGAGTCTGAATACTCTTCTCAAGCTTCCAGATTTTTCTGATCTAGTTTCTGGCTCGGAGTATCATTAGTACAATGGTTAAGAATTATTTTGAACAAAAAACACCTCTTCAATAGCCCAGACTCAAATTCTGAACTGTTTATTATGTGAATAGTGAATGGGAACAATGAATTAAAAGAATTAAAATATCCTGCTGTTAAAATCACTGTTGTATCGCTATATTTTTAAAGATAGTCACATATTTTCTGTAATTTACAATGTCTCACATTGCAATGCCAGGCAACTGTTCAGTGAAGAGCAGCAAGGAACGTTAACTAACAGTTCCTGTCTCCAGAAGTCAGTTGATATTATTGATTATGCTGTTGTATAAAGAAAGAAACAAGGAAGCCACATTAATTTTAGTTTTGTGGAATCCCCATAATAGTGAAGGGTCAAAGAAGGATGAATGCCTAATAAAAACAAGTGGAAACATTGTAAGGGAATAATTATTCACAAGATCAGAATAGAAAAAAATACAAAGGCGGTTGTGTATTTGTGTGTGCTGTAAATGATACTACAGACTACAAAGTCTAGTAAGGAGTGAGATGTATTCAGAATATCTATTTACAAACAGAGATGCTTAGAATTACAAAATTTCAGAAAATTGATTGCAGAATCAATCTTACAAGCCAGAGACAGTAAATTGTAACTACACATATCTTCTATGGGAATGACATGCTGGGAAATGTAGACTGTCTGAATAGGGCTCCTGTGTCGTTCTATGGACTGCCCAGGGAGCCAGGTAACCTTTGCTTCACTCACTGACAGGTCTTTTGAATTTAAACCTCTGTTGGATGTGCAAGTCCACTTTAAGCACTATAGTGGCAGGTCAGAATGGGTCTTGTTACCACTAAACAATTGTGTGATCAAATTGAAGGAGAATGTTCCCTGCAAAGTCCATTTACTAAACAAGTGCAAAGGAATTAACTCTGTGTGCAGATACAGGCCTGGCCAGGGATAGCGAATTTATTCTTTCTGGGACTGAGACAAATGCTGGCACAAAAGAGGAACGTTTGCAGCAATTTTTTTTCTTTTGCTGTGTTTTTCTAGGAGGCAGTCTGGATGTGGACTTATATGCAATAATCATTGAATTTGTCCTCTTTGAGTGAATGCTAAATAGCTCAACTTGGTGATTTTATCATATTTTTGCAATTACTGCATTGTAGGAGAAATCAGATGTTACCACAAATGAAATAATGAGAAAGTCTTCCACAAGAATTTTAAGGGACGGAAGCAATTCCAATAGTAAGACATTTGTTTAAAGGCTTTTAGAAAAACCTCTTCCCCCTTCTTTTGGTTTTATGTCTATTTTGAATCACAACAGGACTATTTTGTTCTTATACCCTTCTAGTCACTGTTTTTATCTGGAAATATTTTTCATCGGATAGGAGCGTTCTGTACCACAGGGAAAGAAAACATTTTTGCTCATTCAGAAAAAAACAATAAAAATCCAAAGGTTTCACTGTGGAATGAGAAAGGGTCTGATGACATTTTCTAGCAGCCAGCAAATCATGCTGTCATGCATAGGGAAAAAGCCACTAAAATATCCCCAACTAAAATATTGCAAAAATATGTAGAGCTCAATCCTAGGGAGCCATCTGCCATGTGAAAGCTCCACTGATTTCTAAAGACGCTCATTGCAGGCAGGTTTGCAGGACTGGACGCATAATTTGTCCCACTTAGAAACTGTAGCTGTTGAAAAGAAACCTTTGTCAAAAACACTTGAGTGGCAGAGGCTGCCTGAAAAAAAGTCTGTACAATTGGATAAAAAAACCCCACCACATACCCTAAAAAGGAGATTGTGTGCTGGTTGAAAATGGACCACAACTACAGGTACTGAAATGAGCTACTAGTGAAAGGTTTGATACTTCCATTATGCATGCATGGAAATCTGACTGCTGTCAGGGAGTTTTCTGTTCTGAAAGTGTTCAGATAAGAATCACTCTCAGTAACTGCCCTTTTCTGAATTATCAGCCCTGTAAAAACTAAAGGTAAATAGTACTAGCCAATAGGGAAGAATTTTTTACATACACTGGAAATATACGAAGACATGTATATGTGTAAATGTATAATATTTTAGTATTGATGTCTATTTTCTTAAGAAATACCTGTTGGAAATGGTTTATGAGTCCTGTCTATGGACAGGGAGATAGTGAAACAACTTCTCAGGTATTTCTCCCTGTTCTGTGTTTCTGGAAGCCCTGGATCTTAAAGTGGAGGAAACAATCTGCAGAGAGGCAGAAGGAGTTGTGTTTTACAAATTGCAGCCTGATGAACTCTTCAAAAATATTTAACAGTCATGAAGAATTACTTTAACACAAATAGTAGATGAAAAATCTTTTTATGGCAGTAGTGAAAGCAAAGCCTTTGATATGTATATATGTATATATATAAAATAGATAAAATTCCATTAATTTTCAACTTGGGACAGACGTTATATTTGAATTTACAGACATGCCAAATGGTAATTTTGGCTTCCAATCTTTGAGATGTGGCTGATCTATTACGGGTGATAACAGCATATGCTACTTTCTGAGTCAATTTCTATTATGTCATGAGAAGCAACACCACCAGGAATGGAAGGCATTTTTACATTAGCTAGTATACCAAATGAGGTTCATAACATAGCGAATAGGTGGGTTCCAAGGGTAGATTTAATATTTGAGATGGTTGTCAAGTTCAATGCTGAGTAAATAAGTCAACAAAAGCAAATCTCACATGAAAAATCAACATGGCATGTAGCTTGTTCAGACTTTTTTTTGACAATGTCAAAGAGTTGTATATCTTGACAACTTTTTTTAGTTGGTTATGCCTGGGAGAATTGATGGAGACATTTGGCCTTTGTGGGTCTGTGTCTGAACATGTATGCCCTGGGAAAGCAAGTAGCTGCTTGAGATGCTGTGGAGCAGTGGCGAACAGCCGAGAAATCAGAGCATCTGAGTGCAATTTGATGGAGCAGATGTTTCATCCTGGCACTCCGCAGCTGCCTCAAGGCTTTGTATGGTGTCAGCCCTTTCCTAAATGAGTTTTCATAATGAATTTATCTGTTAATTGACACATAAAAATCTATGTTAATATAACATTAAGGGTCTGTCTTAAATTTACAAATGCCAGGAAATTGAAGGAGAGAAAAAAAAAGCCTAAGCTTGACTGTCACCAAAACTTACTGCCATTTTTCATGGGGAAGAAACCACTGATGCAGATACACTTTACATACCACAGAGTTAAACATCACTTTTTTTTTTTTCCTTCTCCTCGTACTAGCTAAAGGAAACAGTATTTCTGTAGAAAGTGCCTTTTTGACAACTGTATGGACAGAGGAAATACCTCCAACAACTGGTAAAAGCTTTTGGCACTTGCTCATGACTTTAAGAGGGGCTCAATATCAGAACACTTATTTGCTTTTATCCAGTGACCAGACTTGTAGCTCTGGTGGCAGCAGTGTTGTCCAACAGCTGACCAGACCAAGCAGTGAGGCATTTCCCTTACTCCTTGAAGAAATATAAAGATGCTTCTCATTGATTTTTCCAATGCATCAGCAGAGAGCTAACATACTGGTAATCCTCATTTCATGCACAAGCTAGGGCAGCTCCTTCGATACAATAGCCCAGTTTTTGTCATGTAATTTGAGAAGTCCAGAAATTACATCCTTCCCAGGCTGACAAAATTCACAACGACTGTTTTACCTTCAGGGCAATAACCTTCCTACTGATGGTTGAAGATACCTTTCAACAAAACTATACCAGGAAGAGTTTAGGTACCATGGCTTCCACAACCCAGGACGAGTTTTATATTTGAGCACTATAAGACTGTCCAAAGCCCATCTCCTGTGTGCTTGTTTCCATGCTGTTTGATAGCCAGTGTTTAAGAGCATGGTATGAGCTGCGTCTGCCTTTGTTGCCTGTCTGGAGAGGGTTGTCATGCAGGTCGCTGTACAAGAGCAGGTGCAAGGCAGGCTGGCAGCCAGCACACATAGCAGAAAGTCATGCTTTAATTGGTCAGTCACTGTTGTCCCCCATGCACACAGACTCAGAACGTCACTGATGAGGTTAGGAGGTACTTCTGAAGGTCTCTTGTCCAACCTCTATGTTCAGAGCAGAGTTAAATACAGAAGGTTGCTCAGGGACATGTTTAGTTGGGTTCAGGATCTCCAAGGATGGAGACTTCATGACCTCCTCGAGCAACCTGCTCCAGTGTTTGAACACACTCACAGTAAGGTTAAATCCGAATAGAATTTCCTATACTTCGGTTTGTTCCTATTGCCTCTTGTCCTGTTCCTGGGCACCACTGAGAAGGGTCTGACTCTGTCTTCTCCTTTTGCCCGTCAGGTATTCATACACACAAAGAAGATAACCCTAAACCTTGTGTTCTCCGGGCTGAACAGCCACAGCTCTACCAGCCTGTCCTCCTATGTCAGGCTTCATGGCTTTAGCTGCTCTAACTTCAGTATGGCTACCTTTTCTACTGGTATGTCCAGACATGGGCACAGTAGATTTTGGTGATTTGGCAATACTCAGTTCAAGCTCTCAGACCACATCTTGGCACACACAGCCCAGGCATGCAAGATGATGCCATTCCAAGCTGAATGTAAAGACACAGTCAACAGCTCCAACCTACATAGATGTCTCTCTCCTGATAAAAGATGCAATAGTTTCTCTGCTTACCCTAATGCCTGGGGGGCCTGTGCTAAGTGGGTCACATTGGTCCTCTCTGTAGTGCTCTCACACCTCTGTGGCAGTGCATCTCAGCACAGTTCTGAAAGTGCACGGAGGGTACTGAAGGCATCTCTCTGCTGTACCACCTGGTTTGGCACTCTCCTGCACGAGCAGAGTGGCAGCACACACCAAGGCTCAGGCTGCTAGATTATAGTGGGTGGTGGGTTTCCCCCTGGCACGGTTGCTGCGTTCCTTACCAGGGGGCAAGCTCTCCGCCCTTCCCCCCTCCACGTGGTTCCCAGGGGACCGGGAACAGCAG
>JAWWEU010000081.1:128281139-128301721 GCA_035583155.1 Acropternis orthonyx | reverse complement strand
AATATTCATATCACAGTAAAAGTTTCATTCTCTGCATCAGCATCCACATTCCATTTATGACAAGAATCTTTCCATACCTTAAGTGGTGTATTGATTACTACACTAGATTGCCATGAAACTCTCTCAGCTAAAATTGTCTGTTGTTAACTGTTGACTAGTCCTAATGGACTGGTTATTCTAAAACTATTATCCTAGCTTCAGCTGAAAGTATTTCCCCTTTACCTTTCTTTCTTTCTTTCTTTTGATTACACATTTCTAGTAGTATGGTAAATTTTCTTTGATGCATGACATGAACAGAGCTGTCACTACCATTGCTGGATCCTGATGAAGTATCTAAGTGGTGACATTGATGGAGAAATTTTTGAAGTGCTTTGAGTGCAATGTTTGTAATGACTGCCCATAACATGGAGGTGGCAATACTTGGCATACATATTTCCTCCTTATGGACCACCTGTCTCTCTGAAAAGGTGTAGTCTGTGAGGTTGAAAAGAGGCAGATGTGAGCTTGCTTATAGGTGTACTTCATATTTATATGGACGAAACACCTATAAATGTTGCATTTTGTCTGAAAAGGAAGTCTTACTCCAGGAAAAAACCCAATAAAGCTCTTCTTTTATTGATACATAGTAAATGAAATGCTGCTAAAACCATATTAGCAGGATCAATGGCAGTGTGGGGAAACTACCCTTGTGTGAGGCAAACTGTGCTTCTGAAGAAATGACCTTGTGTGCTGACCAAGGACCTGCCAATAGGAATTGGTTCAAATTTTTATGGTCTGCCTCTCCTTCATCCAGCACCTCTATGCAGCCTGATATTCCAGCTGCATCTTTGCTCTTCAGCCTTTTTTATCCATGTACAATATCAGTCTTGTTCCCTTGACTTTTCTTCCCGTGTATAGCTTCTTCCCACATCCTGCTGTCCACCCCAGCTCCCTTCTTCTCCCAATCATGTGCACCACAGCCCAGCAGCATCTTCGTCCTGGCCTCCAGCTCTGCATCTGCACCATCTCACTTGTAGTTCAATCAGTGCTGCAGCCATGAGACCTTGTGCTATTGCAGTCTGCAGAGCAGACTTTCTCCTGATAGGGGAGGTAGGCAGAAGGAAGGAGCAAACAAGCAATCCCTTGGTATGCAGAGCATCACGGGTCACCTGCAGGTCACCATCTCTGTTTCATGGGATTGGGAACTGAAGAAGCATGCTGGAGATGTATGAAATGGGGTAACAGGGAGCCAGGCCAGCATCAAACCTAAGCTATGATCAGCAGATTTAAACACAATTTTATTACTAAAAATAAGATGAAAATTATCACAAATTGCAGATTGCAAATGCAATATTCCAAAATGTGTTTCGAATCTGGAAGCACTCCAGGACTGAAAAAGCGCACTTTCCCCCCCTAACTGATAAGTTAGGATTGCTTTCATTATTTCAAAACCTATCTTCCTATATGGAGGTACTCTGAATTAAGAATTTGGATATCGGAACCAAGCTAGACCAGAAAGGAATACTTCATACTGGGAATTAAGAACAGTCACAGAGAGAGTAAAGAGAAATTGGAACTTGGAGCAAAATCCTGAGAATTTTTTGAAATTATTAGTTTCTACTGGAGTACAAACTAACCACACTGGAATATCAACTTACAGTTCCAGTACTCTGAATACTAAACTCTCTTGCAAAGGAAATGTTGTTATTTTAAAATATATTTTAGAAGGTTTTTACTAACAGAGATGTAAACAGAGCAGGTCCATGGAGGCAGAACGGAAAGTACGCTGTAGATGCGACAGCAAACTAATGACCACTGATACCATAGATGAGTAGGATCCCAAGGCATGCTATTCAGCGTCTGATGCACGTTGTATAGAAATAGACAGTCCTTCTCAAAACTGCAGGACTAACAAAACACTGCATTTCTTTCTTTGTCATGGAGATCATGCAGGAAGGATGTGATCTGCCAATTACTTTATTCTCAAGGCTGAATTAGCAAATATAATCTACTCCTTCCTACTTATATACGGGAGAATAAAAGACAGGGATCTTGTTCCCCCAAGCTCATAGGCAGACCTACAGTCCATCCCAGCACTTTACAGGTTGCACAGGTTGCACAACGGACATTTGTGTATGCAAGCCAGTCAGGAATAGGGCAGGTAATGACAAGAGGAAGTGTATGAAGTACTTCAGAGTGGAAATGTACAACTGCTCTTTGGGTAATACTACTTTTCATTTCTGAAAAATCTCTCCAACCATAAACTACCACAAATTAATTGTTACTATAATCACCTGTTCAGCCTTCAAATATTTGAAATAGCAAGTCATTTCACGAGTTTAAAGAAAATTCATTGAGATTATAAAGCATTATTGCCAGATCACACAGAAAACACAACTCAGTGATGAAACAAATCCTTTCCAGTCCTCTGTTTATAAAATCATATATTTTTCTATTATTTCACTTGTTCAACCAACCCAGAAACTACAAGTGGTACGTATCTGAAGCCATCTGAGGGATGTTAGGTATTACTCTGTAACACTCTGCCACTTTTCCTGTGAACTAATAGAGACCTCATTTCCTGACTTGACAAGCAGCAAGCATTTTTGACTATACTACCTGGGCCTACAAATGGCAGCAAATGTGCAAAAAGTACTTTCATCAAAAACCTACGACTATAGTTGTAAGTAACAGTTAAGTGATCAGATAATTTCATCTCTCAAATGGAATATAAGACAGTGAGTCCAATTAGCAGGTTATACTTTGTGGGATTTAAGTGAATATACAAGGTGCAGTTTAATTCAGTCTTGTGGAGTTAAGAATTCCTAAGATTTCACTGCATTTTTAAACTGCAACAGCATCACAATCCAAGCAAAAAGGAGATGAGAAATATTTACCATCATAGAGGCAGAGCAATAACATGAGCCACTGCCTTGGTTCTTTTCAGTTTTTAACCATTTGAATGTATCCAGCACAAAAGACCTCTTTATTGGAAAACACATTAGAAATAAAAATTAACCAAACAGCTTTTGCGTGTCCTGCTCTCCAGAACTGCTGCAGAGCCAGAGGATTCCCCTTAGGGGAGGCGTTGCTCCTCAAGTTACCTTTCAAATTCCTGGTGAGAGCTGATCTTGGGCTTCTACATGCCCATCCTGGGAATGAAAATAATAATATTTGCTCAGTTATCTCACTCTAAAGTGGTTTCCTTGCTATTGTGTGAGTGTAATTGAGGATAGCTCTAGAAAATAGCCTGTATCATTAAGAATATAATTGAGAATATTTAGCAGTCTAACATCTAGGAGTTTATGACACTGAAAATTGTTTATACTTGTGCAAACCACTGCAAAATAAAAATAAATAAATAAATAAATGTAGAGGTTGCACTTATTTGGGTAGAAGCAAATGCTTTCATAAATTACCAGGTTTGAAAAATGAAGGTGCTGCTTTGAATGCCAAATTTTTAAATATATGTCATCCGTTTTCCATTAATGTCATCACAGTTATTGGGAGGTGGTGGGAGGGTTTACCCATTATTTCCTCTCTACTGGGATAAGCCACAGACTGTATATAAGCAATACCATCAGTATGCACAAACTGGATACGAGGTGCACCATCTGTAGACTCAAGTGACAATTAAAAAAGACATATTCAAGTGACAGTGCATGCAAAGAGGCAATACTGGAGAAATTGGCCCAAGATTTCTGTATTTCTTAAAGAGGTAAAAATGTCTGTTAGATGCCATAATCTCGTAAGAGCTGTGAGGAAGTCAAACTTCTGAATGTAAGGAAATTTCTCTTCTTTCATTATTAAGGTTTAATACATTTTGAGGTTGGAGAAGGCAAAATATCTCATCACAGACTGATGAGTACAGGTTTGTTTTTTGGTTTGCTTTTTTTTTTTTTAAAGCTAAGAATGGAAATGATTAGGACATTTCCTCCCTTCTACATGCAAATTGTCTCATATTCTGGTTTATTTCAGTATAAATTTATTGTTGCATATGCTAATACACAGAACTGAAACAAGAAAAAAATATTAAACTCATTGTAAAACATATGGAAACATCCAGATTAGGTGATCTTTACTAGAAATCTGTCTTAATGATGAAGGCACCATTTAGCATGCACTCTGGAACTGCACTCCATTTATTTATGACACACTAGCTTCTGTAGACAAAGAAAGTATATTCCAAAAATAGGAGTACCATATTTTCAAGACATACTGTGTATTTTATTTTTGTAACTAGTAAATGTCAAACAGTATTCATACATGGTATTGACGCATTAATGTTTTTATTCAACAGTGAAGATACCTTTCCTTGTTACATTATATATTTATGACACACAAAGCTGTCAAATAAATTATGTCAAAGCAGCTACAGCCAGACCTTGTGACACTTGAATGATAGAATCAAGACAAATAACCTTTAAAATGAAAGACATATGATGAGAATTAGAAACATTTAATTTGCATAGATATAATGTTAACAGTCTCTTCCTTATTACATATTTTATGCCTAATTTTTAATTACCCCTATATTTATTTCTTACATCAGTTTGCACTTTTATTTTTTTTCCTCATTGCTGGCTTTTAGAATGTGTGAAACACAAATTCTCTAAGAAGCATATGATCAAATCCCCATTTTAATATATTCTGATTAGTAAATTTTAAATATTGCAGAAAACTCCTCTTTAACATAATGCAATATTTAAAATTTAGAATTAATTCCTAAAAATAACTAAAAAATCCTAAATAAATCAAGGAAATACAACATCTCTGATAACATTGGGCCAGGTCTGGAAAACCATCTTGTATTAAAGTTCTCCTATGAAGTGCAGAATCCACCAAATGTGCAAAACTGAAGCACTGATTTCCATACGCTAAGTGATTCATACGTTTTGAATTTAGGAATGTAACATCTGAGCATCTAAGTATACATTTAGGAATCAAAGTGAATGGTTAGATTTTCAGAATTGCTTACTACTCATAGTAGTAAATGCATGGGTTTCACTAGCTGAAATTGGTTCGTACATGAGTGACTTCCTTGAGTGTCTGCTGTGGGGGTGCAGCCTCTCTCTTGGACCTCTAGAAATCAGTAAGAGAGAGCTCCACACTGTGCTCTTATTGCTATCACTGCATAAGCTCACGAACGTAAGAACAGTTAATAAACTTTGCATTATTCTGAAACCTCCCTAAGGATGTTCAAAGTAAATAAGGCTGAAAGCACAAAGATGAATGTCTGCGTCAGGAGGGCACAATAACTAAACCCCTTAATGTTATTGACTGTAATTCCCCTCCGCATGGGTACTGAGGCCAGGGCCTGCACTGCCTAAGGAGGCACAGATTTTGTGCAGGCTCTATCTTACAAGGTGAGTTTGGCTCACTTTGCCCTTCTGGATCAGAAGAATAAATATGGTTTATTCTATTCATAATATTCTATCATTTTATAATAATGGCAGTTGGAGTAGATGATCACTGTTGGTTTCTTTCAAATGTTGCTCTATTCTATTCCATTCCGTTCTGTTCTAGTGAAGCTAATTGTGATGTTTTGGGTTAGGCTTCTATATATTCACATAATAGTTCTTCCTGAGAGCCAGCAGGAAGCTAGTAGAGAGACCATACAAAGCAGCATTAAGAGAAGGATTGAAATTGATAGTTGAAATTGCCTCCAAAACTTAACCTAGAAGGTTTAGGGTGTTTCCATAAATCTTCACCAAAGAATTAAGTAGCTGTTTGCCAGTTGACCCTGTAAGTGACACAAACACACCATCAGAGATTTGCAGAGAGCAACTCAGGGAGGACATGAAGCAACTCCCATCCCATCAGCAGAGTAACAGGTGACCTGGCAGTCCATGACCTGCATAAGGTCTGATGGCATGTCATCCTGGTCATTTGAAGACAGGCCGTGTGCAAGCATATATTTTAGTAAACATCAATAGCTCAGAGGGCTGGGTTGTGGAAAAACGGAAACTGTATCACTAATGAAGTAATTTGCCCTTCAAGGTCAATAGTGAAAAAGAAATGACCCTCCCTCACCCGCTGCCCATGGTTCTGTAGGGCAGTTCTGGTTTTACAAAGCTTAAACTCAGTACAGGTGTTTTAGAAGAAACTGAAAGGGCAGCTGTCTTCATGGGCCTCTGTTCAGCTGAGAAACAACTATCCTAAGTGATGCCACTAGCCAGAAAGTAAATCTAACTAACAGTGCATATTCTCAGAAATGGAAACTTATTTAGACTAATTATATATGGTAAAATATATTGCAGAAATATTGCAAGTATCCAAAAGCCCAGTGTTGCAAGGTTAGGAAATTCAGAGTTATGATTAAATGTTTTAAAGGAAAAAGTGTATTTCATCCCTGATTCTGCCCTGTGAGACAATCAAGCAGTAATCACAGCAGTAAGACATTTTGAATTTGAATTCTTACACTGGTGAAACATATTTCAAAACGACACTGTGTCACTAGAAGATCTTTGAGCTAATGGGAGATAAATGTCCATCCCAAAACAGCAATTCTATGGTGGACAATTTATTCCTATTGAAAGCAGTAAAAATTGGAAGTAATTTTGATAAGCACTACAAAATTGATCATTTGATGCAGAGGGTTTCATCAAGGACTAACATTACAAGGAATTTTAAAATTATCTGTGTTGTTCTATTTAAAAGATCATTCAGAAAAAAACTGAAAGTCTCCTGGTAGATGTTATCTTTCCTAAGGATCTATTTGTAACAATTTCATGAATCGACTTATTTGTACATTTTCAGGAAAAAAAAACACATTTACCCACCAAAGAATAAATGCTGAACTTAGTAGAAAAGATACCATTTATTCATTTATTCAGTTTGCACTTAAGTAGAAATCTCCATTCAGTTGTGACATAAAATTGATGCTTCTACAATTAAAGTACATTGTAAATAGTTTCTAAAGTGTTAATAAATTACTAAAACTGTTTGAGGAAATTATTAATCAAATGTTATAGCCTGTTACTGAGTCCAATGATGTAATGAGTCATTTGCAATCAACTACAGCATCTGAAATTAACGTGCTTGGGACAATATACATAATTTATTTTTTCTGTGCATAATGAGCTTATCACAGTTACTTATCAACCTTTAGCATAGTAATTACCAAAGCAGTTTCAGAAGAATATGTACAGAACATTTCTGGTAATCTGTGAGAGAAAGTAGGGAATAACTCCAAGAGTCACTCCTAATTGAAACAGCCAAAACCCCCATGGCTCTCTCCCATTGTCATCTAGTAGTGTGGAATTACAAAGACCAGATGAAAAGCGTATCAATGTCTTAACACAACTATGCAGAGATACAAAAGTCACTTCACAAGCCACCTCATCTCCTTCTGGCAGCAGCTTTAGGCAGACAGAGCAAGGATGGCCCAGACAAGCATACACATGTAACTGCTGATGAAAACAGAACATTTAGCACTAGATTTTGCCTATACACTTCAGCTGCACAAAGCACTCTTGTACTTCCCTCCTCTCTGTAGTGCTAAGATGGCCATTATGGCTGTGCCATAATAATTTACCTTTGAGCTTCCATAGATTTTTTTAAGTTAGTGAGGAAAAAAAATCCTACTTCCTCATCTTTTCTCATTTTTTGGTTCCTTTTTGCTCAACTCACATTTTATTGCTGGTGTTCACATATGGCAACAAAGGCAAGTGCAAAAAAGCCATGCATAGAATCATAGAATGGCCTGCATTGGAAGGGACCTTAAATGTTATCTAGTTCTAACACCCTGCCATGGGCAGGGACACCTTTCACTAGGACAAGTTGCTAACAGCTCCATCCAATCTCGCCTTGAACACTTCCAAGACTAGGGCACCCACAACTTCTCTGGGCAACATGTTCCAGTGCCTCACCACCCTCACAGTAAGGAATTTTTTTCTAATATCTAACCTAAACCTACTCTTTTTCAATTTGAAGTAATTCCCCCTTGTCCTGTCACTACATGCTCTTTAAATACTCTCTCTCAATGTTTCCTGTAGGCTCCCTTCAGGTACTGGAAGGCCTTGATATGTTGCCATGTAACATGGTACTGATGTGAGAGTATAATCCAGTATGATTGCTGACAGTCCATAAAAACAAACCAAATACTCAATCTGTGAATTCCTCCCCCAACTTTGTGTGCTCACACACAGTACTTACTGCACATCAGGGTTAGGGCTGTAATGTGGCACACACCTTATGGGTCTACACTGTCATCTCTCACCTGCCACGGCTGAAGATTTCAACACCAAACAAATCACAGCTCAAACTGGAAATGCAGACTACTCTATGCTGGAAACAAGAAAAAGTTAGGGAAAAAAATTACCAGTTTTTCCTCTTTGGTGTGAGCTAAAGAACACCTGTGGCTTTGAAAATGTAGCAAACCATAACTCATGACAACTAACAGAGGGGGAAAAAAATCTAAGGGGCACTTAGTCAACATGCATCTGCCTTCTCTGCATATAAAGTTTTCCCATTGACCTGAGCAGGCATTAAAAAGCATACAAAGCCAAGAATGAAAAATGGAAGCATATGATATCTGTGATATGATACTGTTACTGCAAATGGCTGTCTTGAACAGAAGAAAGGGTAAGCAAACCCATTAGAAAGAGTATGCATTGGTATATGGCTTCCTGGGTATACTGTATCAATTATACTCTTTTAAGAATTCACAATGTCTCTATTCCATAAACAAAACTACAGATGCATATTACAACTAATGGTACAATAGAAGTTATGTAAAATAATACATAACTGGCTGGTAAACACAGCCAGTACCTCATGTCTGCTTTCTAATAATTTGTATCTATACATATATAAAAATACTATATAAAACCACTATAGAACAATTGCATGAACATTCTCTGCACAATGGCAACTGAAAGATTTTCTTTCTGAATAGCAGATTTGTCATTAATGAATGTACTAAATATATATGGCATACAAAAGATCATGTATGAGATCCACTGGAGAAAAAAGCTAAGGAGAAACAATGGTGTAGTTCATTCTGAACACAGGCAGATGAAACTAGCCATACTCAATGGGTGGGCATCACACTTCACTCTGTTCACTGTACTTGCTGTAATTCTAAATTGAGAGAAACAGGGGGAAAAAAAAGAAGTATTATAATATTTTCCTAGAATATAATGTAAAATTAGCAGATGAAGGAGTGCTACCTTGGAAATGCCACCATTATAAACACATATATTTCAAAAATTTATTTATTAGTAGCATGAACTGCATAAGCAACAAGTAAGTTTCTTAACAATTTAAAGACATACAAAAGAGAATGATACAACATCATCATTGGAGTAGGTAGATAAGAGAGCACCTTTGCATTTCTGAATAGCAGCAGAGTTGAAAATGAACCAAAAAGTTCTCTTGCCTCTGCCTTTCTGGCACTGAAAGACTATTTCCTGCTGGATGAGGGGGAAACTGAAATGTAAATTGGAACAAATCACTTTCTGTTAGTCTCTAACTCCTTCCTCCTATTTTCTTCTATCCTGCCTACTCCTTCATGTAAATATTCAAAAGTCCTACTGACCTCAGCATCTTAAAAAGGTGAAAGAGGAGTACATAGACAGACTGGTAGTTACAGTGTGGTGCTGCTATTGCAGTCATGCTGCCTTTTCACTCCTGTCCATCTTATCTTAAGGTGTGAAACACAATGAACACATGAAATCCCCTGAGGCTCATATTTTGAATACTTTAAACAAACATTACCAGCATATATACTGCTCACAGTTACTGTTCACAATTGTATTTAAAATAAGAGGCTGCATGCAAGCCTTTCAGACTAAACTGCTAAGCCTCTATACAGAGGTTTAATTTGCCTAGTGGCTCTGGTAGAAACATGCAATCAGGTCCTACAAAAGTGGACTTCTGAGCTTTAACTCCCCTTTCTCACTTTGAACATTTGTCGTGGTCTATCCATGTCTCATTTCCATAAAATGAGAATGCTAGTACATAATTATCTTACAAGAATCTTAGGAAGGTTAATTAATGTCAAATAAAAAATGCAGGCATTTTATAACACAACAATTCTAATTCACCTAATTCACCTAATCTAATTCACCTAATCAGACCCAGACAAAGTATACAATAGCCATCCCTGTTATTTTTGCCCTGAAGTTACTATTTCAGTGAATAATTTCTTGCAGGGCAACAGAATGAAAAATGTTGGAAAGCTCTAAAGAGACCATGTTTTTCTGATCAATGAATTCGACCAATTGTGCCAACTCACCTTAATCTGGATAAATCAATGGAAAGTGGCTTTTTCCATAGGCAACTCAAATTTAATTAGTAAAATAAAAAGTTAAGAAAAAACCCAAACAACCAAACCGCAGATCCTGATGAATTTAATGTCTCTTGGGGAGGCTCTGAGCCAATCTCTAGCCATGTCTGGAATCATAAATAAAACCATGGGAAAGCACTACTTGTAACGCACAGTCAGTTGTGCTGGTGTTACAACGGAAAAGGGTCACATAGTTTATGAGGCAAGCCCAGGTTTACCATCTTTTTAACAAGGAGTGCAAGAATCATTGAGCAAGTAAATACATGCGCAAATCACTGCATGTTCAAGCCTCAAGCCTCAATTTCTGAGCCTAGCCTTTCTTCTCCCTGTAGGTCTCTCTTCCACCTCGTGCAAGTCCTCTCCCCTCTTTCCACCAGAGAGCCAACCCCACAATGCAGGGCAAAGACAAGCTTACAAACCAAACTTGCTAGGGATCCAGAAGTGTTTCGGTCAGACCAGAGTGGTGCTATGGGAAGTAGCTTCAAGCAACCCAGGAGGGATTGTAGTTTCAGCAATGCAAAACTGGGTGTGAATTAACTTGCCTCACCAAGAGGCTGTGTTAGATGTTTCTAAGGCTTGCCAGTGGAGAATGTGCCCAGATTAATGCACCACAACACCCTGCCTCTGGATCTAGCATAGAAGATCGAGAACGTGTTGCAAAAGGGGAGATGGTGGTGCTAGAGAGTGCTAGCAGCAAAGCACCAGGTAACTGCATTCATGAGGTTGAGGACCAGTTGTAGAAAACAGACAGATAAAAGATTTCTGCACAAAAGGTTCACCGGGTAAATAAGACTTCCACAGACTTTAACAAATTGCTGTGAGGTTCCAAGAAGCCCTCAAGGCTTCACATACCTCTGCTTCTAAGTCTTACCCTGTGAATTCGGATGGCATCAATTGCCGAAGAAATAGATTCAAAGAAGATAGGATTTTCAGATTCAAGATTTCCACCATACTGCATTGCTTTTATCAAGGAAGCTGTAATAAAACAAACACATGAGCACTGGCAAGATAGTGAGGATATATAAACCATCATGTTAAAATTTTTGCTGTAAGCTGATACTTGCCTTTGCAGTGTGCTAGCAACACATCGATGTGTCTGCTTTTACAGTCCATGTAAATCTAAATGTATGAAAACATGAAATTAAAGAAAGAACCAGTTTAAACAGCGAATAAAATACACAAAAAGCCCACATTTATGGTAGGTAGAGTGCCTGGAATGCTGCTGTAGCAGCTGTACTGCCGGCAGCCACCAGAGCGAGCCCTTCTATAATGCAAACATCACCAACCCACACTGATTTCCTATCCCCTCCTCCCAGTACTATACAGCTCTGCCGAGAATTAAAGCAATTTTTCTTTTTTTTTTCTTTTTTTTTTTTTTTACTATAACTTTTAGGGGGGGTTATTTCCAGTTCTCCTGTTTCTGTGTGTTTTCCCATCTCCTTGCCATATGCTTAGCTACCAGTCCACACAGACAGAAATCAGATCCAGGAAACTTTGACACTTCACCAGTTTATCAGAAAAGCACCATAACCACCATGCTACACTCTGCAGTAAGTTGTTCTTTATTCTTTCTTTGAAAATGGTCAGAGAAAGGAAAAAGTAAAAAAGTGAAAACAACTCCAAAACCAGAGCAGGATCTTTTTATGTCAGTTAAGGAACATCCAAGGTAGTTCCTGCTTCAAAAATTGTCCAAACAATCCATGTAAAGTGGAAAAATTCTGAGAGAAGAGATTCAAAGAGAAGCCCATCAGAATACCCTATTTTTAAAAATAAACAAAAAGCCATACTCAGTCCAAAAATCCCTTAATCTCTGACATCAATGATGATATTTTGGGAAGAAGTGTAACAACAAGGACACATTGAGTGTGTTCCTCTCTGAGTATCTCAGTTTTGGACCAGCCATTCATCCAGAGGCTTCACTCCCAACCTGTGCACTTCACAACAGACTTACCTCTCACAAATTTGTCAAACACTTCTTTGACATAATTTGTAGTTCAGAGGCCTTTAAGATATTTTGGAAAGAAGTGTCACAATTTTTTAAATTAATATTTCATTTTGTTGAATGCCCTATATTTTGAAGGGATGCATAATAAAGAGTAACACTCACTAACCTTATTTTTCTAGTTTTCTTTTTTTATTATATCCCTAAACTCTATGTGTAGTTTTAATTTAAAATCTTTTAAGGCAACACTTACTTCACCATGCAGTCACTGCAGTAAACTGAAAAAATGGTTAGGATAAGAAAAGGCCTGGGCTGAGACCCAAGTTCAGATCTAGTCTTCTCTCCTACTCAAAAAAATTGTGTAAACCAAACCTTGCATACCCACTTAACTCTGTACTCACTATTCAACTTCTAAACTCCAGACCTGACAGAAATATAAGGAACAGCTTTTGAACATAATCTTTCATTCACTATATAGAACTGCTTACTGTGCAGAATCATAGAATTTTTTAGGTTGGAAAGGACCCTTAAGATCATCGAGTCCAACCTGCCAAATCCACCACTAAACCCTGTCTTGCCAGCCACTCTGCCCCCAGCCTATAGCACTGCCTGGGGTCGTTGTGACCAAGTGCAAAACCTGGCACTTGGTCTTGCTGAACCTCTTGCTGTTGGCCCCAGTCCATCAATCCAGCCTATCTGGGCCCCTCTGCAGAGCCTTCCTTCCCTCCAGGACCTCAACACTCCCACCCAATTTGGTGTCCTCTGCAAACTTCCTCTCATCCAAATCATCAATAAAGATACTAAACAGGACAGGGCCCAGTATTGGCCCTACAGAACACCAGAAGTGGCCAGCAGCCATCTGGATTTAGTTCCATTCACCACAGTAACCAGTTAATGCTGGTTTTAGTCTTCTGGGAGCATTTTGGAGCTCCTGCAATGCCTGATCCCAGTCTGCTAGATATGTCACCCGCAGGAGAAAACATGGAGACCATGTGTTGACCTCCAGCTTACCAGAAAGCAGGACATACAGATAAAATCACAGAATTAAATGTCATATTTTAAAAGGGTAAATCTATACATGGCTCCACTGCAAGTGACATGACAGGATCAAATATGACCTAAAACAACTTTACAATTAAAAAAAAAAAAGAAAAAAAAAAGGATCAGAAACTCATCTTCGTTGCATACACATAAGTACATTTGCACTATTACCCAAAATATTTAGAAATACTTTAATTTTATATTTAAACACAGTGCAGTTTGATGCCAAATATATGTTAATCTTTTCCATGAGTAACATGTTTATCCACTAATATAGGTGAAGCTACTAGTAGTTACCCCCAATATCTCATATGTGTAATTATAATACACACAGAACTTGTCTGATATCATGAATACCTGAAGAAGCACTGAGACTCCAGTGTAGTCAAAGAAATTCAGTCCACTGCAGTCTAATATTAAAACACGTTGCTCACTGTGACATGACTGCACCAACTCACCTACACATTTGATAAATGAAAAACATTAATTGAAAGGGAGAACAGTCAAGAAATGGGTATAAGAATAACAATAGCTCAACAAAATAAGCCCAAACTATCACAATAAAAATTTTACTATTATGTACTGGGGTATCAGGTAAGCAAATGGCACACTGTAGAAGTACAAATGAAGGACCTTTAGAGCAATGGGATGAAGTGATGACAGGTAATACATAATATTGAGATGTTTTAGACAGCACAGTGTCTCAAGAATTAAACAATTGTGTCTTCAAATTTGAATTTCTAATTGAGTCATGGTAATAACTTGGTTTGTTTGGAAGATTTTTCACAGGATACATAGCAAATATAACTCTTTTTTAAGTTCTAATATGACACTGATTTCCATAGTATCTAAACACCTGCCCGTTGCTTAACTCACCCACAATAAAGACATATATGTACAGTGAAGTGTTTCATTTTCCTAAGGTTTTATTGTTCTGGGTTTGTTGTTGTTGTTAATTTTTTTAAATATACTATCATGTATTGATGTTGGAGAAAATAATTATATTGGCAAGATTAGCAAAGGTCTTATTCTTCAACATCAGGCAACCTTGTGTTTAAACACACTCTGTTCTAAATTCATCCTGAATTAGCATGTAGATAAATGATTCCTGGCTTTCATGAAGGGAAAACTAGAAAATCATGCACATCGTATTTACATTGTTCTGTGGAAAAGTGTTTGTTATTATAATCCACACAACTCCAAAAAAAGCCCAAAAAAACCCAAAAAAGGAATTCTGAATGTAAAGATGAGTTAAGCTAATTGGCATTGGTAGAGGAGAGCTAAAGATTTTAAACTATTGAGGGGACTTAGGATTTCCCCATGATGCAAATTTATAATGGTCATAATTCATTTGTGTCAGTAGTCTGAGAGCCAGAGCCTGTAGGACTTGCATCTCCAGAGATTTACTGTCTTTGTACTGACCAACGTACATAATAGATACATACCAAACAAAAATACAGAATTTTAAAGGGAGCTTCCTGACTGACATTACTGTGACAGAAATCCAGAAAGGATTTATGAGATCTTCTAGGTGGCTCAGCGTAATAATTCCCTGCTGCATCCTGCATTGCACTAGAGGCTAAATATATAGCTTCTAAATGGGGAAATAGGTACAGGCTTGCTAAGTCTTTGGACCAGTGGCAAGATCAATAGCAGCTGCTGCATTTGGTGCCGATACAGACAGTACTCCCCAACAGGAGAAAGGAGAGATTCTTTCTTTCTTTCCTTATGACAAAGACTGCCATAAGGATTAAGGATTGTGTCCTCCTGCTCCCCTCTTTCCTGAAAATTTAAGCTCCACATTTTGTTTTTCTCTGTATGGGGAATTTTTTTTTCTCTCTGTTTTTTTATTTTAAAGATCCCATGAAGAATCCCCATAGACTGGTTGGCACAAGTAGCAACAGAGCATTTAAGTCCTCAAGGCAGGACTTAGGCTTTCAGAAAAGAGGTTTAGTGCTGTCTGTCACTTCTGTAATGTGATAAACAAGTTCATCTTCCAGACAACTGAAATATGTACTGGCAAGATCTTCTCACACATAGTATTTTACAATATAGTCAATACAATACAATATAGTCTTTGGTAGCCATTATCACAGGTTGCTATGCTACAGAAGCACTCTGTTAGCCCCATGTAAACTAAACACTGTAGTATAATCATAAAAATCTCATGAGTCTAGTTAAGAAATGCAAACATTCAGACAACAGCCTCCAAATCAGATTCTCTACTGTGGCCTTAATGCTTATAAGCATTTTAAATAAACACAGCATTTTAATTCAATTCACAAAGAAGTCATCTGTATAAAGTATCCCCTGCAAAAGGTTGCTGCAGTTCTCTTATGGGAATGCAAGTGCTCTGGTTTGATTTAAGTGTTATAAAATGTTGGAAGAGTGGAATTATCCAGCTTAATCCATAATTGAAAGCAAACTCCTAGGGTTTTTTCTTTATTCTATACTGTATTGATATACTGGATAATATTGTTGGTCATCGTGTCACTGATAATTCAGTTGATATTTTCTGAGATTTTCTCCTGGATGGCTATAAAGATCCTGCAGATTTAACATGGTTCTAATCTTATCTTATTTTTACGTTTTCATGCTAGTATTCAACTTTGTGAATGGAAAAAAACAACAGGGCCAGAGCTTAGTGAAACAGTCACTTCAGCCTTGTCTGAAGAGCAGTGCAGGCAGCAACACGGGCAGCGTATCCCTACACTCTGTACCTGTCTCATTATGCATGCAGTCGTTCCTGTGAAATGAGCAGGGACTCACAGAAACATAGAATGGTTTGGGTTGGAAAGGACCTTAAAGATCATCTAGTTCCAACCCTCCCTGCCATGGGCAATGAGTGTTACACTACAACCTTCCACTCTTGCGGAAAAGGTAGTTTCATGAGTTCCCTGCTTTTGAAATCTTAAAAAGTCAGTCAGAAACAGAATGAAAAATAGGACCCATTGGACCAAAGTTAACGGAGCTCAATACATTAGCATTCAGGCTTCCTTGAATGATTGGTCTAACTGAAAATATTTGTTTCCATACCATTTGAGTTCACCTAGAAACAGACAGAAAAACTCGGAGGCATTTTACACACTTACATCCATCTTGGTTTTAATATCATTGATAGACAATAAACTCACCATGACAACTTCCATTGGAAAATGAACAGAGAAATGTGTTCTGCTCACACTGAAATAAAAGCAACAAACTAGTAACATACCAAGGAAAACTAGTTCAATGCACAGTAACCAGAGAAAATCAATGCAATACATAAGAATTCTGTTTCTCAATATCCATTTTAACTCATTCTCTCCAAATTCGTGTTTTATGCACCAACGTATTGAATATAGAATTTTTTTGGTATAAATTTAGAAGAATACTGAGATATATACTGAAATTGATATTTTGCTTTTCTTTCAAAAGGTGAGAAAGATGTTCTTGAAAAGATAAGTGATTTAAAAATATCAAATTTTGATTAATTTTCTAGTTGCTGCAATCTCATTTGCTACATTAATATTTTAGTAAGAACGTTTTCCACATGTAAATTTATTAAAAATTATCTTTGTCTGGATAATTTTTATAATAATTATTTCAATATGGATGCCAAGTTCTCAGTAGAAATATGAGCTGAAACCAGAAACAGAGGACAGAAAAAAATATCCAAACTGCATTTTTATCACACCCTTTTGCTACAGAAAGACATGTATTCAACACACACACATAAAAAAAATTACAGAAAAGAATTCATGCACAGTATTTCAGGCAGCTGTACTGCCAAGTAGCTTACAGAAGAGACAAAAGATAAAATCTCCCTCCTAGGTAATGTATAAATTAACTTATTAAATTATTACTCTTACTGAATTAACTCATAAATTAATTCCGTGCAAGTCCTAAGTGATTTCTCTCTCTTTGGAGGCTTGTTATCATACTAATCCAAATCAGTTAGCCCAGCAGAACCAAGCAAAAAAAGCATCACATTTTCTAAGCTGAATTTTCACCCATTAAAGTGCTCGTGGGTAGCACAACTCTTTGTCAAGGGACAGCAGACATGGTAGACACATGTTGCTGTCTTAACAACCTATCTAAGACGTGACTGTGATTTTCTCAGCACAGCTTGCCAAACTGGACAAAATTGCCTACAATAAGCACTGTATAGTATTGAAATGTCTTCACCATACTGATAGAAATATAATAATTTATTTTCTCACTGTTAGGAAGTGTTGCAGGAAGTTTCAGTAGTTATGTGCAGATAAACTTGGAGAGCTACACTTATGGGGATTTCCTCCAAAACTGTGTTACACATAATTTGTATAATGTTTCTTTTTCTAATGCAATCAGTGCAAAAAATGAAACAGAAAGACTACCTTTGAGAAAAAAATTACCCACTTTGTACCTTCTTCCTAATTCTACAGACATTGCTTATAGTTAGAAATTAAGTGTTTATCTCTCATGGACTCATGGTCAGAAAAAAAAAAATCAGATTTTATTCAAGCAGATTTGTAGCTATTCATCGTATTTCTGAAATCCCAACCTTACATCAGCTGAAGTTATTTAAGTTTTTCCAGAAATTTTAGAGTTTCAGATCAGTGCTTTAAAGTCTCTTACAGGATCATATACAGAAATAGTAGAGATATTATTTTCAAGTAATAATAAGAAAATAATCTATACTGAATCTGATTAAGATTAGGATTAATTTTATTCTAAATGAATAATTTGCAATATTACCTTTTTATGTCTGTTTCAGTATCTGATTGTATTCTTTCTCTAAGAAATGCAAGGAAAGCAAGCACAATCTTCAACACAGTCACTGTGATTACTGAAGCATAGAGCACATCCTTGTTTACATCTTACATACCTGGATGTTCATGCTGTCCTTCTGGATTATCTTTATCAGGTCAGCATGAAATTTCCTGGCATTCAGACAGACTAATGGATTGTTGACTGAAATTATCTTTACCTGTTTCAAGGATTCCTGTGGAATGAAAGAAACATAATGCTGAAAAGTTCATCTTGCATTTGGAGACTAAAACCCAAACTCATTAATTTAAAAATCCTGAAAAAGTCTGCAAATTAACCGAGAAGGAGCTTTGGATTGTGAGAACGATTTAACAGATAACTCTCTTGATCAACCTTCACATACAATTGAAGTAAGAATGGAAATATAAGTAATGTGTAATGAGAATTACCTTTAATTCTACTTATGATAAAAAAAGCATAATGATGCATAATATGATGCATATTATGATGCATAATACTAAGAATTATTATCTGACAAATAATAATAGCACTGTTTCAGTTGGTATGATTCCCAAACATAGGCAAGACAACATTTGCATACAGGGAATATATTTTATTAGACAAACACGCATCTTGAAAAAAAGTACACAAGTTTTGGGGCAAACATTGCAAGTGGTTTGGGGAAGCCAGCAATATTCATTGTAGTCATCTGAAGGTGACTTTAGTATGGAGATATTTCTCCATGAAAATCCTTAGTGGATCCAGAACAACCTTGAGTGGCACATTTAAAGCTTTATACCTACACATATCTACATATCTACAATAATCTACACAAGAACCATCAGTCAGCCTTTATCTTGTCTCTGCACTTCACTAAGTTACAAGCACCTTACCAATACCTTCGGCCAGACTGTGCGGCTTGAAACACGGATGTTGCACATCAGAATGATTTTGGACATCAGATAAAGGTCAGAAACCCCCAAGCAGAAGTGGGGAACATTTTTCACAAAGCAAACACTATTTCTCTCACTCTCAAGGTGCACTCATAAAAAGCCTTAAAGTGAGTAAGAAAATTAATATTTATGTACAAATATATTGAATAGTAGCAACACATGCTTAAATACTGGTCTTGTAGGAGGTAGAATTCAGTTAATTCTCCTGAACTCCAAATTTTCAATAGATTATGTGACGATGGAAGTAAAAACAAAGGATTTTGCAAGAGAACATAGGTAAAAAATGCTTCTCTTCTTCCTAACAAAAGTCATGCAAAAAGGTCACACTCAAACAAAAGAAAGTGGAGCTGACACAGACCATCTTTATGTGGTTAAACATTTTTGGGGATTGCATTAAATATATGCAGTTTTCCCAACAGACTTTCAAGCCAAACAGGAATGAAAATCTTCACCACAAACCACATAAACTATCTCCTTATTGTAGACTGTTGTTCAGACTTCTGGGAACCAGACAATCTCTTGGACATCACTGCAGTGACCGGCATAAAACTGAAACATTTCAAATATCCCAGAGTGAGGCAAAGAACACCAAACTATGTATAGGGACTTTGCGCAACTTACCTAGGAATGTGATTGTGGTAAATATCACATCACCAACATACCTCAGTCAGACAAGTGGCAAAGACTAACTGGCGGTGAAAATGGCTGTTTATATGAAAGAAAGCTCTAAAATAAGGACAAAGCAGAGGGCAATATATGTTTGAATGGAGAAATACCCTAACACCCCACAGATTCCCATAAAAATGGTGCTATACACATCTTGGTGTGGAGACAAGTGGATACTTCAGTGCCTTAGAAGCACTGGCAAAGTAGAAGGTGGAAACTAAGGAAAAAGGAAGACTGATGTGCAAAGATCAAATCATGTGATGATTAAGAGGCTCAGATCATAAAAACAGATCAAAATGATGGCAGACTTAAGCATGATTCTTTTGTCCAGAATGGACAAGGTCAAATGTGCCCATTTTGATTCAGTTATTCCTGCCTCTGGTTTGATTCTTTCTTAATAAGAACTGTTCCGAGAAAAATTAACTTCCTCGTTGCTGTGTCCTTGCTAAGAAAGCAGGAAAGTTATCTCAGGTGGCCAGTTCCTGCCATCCCTTAGCAGGACACAGGCAACTGCCCCATACACTCTGCACAGCACTGCCCGTGCTTGGGTAAGGGTTCAGTTCAAGTAAACTCCTGTGATGCAATGTGATTCATGTAAGCTTCTAAATGCCCTTTCATTTTTTCCACATTAAAGTGTCTTTTCTCTCACTGATGAAATAACTTCTATAAATCCACAGGCAGAATAGATCATAAAGCTTGCATATTTTTATGTTTAAAAGGCCTTTTGTTTATGTCTAAGCTGGTATTTGCCAGGGAAACTTGGATCAGTATAACATTCATACATTAAAAATTACCCTAAATATCTGCTGCAATCCAGTGACTCCACATTCAATTAAAGGCATTTTTCTCAATCTTAAAAATATTTTCCTTCTTTCTTTTGTGTAATAAGCTCTTGAGCAATTTGCTTCCTTAACAAAATGTTATTTTCCCGACTGCCTGCAGACACTAGTTTGTTATTACCAGGTTACTGGCATTAATC
>JAWWEU010000081.1:128180335-128281039 GCA_035583155.1 Acropternis orthonyx | reverse complement strand
ATATGTGCTAACTTTAGTATCCTAGAACACTATTAAAGAAAAATAACACATAGATGAGAAATCAGTGGTTTCTTCATTTGAGAAATGCCAGAGTGCTGAAAAAGTAGCTTTCTTTTGGGGGGGGGAGGGAAGCAGGGGATAAGTAAGCTTAAAAGAAGATGTATAGGAATTTGTACAAAATACTTTATGAACTGATAAGAAAATCAGGCAAATAAAATTTTGGTTACCCATCTCTGACAAAGTTACTCCAATGTTTTTCTTGAGAATGAAAAGTGATATAATAACTGACAGCTGGATCAGCCTCAAAAACTGTTTTAATTCACAGTTCAGAGTCCTCCACATTTTTATGTACCTTTCACATTCCAGCATTGCTCAGCTTGCCAAAACAGTAAATGCCCCTGAGCCCCTGGAAGTTCACATTTTGAGCTCAAGATAGATCTGATGGAAGACATTTGCCTGAAATAATAAATTCTTTAAAGAAGAGCTTCTTAATGGTGAAACAATAACTACTGAGCATGTGGGTTACTGATACATTCTTACTGATACATAAGCATCAGGAAAGGAAAAAGGACATAGAATCTGCCATGGTGGAGAAGGCAGGATGTGCCAGTGATGGGGCTCTGTGCTAAAAGGACACATGGTTCTACTTCTCTCTTGGCAGCTGACCTACCATTTCACCTCAGGAGGGAGTTCACCTCTCTGGGTCATTACCCTTCTCTGCTTACCATAGCCCTGACCACAAGCAACTGTGATGATAATTGCAATGAAAATAACCAAAAGAATCCAGCTGTTTGGTTTAAGTTTGTAAGAAGACAAATTTTAAAAGCACAGTCTTTGGAAGAGATTCTTCCATCCATTTTTTAATGTGAGGGTACCCCTGTTTCAGCACAGGCTGATGAGATGTGTGAAGCAGTCCATGAAAACTTGGTACTGTCCCTCCTTGCCCAGCCATACACAGTGTCCTCTGGGAAAGTTCAGTCCAAAGGGGCTTGTGGCAGAAATGGGGTCAGAAGAGAGATTGTGGATGATGAGAATACCAAAGGACTTTTAGGAAATAAGGAAATTTGATAAGAATACAGAGACTGCTATTGTCTGCTCAGATTGCTGATGCCAGTCCTGGCAAGAGATTTCCTTAAACTTAGGAATTAGGAAACTTTCACAAAGAGCAATTTCTAACTTAAAATGACAAATAAACTAAGACAGATAGATCTGAGAGGACTTGCCTAACTTTGCTTTGCAGACCGGCAGCATGACCATGAAGGTATTCCAGTTTCTGATGGCCAACTAGTTTTGTATTTACTATATCATACTGACTTTAGCTTGCAAGTGGTCATATGATAAAAATGTTTCCTTGACTCCCTGATTGCAATCCCATAGCCAACTAGAGAAAATAAACAAATCTGAAATAGTGAAACACGCATACCCCCAAAAAAACTTAAAAAAAATTAACTTACACAATTATCTTCCACTTTGTATTTATATTCGATTTCTTTCACATTTTTCAAATTCAGTGTCTTTGCTCTGTAATCAATACCCAAGACAAAATCTGTAAGGTAAGTTCTTAACAGTCTTGAACTGAAACAGGAAGAGACATGCCAAACTACAGCAAAGAACTTTAAAGTTGTGACAATGCAATCTGTCTATACTTTTGTGCATATAGATCTTTTCTTTTCTGATAATGATCCAGTTAAAGAGTATAAAGCTCATTTTAGAATTATGATGTATCACTTTGAAAATATGAATAATAAAAATTTCTGGTGAAATTGCAATTTGCGTAATTTTAATTTTCATTACTTTTTTGCAGCTGGGCAGAGAGCTATTCTTAAGTCAAGGTAGCTAAAATATAATCTATATAAAAGCAGAATTTTAATTAATATTTTTTACCTGCACATCATATTGTAAGGAAAGGGGAAATAAATGTCAAATAACTGTGGGTCATGAAGAATAAAGACACCTTATTTGTCATTAAAATTGACACATCTTTGTATGATGAAGTAGAACATCGCACTCTAGGTATCAAAATGAGGGACTTAGCTGAAAAGGGCTGGTACCCCTGTGCCCTCTGTGCAGTCTGTGAAAAGAGAAAGTTGCCTTGGAAAGGCAGCTCAGTGTAGGTGGGTGTAGGTTGTAGGTTGAACCTTGATCGTCAGTGAAGGTTGACCTCCTGCTTCAAAGCATCATTTGCAGGAACACAATTAACTGATGAAGACTATGAAACTAGCTATTATCCGAGCTCTGTGCCTAAAGCTAGGCAATAGAACTAATCCCAGAATAAAAACATTTAATCAATGTGCAAGGAGTATTTGCAGGTATTGGGGCTGGCTAAATGAGCCTTGCAAAAGTCAGCTGTTCTCTCATCTTTGCATAAATTAAGCTGTAGCTGCTGCTGGTTTTAATGCATTCTGATACACGACATGTATCACATCCAGTACTCTGGCATCTGGACAGAAACTTCTCAATAAATCATCTATGGTATTTTTCTTGCTTCACTTCTGCTAACACTTTTGCTCATTGCTGCACACCTCACTACACATTATCTGTGCAGTACAGATTTTTATGGCTGCTACCTTGTTCAGTGCTGTTAGACTGTGTGGACAATCATGGGCAGCTTGTCTGAAGAACACAACAATCGTTGGGAAGAGTCTTATTTACTTTAATTGGCACAGGTTCAGACTGAGGTCTCTGTTAGATCAGGCAACAGAGGATCATGCTTTTTTGTGTTAGATTTCCCTCCCTTTCTGCTGTTAGAGAACCTCAAATGTCCAGACCCACAGTGAAAACAACACAAAAATTTGCCTTTTGCTTTACTAGCAGAATTTACCAAAGTTTTAGCTTGCTAAGTAGCAGAAGGTTACCACAAAGGTACTGATTGATTCAAGCAGAAACCATCTTCCATAATTTTTAACTGCCTTGCAATTTTGAACTATTTTCATGCTGGTTCTGCAACTTATTCCAAGAGAACAGAGCTGTGCACAAATGGCTAACACCATTAACTTTAACAAGCATTTAATCGAGCAGTCTATACTATGCTTAATTTCAGTGGGATTCAATGCTCATGCAAACAACTGCATGCAAGCAGCAAGTCATTTTCAGGTCTTGTGAGCTGTGAAGAATTCTGTAGCATAAATCAATCAGAAACATCAGCCGATATATTCTCTGTACTCATGACACAAAGTAGCAACTGCAATATATTCAAAATAATATTTGAACTTCTGATAGCTCTAGTTTATTTTTTCTAGCTTTTCTAATTATTACACAGAACTTTTTATTAGACATTAAAATAGTTGTGCAGTTATGTTTCATTAATCTGTATTAGCAGTGCAAATGTCAACTACCAGCTCCTATGCAACATAGTACCTAGGAGTTTATGAAGGTGCTCAGTTACTATGGCTTGCCATACATAATTTAATTTCTCATTAAGAACCAAACAAATATCTAATGGGAAAAAAATATTATTAATCTTTCTGTTTCTTTTACCTTCACATAATGAATCATACAGATGTGTAATAATAAGAGAAATCACAAAACAATGCCATTTCATAAAATGTTTTAGACATCCTTAGTCTGTGGTAAATGCACAGGTGTGACTTTTCCTTTTGAATTGTCTTATCTTGTAATTTTCTAAGCTAAAATACTGAAGTTTAGTTGTTAAATTTAGTATACCGCATGTCTATCCTGACTGTGAAGCAGTTTGTGGAAAGAATACATAATGATGTGCTAGTAGAACATTTCAATAAATTGATTCTTACCTGGGAAAGCGGAAAATCACAATTACTATAGTGCAGACAACGCCATACAACAGTCCCACGTTAGCAGCAAAGCATATCGTAAACACGTAGGTACTAACCCATATGCTCTTTAAGGAGAGAAGCAAAAAGAGGTGCTTAGTTTTGAATTTTACAGCAATGTGCATTTTATGAATCAGAAAAAGGATTTTTAAAACTAATATAGTTTATCAGATGTGAGCATTTGGATCTTTTGAACTGGCAAATACGGAAGACTGAATTAGCAATTAAAGTAATGCCTCCCCTGGGAGACCAGATACAACATGGCACTGCTCATCCCAGTGATCACAGAGGTTCCTCCCAGAGCTGCTGAAAACAGCATATGGACTTGTACTAGCAGCATAATTCAGAGTGAACTGTTGTTTTGTAAAACCTGTATTTTATTTTTCACATTGCAGGTTTTTGTCACCTTCTTCACTGCACAGGTTTTAAATCCTCCTTTCCTTTCACACAATGAGGATGCACCCTAATGAGGTCACATACAGAGAGCTCTTCTCCCACTAATTGTGTAAGTGGGAATTATAATTTGCAAGGAGGTTGTTTGAAAGTGGTGCTTATCAGAGTACAGCTGACTAAAACAACTTTATAACAAATAAAAATTGCTGGGGATTGAATTCCTTCCCAAAAAAATGGTGAGATTTCATATTACTTTCCCATCTTTCAATATTTGATTACTAAAACTTTGGATTAACTTCAAATAGAATTTAAAAAAATACACAGAAGCATGTCTGAAACTAAAATCACTTTGAAAAGAAATTTAAAATATTAAAAAAACTCTTAAAAAAATTTAACATTTCATTTTTTCTATTATTTTCTTACAAGAAATGATAATTTTTATTTCCATACTACAATGATGTGTATAGCTGAGAGGTATCCAGATTTTACAATTAAAGCAAGAAAAGTACAAATTACTTAATTTCTTATACCAACCTAATTGGTATAATAAAGTACATATTTCTTCCCTTGAGGGAGCCTTAAGCAAAGACTGCCACCTAATCTTTATATAAAAGGTGTTAAAGAAGAATGGAAAGTGTTTTCATTCCCCTATATACTGATACCCACAGGTGTCTGTTTCAACAATTATTTCTTGTAGTGTTTCTTGTTCAGGTTTGCAGAATAAGAGCTCACATTATAATGGCACAATCAATGTTAAGATTATCCTTTCTGATGCTTTCACTTAACTCACAAAGGCCAGAGACAATAGAATACTTTCAGACTAACCACAGGAATTTTGCTTGAGCAGATTTCAGAACTGTTATTTTATGAATTTTAAAATGTAAGTCATACCATGCTAATTTGTGCTTCACAGAGGACAGAGTGTTATTACATGATTCTATCAAGAAACCTTTTCCTCCCTCATCTTCAAGATTCCTAACTATTGCCAAAGGTTTTGCAGTGTCTTCAACATCATGGCTGCTAGGTGAAGGGGTACTTCATTCTCTGAGACTGTCCTCAATCACCAGTTGTATTTTAACATGACATTTTATACAAGTTGTTGTGTATAGATTTGCAAAGAATATGAGCAACAGATGTGAGTACTAATTAACCAGTGAGAAAGCAATGCTAAGATTTACAAATCCAATATTTATTTATTTATAAAGGAGCTCACTGGACATGAAAGGGCTAACAGAAATACCACAAACCTGAGATTCAGTGGGATCAAAAATTAGCCTATCCTGATAAGGCTGAAGCCTTGACAACACCTGAATCCACTTCAGTCTAATCCACTTCAACTTCAGACCTGTGTCTCATCACATCTAACTGAATTAGTGCTGTAAGACCTGCAAAATTCTTGTCTCAGAAGAAAACAGAAAGCACAAAACCCCAATACAAAGTCTGCAAAGGAAGAGTCAAAGCCAAAAATGTTTAAGTACTGCTGAGTACGGAGAAAGTTAGTTGAGTGCTCTCTAGCAGACTAGTATCTTACATCTTAACTGTAATCAGAGACTGCCATTGTTGTAGAGGTTGAGCCAAAACAACCATATTTCTCATTAGTCAATCACACTTTCAGTGCTTTGTATTGGCCTGGAGTCAGTGCTTCTTTAGTTTGGGTAGCATCAAACTTGTAGAAAGAGGTACATTGATCTGATAGACTTTTTTTTTTTTAATTTATGTGTTATTGCAAGGTTCAACAAAGAAGTCACGAAAATATTAAAGTTTTCTTTGGCAACTTGCTTCAAGATAGTTATTGCGTGGTCCAGGACAGATAGAACCTAATCACTCTTCAAATCTTAGCAATAATGTGTTACAGGCACATGTTATTCTCAAAAGTCAAAATCCACCTTCAAAGTATCCTTGTACTGTATTAATTTAAAGAAAAATTCTGAAGAGGGAGAAAAGAAACAAGCAGAAGAAATGAACTTATGTTGACTCCTGTATACATGAGAAAGTATCAGAAGCATTGAAAGGTACAGTGACTGTGTATACAGCAGCTGCCACCATCTAGATTTTCCATTTCATAGTGTCTAATCATCCACTATTGAGGGGAGTCTGAAACTGGAACTTGGTAGGAAAAAAGCATATAAATAAATGGCAGAACACTTTTTGAACCTAGAGCTAAACAATGCAATGCTAAGGTATAGTGACAATAAATACTTGTGTACCACTTTGAAAACAAATTATCTACTTCCTTTTTCCATTGCAAATTGAGATGATCAGCTCTTGCCTGAATGGGTAAAGTTCCTTTCACTTGGCATTAACTATCTGCAGCTCAGTTGTCTGGTTTTCTACCATAACCAATGGATATTTGGCTATCAGAATAAGTAGAATTTAGGATGCAGTTTGTTTAACTCCTACCTTATTGTGCCGTGTCTTACTTGAGGAAGAGCTGAATCATACTCTAGCACGACTTGACTGACCAGTTCTGTACTGTCTGAAATGTGTGGCCGTGATGACTTGCTCAAATAGAGGCCTGTGTTGCAGCCACCACCATGTAGCCAAAAGAAGAATCCCATTAAAGTCCTGCTCATTTAGGAAGTCTCTCAGCAGGGAAGATGTTGGACTCCTGGAGGAGTCTCTGGCTCTAAGGAGGTTGAGTGACATGCCCATGCTCCCACGTCCTGCAGACAAATGACTGATAGACATTCATTCTCAGCACGCCCTTCACCAAAACTTACGATTCAAGGGTTGAAGTGAAGCCCACCACAGCCATAGAGCAGGAACTGTTTAATGCTCTAAGGGACATGGTTTAGTGGTGGACTTGGCAATGTTGGGTTAACAGTTGGACTAGATGGTCTTTAACGGTCTTTTTCAACCTAAATGATCCTATGATAATAAAGTGGTATGGGAATTCTTTAATATAATTTTTCATAAGCATTCCATACACAATGATTGAGACAGTATTTGCTTGCAAAAAGCCCTGGAGACAGAGGGACTGGTACAAATATTACTTGTTAACAATAATTCATATGGCAAGCATACTGTCAGTGGTATAAGCATTTGCAAATTCCTTTCCACGACACTGGGATCAAATACAGCACATGTAATATAATTTGGAGTAGCATATTCACTAATGCAGGAAAAATAGAAAATCTCCCTAGGATGTCATAAGCTAGAAGCATGGATGTAAAGTTATTCTACAGAAGAGATGGCTTCCTACTTTGTGGAAAATTGTTTATACAGCAAAGCTCTCAGAGCCCTCTCATGAATCAGGACCCATGCATGATATATATCTGAACAAAACTAAATGGCCATCTCTCTCCTGAGGAAAACAAGTCAAGACGTTTTAAAAAAATCCCCAAGAAATTGCACTACTGAGCTCAAAAATTTCAAGGAAGACCCTCCTGTGCACTCTTCTCTAAATATTTTGACAAAATAGATTGATACAGTGGTGGATCCATGTATCAGAAACTCACACTGGCAAGATTTTGGAGGATAGTTGCCAAAAATGAGACCCTCTTAGTTGGATCTACTTTAATTGCTGAAATAGTAGCAATCTTTATGCCTTTAAATATTATTTTATGTGCATACACTTACAATTCATGTATCCATAACTGCATCTCACATCACAACACCATGCAGAAAATGTGTAATTGTAACCTTCATTTATTGTCATTCTTCCTGCTTTACAAAGTCATTAATCTGGCTTTGTCTCAACCATGGTCATTTCCTAGTGAAGTCATAGGTGCAACTTTAAAACATTTTTCTCTCTTTAAATGCCAGAGTATTTCCACGTCAAATTCCCCAAATCGCGGCTATATAATTAACTCATGAAAACAATCCTTAGTTTATTATCATTTTTCACTTAGAGCATCACCTTTTGAAAGACTTTTCCCCCATCTTTGGTTACTTTCAAGTCCAACTGTTAACAGGAAAGAAAACATTTTTCTTCAGCAGTCCATTGCCAGGCAGTAGTTTTCACCTAGCTTAAAAGGTGGCTTATGTGGGATGCTGAGCCTTAAAATTAAGAGCTAACAAGACCTTCACTGGCCTTCTTATTGATTCTAGGACAGTGCACAAGCTGGAGAATGAAAAAGGCAAGTTAGTCAAGAAGGCCTGAATAAGAAATTAGGCTTTCAGGAAGGATATGGAAATCAGCTTTTGACCTGAGGACATGAGAAGTGAGGTATATTCACAGATAAATGCCAGATCAGAGAAAAAAAAAATCAAGACAAATCACGCTTAGTTATGTATATAACATATTTAATGGAATAGCAAAATTATTAATGAGAGTTTGTTGAAGTCATCCAGCCAAGAAGGTGTAGGGGCTGACAGAAGACCTTAACTGAAGCAAGAGACATTTGAAGTTCGTATGGATGTGGTGAGTGGCACGAAAGAAATCTCTGGAATAAGGACAGTGGAGTACTAGTTGGAAAGCAGGTGAATGTGATTTGAGAGGCAAGATGTAAAAACAGGACATCCCTGAGTGTTTATATAAACAAGTCAAAAGAAAACTGAAACAAATATAGGCAATAATATTCAGCTGATAATATTTGTATTGGCTACTCAGTCTGTCAGCCTAGCTGCTCATTTGAACTCAGCTGATCCTAAACATTAAATGGGAAAGAAAAAGCCATCCATGGCTGAAAGAAGAGATTTCATAGACACGGACTATCCTATAATGGAAGGAACCAATGAAGATCCTCAAGTACCTTTCAAGCAGTACCTTTTACATTTAAAAGGATTATGTTTATAGAAAATTCCTCAGCAAGCAAATATTATTCCCATTTCTGTTCAATGAGAAGCTTACAGAAGTGTGAAGGAGCAAGGTAACAAAACCCATAATATTTTGTTTCCATGGATTATCATTTGCCAGACTTATAAGCATAACAAACCTGACTTCAATATTAGATGACACACACCCTTCAAAGAATCAGTTCCAGAAAGGACAACGGCTAATTATTTCCAAATGTTTTGTTAGAGTTTCTGTCTTCAAAACACTTTGGATAACCTGGGTGATGGGATAATTCATTTGCAGTGTTCTGTCAATTGCTGGGGTGAACCTTTTCAGGCCAAAATAACACCAGTGTAATTGTACAAATCACTGGGCTTGGTGTGGCTCCTCAGGACAGGCAGCAATGCAAGATCAATGTTTATAGCCTTACTTGAAACTAGTCTATTTAAAGCAAGATGATTTACCCTGTCAAGCTAAGGATTGATGGTACAACTATTTGAAGATAAATCATTGTTCAAGTGTGTTTAGTCAAAAAGATGAACCCAGCAAACTCCCCCTTTCTCTAACCTCTCTTAGAGATGATGATAGATGTCAGAGATTTAATAACTAACTACTCACTCAGCCTTTTCTGCCAAAACCAAAAAAGCAAAAATCAATCAGTCTAGTCTATCTGTGATGATGCATCAAATCCAGTGAGATTCCAGAATATCCTGCTGGAAAATTTAATTACTTATTATCTCGATGCAGTGAGAGAGAAGATATAATCTCTCTCCCATGACTACCAATTTTCTTAAGTCTACTGTTTTTAAAATTATTCTTGATCCACATCATCCATCATTTCTGTCAATGGCAGTATGTGTTAAGCTGAAGATCAAATACAGTACAATTGATAGAAAATATTTTCAGAATTTTACTGCTTGAGGAACAGAAGATTTCATGAAAGATGAATCTTTAAAAAAAAAAAAGCTCTAGTTTTCTGCGACTAAATATGAAAAATCTCACATAGTCAAACTTATTGTTTACCCAGCTCTGTTTCCCATATTGAAGTCCAGTACTCTATTAAAATAAAAACATTTGTTTCAACCTGCTGTAAGTCACTGGTGAGTTCAGCAAAGTCCAATATTAACCCCTATAACCTGCATCTCCCACCACAGAGGAGTACAATGTGGCCAAAATATTTGTTACCTGAAACATGTGGAATGTCAATATATATGTATCTATGTATGTGCTTAGAAGTTTTGATTCCACTAACTGGCTCCCAGAGAAGGGAAATCCTGGAGTCTTTTCACACACGGATTTATCTTTAATGTTCACTAGGAATTATGTGCAAATTCTGTCAGACTATTCAGACTTTGCATTAAACTAGATTTCTGATGTATTCTTCCTCTCTTAGTGCAGAATCTTTCATTATGATCAAATAATAGATATTCTGGTTGCAAAATCTGAAAGAGTTAAGGCAGTTTACCTACAGCAACCCCTCAACATGTTTCTTCCTGCATCTCCACTGTTTCCAGTACTGTTTGTCCTGTGTGATTATTCCATATCCCCAGAGGACAAAAATAGCAAAATCTCTTCAATAATATTACAACAGCAAAAGCATATGTCAACCAGATAGCAAAGGCATAAAAATTAAACACATATTTGCTCACTGTAACCTGATTGGTCTGTATACACATCTCCAGTATTAAATTAGGTTTGCTTCTTTATAATTTCCTAAAATACCATTTTTAAATACAACTGATACTATAGATGCTGTTATTCTGAGCCAATAGTACACAACAGAACTACTCATAATGGCTTGCACTTGTATTTTCTAGGGTCACAGAACTGTTAAAGTTTGTTTAGCAGGTTTGTTAAAAAGTCTCAGGGAAAACCTCCTTACATTATATTTTACTTACCCAGTCTATTTTATCCACATTCCAATATTTTTTTAAGTCACGGAACTGCATTAGCATCCCCTTCAAGCCCACAACAATAATGCTTGCTAAGACACACTGCAAAGACATAAAAACAGAAGCCATTTACAGAATTGTTACTGAAAGCAAATACTCTTTCTTTAAATTAGCAGTCAATAAATAATATAATGAAATTACAAAAAGACTGGTTAGTATTTCAAAAATGGGGTAAGCACAGGTGTCTTTGTGACAAACACTAACAACATCACCCTCTTTATGTTTCTTTTTTTTTTTTAAGGCACTCCGTAAGCCACCTAATTGTGAGAAAAATGACAGAAATTTCAAGACTAACCAAGACACTCCCTGTGTCACCAAACCAACTCCATTCTTCTGTAGTCTGGAATATTCACAAGCAAATCAGTGCTCTACTTCTACATAGTGAAGAATTTTAACTCTCCTTCAATTCCTCACTTTCTCCTAGAGAAGGCCTCTAGTGCAAAACCCCATTAATTTTGAAGAAAAGAAAATAATTTGTCATTCTCTGAATCAGAAAGAAGGAGAAGATGGATGAAGAAATCATCTAGAGCCAAAAAGTATGGAGTACAAACTGATGGACTTGCAGGGTATAGGTGGGAAGGGCTCAAAAATCTTATTAGAAGAGACATAAAATATCAAGAAAGCAACAATCAAAAAGAATTTTTAAAAACAGGGAAAAAAGTCTACAGGAAACCAGTCAAAATTTACACATAACTCATATAAAAAAATGAAAGTAGGAAAGCAGTATAGTAAAAAAAGGACATATTGTGCACCCCTCTTCAAGTGTCCTTTCTTTGCATGGTTAAAATAAGCTATAAAAGGATCTGTGTTTGAAAAGTGAGAACTTCCATGACACCATGTAAACAATAGCACAAAGCAAATTTAAAACACAGTTGAGTTACAACTTCATGTAGAAACACGGCAGAAATGTGGATAATTTTGGAGCTGTATTTTGCAGTTTTGACATACCTCTAGTTAAAATAATAGTTAATTTATAATACCAAAAGCTAGATATAGTTTATGTGAAAAGCTGCCACACTATAGTCTTAGCACAGAAGATGTATTCCATGACCGAAATGTAAGAATACTTCATAATCTTTCTGTAATTAAGCATAGATCACTATCTACTATAATTTGTGTAAAATTTATTTGAGAAGTGGTCATATATCATATGCATATCTGGAAAAATGTCATGAATCTTTATTAATTTTGACCACTCTTTGTCAATTTACAAATTCACAGCAACCTGGCTGTGTATTTTTCATAAATTACAGGCCAAAAGTAAGTAGAAGAGAAGCACACTTTTATATACTCATGTGATAGCCTATATATGCAACTACATATGTGTAAAATCTGTATGTCTTGTCACCTCTGCGTTTCATGATTTTGAGACTTACTATGCCCTTACTATTCTTTCTCCCAATGAAATTAAATAGAGCTGTTTTAGAGGTAGCACTGTCTTTCTTTCCCTGAAAGAAATTGTCATTGGAAAATGTTTGACATTTTAATCCTAAAAAAGATAAGTACCATACCATAGGAAGCCAGTACAGCATAGGTCCAATTGCATAGATCACCACAAGAATTAATACACAGGAGATAAGGCAAGCCACCTAAAACAATAAGAAAGAAATGCAGATCATTCATTCATCAGGGACAAAAAAAATTGTGAAAAGGATTAATTATAAAATTTTGTAGACGAAGTCAAGAATCAAATGTTGAAGATGTTAGCTGTTAACATATCTGTGGATTGCAGATGCATATAATTTCAGTTTTAATATCTGGCAACTACCTTCATCCAACTACAGTGAAAACACAGTGAGAGATATCAACATCTGTGCTTGACCCAGCTGCTGGCACACGGGCACAGACCAGAACATCACTTATGCACTTGGTTATTAAATGGAGCATGTGTGTGCAATATCTCATCCCAGAAGTTTCTCAGCACCCACTGTCATTCTGTAACATATTTATAGCCATGCACCCTATGCTGCACTAAATAGAAGATCTGTCATAGCACTAAGCAAAAGTTATGTATGTTGTCATTTTTGCACAAGACTTCTAACTTCTTTTATTGGGATTAATGCTAAAAGAAAACTATTGCGTTAAGTCAGAAACCACAAATGGTTTCATGTTAATATCAGTGGACTTTAGAAAATGTAGGTACAACTTTTAAAAAATAAATTAAAAATTTTAACTAATGCAGAAAAAATGAATCCAGAAAAATATATGGTCTAATAATTATATGTTGCTTCACAGAATTTATGGTATTAATCTGATAGAAAACTACAGTAGATTTGCACTGTCCTACTCCACTCTGAGTGCTCACTACTTCTGCTCTTACACAGTTCAGATTCACAGGTTTTTGACGATAAGTAGACAGATGCTCATTTTATTTTTATATCGATAATATGTTTCTTTACTAAAATAATTAGGTTTCATTTTAAGAGACAAGTTGTTAAAAACAAAACCAGACAAGTTGCTAAAACACTAGAAAATTAAAATCATGGTGTACTTAAAAATACCGTCAAGAAGGATAGACAGAGTGTTTACAGAAAAAGGGACAGAAAATCTGCTGGTAAAGTCACATGGAACTTTTCCCTCTTTTTGCCTTCACAAAGAGCAAGCAAAAAAAGTGTTGATTCTATTTGAAGGACACTTCTAGTCCATGATAGAGTCCCTCACTTCTGTTTTCTCCCAGGAAAAGATATCATTGAAGAGCAAATGACAAAACTGAAACCAAGGGTTAATCTGTTTGAGAAAAAAGGGCTGCTCTGACTCCCTGAAAGGCTCTCTGCATTACTTCCATGACTTATGCTAAACTGACTTCTCTCTACGGAATCAAAGCAACCTGTCACTCTTCTTTTTGCCTAAGACCTGACCAACATTTATAAGTGACATTCTTCTCATTTCTTCATTTTGTATAGACAGCCTCAAAGTAGAGGATCAAGGGGATGTTTTGCTTTAAAAAAAAAAAAAAAAAAAAAAAAGACAGGTGAAAAATTGTTACATTTATTAAAGTACTCTCATAGTCATACTCTAACTTTCGGATGCAGGCTCTGTTATACTGTGAAACCAAGGTATAAAACAAAGCAAATTTTACCATGCATTTCCTGCCTTGAAATCAAATTATGGTGGTTTCCTTTTCCATTTCATTTTTTGAATAACCTTCTATCAAGGCCTTTGTCTACATGTACCAGAGTCAAAGTGCTCAAATACCCTATATGCCTTCAGGTTATAGGTCTTCAGGTTACTTTAAATCTTCCTTGGAAAAGCCAGTACAACATGATGCAGTACAACTGCAAATTTTACAATCAATACATTAACAGGTTACACAAGAGGATATCTGTGAGGATGAATGAATGAAATGACTGAATCCAATGAAAATATACTGGAAAAATGAATAGCAAGTAGTAGCTAAACTATTTTCATATAAATGCCTTTCAAGACTATTAGTTGTTAGATTATTCATTATGATTCAGTTCAGAATACTCTGTAGGCTAATTAGCAAGTAATTAACATGCAGATTTTGGAACCAAAGCCCTCTTATAATTCCTTAATATTGCGACATCTGCATGAGAAATAATTGCAGGACATGGCCAAGAAGAAACAGTACCTATGGATTGTACTTTGCCTTGTCAATTGTACCTCATTATCCTTTCCCTTGCAGCTAATGGCCTTTATACAAGCAAGAGTAAGTTATAACATGACAATAGAATCGTAGAATTGTTAAGATTAGAAAAGACCTTTAAGGTCATCGAGTCCAACCATCAACTTAGAACCACCACCATGTTCACCTTTAAACCTAAAGCCCTCAGATTAGCATGTACCATTAAATCCACTAAACACCATTAGAGGGCACTTTTGTTATAATGCTGACAAATTCACATAAACTGAAAGGGCTTTTGTATAGTTTTCTGCAGTCTGAAAACACTACTCCTAACATCCTTGCTGCCACAGAACTGAGAGTTTATGTTGAATTAAGCAGGTAAAAATGAGTAAGTTGGACCCATTAGCTTTTCTGGAAAGACACAGCTGATCAGATCCAATTTCATGCAGGTTGTTAAAAATGACAGGGCAGAGTCACTCCCAGGACAGAGGAGGAGGGATAATAGGGAAATACAATGCACAAATCAGTACAAGTTCCAGTGAGCAGTATCACAGCTTTAATTCTCAGACATACTTCACTCTAACCCATTACCTGTGTTTTGGCACCTGTACTGTATAAAAGTGCCGTCCGTCCCATCGCTGCAGCACTTGGTATGCAAAAGAAAAATGAAGCAATCACGTTGCTGAGTCCATGAGCCAAAAATTCCTGCAAAGTTGTCAAATAGAAGATTTTTTTTTTCTATTGTTCTGTCATTTCAATGTCTCTTGCCAACAAAGGAGTCCCCTATGTAAATATTAACAAAGGATGGGCATACTTTTGAGGGAAAAAAATCAAATATGTTCATGAAAAAGGATTTACCCACAGAATATATCTTCTCACAACTCATAACTAATTTGAGTGATAGAGCTGCTGAACGAGATTCATCAAAAGCAGGAGGCACATTTTGTTCACACAAAAAACGCTATTGCTATGTTTTGAAGATGAAGTCCAACCAAAATATTTACATCTTAATCCGCATCTGCTTTTTAACTGTCAACAGCCACAGGTAGTGATTTTTGGAGAGTGTCCAGCTCATTTCTGGCTTATGACTACTGAAAAAATACAGCCACTGATTTTGTTTCTTTTAAAGCATGTTTTAGTGAAAGTGAAGTGTGGCAGCCATACTATTTGCATGCTGTCTTTCATCACAAATGTATTTGGTGCTTGTTCACAGTCAAAATGCAGACATGTCTGAACAAAGATTTATGGAAGAAAAAGTGGAGAAGCCACCAGCCTAAGCTGAACAGTGTTTTCTAAGGAAGCACTCCAACTTGGCCACCCAGCATCAATCTTATTCCCCAGACTGTAAGAGACATATTGTTCTGCTGAGGAAAATGTGTAAGAAAAGACTTCAGAAGTGCTTAATACACAAATGGTACTGTGTCTGGCCAGGAAAACCCCTGATCAAAAGTTTGTCTCCGCAGCATAGGACAGCACCCCCTTAAAGTTCCCCAGGCAGCCTCACACACCCACACACCACCTCACACACCCACATGGACATGCCACTATGCCTGGCCCCTGAACGCAGTACAGTCACACCATCCCACGGCTCTCTTCTCATGGAGGTTTCACTCTTTTGCTCCATTATTCAGTGCAGACATACACATAGTTTCCAGGACTTCAGTAATTAGCTGTGTAAGCTACATGACTTCCAAATGTGCAGAAAGACACAGGTTGCTGTGATCCATTGAGTGCCCATGAAACACAGCAGTATGTCACCCCGAAATCTGGCCTATGTTAAGCTCAAAGCATTTTCCCCTCTGCTCCCTAGAAAACATGGTTCTGAAGCAACAACAGAAATTCATGGCCCAATGTATTCATAGTGAAAAATATTTGAGAGACAAGAATATTCCCACTACATTTCCCAATGACATAAGAGTTATGAAGGACAGGAACTGATGTAGCAAGACTGACATGTCTAGATAGGGTGTTCAAAGAGACCTCCATCTGCAAAACCAACTGTTCTTCATTCAACCCTGTGTCATTTATCCCAAACCACTTAAGAGAAAGGTGGAGGCAGCATTTTCACAACACAGTACTATTACCAGTTATCTGAAGTTGAGAGTTTCCTATCATAGTGCTTGAATTACTGCCTCCATGGATTTCCAGTTGGCTTGGAGTTACCTACCCACCGTGACAAGCTATATAGTAGTGTAAAAGTAATGGCCCACTTTTATTTTAGCATGCTCTCTCTAAAGTGAAAGTCTGAACAGAAAGCTCCTACAGCTGTAAATCTGGGAGCACTCTCTGAACCCACCCTGCTTCTTTTATACAAATAAACCTTTATTTTGGAAAAGACTTCTACTTTGCATAAGTATAAATAACTTCCTTTTATAACATCAGATGTGTCCTGGGGCTATAAGTACCTGGTTTTGTTTTAGAATTGCTTTGTTTCATTAATCAGTGGCTGATTTAATATCAGAGCTTATCTTTAAGAGCTCAACTTCCAGAGGAGAAACTGTCTCACCTTAGAGCAGTGAAAAATGCATTAATACCCAAATGCTGCACCAAATGTAGCATTGCAAGATTATCCTGGAGGACACACTTCCCCAAAAAAAGCAGCTCAGCCAACAAGAGTTTGGGTGTTACTGTAATCATTAGAAGGCATCAGGATGCCATATGGAATATATCTTTTCCTACTGGGTATCCATCTACAATACTTTTCCAAAACGATGAAGTGATTTCAAGGCTTAGTGACAGGAAGGAGAAAGAGTTTTACCTGGTTGTCATCCACAGTGTATTTAAACTTTTTAGCAGAGTCTTGAGCAAGAGCTAGTGAGGCTACATAACCAACCAGTGCTACTCCAAAAGCTTCAGTGACTACTTCAGGCAGGACGTTCATGGGTGGTATTTTCGGTGATGGCAATCTGTACAAAATAAAGACAGTAATTTTTGCAAAACTTAATACATAGTCTTTATATACCTGTAATTCATGCACATACAAGGAGGGAAAAAGATAATTTTTCTGTTACTTGTAAGGTGACACTTTTTCATTATTTTAGATTAATAAGATTTCAGTTTGTTGGGAATTGCAGAAGAGAATTTGTAGAAAAAGATAAAACAGTTTCAGACGGAGTACTCCGTCTGCAAACTCCAATGTGAGAAATTATGAAGAGATGCTGATAAATTAACTCCCTCACTGACAATGAAAATCAGCAACAATTCACTAAGATTTTAATGTTCAGAAGAAGAGACTACTGTTTGGAGGGGGGTGGGGATGGGAGTTTGCTTGGGTTTTTTGTTGGGTTTTTTGCTGTTGTTGGGCGTTTGGTTTTCAGTTTTTTTAATAGTTGGCTTTCCTGTAAAGTTTAATTTAAACCTATAAACAATTTCATATCTTGTAGATCATGGACAGTATGGACATTTATTCCATCTAATGGAGACCTTCTAATAGGGACTGCTGTGAAACAACTTAGTTAAGAACCAAACCAGATTGTCTCTGTACCCCACAAAAAGACTTCGGTCTCTCCAGAGAACAAATCACACTGACTAAGAAACAAAGTGTGCTCCTGAGATTTCTGATGCTCTCCACTGACAAAGCAGTTAGATATTTCAGGTAAATGCCTGAAAGTACACAGGGATAATCCAGGCTTCTGTTTTTCAACACTACCTGTGTGAGATTAGACAGAAACTAAATTCCTGATTAAAGCTGCACAAATACAATTTACCTGTTCATTACACATTGAAGAGGCAAACTTTGCCCTGTTTTAATCTCAGAGTCACAACATGCCCTAAATACTTAAAAACAATTTTTGTTCTCAGAAATGTCCCCCTTGTTTTATCTCTGTCAGTACAAACTGCCACACGTGCAACCATGATATCTTGAACTCATACTTTGTGAAATTTAGGGAAATCCTGTAAATGGAAGATTACACAACAGCTGTGCTCTTCCATATAATCTGCACAGTTTGAACATTTTGTCTGAAAACTAATCTAATTTCTCCCTCCAGATAATTGTGCTGAAATTTTTTAGCCTTCTTTTCAAGATCATGGAGAAAAGTGTATCACTAACTGTAGTTAAAGTGCTCTTTTCTAGTTTAAGCATAATTAAATACTTCACATTTCCTCAGAAACCACATTTCCTAAAATAACTGTATGAAAAATGAAGTGTAGTAATCTACAAATCTTATCTCATTCCAAGCCCTTTCTGCCACAATAACCCAAGGCAACTCTCAAAAAGCAGGTTGCAACAATCTTGTAGAGAGTGTTCTGCCCTTCTCTCATACATCAAGTATTTAGTGCCTATTTTTTATTCCATAAAGTAATAAAAAGCTATGAAAATGTACAAGAATGCATTTTTGCAATGATATTTACACAGATAAAACTTGTTAACTTGGGTTTGAATTGTGAGACAGTATTTGAGGAGATGGGACATGAACACAAGAGATTTTTGCCATTTCTTATTTCAGAAATCTACTTTGACCTCTTCAGAGACTGTTCTCAGAAATAAACATATTTTAAACTCACAAGCTATAAAAACCACATTACCCTTCAGGAATATGTCCCACAACTTCTAGCCCGTAGACGTATTCCATATCAGCATAGTAGCAAGCAATGGATGTAGCAATTATCTATTGATTCAACACAGAAAAAGACATTATATTTCTGTTGCTTTTAGCATCTTACACGGTCCCTATTATCGGCACACCTAAGCACATGACATGTTCATACATTTGTCCTTAGATCAATCCAGTAAGACAGGAAAGTGCTGTTATCAAATTTTTGCTAATGTGGAAGAGTCAAAAGTAATTAAGATCTGGACACAATAACAAACTCTTAAGAGATGGCTGAAGAAGGACCATAGTGCAGTTTGTACACGCTGTGTTGAGGAAAGAGATGTGTATGAGCCCGTAAAGCCTCAGTAACCTTGCCAGTCAGTGTCCAAACTCCCTCTATTCTGCAGGTACCCTAAACCACTGCCATTCATGTGAGTAGCTTAAAGCAGCTCATAATTTAGGTGTCCCTGAGCAGTCTGATTCAGCTGATATTCTCTGAGCACATCTAATTCAGACTGGCATTGTTGACTTCAGCACAAAACACAGCAGAATATGTGTCTGCCTCTTATTTTTAAGTTCCAGCAGATATGAATCTTGCTGAGGGAGTGAAAAGGTTGACACCGAGAAGGTTCAAATAATTTCCTATAGTTTTTATGAGATGAACACACAAATCCCAATAGAATAGGCATGGGTTCCAGTCCACAATCCATAGTTTGGTGGTACCTTTTAAAATGGAGTTTTAAAAAGGTAACACAGATCTTAGAGCAGGGACCAGAACCACACTACATCCTTTTCCAGCATTTTGCCCAATAAAAATTACTCTTTGGTAAATATCTTTTTCCAGTAAAAGAATAATTGTGATAGTCCACCCTGAAAAGCACCTGTCCTTCATATTTCTTATTTTGTTTTAGATGTCAGATAAAACCAGAAATCTTCTACCCTGGTTCTGATAATTTGACTACAGCTTAATCCTTAAGGCAGGGGTTTATAAGGCAATAGCTAATTTCAATTTAGTTTATGCTATGTTAAAGGGAAATTGTTAGTAAAATTATATATAAAGCAACAGCATAGATATTTAACTTTGTTGCAGATAAATAACAAACAACATCTAAGCCACAACTACCCAGCATAAGGCTTGCCTGTAGTTATAATGTGCCAGTTACTTTTCATTTTTCAAACTTCTCACACTTTAACATTCTAGGCTTCGTGTTCTTGTGATTATCTAAAAATATTAAACATATGAAAAATATTATACAAATTGGGAGCATATGTAATTTCTTTCTTAATTATTTAGCCAAACTGTTTCCTGTTCTTATAATTAGCATACAGCCATGAAATTAGCTGTTCATTTAATAAGTGGCAGGTGTGGGTGTGGGTAACTATAGGCAGCACACTAAGCTTCAGTAACTTAGTTGAACAACTAAAATTTTTCTAAGAAAAGCCTGATACATAATTTTGTAAAATTTTTCTAAGAAAAGCCTGATACATAATTTTGTACTTACCAGAAGTAGATCGATGGGAAGAACAACTTTAATGTTTCTCTGAAATTTCTCATTCAGTTCTTTAACAAGAACAAGCACCACAATGCTCAGCAAGGAGAGAAGTAAAGCCTCCAGCTGAACTGATCGGATATTCTCAAATACGTAGGCATAAATCTGCAGTGAGGAGCAAATAACAATCACAGATCAAAAAATGTATTCTGCATCACATACTGTGGCATCTTCTACACAACTTCAGACAGCTTAAAGAGTCAGTGAGATCTGAATCAATACTGCATGAGCTGAGTCATTGGACAAACTGGCCTATACTTTAGATTTTACAAGGAAGAAAATCACCAGTTTACTGTTACTATGGACTTTGGAAAGCTCAAAAAAATTGCAGTGAATATTTGTATATATTAATATACAAATTTCTACTGGTAGAAGCAAGAAACAAAATTCCAGTAAACGTGATATGTTTCCTTTTCTTATTCAGTCTCATTAAATTCTGTGAGATAAATGAACATCATGTAAAAATGTTGAGAAAAGCTTCATGCAAGAAGATTTATTTGTAGTGTCCATACCATATAACATCCATTTAATCTAAAAGTAAAAGTTATTTCTGAGGCAAAATGTTGAAAGACAGAAAGGAGGGTAAAAGACAAGGAGAAAGAGGAAGAAAGAAAAGGGAAAGAAAAACACAGTAGTGGCTGGATGGGAAGAAATGCAACAGAAATCTTCCAAGATGAACATCCTCTTCAGGACACCCTCTGCAGTCTTCAAGGGTGTCCATCCAAATATTATTCCAGAGTAACTGTGTAACTTCAGCAGGGCATTCTCAGTCTTCTTGGTAGCTCTTAAACAAACAGTGCTCCATGGAGCATGCTTTGGTTAGGTTCAGGTGCTGCACACACTAAGTAGTTTCCAAGTTTGTGTAGGTATGTTATTGATTATTTAATTAACCAATGTCATCTACTAAGTCCTGTTTGTTTCCTTTTCTGTTTGCTGCAGTTAAAGGAGAAAGACAACACTGGGGCAGAGCTACGAAGCTGTGAATGGAAGGCCTTCAGCTTTTCAAAGGTCAAAGTGTGCTGCAACATACCATAAAACAGGATAGAAAAATGTAGTTGTATTTGCGATGAAGAAAGGAAATATGGCACTGAATACAAGGAACATGGGGAATAGAAATATGGAACAGCAATAGAATGACTAATGGTGATGAGCAGCAGGGATCTCTGACGATGAACACCATGTTGTAAGTAACAGACTCAGAAGAATGCAGTTGTCTTCATACCAGCATAGAGGACAGAGTGAACTGTAATTTTGGCTCTACTCTGAATTTGTGGGTTCAGGAAAAGAGGCATAAATCAGTATGATAACAGATTAACAGAAAGTAATGAGAAAAGTCAGATGTTTGCTGAAATGGTTAGAAGGGGTGCAGAGACTTGAGGGAATTTCTATCCTGATAAATAAAGAAATAATGAGATCCCTACTACAACTTATGTTCAGGCTTCATGAATAAGAGCAATAGTCTGTTGTCTGGAGGACACAATACACAGGTTTACTAAAGATGTAAGGGAAAAATACCAAGGTAGGCTCAATCCCTTGAATTTTGCATTTATATTCTGAGAACTATTGTGTACTCTGAAATGTAAACCATAGAGAGAACAGAAGTTAAAATCTAGGATGTAGATTTAAGCATCATCACAAGTAACTTCTTTATAAGCCACATTAAGGATAATAAAATCAAGCAACTGAGATTTGAAATAACTGTATATATATAAAAAACAAAACCAAAACAAACAAACAAAAAAAGGTGTTTTCTCTGGTAACAACTAAGAAGACCACTAAAGCAAATGAAAAGTGACACTTGAAGTTTTATCAAAATAAAGATTAATAATTTTCTTCCCCAGAGAACCTGTTCTCAAATACATGTATAATGCTAACAAGGTTTGACAGTATGAAGCTTGAATGCATATATTTATATTGGACAGGAAACAGTATTAGAAAAATTATTTTAGGAAAGAACCCTGTTCCAGGAGAAAGGTGGTCAATATGATGATAAATTTTGTTCTACTGTTCTGATTCTGTCACTCTTTGAAGAGGTGATGCTCATTACAAAGAATGAGTAAATTAAAATAACTTCCTTATTTTTCCTTGCTCGTAATTCCTGGGAATATTTTCATAATCTAGAAAGGAAAAATAAACACCTAAAGTGTAACTTTCCTCATAAACAGGAAAAAGCAGTCCAATCCTTTGAAATTTAGCCCTTGGATTTTCAATTGAGGATGCAAAGTTTAACTCAGCACATTTCTCAGGAACAATGAAAACATTGTAAAACCAACTTGTTAAGTAATATGATATATATATATGTCTTAAATCTAAAGAACAACAATTAAAACATCATTTTTAACCACATGTTGCCTCACTGTGATCAGACAATATGTGGATTGTGTCTTGAGTGTCTTGGGACTAGTCTCTGTACCCATAATTTTCCAACAAAGCATTTTCAAGAGAGCACAGGACTTGGCTCAGTGCCCAATAGAAGCTCTGATTAATTAAGACAAAAGGAGGCAATCTGGAAAACTGCCGACAAACTCACCAAAGACTAAGCTACATCTAAGGTGAAGTGGTGAGAAATTGAAGAAATGGGTTGATTCCTACTTGCTGAAGTCAAAGAGATGTGGGCTTGTTATGAAATGGTGTCTATTAAAGCATCAGCATTAGCTGTCTGTGTTCATGGAATTAAATTTAATTTTCCTAGACAAAGTGAGACATAAGATTGACTGAATAAATACAATTTTAATGAAGGCTTAAAAAGAAATATGCAACAGCTTTAAGAATTTCTGTCTTTCTTTCTAATTGACTAAAAAGGATGCTTCCATTTAATTTTAAAAATATATAGCCAAATCTTGTAAACCTTTGCCATAGCTTTTTCAGACTTCTAGCTTTGCACATATATATACAGGCACTGAATGTCTCCCTTGTCATGGGAAACTAATAGTTTTGAGTTCCACTATATTTTCACATACTATCATAGGGTGATATTGAACATCGCAATGGTTTATATTCCAGAAAGGGTGTGTATTCTGATCGATTCTAACAAAATGCTCGGAGTTCTTTTGTTTGTGTGTTTGTTTGCTTTTTTGCTTAATGCATACATGAAAACCCAAAAGATTAGCTTTAAAATGAATATAGAGGCTGAAGAAAATAACAGAATTAAAGAAACATGTTACTTAAAACTCTAAATGCATTTTAAGAGTGGGCAACCTAATTGCATTTTCAAAAATAGCTCATTCTGAAGTTTGCTAGACAAACACATCACCACTGGAGGAAAACTGTACAGACAACTGATGTGAACTGGGAAAAAAAGAATTAAAAAAAAAAAAAAGAACTGATAGAGGAAACACAAAGGGGTTTTTTTCCACACAATTACCACAAAACCAGGAGAGGATTTTGCAACAGACTTGCAACACAGCCACAAAAGACACTGTTTTGCCAACTCACTCGCAGTTCATTTTGCAGTGTTGTATTTTTTCAGAAACAAGTGGAAAGACAAATATATCTATACACAAATAAAGGGCAAATACAGATATGTTCTTCTGTTTTCAGATGCTCAGTAAAATTTGATGACACTTTTCTTGTCTATTGCAAAATTAGATCTCACATGTAGTATTCCCTTACCTTTTTTCTTCTTCGCCTTCACCTTGCCTTTTCCATTACAAAATACCAACTGATGCTGCACTGTGCAGTTCAATTGCAGTGTTACAAACCATGTACAGGGAAAATGAAGTTATGTAAGCCATGCGTAAACACAAAAATACCACAGGCTCAAGGCCAGTGCACTAGATTTGTTCTCCATATGCAAAGTTCATTTCTACATATTTAATCATGAGCTCATTTGCTATAAAGAATCCCTTTCACTGCCTTGCTTTACTTGCAGCTCTCCTATCACACTTTATTAAACGTCTTTTTTCTTGCTTTGCTGACCCAAAGGCTGCCTGAGGCAAAGCAAATCCATTTTGCGAGTGGGAGGTGTTTTGGAGCAGAGAAGGAAAAAAAATGTAAGCAAAAGTACCAGTCTTTGAGTTTTGAGAATTTGAAGACCATGTCCAGAGAGACATGCCAATATGCATTTCATTTTCTACTTACATGTGCAAACTCACTTATAACTCATTAGTATAATTTTCATATAAAACTAGCACCACATCAGAAAATTATAGTTAAAATCTAAATCTGGTGCTTCTAACCAAGATATTGGACCTTTTTAAGACAACCCCATAAGTCTGAACAGATACCAGAAACCTTTTAAAATACTTTCACTGTAAAACTGCCCCCTTTTTGTTTTATTATTGTTCTTTAAAGTTGTAGAAAGTGGATTTTGTTTGCTCACTTGTTTTCACACAATCCTACAGAGCGATTAAAAACCTTAAAAAAAAATGTTCAAAAGAGTTTGATTTCAAAAGACAAGTGAAGGGCAAAGAACTTGTTTCAGATACATTAAAAAATACAAGGGATAAGGGAATAGATTTCTTCCAAAGCTTTTGAATGACCCAATTTATGATATCATCAGCACACCAACATGGAAATATTTCTTCATATCACTGCTGTTCTTTATTATTGCTCATAATTTATATTTTGATTATGTTCTGGCTGTGGTACTCAACACCAGTCGTCTCTACAAAATGACAATATTCCTATATGTAAGTGTAGTCTCCATGGAAACACCCTGGAAAAACAGGCTAGTCACATTTTATATTAAGAATTACTTATGAAAAGGTTTTTAAGGAATTAAAAAAAATTAATATACGATGTATCATTTGTAATGGTCTTACAAGCCAAGTGACTACTCATAAAAATGGCTACGACACTTCAAGCTATGTCCCTACAAGAGAAATTACTTGTGTTTATTACATGCCTCTCATTTGCATTAATAAATTGGTCCTGTAAAAAACTTACCAATGAACTATCCATGCAAAAAGTTATCAAATTTATAAAATACTATGAAAAAAACACTCTAAAAAGCAACATCTTATCACAGATTTCACATTAACAAATTTCCCAAGAGAATAGGAAAAAATAAAGCACACAGCAGGGCAGGAAGATACAGTGCTTTTAGATAAGGAGCCCTAGTTTAGTGGCTAACTAAATGAAGCCTCACTATCAGTGCAACAAGTAAAGAAAGTTTTATTATGAGAAAAATACCTTTTAGGCAGGGAGTGTTGTAATACTACTAATGCAAAGAGATTATGCTCACAGAACCCAGATTCAGGGGTTGCTGGAAGACGTTATCATCAAGAATATGTTATCATGTCTTTTGCACATTTAAGATTATACAGTTTTGGTCTTTAAGGTTTGAGCCAGCAATATGTAGTTTCCAAAGGCAGTAACCGTGACACCCTTGGGCCAGCTCTGTGATCTCAACCTGGACCAAACCAGCTGGGTAGGGAAGTGTCCTCGACTGTACCAAGTACTCTTGCATGATACAGGTGGGAAAAACACTGTAGCATCAACATCAGCTGTCCAGCCAAGGCGGGGAACAAAGGATAATCAGTCATCCCCTGACAGCCTTAGAACATTCCCTATGTGAATCGTAGCCCAAGTGGAACAGCACCATTGTGCTTGAGTTTTGGAAACAATTTCCAAATGTTTTGGAAACTCCTGTGGCAACCAGCCTGGGTTATGGCCAGGATGAAAACTTACTGATGGAATGTAACCATTGTTACTGGACTTTTGAACAATTTCAGTAATTATCATTTTGGGTTAGGGTCAGGATAGGAACAGACTAATGACTAAAGCAAATCATCTTGTGACCCTACACACAGGGGTCCTAAGTGAGGATGTCTGAACTCTTCTGGACCACAGTGGTCTGCATCAGCACCTCCCTCCCAGTGGGGCACCTCTCGGAGCTCATGAACCCGCAAGTTTGGAATACTCAGACTTCACTGAGTATCACTGAAGACAAGGCCTGGGCTGATACATACACACACACACACACACACACACACACACACACACACACACACACACACACAGAGTGCTTGAGGTGCAATCCATGTCTATTGAGAAACACTGAGGTATTTGCTGTGAGTATTTCACTGAACCTGAGAGGAATTTTGGTAGGTACTTTTACATGCACCGACATAAATGTATACATCTCTGTATTTGTGAGTGAGAAATGATTACGGTGTAAATGTTATCATGAAACTATAATTAAGTCACTGTTACAGTTACAGATAATTCTATTTAATCACTTCATAAATGCTAAGTTAGTCCATAATGAAGTTCGGTTAAACCCTTTGCACACCTTATCTTTTTGTATCCATATCCTTTGCACCTTTACCCTTTTTCATCCTCAGTCTCCTTGTGAATCATTCAAAAGTAATTCTAATGCAATTTTCGTATGTATGCTTAATCCATGGAGTAAGTAACAGAGTTAAACTGGCCACTGAACTCTGTATACCTCACACTTTTATAAGTTCATATTAAAACTTGCTTTTTGCCAACACCTTTGATGGTGATTATTTAAGCAGCCTAAACACTCGTACAATATTATTGTATGAAATGCTGCATGCATTTTATAAAAATTACCTTAAAGCTGTCCACGTGCTGTGTTTATCACATTATAATGCAATAAGTAACATACTCAGGGTAATTTTTGCATAGGAGATCCACAAATCCCAGGTCAATTTCCTTTTACCACAATGACGGTCAGGTTTCATTTAGCAAAATATGAAGAAAATATGCTTAAATTTTTATTTATATCCCTCCCACAGGCTGATCCAGAAAGAGTTAAGACTCCTTGTATGAGTGTATAATGGTTCAGAATAATAAATGGAATTACTGATGCTTTAATACATATATTTTAAATCGATTACTGTATCTTTTTAAAATAAGACCCATTTGTGCGAGTTCTTCATCAAGTTTTAAAAATCCATTCTTACAAACAAGACAAAGCAAAATGAAGGTTCATCTTGTGTTCATTCACACGTGCATAACAAATTTTTTACTCTTACATATAGACAAATAGCATAGTTATTTAATAAAATGTTAGCTCATGAAGTAATCCATGTCTTTCACTGAACTCACATGAAAAAATCCCAGTGGTCCTGATATATATGGCATTTTCATTCCCAGCAGATACTTCACTTGTGAAGTCACAACGTGTGTAGCTGCTCCTGTTGTCATCGCGCTTATCACTGGCTCTGTTAACAAGAAAGTGGCACTGCCCAACTGCAGCATAAACATCGCTACCTGAAAGGCAAAGGCAGGTGTAGCAGTGATTAGAATACAGTGCAGCTTCTTGGTGATGGGACAATGAGCCAGGGTCCTTTTAATACACTGTAAGATAAATGAGCTAAAGATAAAAAGCAAAATTCTTTGAAGGACAAATGTAGCTGAAAATGAAACCCACTGAAGCTCTGTGGGTTTACCTGCACTATTTTATTTGTATCGCTAGTTTACCAGATTATAACATCAGTTTAGTAACAAAATCTAACTCAGAGAAACTCTTAGTACTCTAGCCTGCTCAAATGCATGAGCGCAAGAAACACTTTGAAAACATCAATTCAACACAGCAAAATGAAGTAACACAACTCAAAAAGTGAGGGTGGTGCTAAGTTAAGGCTCATTTCTGTTCCACTGTCATGCAGCCTGAGTAGGTAAGGGGCCATATCTTGGTCCAGCTTACTGATTGCCATCATGTCAATAACAGGATTCCCAATAGTAGCAATTTCAACAGCTACCAAATTTATGAAGTGCTGTGGAGAGTCTCATGGTGAGATCTCTAATCCACGAATCTGGACTACAGCAGAATCTACAACTATTGTAGATACTTTATAGGAATAGAGGACAAACACACAAATTACTATCTTGTTAAATTGTTTTCCCTCCTCACCCAGGACTTCAAATATTCTTTTCCTCCGAGGTATGAGATTTGATAGCTGCTAACTCTTTGAATAAAGTTATTACATGCCTACAGCTGCTACTGCGCTTAATCCTTTTTTGATCCATATTAAGTTACACTTCCTTATCTCCCCTTATAATGAGTCTTGCAGTTTTTTTACTTCTATGGTCTTTTGCTTTTGCTGTTCTTCTGCCTGAAGTTATATGCTCTTGGCACAGAGTTGTTTGTTACAATACTTTCTGAGAGGATTATATTGTGTTTGCCATACTAAATATCATTTTGGTGCCCTTTGCTTTTTTTTTGTTTCGTTCTGAAGCTAAAAGTATCACTTCCAGATTTTGTCCTTCTTTATGCCTGAACACCATTTATTTTTTCATCATGAAACTCACCTCTATGCAGTGAGCTATGAGCATAGTACCACAAAAGAAACAAAAATACCAAAGTAAGTGGATTTTAATTTACCACAAAAACCTCTAGTGAGCAATTTCCTCTTCCATCTGAGAAATTAAATCTGAGATTTTTTTTCCTATTTCCCACTAATAGCATGTAAATTGCTCTTTATTATGTGCAATTGGAACATCGATTGCCATTCAAGATTGGACTCCAATAATGATAATTGCTGTTATACTCTCAGTGAGTAGTAATTTAGTTAGTCAGGCCTAAAACTGATAATTACTAACTTCAGGTATTTTGTTTAGCTGTTTGTTCTACCAGTCTGCCTACTAATATATTTAAATCATTGTTCACAGTGGTGAAGTTCAATAAGAATTTAATTTTCCCTTCCCTACTGAATTTTTGTTTGTTTTCTAAGATCAGTTTCTATTGTATGAATGTGAATTTTCTGACTGTGTAATAGCTTCATTTCCAGAGAATTATATGGATGTTTATTTAGCCATGGAATCAAAACCACAGAGACAATTGTATGAACTACATAATATCACAGAAAAGCATTAGCTATTATTATCATTGCAGAGAAAGTTACTATTGTGAATTATAGGAAAATGGTGTCATAACTGCTGAACTTAAAAACTTCAGCATCACTCTCAGATTTTTTTTTTTTTTTGGCTTTTACTTCTTTTTCTTTCTTTTTTTTTTTAATGCAGCATTTTAAGAGGATGTTTCACAGATAGTAACTAAAAGGTGACATTTCAAACATACTTTTCGTTGTTTGTTTATAACGGTGGGTTATATAAAATACACCCAAATCATCAGTACTGTTTCCATTAGACAATTTCTGTAGCCACTTAGTTAAACAAGCAACAGCTTACACTTGGTCACTCCTGTCTTACTGCAGAAGGTGGCTCAGGACTTCCAGGAACAAAGGCAGTGCTTCATCACATCAGCACATGCACCCTACTCTTTATTTACCTGACAGTCAAATAAAGGTAATGTGCACCCATACATCTTCCATGGTGAAGATCTAACAGTGAAGTAACCAGAACAGAAACTGTCCAGGACAGAGGGTGCAATATTCAGCATAACTTGGTACATGAACCTCCTGCTGTCCTTGCAACATCAGTAATGTACAGAAACTGCTTAGATCAACAAGAGGCAAAGAGTTGTTTTGAAACAAGCCTCCCAAATCTAGTTGCATGTGAGTTTTCTTGAAAGATATATTAAAATTTTTGAGTATTTATACGTGCCCAGATTGATTCTACAGTTAACCCTCTGTGCTGGGCAACAGCCATATAGTTTGGCTGCCACTGCTTTTTAAATAAACACCATTTGAAACTAAGCTGAGCTGATAGCACACAATTGCATCACATTGCATTACATCATAAAATCTTTCACCCAGTGAACACCGAACAAAATGGAGAAAGCTCAATATTCTTAAAGAAATTTCTAATAATCTACTTTATCTTGGCTGTAGTTGTGATACCCATTTTTTGAGGTCTCTCATCTTATTTTCTGATGTATTGTGTGATTTCTCTTCCTTTTTAATTCAGACAAATGACAAAGTGACTGTGAAGTGCCAGAGCAGCAAAAAATAATAATAATAAAAAAAGCCAAGTGCAAAGAGATTTCTCTTTTCATTATTTGTATAATACTGGGATTTTCTTAAACTGTAAAAGAAACAAAGTTTTCACATATTTTAGGATTATAATTTTAAAAATTTACTTCATAGGGGTTAAAGGTATATTTCAAGGAAAGAACAATAAGAGTATAAAAATGTTTTGAAAAGCACATGGCTGTAGTTTGTGTGGCATTTTCAGTACATCACACCATGTAAAAAAGCTCATTAAGAAGTAACTTTCTTGAGATTAATTTTGCTTTCCCCAGGCACACATTCTTGATTAAATTCATGCAAACGAAATCAAGAACCACCAGAGGAAAAAACAACAACAACAACAACAACAAAACCAAAAAAACAACTACAAGAGAAAGTGAGAGAAAGCAACCTTGAATTAATGCACAGTAAAGGAAAAGATATCATGGAAACAAGTTATACACATAATATCACATAATTAGACAGAAGTGGTGAATGGTGTGATTTCTAAAAAAAGAAAATATAGGAAAAAAAGTAAATTTCAGAATGGAAGAAAGGTAATATGAATGGAATCTTTTCTTGCAGCTGTCTTTACTGCTCCATAATTTTATTCTGACAAGTAGAAGAGAATGGAGATTTAGCCAGCAGAAGAGAAACAAGCAATTGCAAAAAGCAAAGCCCTCTACATTCACTAATTCAAGCCCTTTTGGTTCTTGTCCACTTTTAATACTTTCTTCCCATGACAACACACCCAGTTTATTATTATTATTAAAGTTCCATTCAACATGTAGTTAATTTAACTTCATGGCCAGTAAAAATTTTTATTGCTTAACAGCTCTTCGAAAATCACTAATGTCAAACTTTCTGATGACAGTAATTGAAAGGCTGATATCATGTTACCCTGCTGCACAAATTCAGGTTTGGAGAAGGAATTTTAAAACTCTCAAAACTCCACTGTCCTGAGAGGTTTTTTTCACTGTTATAGAAAATAAAAGTGGTGGGACCCTTTCTGATCATTTGCTGTATGGGCTGAGAAGACAAGGTTGGGCATGGGAAACATCTCTTGGAGGGAGACATTCTGGACTGTGAGCCTCTCGTTTAGTACATTGCATTGGTTATCTCAAAATCAGAGGTTGCAAAAATAAAGACATCTATGGACCATGTGGAGAAAACAGACAAGTTCAGCTTGACTTAGTCATCAATTTTAAACTCCTCTCAGCCTGTTTCAATAGACATTTAAGTGGGAGCTTTTAGTCTTCTGAATTGGAACTCCTATGTTCATTATGGGTGTCTTGAGAGTGTCTGGTAGCTTCTGATGGCGTGCAAAGTGAACTTTCCACACTCCAGGATCTGAAAAAGGCTTCTTTCTATGGTAAGAGGCTTCTTTCTGTAGTAATACATAGTATGCTGTACCATAATTGTGGGAACCAGAACTTCCAGCTAGCTAGTTTTCAAGATACAGAATATGAGCCTGCAAGAAATTATTTTCACTCTGAAAGAAAAAATAACTCTTTTCCCGATTATCACTGTATAATAGACATAGACATGTTTTTCTCTCATGAAAAACTATATGTAACATAGAATAGTGCAACATAATATTCCCCACAGGGAAACAAAGCTTTGGACAAGAATATTAGCCTTACAAAAACACCCTTCATATTCAAATGTGTTCCTTTGTTATTAAGCAAAATGATAATATACAGTGTTAATTTGTTCTCCTGATAACCAGAAACATTTTTATTTCCAATACTGTATATCAGCAACATATTAGTTTTTAAAACACAGTAGTTGCAAAACTTATCAGTAAAAATGTAAAAGACTGAGAATGAAATAAAGAGCTATTTCTCATTTACAGTAGAGTAGCACAGCTAAAGTCTGTAACACCGTGGTCTTAAGAGAATAAAGCTTTTTTCTAAGGATAATTTTTTCTCTCACTCTTTGATCTACAAGCAGCCTTCCTCTATTTATTCATCAAAACTTAATGTTGAATTTCAGTTTAGGATGCTGAGGGTTTTTTATAGACACATATATTTACGCAAGTATTCTTGCCCATATAATACAGTAAGAGGAAAAAAAAAGTCTTACTCAAAAGTTTTTTTGAGGGGTTTTTAATGTTATAAAGGCATCATCCAATTTTAATTACAATTTTATTCCATTGGCATCTGTTATATTCCATCATTTTCTCTCCCCATTGATACCTCTGAGGTATTTAATATCCGGGAAGAATTCTACTAACTTGATTAGTTTTCCATGCCCTGTTCATCTTTATAGAGTAGCAGCTACACAAACACAGAAAAAAATAATCATTGTGCCTTCCACTCTGCTTTTAAAAAATGAAATAGTCAATGCATTATATTAAATGGTGTTGGTAATTACAGTTTTTATTTTATGTTTACTTATTTTCTATTTAATATTGTTTTATCTTCATCAGGATGCCTCTTAAGGTGACTACGTATCTTTCATCTTTTATGAGCACGCCCTCAAACATTAGACTTAAAAAACAGTTCAGAACTCTGAAATTTATTACTTGAAAAAGATTTAAGCAGCTAAGCAACAAATTTCAAATCTTATAAGCTCCACTTATTCTCGTCTGATGATCAGAAAACAGTTCTAATTTATTCACGTCTAGATGGCACTGAGATTCACAATGTCTGCTCAGAGCCTGCCTCACACACTAATGCACAATTATGGTCTGCACAAAACACAGAGCAGCCAACAGCAGTTCACCTCAAAAACACGTCTCCACTTTGCCTTCCCTCCATGACTCACTATTTTGTATGTTTTTCCTTTTTTTTTCTTTAACAATTTGCTGATTAGAGTAATTATCCAGGCTACTGGAAAAGTAGTATCAGATTTCTTTTTAGGCCAAGGATGCTTGGCTCTTTACCTACTCTTTCTTAGAAGGAAACCGCTCTTTTGGAGAGGGATTTTTCACCCTTCATGGGGAGGTATGGAATAGTCACAGCATCAGTTGCTCTTATGCAATTAGTGGCTGATAAGAGCACTGCATTTTGACAGTTTTTCAGAATATTGGGTCTTCTAGTAGATTCCATGGCCCAGGTGTGCTCCATTCCCAGAGAAGTACTCTCCCAAATACCAGCTACACTAACAATTCAACATCTTTTTGTATTTCAGGATGTCTTCAATGGAAAACTGTTGCCTCAAAATGCATCACACTACTCTTCTTGTCCCAGAATAAACGTTTACTCCAGGCTATTTAATTAATTTTTAGTCTAATCTGATAAATAGAAGCAGGTCACTGACTTAGCTCTCCGTTAACAGTAAGATGTGTCCTGTCACCTTATCTGGGAATTGCAGCAACTGTTAGGAGACTGGAATCATGATGAGAAACATAGATTCCCACACTTAACAGCACCTGGGAAGATGGCAAAGTTTAATCTCAGCCTTGATCCAGACTTTCACTTGCATATCACATTGTTAATAGCTTCAAGACACTTCTCTAGGAAATAAGTATTTTAATCTGGTCTCTAACCATTAAACTCGCATAAAGGACCAGTGGCAGCACAAGCACCAGCTGTGTTAGTATGACTTTAATGCAAGTAACTTTACTGACCTGGGAGAAGAGCCCGTGCACGTGCCACGGTTCCCTATCAGACCTGCTTTGAAGATGTAGGCAGAGGATTTACTAGTTCTTCTCATTCTAATCAGGCTTAAACAGGACATAGGCTAAGTCAGCTGATGCAGTTGAAGGCATAGGAAAAAGCAGAACTTTTCAATATAAAAGAGTAAGAGGTCTAGAGGTTTTATACACCTAATGGGATTCTGCAGCCACTAAGCAAAAAAATCTCTGCACTGGATTTTGAAGTTCGATCAAAAGAATGCAGGCACCAACTTCCAGCTTGAGGCATTCTGACCTCTCTGGGGATAATGTAGCAGACATTCAGGCTGTGAGCAGGGCTTCCACATGAAGAGCCCTGTGTATGCTCTGCTCTTACAAGCACCCTGCACAATATGCAGTGCTGTGCTGCACATACTGGTGCAACGGGACAGCACGTGCATGCAGGCACAATCAGCATCAGTTCTACTTCAGATGTTGCCTGTAGGCTTTCCTTCATACTACTATCCCAAGGCATAATCCTGTAACCAATAAAAGAATTGTAAAAATGCAACAGAAATTATCATGTTTCTTGATATTTCCTACTGACTAGCATAAACATATGCTTCAGTTCTTGTCAAGAATGCAGGCTACTGGAGATCCCATTCTGGGCTCCTTTGCTTATCTTCTCATGGTAGAGGGATCCAAAGCACCAAGTGCAGGGGTCTGGGTTTCTTTCAGAGTGCCAGGTACCCAGGAGGTGTGCATGCTGGAACACTTCTTCCATTTTAATATTTACAGGGAAAGAGGGAAGCCTTCTTGAAGACCAAAGCAACTGGCAATGGATAAAGGAACTCAGCCCTTGTGTTCAGAATAAGAAAAAACCAGACATTTCAAAGACCTCTGATCCTTTGAATAAGGTTTGGAGAATCATATGAAGACATCTGTTTTACTATTTCACTTTAATGATGGGTGTGTGAACTCTAGAGAGAATTTAAAGATGTTTTCCCTACTGTTTTTAATTACTGGGGATATTGTATAGTATTTTTCTTCAACCCCAGAGCAACAGAAATCCTCAGGAATATGTCAGTGCTTACCAGGAGCTGATTCATGTTTTGTTTCTGAAGGAGAAGGAAAGGGGGCATGAACAGCAATTGAGTATTATATTAGAGCTGACTGAACATGGCCTTACTTCATATTGTAACACACTAGGAGTATGTATACAGATCATTACTACATCTCAACAAAGGAGCAGCAAATTCTTAAAACACATTAATTTTATCACTCATGAATGCTGGACCAGATGTTTTCATCAGTTTTTCTCAGAGAAGTGAAAAAACCCCCACCACATTACAAATGTCACAGCTGTCACAAAGGTAGTGCATCAGGAGCATACAGAAAATGTGATCTCCACCAACCTGAATGATTCCTCCTAGCAATGAAACTGCTGCTGCAACTCCAATCCTCTGCATTTCAAACTCCGATAAGCTCAAAATTCCTGAATTATTGTTTGCAGTGAAATTAGTGCTGACTGAAGGAACAAGACGCTCAACTGCATTGGCAGATATTAAGGAAGTTAAAGCAAAAGTTCCTACAAAAAAAGCCACATATTAGTCACCAATAATTATATATCTGTCTGTACTCATCATTTATGGTCTCTTTTCAAAACTTGGCCATTATTAGCAAAAGTCCCATTTTGTACATTCCTCTCATAAGAACAATTTCTAAGGTAATTTTTCTGTCTAACACATTTTTTCCTGTAAAATAGCACTTATACAGGTGAAAAAAATGTAAATTTTTTTTGAGCATATTCATTTAGACAAGTTTACAAAAGAGATTCAAACACAACAATTTACAACTGTTTCAGGTTATCACAAATGCTTTTAACTCACCCTGGGCATGACCATTTGAGAATCCCAAGTGTTCACCAATCAAATTTCTAGGGCAATTAATTCACGCTATACATATAGTACCTAGCCCATTACGCAGTACCTAGCAGTCTAATAAATGGAGGCAGATTATGAGAGAAACATTTATCAGCAGAGAGACGTAAAGCAAGTTTAATGACACTCAGATAAATCACAGAATCACAGAATATGCCAATTTGGAAGGGACCTACAAGGATAATCCAGTCCAACTCCTGGCCCTGCACAGGACCGTCCCCAGGACTCACACCATGTGCCTGAGACCATTGCCCACATGCTTCTTGAACTCTGTCAGGTTTGGTGCTGTGACCACTGCCCTGGGGAGCCTCTTCCAGTGTCCAACCATACTCTGAGCAAAGAACATTTTTTCTGATATCCAACCTGAACCCTCCCTGGCACAATTTCAGGCCATTCCCTTGGATCTTGTCACACGTCACCACAGAGAAGAGATCAGTGTCTGCCTCTCCTCTTCCCCTCACAAGGAAGTTGTAACTGCAATGAGGTCTCCCCTCAGTCTCCTCCAGGTTGAACAGACCAAGTGCCCTCAGCCACTCCTCATGCAGCTTCCCCTCAAGGCCCTTCACCATCTTTGCTGCCCTCCTTTGGGCACCCTCTAATAGCTTAATGAATGCAAACACATTCATGCAGAGTTATAAGAGTATAAATAATGTCTTACTATGTCAGACCAATGGTCCATCTTATCTAGCCCCTTTTGACTTTATTTGTGGGCTAATTCATGAATTTGTCAAATGTTTGTTTGAACCTGCTTGTACTTTCTCCCTCCACAATGTCCTCTGAGAGCAGGTTCCAGAAGTTCACCACCTGCTGTAATGTTTTCTTTAATCTATACTTTAAAAGTCTTTGAAAGTGATTTCTCATTGACCTCACCTTTTTTCTACTTGTGCAGAACCCAGTGAACATCTTTCTACCTTCACTGTGGCCCTCAGAGAGTAAACCTCTCACCATAAATCCCTTGGGAAACTACCAGGAACACCACCACCCTAAAAAATGGCCATGAAGTCCTGTATTTTGTTTTTTATCCTTTAACTACTAATAATTAAGAAAACTACTTTTCTTCTATCACAAGGACAACTTAGTTTCTTTCGTAACCTTTGGTGTGAAACCTTATCAGTAGCTGTTTGTCCATTTTGATATCTTATATTTAGAATATTTCCTTTCTCCATGTGCTTATTGACACTCATACTGTACTCCAGGAGGTTACTAAGGTAGGATTTTCCTTTACAGAAGTCATATTAATTCCTCTCTGACAGATTCTAATTATCCATCTTTGTTGCCCTACCCCTGCAAGTGTTCAAGGGCAGGTTGGATGGAGCACTGAGCAAACTGGTTTAGTGAAAAGTGTCCCTGCCCATGGCAGAGGTGTTGGAACTAGGTGATTTTTAAGGTCCTGTCCAACCTAGGCCATTCTGTCATTCTAAGATTCTATGATTCAGTATTTTTTTTTTATTATCGACAGGTCTGCCATTCCCAGGATTCCCTGCAGAGCCCTTATGACAGTGAAATCAGACTGGCAACTTGAAAATTCTGTGGCCTTGTCACAGAATGTCCTAGTTACATCTCCGCCAGAAAGCTGTCCCAACAGTTTATTCCTCATTGCCCCGATTTTGGTGTATGTAAAGAACCTTTAACTACTAGTTTGATCATTCTCTCCACAGACTTCTTCCAATTCTTCCTTTTCACCCTTTAATCTTTCTGCACATGTTTGACCTGTCACATTTCATTGCTTTCCTGCCACCTCATTTGGCTGAGCTTTCCACTTTTCAGGTGCCAAACTGTTTCTCATGACAGTCCCCTTAATTTTCCCATTGAATCATGAAGGGATTTTTTTATCACATTTTCTTTTTTTATCTAGGCTGAAAATACATTTTCTTCAAGTGACAGGATAGTTGTAAGTATTTTGCTTTTCAGACTTTTTTTTTATCTTTTAAACCTGTTCTTTCATTTTTACTTTCAAAAAAATAGTTTACATAAAATTGAATTTGAAAACAGTTTACATAAAATTCTATCTTAAGGATCTCTAAGTGTTATTATGACAGAGTAGGTTGTCTCAGAGGATGCTCCAAACCCAACTAATCAAAAACAGTCAAGAAAAACAGGTAGGTGTTTGTTGCTCAGGTTAGTAATCTTTTAAAGTAGATCAGCTATCTCAAAGAAGAGACATTTAAAGTGAATAAAAGTTGACAGAACCAGACCATTGATGGATTTTCCATTTCATATTAACATGGCTGACTTCACTAACAAAGGACATTTTTATAGCCTGTGTACATATGAAGAGCACAACAGATCTTACAGAAAATGCTGGTAGGTAAAGAGATTGTCTCCAATGTCCATGAGGAATTATGGAGCATTTGGGAAACTGAGGCATGCAGTATAGCTCCAGTTCAGCCTACACACCTCAATGCCTCAACTGGGAGTGGTGGAAGGAGTGCATAAGCCAATTCTGCTGAAAGGATCGACAACATATGTCACACAAATTTATGAATTAAAAAAAAAAAAGAATCTTCATGACTGCAAGAGAACTGTTTTATTGCCTTTTTTGATGAAAATTAATTTCTGGAATAGACACCTATGAAAAGAATAGGTTTCCACACCAAGAACCATGCAGAAATCTGCAGACTTGAAGCTGTGGGACTCAGCAAGTCATTTTCTGAACATCATTACCTCCCAAGGATAAAACATCAGACTTAACAGCATATTATTACCTATTTTATCATGTTTTCATTACTAGAATTTATGCCAGCCAGATACTTATCTACTTTCCTACTCATGATGGATTCTTGTCTTCCTAATAATCATACACCAACAAACTTCTGACAATACACTTCTAAATTTTTCAGTTTTGAAACAGCTTTTTAATATATGTTTTAAAAAGTATATTAATCTATTTGTACTTAAGAGTAAAATTGGTTTTCAGGTTTCTAAATTTTTACTGTTTCACTTGAGCTGAGTACAGTCCCTCACTCATTACAGCATTAGGACAGTAACAGCATCCCCACACCTTTTTTGGACATCAAAAGGCTCAAATACTTTTTTTGCATCTAGGGAACACAAACTCTCAGCTTTACTTTTGCTCTAAGACAATTTACAGCAGTTTAAAATTTCCTTTTTTTTTTTTTTTTGCAATTTAAATGAATATTTCTGAGCAAAAAAGGTGCTCAAAAATCTGTTGCTAACTGCCTCCTAAAACACTGCATTCACTTGAGCTATCAGATTCCACAGAGTTCATTTTGTGTGTGATTACCCAGAACCATCTTTTCTTCTTTCAGGACTTTTTCTCCTCCTTAAGGACAACATACGTCCCCCCTGCTTAAACCTTCTGACAGCCACAGAGGCTGCTTCCCTTTACCCAGTCATGATGTGTGTTACTACTGGGCCTGTTCATTCTTCTTGCAAACTTCAGAGGCCACCAAGTGTCCAGTTGTGCACAGCAAAAAATTTGTGGTTCAATCTACTGAGTACTATTTCCAGCTCCACCTATAATTTGGTTTCTTTGGGACCAGAGACAGAGCATTAATCAACCTATTAGGAGATGAAAGCCATTCAATTCTTGCAGCTGCTGTGACTCTGCTGAGGGTAAACAAGTAGCTCATAACTGCCAGCATAGTAGTGAGGGAGCACATTTCACTACCTACCTAACTATTCTGCAAGTGGACATGAGCCCTCATTGTGAGAGTCTCCAGCTCTAATACAATAGCAGGTAATAGGCACAGAAAGCCTTATTTTTTTTTTCTCCTGAGAAATTCAGGAGTTGTGTTTTAGACAGTTGAGAAATAATGTGTTTTCTATGGTTTAAGAGGCAGTCAGGGCTTTTTAATTTTCATTTGCATGTATCTTGTTGGCAGAGCCCTTTGTTATAATATTAGCCTGAAGCAGATTTCTAAAGCAGAGTTAAAATACAAAAGCCCTTAGTTAGTTACAATTACATAGGAAGTGTCAATGCAATTTTAAATTATAATGTCAGAAGTAACTCCAACATATTCTAAATGAGACTCTTTAAAATATTTAAACTGAAAAAAAAATAGTTGTAAAAAGACGCACAAAAACATCTTATTTCTGTTTTAGTTATAATTTTCCTTCCGTTGATCTTAAAACAAACAAAAAAAAAGTTCAGTTTCCAGTTTCTTAGTTTTGAAAATGTTTTTAGCAAATAGACACTCACCTGTTGCAACGTGACGTCCCATTCCAAATATGGCATAAACAATGACAGGGAAGAAAGAGCCATATAAGCCAAAAACTGGGTGGACAGAAGACAGAGCAGCAAAGGCCAGCCCTGTAGAAAGTTAAATGGAATTACTTCACTATATGAAGACAAAACTGGTCTGTTTGGCTTGGATTTTTTTACAATGAAATGTCTACAATTTTATTAAGAGCAGGGAAAGCCCCACCTTCATTTATTAAAACCTAGAGCATAACTCAACTGCAGTACAATTAGGATCAGGAAAACATTTTCATTTCATCATCCAAATCCTTTTACTTTCTTCTTAGTCTTGGTCACCAGCAGAAACAACTGGTTCACCAGTTACCATATTTCCAGGTTGTTTCCGTCAGTGATTCCAAACTTTTTTTTCATAGCTAGGCCTTGCAGGAGGAGGCACCATTGTTTCAACTTCACCCTCACAAACAGGGGTTTGAGACTGCCAGGGCTCCAGGCAGTGAGATGCTTATTTTTTACAAACAGCTCAAAACCTATAATTTTGGTTTGGATGGAGACCCTTCAGTCTGTTTTCTTCTAATTTATTATATAAAAAAATATTCCAGAGTTCATTCTCCTTAGCTGCCTGGGTTTTTAAAGCCTATAGATATTAACACTTTTTTCATTATGTAAAGCTACCAGTTCAGAAACAGAAAGTATTTGAGTTTCATGTTGAGACAGAAAATAAAAGGAATTGGTTAGGGTTTAACTTTATAGACTTACTAGTTACCTTCATTGCGTAGAACATCCATCTTTTTCTTAGAAAGTCTTGGATTATGCCAAGAACTCACCTTCAATCTGAGTGTGTACAAAAGAGGGTGCATACATGTGTGTACTGGGAAGAACGACTACATGTGGTCTGTGGCAGAGGTGATTCAGATCTGTGGAATGGAGTTGCCTTCTGTGTACATTGAAAATCTCCTAAGAAAATTAAATGTGTAGGATTAATTGTTCTCACCATGCTTTCCTGACTGCTCCAGAAAGCATTGAAATGTCAGTGTGAGTCCTTAATGTTATGGACAGTGCCAAAGGGTGCCTTTGCTTAGGGGCTTTTGTTTATGTGCCAATTCTGAACATTTAGATTCTTGAATTTTCATTTGAGTTTGTAATGAAGAGCACATGATGGGAGGAGACAAGAAAATGCCAAAAAATCAGAGGTGTCAAGTTCCCTGTGAAACAGACAAGGTCTAGCATTTCATCTGTTCTTAGAAAAACATCATGGTAAAGATTTTGCTGAGATGGGTGTTATACGGACATCTTCACCCACACTGTGCTCAGCAAAGTAGCACTAGTAGACTTGGGGAGGAGAAGAGACATATTAAAATGTGTCTGGTTTAAAATACTTTTAAACAAAAATGGACTTCATTGTTCTTTAGCCTTTTAATTAGCTCATCTACTGATCATCACTTCTGCCTTTTTCTTCTTGCACAGCATTATCAAAAACCAGAAAGACCTTTGAAATTATAGTGACATCCATCTTCATAAGATCAATAGATGTTAAAGAAGATTCTGACCCAAAAGCAACACGACAGGGTGTTCCCAAGAAGAACAAAAGCAACACAGGAGAGAACTGCGTGACCCTATCCACAAAAAACTGAGCATGGATAGGGTGAGGGGGAAATAGTGAACAAGAGCAAGAAATTTCTAAGGCTTGCTTAACACTGAAAAGCTCTTCCATTATAACAATTTTATGAACAAAACCAAAAACAGGCAAAAATTTGAAATTAATTCACTAGTAGAATATTATTCATGTAGATATTCCAGTCTTGCCATAAAGCATTATGCAAGGCTAATTTATTTTACTCTCCAAAAGGTAAAGGAATCAGAAGAATCAGTATCACTTTAGTGTCACTTTAATTATAACAACATAATGGAAATGAAGGGACATATCTGTGTGGACAAACATATGGAAAATACACAAGATTCAGTACTGAATCCTGAGCCAGGTATTTTGGGAAGCCGTCTAAAAATCCTGATCAAGATGATCTGCAAAACTTTCTATGTTTAAGATATTCATTAAATTAAAGGAATTGTCTAACACTGAACAAGATAATTACAAACATAGAACATTTTCATGTGAAAACAATCCTATTTTCAAAAATTCTTATTCAACAATGCAGAACACCTATCTACACCATATACAGACATTCCCTTCTCCTTGCATCCTTTCTTCCACTTGTTTGGACTTCTATTGCAAGGGAAGCACAAAAGCTCCCTCTGCACTGGGAAAGGTTAACAATTTTGAAAGATATGTTTTGAAATATCAAGTTCATTTTGCGTTATGTTTGTATAATTTTCAAGTTTGTACTTCAATTGTGTTAATTTTGGACCTTGACGTTTTCCTTATAAAATCTACATGGTTCTCTTCAAGTAACTTTATCACACAGGTCAAGAGAAAATTACCTTAGAAGTTCTACAAAACCAAACCAAAGGGCACATGCTACCCCATAGGCTAAGCTAACATACTTCCAGAAAAGGGACTGCTAGCTCTTTTACCTTCAAAGGAAATCAATTAATTCAGGGCTAAGAACAGTATACATTGCACTTTCCTCCTCTCAACATTTAGAAGGAAAGCAAGGATTCAGCTACCATAAAATACTCTGCCATCATCTGGCTGTAAAAGCCAATTCTCACTTCCCTATGTGCGTTTACTCTGTCTTTATGTTTCCCGAGATCTTCTGAATCTGAAACATTTGACAATTATGGCCAGATTGTGTTTGGTCCAGCATAAACTGTACATGTTGTGGGTCCCTCACAAGAAGCTCAGTGCAGCCCTAGGTCTCACACACACAGACACTGTGTCCACATCTCTGTTCAGCTCTCTGAACAGGGCTGAGAGGAACAGAGAGGCACAAGCTCAATGAACCTGTAGAGTCAGAAGAACTGGCCAACAGAAATCTGCCATGAGTCCTATGAAAGTGTGGAAAAGGGGTTATCCTGCCCAGCAAACCCCCAGCATCCAAAAGGAATTTTGATTTTACTCACAGATGCTGCTGACAAATATCATTTGTTTACAGACAGATAATCATAACTTAAATTTGGCCCTTGGTTTGGTTTTTTTTTCCCATTTAATGCATTGACCGTTCCCATTCTTTTTGTGTTAAGTTTCTAGAAGAAGTGTGCCTTTTTTTTGTTTGTTTGTTTGGGGGTTTTTTTGTTGTTGTTTTTTTTTGTTTTATAATGAGGTCACAGGAGTTAGGACAGAGCTAAAGTTACTAGCCTTTGACAGAAGTCCTGGCTCTGTTTGTCAGGTTTTTACTCCCATTAATGAAGCATGTCAATGGTGTGTAAGAGCAGAGAGGCATTATAAAATAGAAATAGTAAAGACTTCAGGTTTTCTGATTAGGCATGAAATGTTCTAAAGGTTCAAATACTTTTCAAGATATAATCAGTAGCATGTTTCACTTTATTTCATTAATTTTCATATTAAACTTCACTGCAATGCATTCCATATGCTCAAGAACTAGTCAAAAAACAGGAAATATTATTTTCATTTTTTCATTTCAAACAGTAATAATACTCAAAAGAAATAGATCATAAAGTAAGGCTCTCACATAATCTTATGGAGAAACCCCCATGGCAGTGACATTAAGATTTTCATATAAGAATATAAATTCCATGAAAAGAAATGCAAACACATAATGAACAGGGAGTTCAGGTACAGTACATTAACACTGTTTGTTTTAACTACCTCCTTATCATAAGATAACATTGTGGGACACACTTTCACTGAAAACCATGCTCTCTGACCAGCACCAGGTGCACAACAATACTCTGGCACGTCACGCTGAACAGGAGGAGATCTTCACCACTGCAGGCCAGTGTGAAATGCAAGTAACTACAAAATAACAAGCTTGATACAAATAGAAACAAGGCTGCCTCCTATCACAGGAGAAAGGTCTGTTTGATAGTTTCTGCTAACCAGGCTAGTGCCAAAACTACAGTAATAAAAAAGTATTTTACATAGGAAGAGCTATGAATCATACGAGTATGGTCAGTTAACAATTTTCTGCATCTGGAAATACACTCATGATACATACATCTGTTCTGAGGAAAGCTCTACACGTCTTTTGGAAATAAGATACTCAAATTACAGAAATTAAATGAAGAAGCAGGAGCAGTAATAAGCCTATAATTAATTTGAGTAGTATAAAAATTTGTATCATTTACCATTTACTGTGAAAAGCTACACTGATAGAGCGTGCATATTCAAAGAAGTTTTTGCAATTGTAACCTTTTACTTTTAAATGTGACTATACTAAGATGGTCAGACTCCAAGTTTATGGAACCCAGTTACAGCCTATCCCACTCTAAAACACTGTCTGCAGAGTTGTGGTCACTCTCTGATGCTTTAGAAAAATACAATTTAGAAAAGTACAATTTCTCCCTTTGTTCACAAAGATGAATTATGTAGTAAGAAAGGTTTTTCCTGTGGATGTCCTAAAATGTAGAATTAACACATGTTGAATGAGTCTCCTATCAGTCCTTCTTGGACAACTAACAAATCAGACACCCAATGACTCATATCACAAGCTTTAATTTATAACTCCAGGATAGCTAACTTTTGTTGAAGAAAAGAACCAGAAAACCTTTTTAATATTATGTTTCATAACAACTTTCCTATACAAACCTACAGTTCTGGAAGATTCTTTGACAATGGTTTGTTTAAAAGGTTTTAACAAAAAATGATCCTTTGGAAATAGTGCCATTTACCTCCAAAAACTGGGAAGCCCAATAGCAGTTCTCTCAATGTGCATTCACCTCATGACTGCAAGATCTCTGTTTCCTAATGGCCCCATTTGCTGGGGCTACAAACGTGGATTGTACCTTCTGTCTGACTTATTTAATGACAAAGTATCAAGCGCTTAAAATCATTCCTTGGTTCTTCAAATACTGAGGCAAAAGAAGAACATAAAGGACAGTTCTGAAAAGTGAACCACCAATCTTTCAGAGACTGCACAACACTGAGTTAGCAACCATTCTCTCTTTTTTGAAGGATGCTTCAGTGCAGTTCTTTCCCATGTAATCGTCTCCTTTGTTCTGGTGAGAATTAAGCATCTCAGCTGTGTTAGTCACAGTACTTGCATTTCACAGGATTTCACAGTATCTGAAATGCAGCTCTCTCAGCGTACCATCTGACAGCTACATCAAAGGTAGGTTTGAGAAAACACTGTTCTATTCTACCACTTTCCAGATTTCCAGATATTGGCATTTGTACCTAAATGTTCAAAAAAGAAGATCTGCAAGCATTATGGTATAAGAAACAAGTGGACTCTGTGACCCACTTATGATTTCTCTCTTCAAGAAAGCTTGACCTTTCTGTACATAAAAAAAGTTTAGATTCACATTAAAATAGATAAAATTTAAAACCAAAAACCTCTAGTATTTTCTTTTACTAGAGGGCCTGGAAGAAACCTACCCCTTTTGACAGATAATCTGAGATGAAGTATTAAGACCTCTATAGGATGAGTTTGACACAATATCTGAACACAACATAGATTATATAAACTGCTATACAGAGAATTATATGAGCTATAGTCATTAGTCAGCCACAACACCTGAAGAATCTGGCCATCTCCAAAATAAAAGAAGCATTTTGAAAATGGATTATAGGTAAACTCCCCTGCATCTCAGTAAGAATATACAGAGAATGAAGCCATAAGAATTTTCTGACATGCAGGTGACTATGAGGAAGTCTTTTGATAAGCATCAATGCTGTGGAGAAACAAAAACCTACCATGAGAGATGACAGGCCTTAATGAAGATGAACTGCACTTTTTGACATCCATGGCATTCATTTTAGCAAATCAGTGGCCAAGGATCTGAACACTAACAATTTTCCTGATCTCGAAAATTTCACATGATGTCATTTCTTCTTCCTTCAGGAATCAACATTTCCTGGATTTCTGGGTCTCTGTCCATGGTGCTCAGGCAACCACAGCACAGCAATGGCAGCTCGTCTGGTCACACAAAGGTGAGCGTATCTGGACATGAGGCTCCAGAAGAGCCAGAGATCATTCAGAAGCTGAATTCACATTTCTAGTAGTCTGTCGGACAGGTCTGTTTTAGCACATTTGTAATGTGGAAGAATTTTTATAGACAATAGAAATGAAATATTGCATGCACAGCAGCATAAGTGCCTTTCGCCTCTGCTGGAAAGTCGTAAAATATGAAACATTGTCCTACATTTACTCACTAACATGTTACATTTCATATTCAGCTTACATCATTATTCCTTGCATGGGTGAACTGTAACAGAGTTCAGCTGGACACTCTTTTCCACAATTCATTTATGAACTGCATGGATTCTCCAATGCATTCTGTAGGAGATTTTTCTGGCTCTGTTTCCAAATGTGCTTATTCAATTTCATCTACACATGCAATTTATATGCCAGATGTATATTTACAAGACAGCTTTACCCCTTAATAAAATTATTAGCTCCAGTTAGTCAGCTCGGAGTATATTTATGTCTTCATTTATGGTCAGAGCCTGAAATAAACCCCCGGCAACTATCACCCTTGAAAAGACACAGCTGGGGTTCCTCCATGAAAAGTTAAGGAAAAAAATGTATAAGTTCTTGGCATCATGCCTTCCAAAACACTGGGCACCAGTTCTGGAATGCATGAAGGCAGTATAGTTCATTTTTTTTAATGGCAAGGTCTCCAGCCAGTGTTAAGGAATTAGTTGTTCAGCAATAAATCCAGCTCCAGATTAAATTAACTTTAATTAAAACATACAAACCACACCAAGACTCTGTGAGTTATTATTGGGCTTGCTGAATGAAAGAAAAAAAAAAGTTGGCAGGAATAACAATAGTGATTTCATCATATGCCATCTACATATTTAACTTTTAGAGGAAATATGTCTCAAGGGCCCTCCACCCTCCAAAAAAACAGCCCACCAAAACCTGCTTGAGCCAAAGCATTTCATGTTCATGATAGGTCATAGGAAAGGCAGAAGTTGTATAACACCGCATATAAATTCTATATGAAGTATATCCATGTGATAGTTGACTACAAAAAAATATATATTTTTTTAAAACTTCAAATACTGACATAGCTGCAAATCTGACAAATTTGAAAGTCCAAACTTTATAACCTCGTGTTTTCAATGGGCAGCTTTTGAGCACATGCAGAGTAGCACAAGACAGATGTTTATTTCAAAACAAACAGCATAATGTTTGTTAATCCAGCCTATACCAGAAATTTATCAAGAAAAGATTAAATCCAGAACACTTTAGTTTTAAAAACCCCACCCTTTTGTCTTAACTTTTTAATAGATACATTCCAGTCCAAAACTTCACAATTTTTTTGAGTAGCTGCAGATGTTGAAAGGGAACATAAACCTGTGAAAGAACCACCCTGTGCCCTGTGTTCTGTTGCCCTTATGACAGCCAAACATGTAATTTAGCACATCTATGAATGGAATTATGTGAGAAGAAGGTCCATCTTCTTATCTCAATATTTAAGCAGAATATTTTTAGAACTACTACCAATTGTAAGCCTAAATATCATCATGCTACTTTACTTTCATTTCTCCATGTACTGCAGTTGCCTTCTACTTTAAAAGTATTTCTTGATTAGGAAAAAACCTTCTCAAGTTTTAATTGACCTGTCTGAGCCTTTTAAGTCTTCTCCCAAATACAATCTCTTTTTTCCTGATCCTTCTCCCAGCCTTTTCTTCTACTGAAATCATCTTCCATGAACAGAGGCAACAGAAATTACACACTACATTTCAGATAATGGATCAATAGACAGCACTACCAGTGGTCATCAACCTCTTTGCAGTTCCTAACTCTCACAAAAACCCATTTTTTTCAAATAGGCTGATTATTTTCCCACAGATCATTAAAACTACCCCTAACTGAGAACAGCAGCAGATTTATCTTTAGAATGCATACATAAATCTGAAGCAGAACCCACCAGCTGTCCTAGAGCCTTGCTTCAGAATTGCATAGCAGAATCTATCACTCTGGTATCCTTTATTGCTCTACATGTAAATATTAATTCATTATTATTACTCCCCAAGGGAAATACATCTCTATTGCTTGCATCTGCTGCAGTCCCTCATCTGCAATACAGACTTGTAACTGGGATACCACACTACACTCACTATCAATCACAGAATATAATTTCAAATTTGACAGAATCATCTATGGTAATTGTTACCAGATCTGCAATGTGACTTACCTAATTTTTCAGAATTCTGAGATGACAATTACCCATCTCAGCCTTCAATCTGAACATGTTCTATTTTTCTGTGTTTCATCTCAGTTACATATCCACATGCTTGACCATTTCCCATATGGGCAAAATCATCATCCTTCAGGAAAATTGAGTCAAAGCTCTAATTTTGTACTGAGGCTTCAGTTCAGACCAAATATTTAAGTAGAAAGTAGCATGTCTGTTTTGTAAGGCTTTGTAAAACTTTTTTTTTTAAGGCTGAAAAAAACATTTGTGGATTTGGGGGTTTTTGGAAGGGTCTAACTCATTTGCAGTGTTGGGAATTCATATCAGCAGCAAACAACTGAAACCTGAATTCTTTGTACCATAAACCTTCAATGTAGTATTGCATGAGTTATTTCTCTCTTTGCAGCAAAGCACTTTTATGTGTCTTATTTCCCCTCCCCATATACTTTTTTATTACAGGTCAGTGTAAAGAGCTCTAAGTTGCTATAATGAAAAGTGCAGGGTACAAGTATTATCATCACCCAGCAAATGGCAAAAAAAAAGGAATCATATTTTTATCTAAGCAGGAGTCTCTCTGGTCATTAATGGCTTGCAGAAGAGGATTCTAATCATCAAAACCTCCAATGAGATCTTGGAAGAAGCTTGGATGGAAGCGTTGACATTTTCTGAAGTTCCTACATTAGGAATTTACATCCAGAGAAAGTAAAGCAGCTCCAGGTATCAAGCAGAGCACTTAATTTTTACAGTATGTCCTAACTGAAATACTTCAGACACATTTATGTTCCCTACCCATACAGAGAACATAAACACATTATGCACACCAAGATACATATTCAAGTAGACTAACTTAGGCAGTAATTCTGGCAATGAACTCAGCTGTACAACAAGAGTTTATTTTATGGACATTTTTAGACAAATCAATTCCACTTTTCTTACATTCAGGGAAGCTTACTGATGGGTTGTAGTGCTAGCTTCTTAGTTTCTAGATGTCAGTCTTTGTGGACAGTATTTATAGTTCTACCCAGGCCAAAAAAACAAATAGCAAAACAAACACTCTACAAAGCAAAACATTCTAAATAGCAATCCAAAAGCAAATAGGTGTGATGTACCAACCAATATACATTTCATATTTTAAATCCTGAGACAAGACACAAAGCTATTTGTTTGAACAGACAAGATTGGATGAAGAACACTAACAAAATGAATTAACAAGAGATGGATCAAGAGCTTCGTAATGAATAAATAATGTCAGGAAAGATCATCTATGAAAGGTCTTGAAAGTAAAGATGAATAATTTGCTTGGTGCAGTAAAACTTACCACCATGAAAATGAACTAAGCAGCTGCAGTCTGAAGAGATATGATGGGGCTATAGCACATGACACAGGAAAAAGCCACAAAAACTCTGGTGTTACTGTGGCAAGTCAATGGATGCATACCAGAAGAGAAAACAGTAAGACCTGCCTTTAACCACATTGAACATGAACTGTTTATTACCCACAATGCCACAGATATAGTGGCTGAGACACATCTCACCTAAACTTTGATGTCTGTCTCAGCAGGGTCTACACTTAAGCCAAAGTCCCGTTACACTCAAAGGAAATCTTATTAATATAATCAATCAACCTTAATAAAGCAGATGCTTAGACTTAGTCAGATGAATCATACCTGTGGTGGGTTGATTCTAGCCAGGAGTTAAGCACCCACCCAGCCACTCACTTACTTATTCCTCCTTAAAGGGTGGGGAAGAGAATCAGGAAAGCAAAAGCAAGAAAACTTGTCAGTCAAGATAGACAGTTTAGTAAGTGAATGAAAGGGGGTGAGGGGGAAGTGTTGTACAAGCATTCATTCACTACTTCTCTCACAGACTCACAGAATATGCTGTTAGAAGGGACCCCTCAGGATCATTGAGTCCAACTTCTGGTCCTGCTCAGGACATCCCAAGAGTCACACCATGTGTCTGAGAGTATTGTCCAAATGCTTCTTGAACTCCAACAGGCTTAGTGCAATGACCATTTCCCTGGGGAGCCTGTTCCAGTGCCCAACCACTCTCTGGGTGAAACACTTTTTTTCTGATATCCAACCTAAACCTCCCCTGACTCAGCTTCATGCCATTTCCTTGAGTCCTGTCCCTGGTCATGACAGTGAAGAGATCAGTACTTGCCCTTCTGCTTCCTCTCATGAGGATGCTGAAGACCATGAGGTCTCCCCTCAGTCTCCTCTCCTCCAGACTGAACAGACCCAGTGCCTTCAGCTGCTCCTCACATGGCTTCCCTTTGAGGCCCTTCACCATCCTTGTGGCTCTCCTTTGGATGCTCTCTAAGAGCTTAATGTTCACTAAATCTTATGAACTAGATCTTCATTGGCTAGTAAGGAGCACAAAAGTGGATTGCTTAGAAAAAGATACCACAGACCCTTTGCTTTATTTACAGAATTTCAGTTTGGGAAGGAAAAAAAAGATTAGGCACTTATGAGACATCTATGTGGACGTAGTAATTGAATTTGTTTGCAAGGGTGAGGAATACAGAATGAAAAGTAAAATCCTCATAGAATGACTGTTGATAGGGTATCAATATGGTTTAAAGCAAAAGGGAAGAGAGCTAGTCCAATAATACTAGCCCAATAAGAAAATTAAGGATTTATTTTGTTAGTTTAGAGACATCTTGCTCTAGTCTATCAATAACAGAGTTCAGAGAAAAAATAAGGGATAGATTAAGTAGTGATCACCAAAACATAAAATTTCAAATTTCTTAACTGCCTGTGAAAGTATATAGCAAACCTCAAGACTGGATGACAATGTTTATTTCAGATTCAAAGGTTATTTTTAAAATGTTAGGTATCAGAGTAAGATTAAGGATTCTATGTCTGAAAAATAAGGTGTTGAGCTGGTTTTGACTTGTGGCTGACTGACTTTGCAGTCTGACAACATGCAAGTCCAACTGAATCTTTCCAGCAATTGATCTGTTTCAAAGGGCTTTTTTTGTTAGAAGTTGAGGGGGCTTTTTGTTAGAACTTGTTCCTATGGGAAATTTTCATAAAATTATTAGAAACATAACTATGTTTAAGACTTCTTTCTCCATATTCTGTGTAATTAGATAACAGACTCTAAAATTAGAGTACATACAGAGACAATACGAGTACTGTCTCAGTAGGTAAGCAAGACATGAGAATTCAGCTATGTCTTTTGGAACTCATGAATTAATATTTATCTGGCATTTTTAGCAGACAATGAAATGACCATAGGAGCACTTGAAGAATGACTGCTTGGTTTCAGCAATGAGTCTTTCATCACAAATGCCAAGCATGATAAGCTCATGTCTTTCTTTTCCATCTCCCTCCACAAATTGGTCTCCTCTCCCTCATCCCAGTCCTATTTGTTGAATTCAGTGCTATTGATCAATGGATCCCCTCTCAGTGGTCAAATATGACTTGGGCATGTTCTAAACAGGTTTCAAAAGCATTTGAAAAGTCGTGTCAGAAGATCACTCTGCAGAAATTATTATAAATTATTACAAATTATTATTCTTTTATAATTATATTATTTATTAAATAACAGTGGGAAAGAGTAAGGATAACAACTTAGGCATAAAGATATATAATATCATCTTATTTCAGTGTTAGGCAACGTAACACCTTACCTTCTAAAGATCAATTTCTTCCGCACTGTATGTGGAAGGAAAGACAATTAAACACTCAGGTGGAATGCCTTCCCTACACCATTCCTAGACTCTGTCACCACAGGACATAGTTTCTAGTTAATACGTGTCATGATGGAAGACTTTTAAATATAAACTGATTCATGAGCTCAAGTGTTTCGTTTTTCAAGTAGTGGCCTTGAAGGTATCTTAAAGAAGTTTGAAGACTTAAGACACACTTAGAAAATAATAATTCTGACACTGAAAATAACAAGTGAATGGTAGTAGCTCTTTGAAACTTTACCCAAAATAAAAGATGTCATAGAACAGCTGTTCTGAACTATCCTATACCTTTATCAAAGACTTTTTGGGAGCAAATATTATGCACATAAATTGATATTGATATGATGCTGATATTTCCATTAATTTGCCTTTTTTTTTTTATTTTTCTCACTTCTGAGGCAGATACCAAAAGCTGCTGCTATGTAAGAATTCTCCAGAAGCAGTTTCTGAAAATGCTGCAAGGAGCAGTGATAAGCATTATCTTTGTTGCTTTCACTATGACACAGTAAGGACAGTGACTTTCATCTTTCCTTCCTTATTTTACAAAGGGAAGACAGCAATTTTATCTAAAATTTAGATTAGAAGCTGAAACACAGACACATTACACCTGGTCAGAGCAGCTGCCAACCTGAATAGTCTGGACATGACCAATGCCAGATAAGTAAGAAATCCCACAGTAGGAAATGGTGAAAAACACAGTTCAGTTGGAAGGTCTTAATTATTCTTGGGCTACTAGACCACTCTCTACCCGGGAGTTCGCAGCTTTCTTCCCTCAGAAAACTGTTGCACATGAACACAAGTGTACATTTTTCCATGTACTTCCATAACTCAAGTTTATTTCCATGTATTTGAATTTGCTGCAACACCAAATGACACTGTGCTCTTCAAGTCAACTATCACTGGCTATCTTTTTTTTCCTACTTTTATTAGACTTTCCTACCTTTCATTTCATTACAAAATTCTTGGTTTATCTTGTTGGTGGAAGGACCTCTCAAAACTTGGGTTTTTTTTTTTCCCACTTTGTGCTATATAAAAAATGGGACTTTTTTTTCTCTCTGTGAAAGTATTCAGATAGTCCTGGTAACCGGAATGCCTAACACAACTAGGGAAAGAGCTAATGATCCAAATTTGTATGTTGTGTTCAAATTAAAGCACCACAAACATGATAAAATGCTTTTGTATCTAACTCTCTTCCTATTACATCCACTAAAATCACTCTGAAATCTTGAGAAACTGCAAGCAGAGAAAGGAAAAACAGATCAACAGGAAGGAAGGGTCTCAATGTATTTCTTTTTAAACAGCATCAAGTAAGGATAAAATTATTTCTATAGTACTTAAAAATAATCTAGAAAACACAAACCAGTATTTTCTGTCTTCACTGGATCTTCTTAAATTTATCTGTTACATTAAACAATTTTTTGGTATAAGAGTCAAACAAGAAAATCCTGGCTAAAACTACCAGCAGTGCAGAAATGCTGTCTAACTTTTTTGTTTGTTTGCTGTTTAGTATTTTTTATGCTTTTCAACATACTAATTTAGCAGCAGTTTAATTACAATTGCTGTATACAAACACACTAGTAAAATTAGATCCTTTGCACTGTTACCATACTAAGTTTCTTAAAGTTAAATCACATCAATGCAGATGTTCCTAATTATTTTAAAAGAACAAATATTTACACAAATCAGTAGTTTCCAGCTCTGACATAATTCAATTAAAGGAGTGTTTATAATTTAACAGCATGAATGACAGTGAAGCATAGATAGTATGGAAGACTGTTAAGAAACAATATATGTCATTTACATAAAGGAAGGAGTTAAAGTCCGTCTGGGTCAGATAAGAAGCTGTGATTTGCCTGAGACAAACATAAGATACTGCCATAAGAAGGTGCCGCTATAAAAGACACACCAAAAACTGACAAAAGTATTTATTTCCCAGTAGCAATTACTTTACTAACCAAGATTACTGTGCCTTAAGGTTTCTGCATATTATTGTGCAGGCTTTTGGTTTGGGGAGTTTTTCCTTTTCTTTCTTTTTTTTTTTTTTTTGTTGTTGTTGTTGGTGGGGTTTTGCTTTTTTTTTTTAAGCTGCCAAATGGAGCCTAGCTCCACCCCTACTTTGTATTGCTGCTTGACAAGAGGTGTGGTAGGTAATGCAATACAGCATTAAAAGAACACACAAGCCACCTCTGCCAGTGATCCTCTCCACAGGTAGTGTCTCTGGCAGGAGCACCCTTTATGCCCAGGAAGTTGTTAACTTTTGCTGCTGTGTTTTGGACTTTCACAGGTAATAGGATCATGCAAATGTTTCTTTCAGAATAACATATCTAATAGTGCAATTATCATTTAGATGTATTTTGTTTTGCATATGAAATAGAGAAAAAGATGGTCATTTAACTGACAAAACATTGTATATAACCATAGAATCCAGTGTGTGAATAGAGTTACTGCTCTTATCTTCTATATTTAGTCTTTGAAAAATTGTCAGAGGAATGGGTTATATAGTAAAGTTCTACAGAAATTAACCACAATAGCACAATGCATTTCTATTCACATTTGCACATCCACTATATACACATTAAGAGTTATGAGCATACATTTTCCTTATATTTTTATTTAGATTAAATCAACACTAGATTTGTAAGCATGTCATTGTTTTAGCCAAAGCTTTATGATATTAAACCAGAAAGACAAAAAACAAAACAAAACAAAAACAAAAAACAAAAACAAAAACCAAAACAAACAAACAAACAAACAAAAACAAAAAAAACCCCACCAGATCAATTCAGCACAATAATATTAAATATTCAACTGAAATGAGTTAACTGTACCTTGAGTCACCTGTTGGATGGCTAGCATCATCCCAGAAACTGTATCAGGAACCAAACTTTCCTTCCAATTGTAGGTGGGCACCCATTTCAAGATGGGCAGCCTTCTCATACACCAGGCTTTGATATCTTCAAATTGGACAGCCTGGATTTTCCTCCAGACTGTGTTTCTTTTTCTTTTTGCCCCTGTCATCATTCCCACCCCTCAAAATCAGTGCCTCTGTGAGAAGAGTGCACAGCTGAGGAATCACCCTGATCTGTGTCAGTCTCCAGTTTTCTTCTGAGATTTTTCAGTTCCAAAACTACAGAAAAAAAAAAAAAAAAGAACAGAAGTACTTAAGATTTCTGCAGCTGTTCTGTAACTATACTCAATGAAAACACTTATTAAAAGCTTCAATCATATAAACAGCTACATGAAATGCAAGAAGTGTCTACAGCAAAGATTGCATTTTCTGCTATTTGAAAAAATTTGGTCTAGTCTCACATTAGTTTGTGATTCTTTCCAGTAACCTTCCGCTTTATATCCTTGTAATGCTTGTGCTTTTGGCCTCATTCCAGTGGCAAAATGAGGTATTACTGGGGGTGTGTGCGATATAGGCTGGACTATGCTAATCCAAGCGGGAAGTGCCCGGCGAAGCCGGTATCTCCCTGCCAAGCCCGGAGCGCAGCCTTGCCTGTCCTGCGGGGGAGCTTTTCGGGCCACAGGCAGAAGTCGTTAAGTCCTCAGTAAAGCTCATGCTAGAAAACTTGTCTTACTCCATCAATATTTTGTCTTTTAAACGACAGTAAAACGCTTATTTATGTAGTAAATGCAGAACATCAGGTAGCAGTAAGTCCTGCTGAAAACATACACAGATCATCTCTGTAGGCTGAAGCCTCAGACTTAAGGGTAACAAGCTCAAAGCAAAGTGAAGGACTGCAAACTATCAGCTTCACGTGAGAAGTGCCAAAACCACTTGTGACAAGCATTCTTCTTGAAAGCTGCTCCTTTCTGCTCTTGGTTGTCCATCCAGCAAAGGCTCTCTCAGCAAAGACAGTTCACCGAGTAACTTCTGTTTCTGTAATAATGTCACGCCCTTTGTGTATGATACAAAGTGCTCAGACACAAAGTGGTAAGAGCATGGAGGAGCATTAAATGTTGACATTTAAATGCCTTGACTGATATGGTGCAAGGATACAGTGGGCTTTCCTCTGTTAGCTATATTTCTGGATGGCAAACAAATTTAAGTTAAAATGCAAAATCCATCATATGGTTTAAGTTTTTCATTTTCTGTGCATGTGCCACCCTGCTTTTAATTTGAAAGAGCAGTTCAAGGACTTCAAAATCAAGGTATTTATGTCTGCCAAGTGTTTAACAAAACAGATCTTGCCCTACTTTCAGTGGTCAGAGGTGGACAGGAATCTTTCTAGCTACAGTGAGAGTTACTCAGCAGTCAGGTACTGCTAAGTTTTGATTAAAAGTTCAGTACCTCTAACTATAATAGTATTTACCAGGAAATAAAAGTCAAAATACATTTATACATATAGATAGGCATGTGCAAAAATGTACCCAAGTATAGGTACTTGTGTAAAAGAGACTAGGGGTGGGTTTTTTTGCTTGTTTGTTTGTTGAAAGCATGGTTTGCTAGAAGTTCTCAATATTCCGAAACAGACAAAAAAAAACCCCAAGAAAACCCAAAACAAAAACCCCCCCAAAAATTAGAAAACAAAAGAACCATTGCTAAACACAGAAGAACATACTCTCCATTCTTCAAACTGCTTTCAGCAAAATGCTGGATCTGTTTGAAAAAGTCTGTAATTGAGATTTTCCCACCTCATGGTTGCACAGTCAGTAAATCTGGACAGTTTTCATCAATCCCAGATTAGCATCTGCACTCCTAGGATTAGCAATATCAACAGACTTTTGTCTCTCAACAAGGGATGGCATCTCTCTATGGGTGTGTGCATGCGTGAGTGCAAACATCTTACAACTGATGCGGAATTTGTGTGGAAACTTTGTTTTACTCCAACAATTATTTTGATAAGTAAAAAAACTGCATTGTCAACAAATCTGAAGTTGGTAACGTCATCACTATTGAAAAACATTGTTCCTTGTAACTCTGAAATTAATAAAGTCCTCTTAGTTAGCAATTACATGTAGCAACATTTAATTTACAATCCCCCAAAGAAATTCAAATTTTTAAGGGAAAATAGAAGTACAGGTACGTATAACAACAAGCCTATACATCACTACACAGTATTCCAACATTTGAATCTTGAAGAAAGATTAAAAAAAACCCCACTTTACTAAAACATATCCTTGTCCTGACTGAAACACATATTGTGTCACACACATGTGAAGTTTAAACTTTTTCTCATTGTATGGCTTTCATTAACTATAAACCCCCAATCTGTACACTCACAGATCATGGAGGCCTTCATAGTTTGAACTGTGTCATGATGTACTTGAGCTATGAGGACCCTCTTCTGCTCTGAAACAGGCATATAAAACTTAGTTTTCTAGAACACCAAAGGATAAGCATGAGGAACCTTTGGTTTTATACACCTAAGTCCGTGTATTCACATGCACTGTTGTAATGTTAGATGTTTCACAATTAGCTTTTTTGGTGCTCTTATATAAGTAAAGCCCATTTTCAAGTGATTAGACAGTTTTTGGTTTTTGAGTTTTTTTCTGGAAATGCACAAAAGTATACTTCCAGTAGTGTATTTATGTACAATGCTAAAAAGATATTTACCATTAGTCAAAAATTAGAATCCTGATAGTATATAGAAAGAGAAATTTATTGCATCATAGATCAGAGCTGGTGGGCTTTTAAAACCTGATTTATAACAGGTTCCAAAATCAGGGCAACCTCTGTGGGGGCAGTCTGTAGTTTTATCAGCTCCTCTAACATTTGCATATATGGGATATTTACATACATGGTGGATATATGAAGATAGGAGGTTTGATTCTCTAAGTCTAGCCTCAAGGATTAAAAACAAAAAATCCAACACTTTACTCCAACATAAACCTCAAAAGGAAAAATTTCTTGTATACTCTGACAGAGAAGCCCTAATCCCTGCTTCATAAAAGAAGCAGATTTTGTAGGAATTCATTCGCCTCTTGCATGAGAAATGCTTTTAGACTTCACATAAAATGGCAGGGAAGTTCAAAAACTATATTTATGTTTAGACATGTTCATATAAGTTAAATTCACACCTTTGACAGGCATAGATGCCATGACATAATTGAACAGATTTCCCAGAGAGGCTGTGGAGTCTCCCTCACCAGAGATAATCAAGAACTCTCTGGATGCAATCCTATGCCAATTGCTCTGGGATGACCCTTCCTGAGCAGGGAGGTTGGACCAGATGACCCACTGTGATCCCTTCCAACCTGACCCATTCTGTGATTCTGTAGTGTGACTCAGTCTTTGAAAGTTTTCTCAGAAAGACAGATCACTTAACTAAACATCTGTAAATATCCAACATTAATCCAATGTGGGCTAACTAAACATATTCCTGCTGATGTGCATCATTTGGTCCCCAAGAGCATCCAATTCACTTCTTCATGTTTTCCCACCTACCATCACTGGCTAAAGGAAAGTATGTGCTATCACTAATCCAAAGCTACATGCACTTTTCTGGCTGGCAACTGGCAAAATATATATACGATTTAGATCTGAATATAAATTGAATATATAATGATTGAACTTTCTCCATCTTTTTTAATGTGGGAAAACTAATTTCCATTCATCCTTGTCCTCTATCCTGACCAACAATTTCTAGGAGCTCAGTTTTGATACTGCTATACTTCTGTCAAACATGGATAAGAATAGCTAAAGGATTAGGAGGATACTAGATTAAAGATTTAAGAAAAAAAGACAGGCAAAAATCTTGGTCACATAAAGCTTGTGTCTTTAAGAAAGATGGCTAAAATTCCAAGAGAAATCCCATGAGAAATTACAAGTATGTTTGAAAAAGCACAACTGAATGTGAATGGAAGTCAAATTTTGAAAAAGGGTTGAGAGGAACTAGTTCAAAGAGATCAGATCATGCAATTCCTACATCACAGAACACAGCAAATAAGAATCATATATTTGCTACTGGAATTATAAGCGAGTGCTGACAAATTGAGCAACACAAAAATAGTGGCAAAAATCCATACCTTCAAAGAAGCATTCCTGAAATCTGAGAATTTGTAAAAAAATAGGGTATCAATCACATGTATTACATAAACGTGGCTGCGGTTAAACCACAACACTAGGTCACAGAAGAAGCATACCTTTAAGTATGCAAATTATTTATTACTGATATTTAAGTAACTTCCCCCTCTGAAGTTCCAGTGCATCAAAACCAGACATAATTCACAAACTCCGAAGCTTGCCAGTTTATCTTCCAGAGTTGGATGCAATGCATTTATTCAATAATACCTAACTTTAAAAGTACTCCTGATTTCAATCATCAAATACTTAAAAGTGGACCTAAATTGAGGTAAGATTCTTGTCCATCACAAAACAGATTAAGCTAAAACCTCCATCCCTTCATCATACAGGATGTTTAGGAGACACTATGGTGGGACTAACACCCCTGAGTAATCAGAATTATCACAAGATAAAGGGGAGCATCCCGGTATCACAAAAGCTGGACCTGGCTCAGATGGCGTGGGCTTGACTTTAACATCTCTGTAAACGTTAGCGATGCCGTGCTAGGCAAAACTCGGTGAAGCAACACTGACATCGAGTGGCTTTTCTTGGTATTTTCGTTTGGCTATTGCAGGGTCCGAGAGCACTGTCTAGATTTGATGCTGCTTCATGATATGATGGGTTTTTTAAGGGGATAATATTAACTACCTAGTTTAATAACAAAGTTAGTTGAATATTAATATCTGTAGCATCAATAAAAGGTTTACTCACTGCATTTTAAATATGTTTACTGGTTGGAAATTTAAGACAGGAGGTCAGCTGATGATAGATTAGCAAGATGTTGCACCAGGGGAGCTCCTAATGCTCAGTCACAGTCTGCTCTGAGGTCATCTAATGAATGAGAAACAGAAGTGCAGAACAGGCAAAAAAAAATCTGATAATGCAACCATCCTCTTAAATTCTATTCCTGATGAGACCCTTACAGCTGTCTGCTAGTAAATTGCCATACGGGTGCTAATGAATTAAACAAAAAAAAAATTATTAGGAAGTTATAATAGATAATTTTAGCACATCTAAAATGAGCATAAGTAACCCAATAGTGTCCATCTCTTATGGAAAACATCTGTAAAGAAAACATAATTTTTTATTTCCTTTTAAGGTTGTTTCTAGCAACTGTTTGAAGGCTACCTTCAAATTAACCTTCAAATTCAAAAAACTAGCTTAATTTTTTTTCTTTTTAAACTGGGTTAAGTGTCACAGAATGGACTGGAAACAGATTTAAGAACTCTGACATTTGAAAACACATCTTGATAGCCAAAACACATAAATCTGCATACACATACACTGATATTAAACAGAAATATTTTGTGATAACCCCTAGCCTTGGCACAAATTCTTCAGTGCAAGAGAGATGCTGTTTAAGGTCACAACATCAAAAACAACTGTTGAAAAACTATTTAAATCACAATCATCAGTTTCTTTGTATTATTTTACTTAACCAAATGTTACAACAGGATTATTGAGGGCACAAAAAAGGAGAACATTTTAACTTAGGAAACCAACAAATCCAGACTCAAGTGACCTCCTTCCCTTGCATATCTTATGGACTGGTGGGTGCTCAGCAGCCTGTGCAATGGAGCAACTACACCACAGAAGCAAATCTTCACTGGTTTCAAAACCTCTGCTCGCTCCAGATCTCATTTCATTTCAAATCAGTGGGTACTGAGCATTTAAACACACCTTGAGGAATATCTATTCTTGTGTCTGAGGCCCAGTTTGTAAGTGATGGTGCTGAGCTGGCCCACCAAAGGCTGTGAGACACTAAGGCATTGACCCAGCTGGGAAAAGCAAACATGAACTCCTGTACAAGAATACATTCAGTGCAGGTAGCTCAGGGTGCAGCTGCAGTGCCAGATGCAGACTGAGCTCTGGGGGGGGATGTCCGAGACAAGAGGCCATGAACTGGCACCAACACTTTGCACAACAAAGAGCCTGGGAACCTGTGGCACCAGCCAGGTGACCGGGCACTCAGAGGGCCCAGTAAGAAGACCCCAGACTATCACAAACATAGACTGTAAGGGTCTAAAAATCCAGGTAGTCTTTTGTTTGGGGCTCTTCCTCAGAGACATGCAGCACAAGCTTTTATTCAGTTGTTGCACCATTATTAGAATATTTTAAGGATCCAGAGGTCTTAGACTCTGACATGGGAATCCTGGGCTTGAGCTGTAAGAAAACCCCGTTTGACTGTGTGAGTGTGGGGTGTGCAGGGAGTGAAGCACAGCACCCATCGGGTCACTGGAGTCTCCCTCTGTGCAGAGCCCGTGGTCCCAGCTCAGGTGGTGGGAGTGTGACTGCTAAAGTGCTCCTGGGGGTCAGACAGTAAAGTTTCCTTAACATTTCCCATACCAAGGCTCCATTTTCCCTGGAATTCAGGTGCAACAGTCTTGTGAGTTAGACTAAAGTAGACAGGTCTAAAATGTAATAATGTTCAAGAAGTGCAACTCACTCAAGAAGTGAACTCAGTGGGTTCATATATCAAGTTACCTTTCTCATGAATGAATATAATGTTGTCATCAACCAAAGAACATTTAGGGGCTCACTTATTATTATGGTTTGTCTCATAAGAGAACTATTTGGGAACAACTATCATGAAACACGCATTCCTGAAGAACTTTATCTCCAGACAACCCTAGGAGCATAGAATAATTTAAGAGGGGAGGGACCTCTGACGGTCATCTCATCCAAACACTTCCTCAAAGAATGAGTAACTTCAAAGCCAGATCAAGTTGCTCGGGGCCTTGCTCAGGAGCATTTTTCAAATCTCCAGGGATGGAAATTCCACAAGTTCAAGGGACAAACCTTTCTAGTGCTTAACCCCCCTCACTGCGTTCCTCTCTGTTGAGTGTTACATCATCTTATGGCAAAGGAACGAATACTAAATCAGAAATTATCCCAGTTTACATCACCTTTCTTCAATAGCAAGTTTTTTGTTCTGACCCTGTACAGAGAGAAGCTACTGCTGACTGAATAATTGGCCATACCTTGCCTCCAGATCCTTCAGCAGATGAAATCCTTCCTTTGCATACCATGATAGTCTTATCACACTTCTTTTCCTCTATACAAAAGCCTCAAAATGCCATATTTCTACCAACATTTACAGCACACTCTGGTACTGATAAGTATTTTGCAGAGACACATCAGTCAGGGAAAGTGTTAATCAGAAAAACCTTCAATTTTAGAGTGTACATATACTTCACTCATTAGCTTAATTTCAGCCAGCTGAAACAGATACTTAATTACTTCACTGAGTAAACCAATTTAACAATGTATTTATAAGGTAGCATGTTAATCCAGATCTGTAGGCTGTCATAATATAAAACACAATGATAATAGATTTTACAATATGCAACAGAAAATACTGCCATTCAAAAAGGAAAGCCTATGAAGTATAATAATTAAAATTTAGTATTTAAGGAGCTAATATCCTGCTTTCCTCAGAGACAGCAAACTGACAGAATTCCAGGATCACAGTGGAGCAAATTCCATGCAGCCTATGAGAGAGTTCTTCAAAAAAAAAAAACAATCTAAAAGCATTAACATATTCACACAGTCCTTTCCTCATTTTAATTTAAAATATCTGAAAAGGTATTCTTTGAGACTACTACCTTATAGTCTTCACACTTAACAGAAAGTTTCACATGAAGAATGCCCAGTGGATACTGAATTTAAAAAGGGTTACTTTTTAAACCTGAGACCAAAAAGACTTAAATGCTTTTTTCTCCCCAATGTTGTTTTGTTTTTGTTTTCGGTGGTTTTTTTTTTTTTTTTTCAGAACTGACTTAATAATCATCAGAAAGTACACAGAAAATCCATGGCTGCCAAATTAGACAGAAGACAACAAGATCTGAATCATAACATCAACTTTTACTAGTTCCAGAAATAAGCATGAAAGCTATATAGAGGCATAAGAATATGAATTTTCTAAACAGTTTTACTACTACAAGACTGCAACCTCAGAAAAGTCACAGAACAAACAGTTGCACTGAACTATCTTGCTTACTTCAGTAAGAAGTCTCATCCTTGCTTGGGAACTTGTGAATAGACACAGAAAATGCTTAAGTTTGAAAGAATGCATTTTGAACTCTCCCATACATGCATTCATAGATTATAAAAAAAGTAATTCCAAATTCCAAAAGTTTAGAAATAATTTGAACTAAATCTCACAGTATACTTGCCAAGTGGTCTGAAATCAGGAACCTTGCTACTTCTTCAGCACTTTCTTCCAAAGTGTAGGAACAAAATCAACTCAATCTGTGTACAGTAACTCACAGCACAGTGACTTGCATGCCAGGTCTTTAAGAAGCCATTAAAATATACTTAAAAAAAAAAAAAAAAAGTGAGAGATTGCTCATTCAAACATGCCATTTAGATTAGTCCCTATTTTATCCAAAGTGCCCAGTATACAGATCCACATTGGCCAATTCCCAAGTCACAGTCAATTTTAATTTGCAGAAAAACTACAGAATAATTGAGAAGGCAACCCAACCAAATGCTGCTTCTTGCACATTTTATGAAACTATTTTACATTTTATGCAATTGATTATATAAAAAAGTAATTCCATGTACTATCAGGCTTGGCCTGGACTCTGATTTGGACAATTTGCCCTAATTGTTACTGATCTATATTCACAGCAAAAAAATCACCTAGAAAGGTGACCTTGAACGCATTCTGAATGCATTCTGTCTTTCTACCTCTTTCTACCTCTGTTTCACATGCTAATTAAGATATGTGTTTGTTCTCTTCTGATGTGATGCTAACGACCTCAATGATGAAGAAAAGGCAGTAGTTTTCCAGCTTTCTTAATTATCAGTTGTTACTTAGATTAGACAATTTCACATTAGATAATAGTAAATTAGGCAGTCTCAGGAAACATTTTATGGCTGTGAACATCATCCCTTTCCTGGGATTCTAGGCAATTATCTACGTCACAAAACACAGTATGCCTTGTTTTTCTTCAAAATCTGAAAACAGCACCAACTACAGGATTGAGAACAGCTGATAAAGATGACTGGACTACACCGTTCTGTGCTGTTTGAGGGAGCAGGGTAAGACTTTTGGCCAAGATCCACAAAAAGGAAATGGTTAATTCATTATCATGACTGAATTGTGTGCATTGTAATTAATTCACACATTAAAGATGTTTGGACAGGTTGTTTGAAACATGCTCATCAGAGCCAGAGAAATACATCACTGCTACTGAACAACTGTTGCAGACCATCACTGTTTTCCCAAATGATCAGTATTTGCCCTAGATAGCTCCAAACCTTAGGAAATTGCCACCCTTCCTTCTCATGGAGAGGGAGTACAGACAATTGAAGCCATTCCATGCCAATGCTCTCTCCTAAATACCTTAGAACCTGTATTTTTGAGATGTATTTTCAAAACAGAAAACCAGTGATTGATGTAAATTTTCCCAACACATTTTGGAAAGTAATCAGGAAAACTGTGCTTTTCATTATATATATATTTAAAGTTTTACATAGGAACTATAAAAATCTTTATCATTTTCTTAGCCTCATTTTGTGTAATCCCATAAACAATAGGAACATTCCTAAATTAAAAAAGAAAAAAAGTTCAAGAGTTTAAACTAATTTTCATAGCTGTTACAGAAAGATTCCTCCTGACCCCAGTGATTGCTTAATGGACTGTGGAGTGCTTTGCTAAGTAAAAATGCACTTGAGCATATGGCTGGATAGTTTGCTGAGTCAGGTGCTCAGCAGTTACTTTTGTTTAGTCCCTGATTTTTGAAAATTACACAAACCTTTTGTTTTCTTTTCTTTTGTTTTTGTTTTCACCCCTCATATTTCTTTTTTATTGCTACTTTTAAAATTTAGACATTTTAGCTCTTGTGTTGCCCTTGTCTTCTCTTACACTGGTCTACAAGTCATTTTCTTCTTATGCAAGATTTCTGTGTTCTGACTCCCATATTCCATACAGGCATTTCCCTTCCACACCGTTAAAACCTGTTCCCCGTGCTCAAATGCACTGATGCAATTATTCACTGATTTTTTTTTTAAAAATCACAGATCGGTTTCACACTTTCCCAGTTCAAATGAATCATTCATTCAGAAATTTGCAATATTTGTAAGTTAGACATTAGGCAAAACAATGCATAAAATAAGGCACATATAGCACAGACTTGTTGTTTCAAACTACAACTAATTTGAGTAAATTTTGCCAAAGCTGAAATTGTAATGGGATTTCACTGGAGAAAGGAGATTTCTCCAAGACATAGTAATTAAAAAAAAAACCAACCAAACCACCACCACCAAACACACAAATTACAAAACCCAACCCCCACCCAAAAAAACCCAAACCCAAACAAACAAAACAAAACAAAACCAAAACTTGTTGCTTTAAAATACATCTAGGGAAAATTTCTACAGAACACTTACTTAGCAGAATGAGAAGAAGAAACTTTGATTAATTCAGAGAGACTTTTCAGACTTCAAGGAAATCTGGTGTCCTTACTTCCTCATTTTGAATGAAAAGCAAGGCTGATTTTGCCTGCATGTACTGACATCAGTTTGTAACTTTCAATTACCCTTTTGGTCCCCATGGACAGCAGAGCCCTGTGCATGATAATCTCTTCCATTTCAGACACTCTCTGTCCATCCAGAAAAGCAAGGAGGAAATGTTACTGACAGTTCATGAGAAAGTAAAGCAGTGAGATGCCTCATGACCACCCTTTACATGAATTACAAAGAACTACAAGGGAGTAACAAGAACCTACACTGGGAACCCAAAGGTTTGGTAGCTCTAAGACAGCACTGACTTTGCCACACCATGACTTTATTTTCCTATGTTTCTTTTACCTTCTGCTGCCTCAAGTCATCTTATATCCCAGTGGATGATAAATGAGGTCCCTGTCTGCCGTCAAAGACCTATTTTATCTGCATGTATAATTAATATCTACCACTTTGATGTTGCCTTACTCATTTGTACATTTATTTGTAAAGCGTGTTATTTAAAAAGTCAACAACTTAAACCAGTGTCATGTGGAACTTCATGCTGTAATGAAAAGGAAATCAGGACAAACGTTTCCGTGTGAACTAGAACATCTACATTTAATGTAGAAAAAAAACCCTGTATTGGACTGAATAACTGTTTGTATATAAATTTTTAATGTTCTACAGAATTCTCTACATGTATACTTTTCCCCAGGGCTTCTAATTGTTTAACCTCTACATGTGCATGTCTTCCTACACAAAGTTTGTGCAAGTGCCCATATGAATATTTGGTCTATAACAGCACTTGTGTAAACTTCAGTAATATATTTTTCTCCTTGCCATAGATGGATTTTGATTTATCCACTGCCCCAAGGAAAAGCACTATATACGTTGCATAAATTAGTTGAATGTAAAAAATAAAACCTGCATAGGCTCTCTTTACATTTTTTAAATATCTGGCTTTTTTATCATGCTTAATGTTATATCATAGATCAGATAACTACAAACATAGTCTGATCTTCCTTTACTTGAAAGTACAATCTGATTGCACATAAAACATTGCTTTGTAAAGATGTTTAAAGGGAAAGCACAACTAAGGTCCCCCACCAGCTGCAATTTTGTCACCTCCATACACGTGGGTACCTGCCACAGCCTTCTTAACAACTTCTTAATGTGATAGGACTATGAATTTAGTATGTCATGTTTACATTTTTTGTAACCTAAAAATCAAAATAGAATTAAGAGCTTTAAAACACCCTCGTACTGAAATGTTCAGATTCAGGAAGGTGACAGAATATTTGGAGCAGTACCGAGATACCCCTCAAGTTTGCATGGCAGTGAAAAAAACGTTCACTGTCTCTCAGCCAGTCTCATTGTTCAAAGTGAAACGATCAAGCCCAAAGCCCCCATTGGCTCTATCACAGAGCCAGAAGTCTCCAAAAATGTTTACAGTCCAGCAATCGTTTATTCTAAACACAAAACCTATAGGAAAAAAAAAATCTGCACCTGTTTATGGAACTTTGACTTATTTATCCTTAAGTCTTACAATTATCTACTGTAGGAGTAGTAGACATACTAGACATCTCAAAACAAGTAATTTTGGACTAACTGAATAAGCTTACTAAGCACATCCTTAAATTCAAGCAAATTGAGACTCACACTGAAATTGCTCACTGATTACATACTTAGGAATATGTTTCCTGACTCAGTTTTGTCTTTGTAACAACATGATCATTTCAAAAGGGTGAGAAATAACAAAATAGTCCAGTTTCAGGGAAGAGAGAAAATACATGAATGATCCTACTCATAGCATAAATGAAACAATAATCTTTCTTCCAAATTAAATAATCTATAGGGAAAAAAATCAACAAAAAACAAAACCCACAGGCAGAATATAAATATAGCACTCTAAAGTATTTCATGTTTTCTCGCTATTTTCCATGATGTCTAAGAGCCTCTTTGTTTCAGAAAAAAAACCCAAAACAACAAAGCAAAACAAAAAATTGACATAAAAACCACCAAACATTTCACACCTGGTCTTTTATCTTCATTTTTAAGAATGTATCTGTTTCTACATTAAAAGCAAATCTCAAAACTAAGCAAAAACAGGACTTATAGGAAAAAATTCTGCAACACTTTATGCACATCTAAACATTTCCTGCAAATTTAAGATTTGAACTCAAAGTCTCTAAATGAAAAAAATATTAATCACAATATCAAATTAAAACACATAAAAGAAGCCAGTCAAAAAGCAATCATATATCAGTTGTTTATGTCTTACCCAATAAAACCCTGAATAATGTTTAAGCAATGTCATCTGCTTGATCTATCTGTTGCTGGAGTTTAAACAGCCAGAACCAGCACCATTACAGAGTTACAAGGAATAATTATGTATATGGATAGATTACTGCTTCAGAATTCATTTTCTCTCCATCTGGTGTACATTTTATTTTGACCGCAAATGAGGTAATATCCTAGGTAACTAATTAACAATTATTGTAAACAATACCAAAGAGAGCAATCTGACTGATCTTGCGAGTGCATTCCCTGCTTGCTATATGCCACAGCAACAGCAACTGAGCCGTGACTACACTGGGTAGGAGCATAGCATCAACTCTATACTAGCAGGTGTACATTTAAGTTTATTTTCATTTTCTTCTGAAAATAAGAGGTGCTGAGGTTTTTTTTGGAGAAAATGTGTAACACCACTGTTTCAAAATCACTTTCCACAAATCTGTACCACAAGCACTGATGAATTCTTGTTGTCAAATATTCTGTACAGTGTTAATTCTTTTCAAAGGCACACAAAGACCAAGGGCACAATTTACACTCAGATTTTGTCTTCAAGATTAATATTTAAATGTAGAGATCCTTAGCACAGGTTTGGTCCCCTATTATCTATCATGTCATAAGTAACCCTGAGCAAGGAGTGGAGAGTAATGTTGCTGAAGACAACATAAGTTTTCTGAGATCAAAAAAGGAACTTAGATTACTTTTAATTTAGGAAGAAGGAATTAATTTATTATTTAATCTATTATTTATACTGCAGTATAAATAATATTCTAACTAGGATTGGACATCGTGGAAAACATCCACAGTGATAAGTAACTGAGGGCCAGAAAACAAACTTGTGCATCAGACCCTTCAGTGTCCACACTGCTTCATTTTTTGCTCACTCCCTGCATTTTTTGGGCTGCTCCAGGCAACCAAGCAAAGTTTGGAGGAGGTTTCACTTCAAAAAACAAGCCAAAAGTCAGTATGGATAAGGTCACATAAGTTCTGTCTTTTTTTGCATACTCAGACCTTCAATGGTATATTCCAGAAGTTTTCCCATCCCCACAAACAGAGAAAGACCACCCTGACACCCGTGTCCTCTGCCCTGCTTTCCCCATCAACGTCCAACTGTGTGATGCACCCAGCATATAAGTAACTCCTTCTTTCAAAATGCAAGACACTATTAATACTACTCTCTATTCAACATTCAGTTTAACGTCTTTAGAAACCTAACTTAATTTCTATCCATAGCTAACATACCAAGAGATTCAAATTGCCTGAGCAGGTGCTTACACTAGATGATCTCCTGAGATCCCTTCCAACCATGACGATTCTGTGACTCTCCACTCCATGAAATGGATGACTTGACAATAATAACAATGTAAGCACTATACAGATGCTGTAAACAGATACTCAAGTTTCCCATTGTTTTTTCACAATGTTAACTGTGTCTAAGGAAATGGGAACATAAGTAACATCCAGCTGGAAATTGTTTAAGCTTGTGAAATCCAGCTGTTACTCTTGGCTGGGAGTAGTTCCACTTCCAAGTAACTCTTAAGAGATTTGGTTTTCCAAAGTGTTGTCCATCCTCAACCGTCCTTTCCGTCACCTACACTGGGACCCAAAATGCATTCATATTTGATATCTTTAAAACGCTTTATAAACCTATAAATTATAAATCAGAATAAAGCCTGTGGTTAAGCAGTTGTATAAGAAACCAATCAAATATTTAGTTCTTCAATGAACAGTACTGCAAGTTATCTTATCCAAGATCATCCAGAACCAGAAAAACAACAGAGTTTTAAAATCCAAATACTTCGGTAATTTTAAAATTAATTTACTTCCATAGATATTTATGCTCATGCTGAACAGTACATGCTCAGGATTTCCTGTTTCTCAGTACTGGACATCCAAGTGCTTCCCAGATATTTACAATTCCATCTCAATTCCACATCTTGGTGTAATGCAATTCTCTTTTCTCTTGTACAGTTCATACTACAGACAAGCCATTTAACCTCCATGATCTTATCTACCACAGCAAATCGGTGGCCTGTATAACAAGCACAAAGATGCACCTGTGTACAACTTATAGCATAGAAAGAGGACCCATTAATTTGCACCACCTCATAAAAATTAGGCTTGCACAGGAGCATATCCTTTACAGCTCAGTCATAAACAAAAACTAGGAGTAACCACAAACAGCTTATTAAATCAGTCCTTTGTTTTGAAGACATTTGTGTTTTCCTGTGTTCGCTGGCATACAGAAGGTAAGTGCTAACAGCCTTAAGCAACTGTGTAGCCAACTGTGTTCTGTTCAAAATCTTGGACTAATATATTGCTCCAAGTTGTGACAAAATTATAAACAACAATGCAAAACCATATGGATTTTCTTTTCTTTCAACTTTTAGGTTTGAACTACTTCTTTATATATATATATATATAAAAATTGCTAATCTGATTTCCATTACAGAATACTAAAAATATTATATCAAATTTACAAGCCCATCTTGCACAATGAAGCCTCAAAAACTGCCCTGAAGGCCAATTTTAAAAGAAGGATATTGTTGGACAATGAAATGTAACTACCTCATTTTATGCTAAATTGCTTGAAAACATCCCAATAAGTACAATTGCTGTACATTTTATCTAAAGAATAATTACCTTCAAATGGAAAAGGCAGATGAATACATGGTTTGATTTTCTGTTATTGCAAAGATTTCCAGTTTCTGTCACCACCATGCTGACTTCTCTCATGTGAGAAAACATAACAAGAAATACAACCAAACAAAAATATAATCTCCCAAGCAGTACAGACAGAAATCTATTCACACACCCAGCAGTGAAGTTATCTTGTTAGTTGCTTTGGATCCATGATTTAGCAGATGTCGTCAAGGCTGGAGGTATTTCTTAACCTAAAATCTTAGCACATTCAAATGCAGTTTTCCAAATGAGACAAAAACATGTTTATTTACTGTTATGAAATATATGAAATATCTTTTTGGTTTGGACACATCCACAACAAGACCAGTTATGGCTAAAATAAAGGAATTTCATATTGTCTTATAGCATTTAAATTTATAATAGCATATGTTAAGCTGTGGACAACCTATTTGCCACTTTTCTGGTTTAATTATCAAGCTTAGCTGCTTTTCACTGACTTCATTCTGTCTAACCTGCTGAGGTAATTTCAGTTTGCATGGTATAAACTATTGGCAAGATTAACAATATATATTAAGATGATGTATGTTTTATTGCTGCTCAGCTAAACATGTCAGCTAAAGTAATTATGGCTATGAAGCTCCATTTATTTTTCCATAATGGGACCCTTTAAGTCACCCGCATTTGGAATGAGGCACACCCACCTCAGCCTCTTTCAAATGTAGTTTTTAACTGCATTACATCATTTAATATGGGGTTAAAAGTTCATTATCCAACACACAAATCTTTTACTCCAAAAACACTGTAACTTTAAGAGGATCTAGGGAAAAATTAGGACTATCAGCGCTTCAGAAAGTAAATATAAATTTAAGTGTGTCTTGAGGGAGATGGCCATGGAATTCAGGACATTCTATTTCCAAGTTCCTCTTTTCATTACATACTCTATGAGTTACAATAAAGAGTTGCTACTACAAACTATTTGATATTAGGTCCCTGGCCTGCATCCAGATACTCATGGATGAAGTCCAGATTTTGACGAAAATCATCGCATGGTTGGAACTCTTACTGGCAGTTGCAGCAGAAGCAGAAAGAACTGCACATGCAAAGAAATCATTACCTACTGTGATATGGAGAAGGCTTTTTCCAAAGGGATGAAAGGCCTATGAAATGAGCAATGTCTGTGTAATAACTTGTGTAGTTTACATCCAACTAACAAAGTATTTGGTGCCACATAACAGCCTGTCAGAAACACTCCATGCTTGTTGGGACTGGTGTTCTATGATGTAGACAACTTCAGGAAGAATTATAAAAGTTCAAGGCATCCACTGAGCAAGACAACTAATGCTGTGTGACAAAGTCCATTGGTGATGTCCAGTCCAGTCTTGTAATGCCTTCATTAATGAGGTGCTAGAAACTGCTTTAATGAGATGTGCAGCTGCTGCTAAACTGGAGGAAGATGATAATGAAAAGATCCTTGGAAATACAAACAAAAATGACAAACAGAAATTCAAGCAGAAAACCGAGGGTGACTTGCCCACTTTGACTTTGTGCCCAAACAGGGTAAGCACATTTCTTAACCTGGGATGTGTTCACACCCACCCTGATACACAGCTGAGAGCTTCAGGAGTCTTGAGCAATGACAGATCCCAGGGGTAAAATTGCCCAGTAACTTCGACAGTCCCCAGCCCCAGCAGAGAGACTACAGTCCATCACTGCAACTCTTCAGCTATTTTCCAATAAAAGTATCTATCTGAAAAGCACTAATATGATAACTCATATGAAAAAGGCAGAGTTAAGGACAAGAACGAAATGAAAGACTTGCCTAAAGGAATAAGTATCAGGTGAGTTAATCCTACTCAGTACAATGCACCAGCACTGTAAACAGGCTGAATAACCAGAAAGACCTTTAAACCTGTTCTAGTCTGCCAGCTGGCTCTATCAATCACCTTGATCAGAAAACTCCAAACAAATATCTCCCTCTGACCTAGGAAGCTGAGCCTGAAGAAGCTGGAAAACTCATCTCAAACTAGGTAATTTCTCAGCTAAAGAATTTCTGAGAAGTGTGGTCCCTTTGACCAGCATTGATGTGATAAAAAAGGGATGCGTAGCCTGAAGCAAATACACAGAACACGTTTCTCTTCTGACATGCCCACAGAGTTCTCAGTAGCTTTCCTTCCTGTCCTGGACTTTGGCTAGGACAGTTAATTTTTTCACAGTAGCAGCAAAGGGGCAGAGCCTGGAGCTGTGTGGGTGTGCCTGTGCTGTTTTTCTATACCACCTCCTGTCAGGAGACGGGGTGGAAGTCAGAGATCCTGGCTCCCAGAAAGAGGGCACGGCTTGCAGACAGGGGAAAAAGAGTGGGTGCGGAGGGTCTGTCTGCCATTGTTTTTCATCGTCCGGGGCCTGGTGAGCATTTTTGCATGTAAACCACCCTCTGGTTTGTACACTGTTAGTATTGTTGTGTTTCTGTTCATTTTCTTATCGCACTGCTGTTTCCAGTAAATTGTTCTTATCTCAACCCATAATCTCTGCCTTTTGTATCTCCCCCGGAGGAGGGAGGGGAGGAAGTGCACCTAGTTTGGGAGAGTCTTGGGGCAGGGCAGGGCAGGGCACTAAATCAGGGAGTGCTGTTCCAAAACTAGGACACCTCAACTGCCCTCAATGTAAAGTTCCATTTGAGCTTTGGTACAATATTTTAACATACATAAGCACAAGTTATGAGAATTGTACAAATGCGCACAAGGAACATCACAGCCTCATTGCATTTTATATTCTTTCTTTCTTTATTTAAAGAAATCCTTGAACTTGTGGACTATTTAAGTAACTTATGACAGCACTCCCTCCCACCCACTCTCTGGGCCTGGCTGCAGCCCACACGACTGGGCACTCACAGGAGAGCAGAGACCAGTGCAGAGTAAGTGAAAGGGACAGGGAGGAGCACTAAATGCCACATGTACCTCCAAGAGGAGGCCAGTTCTTCTGTGCTCCAATTTGCCAAACTATACCCATTGCTTTCAACAACAAATTGTTTTTTCTCTTTCAGGATGTTGTGCACAGTTTATTGCAGGGCACTAGACAGTTTCCCACTTGTTCATGTGAGCACTGCTAGTGGAAACTAATCTCAATTAATCTGGCAAAAAAAATACCTAAAAGATTTTGTGGCTGAAGAAACTGATGTCAGTGAATTGCAGATAAAAGCAAGAAAAGCTACTGATATATATACAAATTCAAAGTAAGTAGTGCTATTCCGCAGAGAAAATGTAATCTTACAAAGAAGTTAAAAGTTGAATTGTAGAAAACAAAATCCCTCTCAGTTTCACTGGATCATTTTTATGCACGGGGAACTTCAACAGTATTTTCAAATATAGCTTTTCAGAAGAGTTCAAGTTTAACTGCTAAAATGCTGAGGATAAATTTTGTTTAGAAACATCTTTATTTCACAGAGTGGAGCTTTTTGACTTCCTATGACAGCAGGACCCTAAAGTCATAAGGGGTAAATGGGCAAGCTTATTCTTACTAGAAAATAAATTAAGTATCTGAGTACAAAATAAAAAGTGACAACAACAAGATTTGCCACAAATAAAACAATTTATTACTTTTTGGCAAGTCCCATACAGCATGAACAAAGATCTTTCACTAACTACATTAAAACATCATTTAACTTTATACAAACTGTAAACATCTTCAACATGACAAACTGTTGGTACAGGCGTTCCCCAATTCTGGCATCTTTTCTCTCTTGGTTAATCAACAAAACCAAAAAAACCAAAGAACCTTTCTCACTGAGTATCTGTAAAATACAGCATGTGCATTTCAGATCACATCAATTCTAAGCTATGCAGAGAAGAGTATTTCTGATTATTATTTTTACTGAAATCTATAGTGGTATTATGAATAGAAATACTTTTTCCATGCTATTGTATTCCATTTTTTGTTTGAAATTAAAACCATCATTTTATACAATCAAGGCAGTAAACCAAATTCTATAGTAAACCAGCTGGTTTGGTATATAAACCAACTATATTAGCTATACCATAACAGATAAATAAGGATGTAAAAACTTCTGATCTGGTTAATACTTTGTTTTCCTGGCAGGCACCTCCGTCTCTCTCAAAGTGCTTTAAATCAGACATAATCTGACCCATAAAGTGAACACTTATCCCCTTCTTAGGTAAGAGCACATTTTTCTTTCTAATTTATAAGTTCTGGGAATGTCAATCTGCTGGGTAGCTTTACTGAACGACTACAAGACGTGTACTGTTAGGTCATAATCCTCAAACCAGGGCAAAGGTGTTTAATTTTGACATGAACCACTTTTCTCCACACTCAGCAGTAGTAAAACATACACAATTATGTTATTAATACAGCTTTAAACAAAAAAATAATTTAAAAAATCACCTCTCTTGTTAAAAAACATTTGCATTGTAACTTTGGTTCCTGTATACTCCTAATTTTGAAGTCACATTTACAGTGACTTAAAGACAACAATCTACATTTCTAATGTAAAGGTCAAGCCAAACTAAAAATCTCACCTTTCAAGTCTCTGTGCATCATAAGAAGCAATTAAACTTAATTCTTCTCCAGATCACCTTAAAGTTACTGACAAAACCCAAGGTGGCTATTTCTACACCTGCATGCAACCAGCTCTTTTAAGCATTATAAAACACACTTTTGATAAAGTGCTTAGATCAGCAGACCCATGAATGATGAGTTCAGATGAGTTTCACTGCCTGAAGTGAGGACATTGAGGAGCTCTTTGTAAGATTCCTGTATCATTTAAATCCATAGATGAAAGACTATGAAGAATGAACAGTGCAGTTAACTTGCATCAACATTATGATGTACAGTCATAAACAACAATGCTCTTCCTGCACAAGCAGTTCCTACTGGGTTGCAAAATAGACCCCACCTCAAATCTCAGCAACAGTCTTCCAAAAGTCTTTAAAAAAACTGCAATTCCTTCAGCCCAGCAAGGTATTCTACTACTGAATTTGCCTGCAGGTCTTCTCTGTCCAAATAAATAAGGGGATTCTCCAGGTCTTCTCTGCCCAATAAAGAAGGGGATCCTTAGTACAGTGTGAAAACTAGATCCTGACAGAACTACAGAAACACTATAGAGGATATTCCATCAACTGAAATACAATCAATTATTTCAAATACCTTAGCTCTTCCATTATCAGCAAAATCTAACAAATAATGGAACAGGAACCTTCAAGTAACCTTAATTCTTCAGCAGAAAGGTAGATAAACCAAAACATTTACTAGTCAGTATTTTCACTGCCACATGGGAAGAAGCTCTATTAAAAAAAAAAAAATCTGACCTACACAGCCACCATTTCAGAAATCTTCTAAACATGATTAATACCAGCAAGTTGAAAATATTGTTATGCAGGTTTGGTTTTCTTTTAAATCAAGAGCTATGTCTGATTTATACTCAAACGTTGCATGTATTTTTTTTCCCTCATTTTTTATCCATTCCATTTAGTTTTACTTTCCAGACTGTCTGGGAATTGCCTGAAGCCCAACACATCATGATGCAACTGTTATCCACGTGAATGTATGATTTTGTATGCTAGCTGCTGCTTTCTGTAGCACTGTCTGTTAGAAGTTTTACAGAATTGTAATGTTCACCTAATCCATAGGCATGCCTCATATACCTAAAAAAAAAAAAAGTTACAGAATTAGTGTTCAGTTTAACTAGATGTATATGTTATGCCAAACAGTAACAACACTGGAAGATAACTTAAATAAAGCCAAGTTTTATCACAGAAAATATATAGAAAATATTCATTAAATAGAAGAGCATTAATAAAGATGATTTTTAATTCTGGTGACTTCCAGGCACAGATTGACATACACTTTGAAGAGGGGAAAAAAGTTTCCCCCTGCATCTTGTATCAATTTCACTATTATTTTGCAATTATCTAACAGGTAAAATGACCTTGCAGTATTCTGTAAGGCAGTGACTGATACACATCAGACACTGCCAGCGTTCTAAGTACTCCAATTACAGTTTTTTCAAACTGAGAGTGTCAATCACAAACAACTTCTGATCTGCATGATCATTATTCAAGCAGCTTTCCAGTGTCAGTGTAATAGAAAGTAAAAGAGCAGGTGAAAATTAAAGCCCCTATGTTATAGAAATAAGTGCACTAAATTTAAGGAATAAAATTACATACTTACACAAGTGTTATTGGCTTTCCTGAATATTCTTCACCAACAATAATGGGAGGGGAATCCATTTGCACTACTTCAATAGGTGTTTGCAAAATGTGCGACAAAGCCCTAAGCTTTAAGGCATAAAAACAAGTTAGTAATAGGATTAAATCCAATGTAGGGAGGAGACAGGAAGACTAGGCAATTAATTTTAGCAGACAGTTCAAACACAACATTACAAATATTTTCAGAAAACAAACTTTATTAAAATAAGAAAAATTATTTTAACTTTTTAAACTTTAATTGAAAACGGGTTGCCTTAAACTATTAATTGTTTTGAGGATACAACATTTTTCTAGTTCAGTAATTTGGTAACTATTCTTTCATAAAACAATAAGACAAAATAAATACATATTTTCTAAAGTTCAAATTCTTGTTTACATGATAAAACCCTAATCTTACTCTGATCTAGACAGCTTTGCTACCATCTAAGTCTTCCCCCACTCATAGTGTCAGTCTTTCTAATGATATGTAGACCTACTGAATTCATTAACTTGCATGTTGTCCAATACATCAGAACAGCAGTGCAAATTCAGAAAAGCTGCTGCTTTGGGAAAACAACTTATAACCATAAAAGGAAGTTCTTAACTATTCATGACTATGTTCCCTTATGCCTTCAGGTACTCTTTCTTAAGAAGCCCTTTATTTAAGGTATATTCACCCACTTCAAAATTTCACAAATAAAAATTATTACAATACTTACTTCCAGCTGACCACCCCATGCAGCTGTATTTGCTATATCATCACAGTATTTCTCAAATTCCTCTGCAGGGAAAGAAAAGACAACTTTTAGTACTTTTCTTATTTGAGAACAATCAAATGAGGAAAAATACTGATTGTACAATGAGGACCTAGAACCAGAAAACTACAAGCATATTATACAGGAAAACACGTATTCCACTGAAGAGAAGGAAAGAAAAATAAAAACACCAAAACCCACCAAACCCAAACTCCTAAGTGTTTTGAAACGAAAATTTAAGGTTGAAGACAGGGATAAAACCAGTACAAGAAGTGCAGTTTATAATTTAAACATTTTATTCAGGGAACTGGTAACAACAAACATTAAATTGCATACAGTTTTCCTCCTGTTAAGTGTCATAGGATGTTTACTCTAGAAAACAACTGGACAGCAAGTAGTATGCTTAGTTTGTACACTTGCCAGCTATCAGGTATGTTTTAAAAGTCTTGTAACTGTATGTAGTGCAACTGTTGGACTTTTTAAAATTTCAAAATTAGCTGCCTTGTTTTTAAACTCCAGAGTATTTATTCCAAACAGTTCTTTTGTCAATAAGTAAATAAACTCTTTTCAGATCATGATCTACAGAAACCAAGTATAACATTTATAAATTCCAAGCCCTCAAGCTTCTGAACCCTGAGAATAGATTTTCATAAAGAGGAATCTTCAGATTTTCTGAAGACTGCTCAAAATTATTTTGCATACCTTTCCCTTATAACAGAAAACCACAATTCCCTGCTGCTCTGCAGAACTTCATTCAGATTCTTTTGGGACACATTTATCCTGTGACAATAATCTTTGTCAACATGGGAAAGCCAGCCCCCAGTGACCAAATGAAACCCACAGCAATACCTATTAAATGAATGTAGCATGAAGTTAAAAAAATGTATGCAGTCATTTGCATGGTATTCCAGGCATAATGAATAAATCATGTATTGCTCAAATAAGAGATATATAAACTCCATTAACTGCATATACTGAGCCACTGCTCCACACTAGAGCTTTTTATATTTTTTAGGTTAGTCGGTTTCTAAGAAAGCATGCCACAAAACCTTGTGTCAACAGAGAAAGTAAAGGGTAAAATTAAAAAATGCATCCACACAAACTATTATAAAACAATTATAAAATATATTTTCTTGAGTTTCACACCCATTTTCAACAGCTTTCCTATGTACATTGCAAAGACAAATATAGAACTTGACAAAAAGATCATCCCAAACCTAGCAGACACACTGTTTATAATAACAGCTTACATCACACCCCAGAATACAACTGCCATCTAGTAATGAGCAAGTTGTGATTTTTTTTTAAGGGTAATAATGTTTGTTAGATTACCTTAAAAATAACAGTTCAAGAACAAACACCACAAAGGGCCCATTTCACCTGTAACTCAGACTGAGATTTATCAGAAGCAGTTCTAGCAGTTTTTAAAATCTCTTAGGCCACAAGTCTTACCTTTGCTATACATGTCTCCAGTATTAGGGTTTGTAAGAAAGGGCAGGAAGTCATCCAAGTGACTTTGCATATACTTTGCTGTTTGGTTCCTCAGAGTTGCAACAGTCCAGGAATTCTGGCGATCCTTGAGCTGATCTTCAATAGCTTTGTACATGCAATGGCCATCTGAAGGGATCTGTTTAATCTCTAAGTGCCTTGCTGCCAAAAGGGAGGCAAGTTTCTGACTTTCAAGATGTCTAGCACCTGTTAAATTTTCTATCTCAGCTTCAGCTATCCTTTCTTCTCTTTCTTTCTCCAAGGCAGCTTTTTTCTCCTTATATTAAAAACACATAAAAATTACATCAAATGTTAAAATTTAGAATACCCCTCTACAGTTCTTGGCTTACTGCTTGCTTCTAACTCTTCAAATATTTTCTCAGTACATTCGTATCTGTGAAATACTTGCCTGAATTGGTACTACCGATTAGGGACCTCCTAAACTCAAACTTTACCAAATGGTAAGCGACCAATATATCCTAATTGCCACCAACACTACACCTGAAATTATTTGACAGAAGTCTTAATTACATCACCATGCAAAATAACACTTTACAACACTCATACAAAGGCTATTACTTGCACCTATTTCTTCAGGATCACTTATTTCATCCCTTAAGTAGGGGAATTCTAATTAAATGTCAGAAAACATGGCTCTTTCATAATAAGTGTGAGATCTACCACTTCAGCATAATGGAGCTCATCATGAAACTGAAACTCCCTCAGGCTAGGTACTATACATCATAAAAGACTGCTCCTAACCTAAAGGATGGATAACAATGCATACAGAGAGTACTAGAAGGGATGCAGTAATACATAAAAATTACTTTTATAGAATGTTCATGCCTAAGTTAACAAGGAAGCAAGAGCCAAAGTAAATGAGCAAATAAAAAGGGAAGCAGTACAGAGAATGATCTTTTCACTTCCATACTTGAAATTCACCACAAATCAAGACCAGACTGGTTTAGGCAATCACAATACAGGAAAACTAGACTAGAACTCCCAGTTTGCCTGGAGAGGGTGCCATGAATTATGTTTGCAGTGATCATGTAACAGGAGATGGACTATGCAACAAAGCAGCACTCCTCTGGCCCCGAACCAATACTCATGCAGGTACAGCAAGAACGTTAATTCACCAGAACTTAAATCTGAAGCTTAACCAGATTTAGGCATAACAGCCAGGACACCAGGTAGTGTTTCTTAACAACTCAAAATCTTGGCAGAATTTCAGTATTAATGTTCTTTTGTTAAATGTATAAAGTTGTACTACTTGCATGTTTTCCACATAGTATTTTCCATTATTTTAATTCAATTACTTTACTTCTTCAATAAATTTTAGTGAAATTCTTTCAAAGACCATTTACTTATATAATTTCTTTTTTCTTCTGGCTCCCATTTCCTGACCTACTCTGATTCCCAGCTCATGGCTGACAGTGGAAAAGTACATCTATTTATAAAATGCTTACATATCTCTGGGTAGCAGTTGTACAGATTTTCAAGGCACCCATTAGGTACAGCATCAGTACTGAATTAGCCAGCCCCCTGCAAATTGTTTAACTTTGGTTATTACAGCTAAGTGAACATAATGTCAATCAATTATCTGTAAGATGTCTAATGTGAAGTCATACCCGCCTCTTCTGTGCTTTTGATATTCGAGGATGCTGAATCTGTCGCTCTATTCCTTCAAGCTCTAAATTTGCAACCCCGTCAGCTACGGAATCTGTCTAAAAAGAAAAAAAGAAGTTAGATGTTCTTATTAGTATAAAGATATGCATCCTCTGAAAGTTTTAAGTTCTGTTCCAGGGTATATTTATGAATTTTAGCCACAAAGATCTGCGTATAGCACAGTACCCATCAAAGTCAAAACTAAAGCATTTCACATCCCAAACCATGGTTATGCATTTCATTACTTTTTCTGTAGTCTCAACAAAGAGACAGTTATGAACAGAGCATCTCAAACTTCAGCTGTTCTCTTTCATACTTCAATATGTTTTCTTCAGTCTGTTCTCTTCCATACTGAAGTGTGAACATTGCTTACTGGTTGAAAGAAAAAGTCTTCCTCACCATAGCAGCCACTGGGACCCAAACAGCCATTATCAAGTACTGTGACAACTAAGCAGAAGACTGCACCTTCCATCCCAAAGCATAACCGGCAGTTGGAAAAGACAGGCAGTTGACACTTCTCAAGAAAAACAACAAAGCTAACTCTGTAACTGCATGAGTTAGATGTCACCTTTGGAAGCATAGGCATGTTTCAATCCAAATAAAAAGCCGAATAGAGAAAGAAACCATACATCTCAAAACAAGATCCTCTCAGGCAAAGCTGAGTCCAGAGTAAGGGTTTTAGACTGAATGGTCCTCCATTTCCATCAGAAAATTTCTACAGCTCATTGTAGCAGAATGCTCTGCCTAAGCGGGGGTAAAACACCTCCAACAACACCCTATTTGCAAAAGTTACCAGTGCAAGAGAAGGAGGCTGACACTGCTTTCGGTATTGAAGAGTACTGAGACCAGTCAGACTCATCAATCCCAAAGTTAAACACCCTGAGGAAGAACAATGTTTCCTGACAGAAACTGGCACACAAAGTTCCTGATAAAGGAAACAACAATATACTAGCAAGTACTTTGTAACAAATAATTCTGATTAGGCTCTTGAATCATTACCATTATCATCATCACCGATTTAGAAAAATAATTTATTCTAATCATGAAAACATACTCTGTTTGCCATCCTTAACCCTGGGGGACAAAGCTGTATAAAGGATCAACTACAATTATAATCCTTTAACATCAACTGTTGACTAAGTCTGGGGCTAAGACTGATCTAGGTGCACCTAGACTCCTCTCTGAGAAGGGGGTCCTTTCTGAACCTTGTCACTCAGGAGGGCTTCTCTAGTAAACTTTTTGCCAAGTTTCCATTCTGCCTGTGACACTCATTTAGCAAAATAAAGCAAATTTTTCAAACTAATCTAAGATATGGGTAAACAGAAGCATTATGTTTAACACTTGTCCATTAATCACCTGTTTAAACATCTGATTAAAAACTACTACAGAAAATTGTTAGAGAGTCGTAACTCTTGCAATTGAAAACATTTTATTCACGAGGATTCTCAGCAGATGCTTCTCAATCAAGTCTACTTCCTTAAAAGTAATTCAGAACTGTTTTCACTTTTCTTTTCAAACAAAAGTATGTCCTGCTTAACTCTGTTAGCTCACTAATCAGAAAACACCAAGTCCAGAAAGTATCAGTCGGACAGGTTTTTGTTTGCTTCTTCACAAGATTTGAAGAGTCAAAAGACACATGCTCTTAGGAAAACACTTCAGGAGATGTATGAGCATAGAGCAGTAGCATTATTCACAGATAACTACTGCATCAATTTAGCTGCAAGCTCTATTCATGTTCAGGTAGGAGAAAGTAAATGATCAGGCCTACTTGCACAACGTGTCCTTAAATTCAGGCACATGATACAAACAGAGTTCTTTACAGTATTGGATGTACAGAATTAAGTCTATGGATTGCAAATTCACTACAACAGAAGTTTCCAACACTCTACTTATTAATTGTTAAAACATAGGTCAACTTTTGTATATCACACAAATATTTAACAGTGTCTAGTTTACTCAGGTGGTCATATTTTCTGCATCTCAATTTGAATAATGCTAAGCCTCTGTTAAAAAGTAAGTGCTTTGCCATTAAACTGGCATAATTTAAGTATGTAGCTATGTTGCAAACATGGCAGAACAGTAACATTTAGGAAGACAATTCTCTCATCCCGGAAAATGTCTTCTGAGAAAAAAAAAATCAGTTACACTGTTGACAGAATTGCAAGACAAAACACACTGGATGAGTCAAACATCTACTGAAGGTCAACAATACTCTAGTAGTCTATGTAAGATAATCAGAGTGACAGTGTAACAGTAACTTGAAAAAATAATTCTTTAACATCACTGAGTTACTCATTTAGCCTCAACAGCAAAACTAAATACTTATTGTGGTGGTGCACCCTTCCCCCTACTCAGGCCTTCTCTACTCCTTGGGCCTGCTTTACAATCTCAGAAGTTCTCATTATACCTTGGCCTTTGTGTAATGAGTTGGCTGGTGAAGCATCCCTTAACCATATCAGAACTCTTGGATGGGAGTGGCATCATTCACACCAGGGACACCTGCTGCCTGACCAAGGAAGTGAATTGGAAACAATCAGTTATTCATGCCCCAGCACCCCTTAGCCTTGGAGCATTATCCACCTGAATCATAAGTGGAGTGGAATGTTACCATTGTTACTAGACTTTTGAATAATTTCAGTAATTATCAACTTGGGTTAGTGCCAGGATGGGAACTGATTAATGACTAAAGCTGATCATCTTGTGACCCTAAACACAGTGGTCCTAACTGAGATCCTAAGAGCCCTCCTAGGCCGCAGTGGGCTGTGCCAGCACCTCCCTCTGACTGGGGCACCTCTCAGAGATCATGAACCCTCTAGTCTGTGATATTCAGAGGACGACTGTCAGCTGACAAAGGGGTCTGGGTCAATACCCTCCACTCCCTGAGGCTCAGCCCTTGCTCACTGAGAAATGCCAAGGCTTTCCACGTAAGTATTTTGCTGACACTCAAAGGGAATTTTTAACTAGTATACCTTTGTACTTTTATAGATATATATTTTTGTGTCTGTGTGCATGTGTGTGTGTATTGATTTGAACGTCCTATGGCAAGTACAGTATGAATGTTGCTCTCCTGGCTCTATATATAATTGAGTTACTGTTGTGACTACAGTTAATCCCATTGAATCACCCTGTAAGTGTTAAATTAGTCAATGATTAAGTGCTGCTAAAATCCTTTGCATGTAAGCAGCCAACGAAGTCTAAGACTAAGTTTGGACTCAGCCGCACCCAGGCTCCATCAGCAGTTTAGAAAGCCAGGGGGTCCACTCTGAATCTTGAGATCCATGCTAGGGTCTCTCTTGCCTTTTTGCACCTCCAGTCTCTGTGTAAGTCATTGTAAGTCACCTCTAACTTGATTTTCCTTGTATGCCTCATCAGTGGATTAAGTAAGAGACTAAACCTTGCCATTGAATTTTGTCATGCTTTTGCAAATTTACATTAAACCTGCTTTTGATAGTATCTTTGACAGTGATTCTTTAAGCAACCAAACCACTCCTTCTCAACAGCGCTCAACAACAACAAAAAACCCCACTGTTAAACATCCACTCATTGCAACAGCTGAATCTTTCCAAAGTTGACAAGTTACTAATACTGTGAAGAAAAGGGTAACTACTTTGAAGTGTTATTTCACTATAATTTTTAAAAGTTAAAAAAGCCTTAACACAAACTGTACTTGTACATCAGCTGAAGTTATGGCACCTACCTTATTCTGTTCAGGTAAAGCTTCCTTCAGCTGCTTTAATTCCTCCTTGTGCTTCTGTTCAAGTTCTGCCTCTAGTTTGGCAACTTCATCAGCTAGCTGTTTTCGCCTCTTTTTATCATTCTTGGGAACAGCATTTTTCATACCTTGAATTTTTGCTGTTAGAGAAGTAGTGAAATAAAACGTTATTTCTAAATATGGAGACTCTATGGCCATTGCAGAAAAGATAACTGCAAATCACACAGAAAAAATAGATTTGCAAACATCAACATATCAGTATAATGGTTTCGCTGCGAGACTGCCCATTCTAATCACCACATTGTTTTGAAGTGGCTGTATTTTTTCTTAAAAGATGCAAACTGCCTTTTCAGAGGAAAACTTCTGCCACGTTACTAATATAAACACTTATGAACTTAATCAGTGCAGCAAACCTTAGCCTGTGTCCTTCAAAAAGACTATGCAGGCATTGAGATCTCAAGTCTCACAGAAAAGATGTGTAAGTTTTCAATCACCTAAGCAGCAGATAAAGAGTAAAAACAGAGTTTACTGTCTATAAATAAACTTTCTAAAAGCAAAATGGGTATAAAAAGGGAGGAAAACCCCCTTAACTTGCTTAAATTCCCTAAGTATTTTTAAGCTGTTAGTCAGTGTTCTATTTCTCAAACCACAGAATAGTTTGGTTAGAAAGGATATCCAGAGGTCATCTAGTTCAATCTCCTGTTCAAAGTGGGGATGAATTCTGATATATCGGGTTATGATAATTCAGATGGGCCTGGAACTTATCCAGATGACTGTGCAAAGTCTCCAGGGATGGACATTCTGCAACCTTTCTGGGCAGCTTTTTTTCTCAATATTTAATGATTCTTGCTATGAAAATATTTTCCCCTTTTCCTCCCATGAAAATGCCATTCTCCACACTGGCTCCATCCGTTACACAGTGGAAACTACAACCAGATTCTTCATAGTCTTCTCTTTCCTCCAGACTCAATACAACTTCCACAGCCCATGTTCTTACATTAGCATTCCCTGCTAGCTCTGTCACTTCGGTATTCACTGTTTCAGAGATACAACACCAACTATTTAACACCGTGCTCGCTATTCATCACCTGAACATTTTCCTGTCCTTCGCCCTGGACTGACACAATCGAGCTGGATGATGGTGATGATAATGAAACTTTTCAAGAGAAGGCAGGAAGAACGCTCACAGTGAAATATTTATGTCAAGCATTCAGCCTCACAGATGAACAGGCTGAGTATGACAGAAAAGCAGCTTTGTTCATAAAAATTAACATAATGGGGTAGAAGGGAATGCAGGACTTAAACGGCATAACCAAATTCACGAGAGTATGTGGGGGTTGGAGGTTGGATTTTCGTACGTTGAGATGCACCTTATGTCAATTCTTACAAACAGACTTATTTGGTCTTTGTTACGCAGTTAATCATTGCACATACCAGGAATGTATCTTTCAAGTAGGCCTACATGTGCCTATAGGTCACCTGCCTCTCCCAACTGGGAAGACTGGAGTTCTCCTATACACCCCTCCCACAATGTGGTAGGGGAGGACTACAATTATCACCTTCTCTAGGTGGAAAAGCCTTCTGTTCCTCAGCCTCCTCCAGCCCATGTGCTCCAGCCAGCCAACAACAACGCTTGATTCCTACCCCTCTTTTCAATTCCACTCAAATTTGAGCGAAGGCATCTCAAAACGGTAAATTCCTACGGATCTAACGATAACACGCAGCCTGTCCCCCTTCTCCTTTAACCCTGTGATAAGAGGCTGACGACGGGCCTTCCCCCCGCGCCGTGTGCCGGTCCCCTCGGCGGGCCCTGGGAAGGCCGCTCCCCGCTCCCGGCCGGCCCCGCCGCCTCCCCGGGCCGCGGCCCCCGCCCTGCCCGCTCCGGGGCCGCAGCCCCCTCACCCTGCAGCTCCCGCTTCTCCCGGCGCTGCCGCTTCCCCAGCTGCTCCAGCGGCCCCCCGCACCCCGGCTCCTCGTCCCCCGAGCCCTCCATGGGCCCGCCTCAGCCCCGGCAGGAGGCGGGAGCTCTCCGCGCTTCCGCCGGCACCGCCCGCCGGCGGGGAGGGGAGAGGAGAGGAGCGCCGGCTCGGATCGCATCGGATCGGCTCCCCGAGCTGATTAAAGGTAAAAAACACCCGGAAAAGGGTCACGGCTTTCGGAGTTGCCGTGCTCGTGTTTCCTCGCCACTGTGAAGCCACCCCTCTCGTAAAGTGTCACATTTTTATCGCTGTAAAAACCCAAACTTCCCGGCTGGGGTCAAATCCCCTCCTCAAAGTGCAGGTTCGTTTGAGATGCTCTTCTGTTCAGCGCAGTCACCAACACTGTTCTGTGGAACGAGCGAAAACTTTGGTAATGGAACAGTTCACTTGTGCTTAACTGTTCAGGTAATTCCTCTTTTTCACATTTTTATGAATAGAACCTCTACAACAATTCCATCCTGGAGGTATTTAAAAACAGCAGATGTGCTGCTTTAGGGAAATGGACTTGGCAGCAATGGGTTAACAGATTCGATGATCATCTTAAACATCTTTCCCAGCCTAAACAATTCTGAGATACTCTGAATTGCACAATTCTGAAATACACTGTCAAGTGCAGAGAAAGGACCTGAGTCTAAAAGGAGAATCATAACATGATGGATCAAATGCTCTTGGTGTACAGAACCACTCTTTTTTTGTAGATCTCCTTTACAATTATGTTGAAATGTAAATAATTTTTAGATTTGTACGTCAATATCTGTAAATAAAATTTTCTTTTCCCTCCACTTGCTATTTCCATTCTGTTAGAATAAAACAGATCACAGATCAGCTAGGAAAAGAAAAGGGGGATGACTGGCTTTTAGCTAGGAAAATAGATTAGATTAGAGATTAATTGTGCAAGGACAGACAGTCATAATGTCTAGAGGCCAACAATTCTACCAAATATAAGTGGACAATAGAATTAGAAACATACAGTTTATGGAGAACACCTAGATCAATGGAGACATATGGTATATGGGGTAGAGAGTCTCAATGTTGAATTTCTGGTAGATATGGGAGCCACATTGTCCCTCTTAACCTTTACCCAAGAGGATCAGTAACCATAGACAAAGTTTTCTTACATGGAGTCACTGGGCAGGGAGAAATGTATATAAATAAACCCTACTTAGCAACAATAAGTGTACATGGGGAAGATTTGTATTAGAAGAAGATTACCCAGTGCGCTTGTCAGGGAAAATCCTTCTACAGGCCTTAGATGCAGAATTGTGTTTGTCATCAGAAAGAATGGATTTAATAATTTGGGACTGAGTGATTACAGAAAGTTCTGAAAGCAAACAGAAGATACTAGAAATATTGAAAGGTGTACTATCAGAGTTCTGGGGTAAGAGAGTACAGATGGAGTGGTATTGGTTTCAGCACAGCCTGTATGCATTAAAACCAAGGGAGGTGTGCCACCCACTGTGAGAGTATTCCCCTGGAAGCTGAGAAAAGTATGCAAAACCAGGCAGATCAATACTTAGCCAAAGGGATTTTAAAGGGATATGTGTCTGGATAACATCCTTATATTGTAAAGAAGTATAGGTTAGATGAAGATGGAGACCCCAAGTACTGCTCGTGCAGGATTTGCGGGCAATTAACCAACACGTGGTGACCCCTCACCCTGTGGTGCCCGGCCCCGTGACTATACTTTTGCAAATACCACATGAAGACGGATATTTTATTGTAAATAATTTAACAGCTACCTTTTCCAGCATCCCATTAGATGAAGAAAGACAACCTTTGTTTATCTTCAAACTGTATTGTTGATACAGTTTGTTTTATGGATGCAAAAAGAGCAAATAAGAGCAGAAAAGAGTATGGTCAATGGTATCAACACGTGCTACCTGAAATACAGGTATATAATATACAGCCTGGAGATGAAGTTTGAATTAAGGTATTCACTAGAAAATCTAAATTAGAACCTAAATGGGAAGGGCATATACTGTCCTACTATTTTCTGATTTTGCTGTTTAAAGATTTGCTGGTAAAGTTTTAAGTAAGCAAAAGTGGATACACCATTCTCACATCAAATGAGGAGTGGATGATCAACTACTTGATAAATAAGTGACTTCTGAGAATTCTTGGCGATTTTGTATTGGTAATCATTTAAGTGTTTGTGCACAGAAATCTATAATCTTGTACTCCACCCCATGGCAATCATGTTAGCCTTAATTCTGTTATGCTTGTTACTTATAAATGTTGTACATAAGGGCAGTGGTTAAGTGTCTCGGAAGTTTTTTTCTTTTTTCTTTCAGTATATTAGCAGGAATGCTCAATTAAAACAAAGGGGGACTGTTGAGGAATACACTTAGTTCAGGTTGCTTGGTGTGTGACATGCACATTATGCCCTGTGTGTCTGGAACCGCAGGCACTGAGCTGTGAAGGAGCACCGACCTTTTGCCTGACAAAGGCCATGGGGGCCTCCAACACCAGCCAGGCAGGGATAGTCAGTCACCCAGAGACTCTGCAGGACCTGATGGACGAGATGAACCCCAGACCAAAAACCACCATTGGACCAAGAGGTGTGTGAAGCGTGGGTCTACAGACTGTGAGGGTGTAGAACCCCAGGGATTTCTTTGCTGGGGGTCCTCCCCTGGAGCCATCCAACTAGATAAGTCACTGCACCAGGACGAAATTACTTAAAGGAACAGGATGTGTGGGACTCTGCTATGGGAAACCCAGGGTCAAGCTGGTGAAAGAAACTTGTGTGTGTGGAGTGTGCAAGGAGTCAAACAGGGAACCTGTGAGGTCACTGGAGTCACTTGCTGCAAAGGGACCTCAGTCCCAGCAGATAAAATCTGGAGTGGTTCAAGTGAGGCTCTCAGAGTGGCATCCAAGTGGTAAGATGGAGTTTCCTTAACATATAATCACCTACATTTCACTTTCTTTTAGAACTTTGGAAATTACAGGAAAGTAAAAAAAACATCCTCTTTTTACCATACAGTAATTAGATGTTCAGACATGTGACACAGTCTGTCCTTCAAGCAAGCTAAGCTCTCCAGTGGTTTTGGGGGACTACAGCCTTAAATCTCTCAGAAAAAAAGGCTCCTTCCCTTCAACAGAACTATCCTTAGTCAAAGGGTAGTCACTACAGGGATCAACTATCCTCAGTTAAAGGGTAGTCACCAGTAGGGACTACTGGTTTTAGTCCAGGCTTCTGCCATGTCTTTAGTAGTAATCCAAAATCATATAGAATAAAATACCAATAGCCAAATAACCTCAAGTCACCAAATGTGATGCGCAAAGTGTTGATGAAGGTAAGTTGATTAAAGTGATTTTACAATATGCTAGCCTCATTTCAGCAACACTTACCTTACTATAGCTGAACTCAAATCTACACAGAAGTGAAGATTTTAGGACATACTAAGCATGGGGCAGTACATGTTCAAGAGCAGAGGTACCATAAATGCTGGGAAGGTCACACTGCACAGCCAGCTAATGATGAATTTCCTCTGCTGCCATGAAACCTGGAATAAATGCAAGCTATTAAGAAGAGCACTTCCATTGCTAGCAGCAGGCCACAGGCTCAGTGCCCCAGTTCTAGCCTGCAGGGCTTGTTATCAGCCTGTGGTGAGAGCCTGCTATGGGAACTGGAGCTTTGTGCCAAATGGCTGTTACGAACTGGAGTTTAATGTGGGGATAACAGCAAAGGCCTTGAAAATACTGAAAACAGAGGGTCCAACATTATAAACTCTCTGATGGCCAATTATGGTTGAAAACAAACACATCGCAAGTAAGGGTGACAACAACTTCGAGCATACCAAATGGAAGCAGCAGCTGAGCTAGAGAGAATCAACCCAGCAGCAAGAGGAGGCATTTGCCGAGGGCTGAGAAAATGACGCTCTCTGGTATTGCAGCGTGTGAATATGGCTTAGGGAGTAGAGTCTAAAGGCTGTTCAGAAATCCTCTTGTGAAGCGAAAAAAATTCTGAATTTGGGGAACCCGTCACCATGGGGACTTGCAGTCATGATGTCTCTCTGGGACTGTCAGGGTGGAATGGTGCCACCTGCTCTCCCTGCTTGTGCCAAGGGCCCCAGTGCTCCCTCCTGCACTGCCTATTCCAGGGGCTCTGCCTGCTCCCTGCCTGCTTGCACCAGGATCCCTGATTCCTCAGGGACCTCTTGATCTGCCAGCTCATCAGGACTATGTACACCAGGATTCTGTACATGCACGTTTTCCACACCACAAGTTCTGTTTTTCCTCTCTGATAATCTGACAGCACCTAGCTTGAGCCTTCCTATGTATACACTCAGCTTGGCTAATTCTGATTCTTGAGTAGAAGAGGTGGTTTAACAGATAAGGTCATAATGAAACATAATGGGTAGGGTTGAAATGAAAAAAAAAAAAAAAAGAGAGAACTGAAATCTGAGGGAACTAACTGTGAAGCACTTTATCTAGGATGCAATAGGTTCACTGTCACACAAGTCTTTAAATCAAGACTGAAAGCCTTCCTATGTATATGTTAGCTCAGATCTAAGTTACAGGCTTCATGCAAGCAGCATTTACTGGCTTTTTCTCAGAACTCAAAGAAGTCCAACTGGATTACTATAATGGCCCTTTCTGGTATTAAAATTTATGCCTTCATTAATCTGTTTTGTAGGAACTTGAACCTTCCGTTGAAATTAAGGACAGTTGTAAGATGATCTTGTACTAAGCACCGTCTGTGCAGTCTGTGTCTCACACACTGTCAAAATCAAAACTTTCAGAATTAAGGGGCACTTTTGCAACATGACTGAATATTGTTGAGGTAGTCACTGAAGTCAGTAACTTGATACTTGTGATACCATCTGACTTGGACAGTGAATTAACCAGCTGCTGTGTTTTCTTTCTTTCATAGTTCTTTTCTGGGGAGGGAAGCAAGCCTGGCTATTTAAAGTACTGCACTTTGCCATCCTTTCTAGTATCACTCTCCCAGTGGTTTCACAGTACTTAGTAAGCATGCTAAACACGAAGAAGGTCGTTTGTTCAGTGATATCTTTTAAGTAAGTCATGGTGGGACCCCTGGTACTTCTGTCCCTCTCCAAAAATACCAATTATTTCTTCAATTACAAAACCAGTAAGTTAAAGCTGTTTGGCAGACAGTTTTCGTGACAGCAGTAAAGATTATGCAAATATTACACAGCAAAATTATATAAAACATTGGTCAAGCAAAGAAGCTGTCTTAGTACTTTCAGGTCAGTGTGTATCTCATTCCCCTCCATTATCTACAAGTTGTTTCTTGCTGAGTAATAAAGTGAATTATAGGCTGTTTATAGCCATACATGAAAGTCTGTTGAAATGGCTCTCTTGTTTTGCTAAGGTTTTATTGAGAGTTTTCTGATTTCTGTACTACATAATCCATTAATCTAGGTCACTTGAGACTAGATATTGAAACAAAAGTAGCTAGACTAGAGTTTATGCAATAAAATTGGCTGGTAGTACAACTTGCAATTATTCTACATGAATTAAGTATACATGACCTTGCAATGAAGACTTCACAGAACATAAAGGTCAATATGGCACATTCTGTTAGGCTCCTAAAATCTCCTAGTGTGGCATATGTACCATATATTGTCTGAAAGTTCACTTATACCAGTAAATGAACCAGCTGAGATTTTGTATTGTTCACCTGTGTTTGCTGGAAACAGTGCTATCACATTGTCGCAGCAGGACATCTGCAAATGGGATCCCTCATCTGTGAAACTGTTTTCTAATAATTTTTCAACATAAATATGATAAGAGTCAGGACCATATAAAATCACTTCATTAAAATCTGTAATGAGTCATATTTATCAGTTAAACAAAATAGTGGGGTTTATTTCTACATTTGACATTTTGGAGCTTACAAAGACCTATTTACTTTTTCTAATTGCATCACCAGGAGGTGTAAGAAGAATCTCAGGTCTCTCTTAATGCAAACAGATTCAGGGTCACTCATTATTCACAGCTGTCTTACAAATGCTAGGATGCAGAGAGACTGCTGCTGTTACCTGGAGACGCCCTCAATTTCTATGAAGACCACTACTGGGAAATGTGTCTGTCAGTGCTAGCACATTTTTGCCAACCTCAGCAAACATATTGTGAGCTTTGCAGTGTTTTGCTTTCTCAAATTTTAGCAGACAAAATGGTGAGATTTCATGAAAACCCACGAGTCTGGGTTTTTAAGCTGTTTTCTTGGCTATATGACTGAGATGTGATCTGTGTGTGACACGAGGTGGCTTGAATGCATCCTAAATGCTCAGAAAAAAATAAGCAAAAAGAAGAAGCACAGCTGCAGCTCTTTACACTGCTTTTCAGGAGAAGAAAAATATTAAAAATTGGACATTTGGGATTTCCAGTACTAAAGTACAGTCCCTTAATGCATTCAGCAGAATCTGTAAATCAGGTTTGACAGGGTTAGCACTGGATGTTATCACACTTTGCTGGTGTAGTCTTGGCAAGAATTTTGGCCAATAATCCACACTCTGCTAAACCCCTTGAAGATGCCGTCATTTCTACTATGATCTTTATTTACTTTCTAGATTATGGAGTTGCCAACTCTAGCTCATCTTGCTGTTATAAAACCACGAAAGAGAGTGTAGCATGTTAAGCAGACATTTTTTTTGCCAAGTAATCTTCCTGCATCTCATGATAATGAAAGAAAAGAGGAACCCTAGGTACTCCTTAAACTACTAAGAAGTGTAAATCGACAGTTACAGCTATCTCTGAGACTCTCAAAGTAGCATTCAGTAGTAAACATTTCAGCTAAAATTGCATTTTACTTCTACATAGACTTCAAGACAAATATATGACCAAGTATTTTGCACGTGATTTGTGCAATATAAATTCTTATATCAATAAAATACAGCTATAACTTTGTATAACTTTCCAGCATACAGAATTCCCTCCATCATTTCCAGCACACATAATTCTTTCCAACCGTGTCACAACTCAACCAAAAATATTTGTCAGAAAAAGTGCTGGCCAGAGATGAAGAACCAAGTTAAACCCATGCTCTAATCCCAACACTGAGCTGTAAATACCCCCAATGGCACTGAGTACTGGAGCCTACCTCTAGATCTCTCATCTTCTGGGTACCCTGGGAGGGAAGAAAGGAATTGGCCTAACTTGAGTGCCCTAAGGACAAGGAAAAGACAACCAGAAGATTCATAAAAGGAGTCTGGAGAGCCAGACACAGGGAAAGGAAAGAGAAGACTCTGACTGAGAGCTCTGAAAGAAATTAGAGAGGTGATGGTTGGAGAAAGATCATAACTGCGCCAAGAGGAAGGCATGTCTGGAGCCAACAGAAAATGGAAGGGGGAATTGGAGAAGGCATGTTTGACAAAGGGAGAGGAATTTGAGATGCTAAAACACTGAAACAGGTTGTCTAGAGAGGTGGTAGATAGCCCATCCCTGGAAACATTCAAAGTCAGGGCTCTAAACAATCTGATTGTAGTGGAAGGTGTCTCTGCTTATTGCAGAGGCATTAGGCTAGATGAATTTTAAAGATCACTTCCAACTCAAACTATTCTGTGATCTGATGAATTTTATAATAGGGGCATGAAGAATGGGACTAGGAGTAGTCAGAGAAGGAGGCAAAGAACCATTTATCCCTATCTCAGATAGGTGGAGTTAGGAGATATCTCTGGCAAGAAACAAAGCTGCAAGAGAAAACTGGGATAAACTGAGTGAGAAGCCAGAGAAGAGGACAAAGCAAGAGGTAAATGAAGGTAAGGACTTGGAGTGGTAAATAATTGCTGGGGCAATGCAATGGTTAAAAGAGATTAACAAAACAGATGGACAAACTCCGAAACTCTGCAGTGTAATCCCAAAGTGTGTGGGCCCCACAAATATTCTGGCTGACATGCAGAGGCATTGCTGCACACACTCCAAAGAAAACTATCACACTAACTCCAACATTTACAAACAAAGAGCTGATTAAGTAGTTGATGAGTTTGACAATAGACTTCTGTTTGCTCTATGAGCATGTTGGAGTGAATACCCTCTATGTGGAATGATTTATGACTGAACTGTGGAGAGGAATGAAATGGAGTAAAACAATAATTGATTCAAAATTAGAAGATTGAATTATTTGAAAAGGTGTAGAACATGTGGAGGATACGACACTTGCTAAATGAAGAAAAAATAAGCTGTACATTATAACTATGGGGCTCTAAGTACAAAAGCACTACTTCTAACATTTCAAACCAGTGTTGGTGCTTTACATCAGCCATCTTTCCATCCTTCTCTCAAACTGCTTCATTAATTTTTATCTCCAGATTGATAGAACCTATTAATAAGCACCTGCCAGGGCTTTCTACACATTTGCAGTGTATCATGCAGGAGAAAAAAGAAAATCCAGTAGTTTATCCAAATCCAAAGCAAGAAATAAACAAAGCTGATGTGTATTTCCATTCATCTTATTAAACACTTAACAAAAATAATTTTCCATACTTACAAGCAAGTGATGCTCACAGAAACAAATGACATTATTCCTTCTGGGTTTGTTGTTTTGGTTTTGGTTTGTTGTTTTTGTTGGGGTTTTCTGGTTTTTGTTTAAGTTTTTTTGGAGTGGTTTTGTTGTTGTTTTTTGTTGTGTTGGTTTGGGGTTTTTTGGGAGGAAAGCTTCTTTTAGGGCTTGAATCTGTGGCAGAATTGAATTTTACACTTCCTTGGAAATCCTAAACTAGTGACTTTGAACTCCCAACTCAATTTCCAATAGCATGCCCTCAAAAATACGTTGAAGAATTATATTCATTCTTGCTCTGTCATCTGTTACAGTAATGTGCCCAGAGATGTTAGATCGATGTTAGATGACAAGGGCATATCAAAGAACATAGATATTATGCATTTCTTACAGAAGGTTTTGGGGGTTTTTGTGATCTGTGATAGCATACTACAGACCTCAAATGGTATAGCAGGTTATCTGGGAGGGGTTGTAGAAGGAGGACAGAGCTGGAATTGTAATAGCTGCCTGCAGGAAGTAAGGGAACTGGAAGATATTCACGTTGCTGTATGCACGTTAAATAGGAACATGATGCAAGATTTTCCAGCTCTACAGGGAGAGAGCAAAATATTATCACTTAAGTGAGCAACCTGATAGCAAGATTACCAAAAAAAAAAAAAAAAAAAAAAAAAAAAAAACGGTGAAATTGGCGCACAAAGCTGCTGGTTGTCAAAATAGCATTTATAGAGATACACTGGAGCAACTATGTTTCTTTATCCTGGATAAAAAGATAACAGGAATCCTATTGCATGTGCTATGTACTTACAATGTGCAAAGACTCCATATTTATTAGCTCTTCATTAGGAAAACTACTTATAAAGATGCTGCAATTGCATTAAATACACTCATTTCATTGCACCTTTTTCAACTGTATGGATCTAGAAACTTGTTTGTAGTAATGGCAGCAGGCTTTTTTCTACTCGATTGCTACCTTAATTGCACACTTTGCATTCTTTCTCCTTGTTATACATCCTGCATCTTTTCCTTACAATCTTAAGATTGATAATTTGATAAGGATAAATTAATCCAAGCTTTGTTTTAACCTTTCTCAGAAAGATATTACTCTGCTGAAGCTCACAATAGCTATTGGAATGCCTTTTGCATATTTTCCATCAATGAGAGATTAGTGTATGTTTCTACTTTTCCATTTTCAATCTGCACTGATAAGATCTAGGTACAGACAAACAATTATTTCTGTTATTTTATTCTTAGAGCAGGAAATTCAGCTTTCTAGTAGCTGGAGTCCCTCCAGGCTTCTAATTTGTCTGGTTCCTCATCACTACAATGTTTTGTGGTTAATTACAAGTTTCTCTTTATTGGTGTCCGTAATTAGTCTAGCTGTTGCCACCCTTACATCACATGCTGAGAGACACAAAATAGAACTCTGTATCTGTAAAACTAAACTATTTCTTTATGAAGACATCAATTAAAGAGGTTCTGCAGATGCAGCCAATATTTAAATGCAAACATGCAAACAGTTTGATTTCTGGATATCTAGAAGTAAACTCATTCCCCCTCAAACTCTTTTCTTTTCCATCTGCTTATGTGGAGGTTTTCTAACTCACAGAATTCTTGCAGTACCCCAAGCCATAGTGATGAGCTCAAGGCACCTGATGCACTGTAAGAATTTCATTCAATCATATTTCCAACATCTGCACATTCCTTCTGCAGCAATATCTTTCTTGGCAACTCTTAGTAGAGAAGCTTGTCTTGGAGACAGGCCATCACCAGCATTTTTACTCCCCCAATCTGATTTCAAATGTTTACTTCCAAAGTGCTGGTGGTTCAAAGATCACCAGTTCAATATGGTTGGTCTTGATCAAATTTCATAGAATCATAGGACCACAGAATACTCTGAGTTGGAAGGGACCCATAAGTCCAACTCCTGGCCCTGCACAGGACACCTCAAGAGTCACACCATGTGCCTGAGAGCATTGTCCAAATGCTTCTTGAACTCTGTCAGGCTTGGTGCTGTGACCACTGCACTGGGGAGCCTGTTCCAGTGCCCAAACACCCTCTGGGGGAAGAACTTCTTCCTAATATCTAGCCTAAACCTTCCCTGACACAGCTTGATGCCACTGTGTCCAGTCACTGGTCACCACAGAGAAGAGACCAGTGCCTGCCCCTCCTGTTCCACTCACAGGGAATTTGTAACTGCAATGAAGTCTTCCCTCAGTCTCCTCTTCTCCAGGCTGAACAAGTCAAGTGGCCTCAGCTGCTCCTTGTATGGCTTCCCCTCAAGGCCCTTTGCCATCTTCACACCCCTCCTTTGAACACTACACACTATGTTAAAAAATGCAGCTAAGTTGAAAAAGGAGCACTGTGCCACTTCGAGTCACACCATCCATATCTGTGTAGAACAGTCTTTGCAATATCATTTGCAATGTTGTCATAAATTTACGAAGCATTATATCATCAGCAAGGCTGCTACTTATCTGAAATAGAGACTGGTCCTCGCATAAAAATAACTAGTGTTGTCCTAGAAAAATTATGAACATCACGTTAATCACTTTGTCCATTCTTGAAATGGAGCAACACTCTATCAAGCATGTTTCATGAAATTAGTTCTAGTTGAAACTGAAGAAAGCTGCTCATTGAGACTGAAATGGCAAAAGGAATTCAAGTCAGATGCTTAATTATCCAAACTGGAGTTTGACCAAGATGTTGCTATTCTTGTGTCATGGGATAGCTCATGATAAAAAGCTGCTGTAACCTTGACTTCAATTTGAAGCTTCCTTCTTTATAGTTGGTCTCCACCAGGTGCCAGGAGGGTACAGCAGCTCTGTTCTTCCTCAGAGCAAAAGGTGCTGACTACTGACGTGCCAGAAGTAACTTTAGATCTTTACCTGTTTTTTGAATGTAGCTTATCTAGGTATTGAATAAGCCTGATATGGCTTGGTTTCATGACAGAAGACTCAGAGGTATTTCTGGCTAAAAAGTAACTCCAACTGAAACTGAAAAAAATGCTCAAATAAAAGTGTAAGACAAATTTTTCTTCATTGGTCCCTTAAAATCCCCACCCTCAGGACTAAAAATCAGAGATCAAATTAAAATTGTATACGATGCCAACATTTAGAAGTGTCTGATAAATTTAGAACTAAATTATCTATGTAATATTAATTCAGTCAAGAATATAGAAAAAAAGAATTAAAAACTTATTCAAAAGCTACTAATACAATGCCATTTGACTGACATTAGTAAACAAATTGAATGATTTTACAGAAGGAAGAGATCTAGATATTTAGATATAATATAGATATTTAATAATAATAAAGATATTTATTGAGTAGCAACCTATGACAAATAATGAAGGAAGGAATCTTGAGTATGTGTAATGTGATTAAGAGGAGATTAATATATTAAAAAAGATTTTTGAAAGCAGCTGGTGTCTTCAAGATGACCAAAAAAGCACTTAACAGTTATGGTAACACACTGAGACAGAACTGGGCTGGAAAGGAATTAAAAACCCATAAACAATTTCCCTGTTAATAAAGATTACATTTTCCAGTGTGAACTGTGCTTCTTAATTGAGACTGAATATTCCTTCATTATTCTAAAAATAAGGTTAACTGGAAATAGCACAAATACTGTAAAAGAAATGACAGATGTACAATAAGGAAAAGATGATAACAAGAATAAGCTTTACAAGAATTGCAATTCCAGTTAGAAATAAAAGAAGACATCTCCCTTTGTGTAAATGAAGACATCTTTAGCATTATAATTTCTGTCTGTCATAATCTACTGTAGTAAAATGAATGCAGTCCAGGAAATTGCAGCTTTGTAACTGCAGTCTTCATACATACATTTGCATGAGTGCTCTGTAGTGACAAGAATAGAATATATAGGATGAAAAGTTACTAAAAATAGACTTGTCTAGTCAGTGGCCAAATACTACCCGTTGCTTTTGGGAACAGAGGGTGTCGACGGGCAGAGGCTGTCAGTGCAGCAAGCATGACCCTTCCCATAGCCCTGGTTCTGTTCTCCCGCCTGTGTAGCTCTGCAGGTGGGAAGGAGTGGGTTGGAAGAACAACCTCTTTCTACAACATTAGCTGCTGTCAGCCTCCTAAGTCATCACTGAATAACATAATGTTCCTTGTCTGTGTTTTGCCAGTGGGAGAGTGACTTATCACACAACCATAATGGGATGAGCAGTGTTGATGGAACTAGGAGGTTAAATTCTTCTGCACAGAAGAGGTTCATATTTAATTCCTTGGCTCTGTAGATCTACTATCTAATCTCTTTAATATGGAAACAGCTCTTTCCCAAGTACAAATATGTATGGAATTTTATGACATTCCCATTGTCATGGTGCTTGTATACTTTTGCATGTGAATAAATTACAGACACATACATTAAAAGAAGAAAAAGAAGAAAAAAACCCCAACAACCCACAACCTCCCAACCTACTAACCATTCCAGAGGTTATCACATGATTGTGCATATCAATGTCAAGTCACAATCCTATCTGGAGCTGGAAATCTGTGTTAGGTTGCGGCATGGCACAAAGGACAGAACTGAGAAGTGTTTTCAAAAGCCTTGCCTATCTTTCAAAATATGCCCTCAAATACTACCCTGAATATTGTATCACAGTTATTATACTAGTTTATCCTGCATTACCTTACCCGAAACCACATATGCTAACCTATAGTTAGTTATTTTTATAACTGGTGCTAATTATTATATTCTGCATCTCATACCATACACAGTAATGTAATTACATTTCTCAGACTATCTACAATATAAAATTTTATCTTATCATAGGCTTGATCTTGCAGCACAGGATACCTTTGCAAATGAAAATCCTGAGAGGATTTTGCGTGCATTGTATATGGTGTTTCTCCTGTTTTAAAAAATGAGTCAGGTCTTGTATTCACTTACTGTGCCCTTTCTAATGTAGTGGATCTGAGACAAGGTAAGAATAAGCGCTTTTCCTTCTATTTTTATTCAATATACTTGCCATTAGGAAGAAACTTGGTTTAGCAAACAGTCCTTTGACTGGACTTGAGAAAAACTATATTCCAATCCTTACACTGTGAGTGAAAAATGTTGTGAATTTGCATAACCTATATAATGTCTGAACTTTTATTTTCATCTTTATCTCTCTTATATTGTAAAGGCTCAGGGTATTCCCTCTGTGTCTCCAAACAGCTTCTATTATAGTGGATTTAGACTTGCAGAGTCTAAGCATTATTATGAAAATTAAAATAATAGACAGATAAAAGTTTATTATTGAAGGCTATTTTTCCTTAAATATAACACAGAAAATTACAAAGTTACCTGAAAAAAGTCTGCACAAAACAAACAGCCTCCCTAAGGTATTTATTTTTTACACTTACTACTTATTAAAGAGGCAGGATTAACAAAATTGTAGTTGTTTATACTATTGATACACAAATATTTTTGCACTTGACAACAAGCTTCAACATTTTCAGTGGTCTGTCTCATGCTAAAGTAAATTCACTCTTTCATCTAGGGAAAATGGAAAAATAAAAAAATAATGAAGACGATAATTTCAAAATGAAGAAAAATAAAACTTGAGCATTACCAAGCTTTTCAAAAGGTCGCACTAAGCATGGGAAATCAACAAAGGTAGTAGAAGAAAATATGCTATACCCTATTAACTTTATGTTTCTGTTTAATGTAAGCCATGTGAGTAACCAATGTGCTGTCTTGCTCAGCCCTCATTTATTTGGTACAGAAGTTTATATGAAACAACATAACCCTGGGGCAGGACAGAGAGGTGATTTCATTCTGCAACACAGGTGAAGACACCTTGAGAAGATATCTGTAAGGCTATTCTCAGAGGTGTAGTTGTTTCATTTGCCTGTGTCATTTTCAAAGGTGCATATTATAACATTTTCAGTTCACCTGCACTTATGGAGGCACTTTCCATAGAGGCACATGCTTGGATTCTTAGACTGTATCATATAGACTTCAGTGTTGGGAACCTACGAGGTGCCTTGGCAGCACAAACAAGTATCACAGTATAGCAGGTGGTGGGTTTCCCCCGGCACGGTTACTGCGTTCCTTACCAGGGGGCAAGCTCTCCACCCTTCCCCCCTCCACGTGGGTCCCAGGGGACCGGGAACAGC
>JAWWEU010000081.1:128092211-128177547 GCA_035583155.1 Acropternis orthonyx | reverse complement strand
ATTCATATCACAGTAAAAGTTTCATTCTCTGCATTAGCATCCACGTTCCATTTATGACAAGAATCTTTCCATACTTTAAATAGTGTATTGTTACTACATCACAGTGCAAGGCTGAGGCATGCGCAGGGTGTCCTGTGACTCACCAGTCCAAGGAGCCTGGGGGCAAAGAGAGTAGAAAACTGATGTGCCCTGTGCTTGTGCTACAACACTGAACTCAAGTAGTGACCTGCCTTCTGGATAGTTCACTCACAAGCAGGGCTGCTCAGAGCAGAGCATCCTACACAGCAGAGAAGGAAGGATTTTCATAACAGGAAAACTGCACAGCAGTGTAATTAAACATGTATCATAAGGCATTTCTGTCCAGAGGAAAAAGATCGGTAAGAAAGCAGCAAGTTCTCACTGCCTAAATTATCTACAGCCTGGCATTTTCTGATGTTTGAATTCTTCCATTTAGAACTCAAGTAACATCTAAAGAAGATTTGTTACCAGCCAAGTGCATTGCCCTGTTTCCTGGTACAGCTTTTGGTACACTGTGGTGTTATTAGCTGCGCCCATCCAACTTCCCATGGATACTGCAGACAATGCTAGTGGTTCTATATGTCAGGATGAAATGTTTGAGTTGGAAAGTCCTATAGATCTTTGACTACCTTAAACACATGCACTCAAAATACTGAAAAACAGAGGCAGATTACTGAACTATTTTCTGAACTAATTTCTGCTATTTAGACTTTTTAGTAGCTCAGGTGACTAGGGTTTAAAGGACTCTGACAAATCAAGTCAAGGAGCTGGAGGAATGCTTATTTTTTTTTAATCCCAAATGGCTACTTATTTAGATGACTATCATATTTCCAAGACTGGGTCAGCATGCTGGGATGCTTAATAACAATAATTCCCAGCTTTATGTGTAGGCTTGAGCTGTCAGACTGTGTCATGACACAGTTTTCCCTGCCGGTCCCTAGGAGTGAACTTGAGGTTTACAGTCTTCTTCAGAGGCACAGAAGACCAGTTCAGTAGAGAAGGAGGTCCCATGCAATTTGCTGTAGTTGCAGCAGGATGCACTACACATTGGTGGAACTCAGTGCTGTCTAGCTGGCAGCTTTAACAATGTATAAAACCTCTTCTGTTCTTCCCCAGACAAGAAAAATGGTAAATAAACCTGGTTGCAAATGCCAAATCCTGCATTAGGACTCCAAAATAAAGCCTATGGCTCTGTACTTGTTGAAAACTGGGTCTGTGATAGCAAAATCATAGGCTAAAGATATAAACTGACTGGTAATATTTATGATCTACTTTTGACCTGCCAAAGTTATTCTCACAATACGTTATCAAGAAGGAGCTGGGGGCAAAAAACACCTTGAGCCTAAAAAATCCGCCCCCCCCCCCCCCCCGCCCCAAACTGTTAAGTATTGAAATGAGCTTGAGAGTTATTTTGAAGCTGACTGAACACTGAAAACTCAATCTAATTTACATTAACAATGTATCTTCCAGGTTAGATACTACATTTTCCCAAGGAAACCATAGTATTACTGCATTTCTTGCATGATGAAGACAGTTGGCATAACACAACCAGCTGCCTTACAGCACCTTACCACTTACATGATAACATCAGAATTTGTTCAAATTCAGAGTTTATTTCTGCAGGAAATAACAATGTTCAAAACCACAATTTTGTCCCAAATGAGAAAGAATGAACAATATTTAAAAACTTGTTTCAAAGCATTTTTTTTTCTTTTTTGGAAAACATTAAAATAGTCTCTGACAGTATTGTGTTTGCCATCACATTGCCATAGCTTATGAATTCCACATTATAGTTATTAAAGTAAAAATTATTCATTGAAATCTTATATTTTTGTAGAACAGTTTGATTTCCTAGAGTCAAATGTGAAAAATAGCTTCCGCAGAAAATTTTCAACATGATGCTAGAAATACTATTTTATTATAAATTGTATTAGGGAAGGAATATGACCAGCTTGTGAACACTCCGGGCATGATCTCATATTTACCCAGTTCTTAGGAAGACATCTGCCTTTCACTTAAGGAGTTTCAAGAAGTGGCTTGGTTCTGGGTAATCACACTGCGTGAGTGTGGGGTGGCCCGTGGCGGTCGCGTCCACTCGGGTACAGAGTAATGCTTATCCTCCGCTATTACTGCAGCCGGGCGGCCTCTGACCGACGGACAGTGGGAAGCACACCATACGCGGGCGAGGAACATCTGCTTTATATCAATATAGTCCGAAAAATTAACTAGGGCAGGCTGTTTTCCCTCTTTGCCGGAGACTTCCAGATGGTGCCCAAGCAGGCCGTCAAGCAGAAGGGTATTATTAAGTCCTTCCGTCCTGAGAGAGCTCAGTGACACCAGGGGAGAGACTTCCCAGCTGAGCAGATTTGACAACACGTCGATTCACCTCCACTCGTTTAGAGTGCCCCTAAAGGTTTAGCACCACTTTCACAGCTCGGTGAGTGCCGCCCGAGCCGGGCTGCATCCTCAGGCTCCTGGGAAAGGCGACTGGTTCCCCTTAAATCAGCTACAGCACTCCCTTGGTGCTGATGTCCATATCCACACAGGGCTTAAAAAACCCCAAACCAACCAACAGACCAGCCACTACCAAATAACTAAACAACCGAAAAAACCCAAACAAAACAGAAAAAAGCCCCACAACCTGACACAGGCACTTTATTTTGGAAACATCCATGTACAAAAGCAGGCTGTCTGTCCCTCCCGCAGACGCCGCCCCCGGCCCGTCCCACTCATTAGCGGTGCCGGGGCCCGGCCCAGCCCCCGCCCCGCTCCCATTCATTCCCAGCCCCTTCCTCTGCGCTCCTTCCAGGCGCCGCCGGTGGGTCCGGCCGCCTCCCCGCCGCGGGCAGGCCCTGCGCGCCGCAGCCATGGCCGCGCAGGGGGTGGACGAGCGCTCCCCTCTGCTCTCCGCGCCCGGCTCCGGCAATGTCACCCCGACCGCGCCGCCCTACCTGCCGGACAGCAGCCCCCGAGGTGAGCGGGGATGGCTGCGGGGCCGGCTGCGGGGGTGGGGGGTGGCGGCGGGGCCGGGCCGGGGCGCCCGCGGGGAACCCCCGCCCTGGGAGCAGGTAAGGGCGCAGGGCCGCGGTAGGCCGTGCGCTCCGGCCTCGGCAGGGAAAACACAAGGAATTAAAGTAATGGTTTGCAGGGTCAGAACAAGCCCGAACCGGTCTGCTTATTACAACTCGCTCGCATGCCGCAGCTTGCAGGGTGGTTGCTGGACTTGGGTTCCCCATTAATTAGGAGCGGCAGATCCTGAGCTGCGCCTGCGATCGCAGTGCCGCGGCCCAGCGGTGCCCAGCTGTGCCCGGCCCCTGGGCTGCCGGTCGGGTCGGAGTAACCCAGGGACTCGGTGCAGTGTGGTAGTCCGAAACCACCACGATGTCCTTGCAAACGCCTTTCAAGGCCATAGCTTGCTTTGGCTTTATTTTTAAAGCAAGTCAGATACTGTGGTTTCAAATCTGTAATCATGGCATAATTATATGGTATTATCTTTCTTGCACGGACTTAGGAAAATCATCTTATTGATCAATACTGAATATTTAATAAGCAGGTGAAAAGATTTTACTTTGGAAATGCAAATCAGGATGTTTACAAAGTACATTATTCGGGGGGGGGGGGGGAAGGGGTGGGCGGCCGGGGGTCCCCCGCGGGCAGCTACGCGCCCAGCGCGTCGGGGGGGGGTTTGGTTGGTTTTTGTGGGGTTTTTTTTTTTTTTTTTTTCAATTAAACATTTTAGAGCAGGCAATGAGGTGTGGAGAAAGCTGAAGGAATGAAGGCACAGTAAGATTAGAGTAGCTTTGCTAGCAGTAGCCTTCAAAATGTAAGATTCCAGTCCTTATCTCAATATCTCCAGTGTGTTGGATCTTTCTTAAGGATTTCTATGTAATATAGATTTATTACATGTATGTAACTAGAATGAGTGAGCATCTGTCTGTTTTGAGTAATATTAAATTCATGGAAAACTAGTCCTCTTTGTCTTGATATGAAAATGTATTTCAGTTAGGGCTGTAGCTGGTATTGCCTGTTTACTTTCATTTGAATTGGACAAAGGAATATTGGCCTGAAAAACAACACAGGTTGGGAGTTTTGTTTTGTTTATTTGGGTTTTTTCCTAATCAATTTGTGTAGAATTGGCATCATCTCCTAAGTTTAAAAAAAAATAAAAATCCAGAAATCCACCTGAGCTTAAATTCTAGTGTTTGATGTTTTTATTCTTAGTAGTCCTACTCCTATAACCATTACTTCTGTATACATTTCAATCCAGTTTCTTTAAAAGTCTTTATAGATGTGAGAAAGTAATGAAAGTGTATTAGATGAGTGAGTCTTGTTTGAGCCCAGGGTGAAACTCATGACCTGGTAAAGGAGCTGACCCCAAATGCTCACTTCAGTTGGTTCTGCTGTGCCTTCGGTGGGCATCTGTAACTCCTGGTAACTGCAGTGGGGTGTGGTGCTTGAGATAAGTGGCTTGTTCCCAGAAGTGAGGAGGAACCAACCACAGGGCTTTTTTAAATGTCAAAGACCTCTTGTCCAATTGGTCCATGAGCAAGCATACTAGGTAGCACTTCAAAACTGCTCTACAACACTTGTGAAAAGATAGGTGCAGAACAAAGTTTTGCAGAGCTGTGACATGGGCCCCATAGCTCTACTTCCCTGGCTCTGTTTTCATTTGTGAAAAGATCTATGCAAGCCAAACCACCTTTCTAGCTAACAGGCAGCCTTTATCTCTCTCTCCCTAGCACAGGTCTAGATGTATGGGGACGAAGCAGTCTTGTGGAAAGATGGGGTTTGCTTCCAAGCCACCTTCTGGAAGAGTTTCCTCATTTGATATCACCTGACTGGTGTAGAGTGGCAGAGCAAGGAGAAAGAAGCCCTTGGCACTCAAAACTACTACCTGAATGTACATTAATAGACTTATCCCTGTAATTAACTATTGTGCCCTATGTGTCATCCCGAGCTTTAAGTTTGAGAGGCCATCGTTTGAAAGTAGCTTTCTCTTCCCTTTTTGGGCTGCAGCTGTGACCCAGCTGACCCTTGTCAGTGTAAGATGGTAGGTGGTTGAATCCTGGTAATGGCTCAGTGTTTGTTCCTAATGGTGGAAGCAAGCAAGAAAAATCTTTTCAATGTGGAGGCAGGCCACAGTATTTAAGAAACTTTTCACATAGGCAAAGGGTGGGGCAGTCAGCTCTGCTCCCTCTATTAAGGTGGTTATTTGGTGCCTTGTTTTTAGTCTTGTTTTGTTTTGTTTTGTTAGGGTTTGGGATTTTTTTTGTAGGGTTTTTTATTTTAGGGTTTTTTTTTTTTCCCCCTCAGGATTTCTTAGTTTTTAACTACCTATCTCTGACATAGATCACTTAACTTTTTTCCTCACCCACACTATCCCAGGTCATGTCATGATAAAGAATTACTACTTCGCCCCCCTCCCCCCCCCCTCCCTAATTCAAATAAACAAAACAAACAAATTTCTGTTTGACCCAGGGAAGTTGCAAGTGGTTCTCTGTGGTTTTTCTGCCCTTCAAATACCAAGGCGAGAAGTGCATGAGCACCACAAGGAATTTCTCAGATTGAATATAGGAAATCTTCCCTTGCATTGCTCTTCTGTGGGGGTGAGGAAGGGGTCAGATGTACTGCATGGTAGGGTACTTTGCTAATCCTGCTGGACTAATTACTGTTCAATTTTTTTTGAAAGAAGAATTGATAGTATAGCTGTAAAATGGTATGTCAGCAGTAGGAAATTCAGTATCTCATTACATGTCTCCTAGTGTGTACATGAAACTTGGCTACAATCCAGTCATGTACAGCGTGACAGACCTTATGTACTGGTTTTAGATACTACAGTTAGCCTGAAATTCAAGCTGTCAAGAGGAAAAAAAAAAAAAGGTCATACCAAAGTATGTTAATGTGCTTTGAAACTTTTTTATTAAGGGGCAATGAGCAGCAAACTCTGAGACAATGCCTTTATTTTCCTTTTCACCACCATTTCCCCCAATATACCTTTCTTTAAACTTAATTTTGGTGGCTTTTGCTGGTTTTCTTTTTGGAGCTCTTCCAAATGCACATTTTCTTTAAGCACGAAGGTCACAGTGCCAAGATACCCCCGGCTTCTGCTCCATAGCAAATGTTCTTTGCTGCAGCACCACTCTGAAAAGCAGCCATTATTCACTTGCTATCTGATATTTGCTGAGCCAGCAGGACAGGAACAGCGAGGCTGCTTACCTGGAAGCCAAGAGGCTCCAGTGTGAGGCTGGAGAAGTGGCTGGCAGTGTCTGTAAGCGGCTCATGCACCTCAGTTAACCAGCTTTCAAACTCCTAAGAATTTTCGCTTAGAAATAGGGTATAGAAAATTATAAATGTCTAGAGGGGTATAGTTGCCAATTTTTAAAGTATTCCAAGATCCTGGAAAGCTGAAAGGCTGGGGACTGTGCATCTGTTTTTACTTTTCTGGTACCCTTCAAGATACTGTTTGCTTTTCCTTAGTACTGCTGCCCTGTTCCCAGCTGATACAGTTAAGAAGTCACACTTTAAATGGAGAGAACAAAGTCAAGGAGTTCTTCAACACAATTGTTGCTTTTCAGAAAAGCACCCTTAAAGCTGGGAGTGAACTGTGGGGGGGTATCATGACAGAGTTTGGTATGTGGTCTGCCGACCGTGCCTCTTGTGCTATGGCCACCTTTTCCCCAAGCCAGAACGTGTCAGCTGCTCCCTGCAGGAGCAGTTAAGCAGCCTGCTGACTGCCAAAAACTCCTTGCAGCACCCTTGACTTTGCCACTCGGGGCCAAAGACACTGCTGTTCCCATCATCCAAAGGTCTAACCTGGTTTCTACAATGATCTAGTAGGCTTGAGGTTGTTTCTGACTGTCACACTGTGTGTGGATTGGGGGTTTGTCTTCCGTGTGTTTGTTTTGTTTGTTAATATCTTGTAATATCTCCTGTCCTGCATGGGGCAGTCTTACTTAAAATAGGGTATCACAGGACTGCAAAATATTACTTTTTTTTTTTCTGAATGCTGCATTTTTTCAGAATGTAATTCTTCAGAAGCAAAAGAAATCACAACATTGTTACCTAATATTTTATAAGAATGCTGGTTTCTGTAGCTGGTATATCAAAGCTGGAGGTGTGAAGTTCACTTTCTCAAGTAATGGAGCATCAGTTTGTGTCATGGTTTCAGAATTGCATTGCTGCAAGTAAGTTAATTTTGTTTCCCATCTGAAATAATTCAAGTATGTTGGATGGGATTCTGAGACTTTAAACGTATCCAGCTTTCTCCTGCTGCCTCTGTGAGTTAAAATCAAGCACAGATCTGAGTCATTTGTAGACCAAGTGGCAAAGAGAGAGAGAGAGAGCACACTGAACAGCAATGCTGCTTCGAAGGTGTGTGATGACTTTTGGATCTGAAGGACAGACAGGGCTTCTTATATCCCTCCAGCTTTTGACATTCACTTTAAGATAGAGTGAAGGAGTGATGAGTGCTTTCTTACAGGCTTAAGTTTAATACTTGAGCTTGTCAGCTTTGATAGCAGCCTGTGATTTCACTCACCACCCTCCAGCAGATACTCGTCTGTTCGGTGCTGTTGGGAAACTGAAAGTGAGCTCATATCTCATTGCTGCTCTGAAGAATTTATTAGCTGCTCGGATGTAATTTTTAAAACGTTACTGAAATCCAAGGCTACAGAGTATTTAAAACTACTAGTATTAAAACCAACCAACTATGAACTACTGAATTTGCCTGTTTTGTACTTGCTTACCTGAAGAGCCCTGAACTTCTTGATGAAATACACGTTGGTGCTATTACCTGCCAATTAATTGTTATAATAAGCTTGTGAGAGATTGCTACGTTGAATTATTTTCATTCCATGGATTCTTAAACCTCGAAGGATCTCTAATATTTCCGCCCTGTTTCGTTGTGGGCTCAAGACTGGCAAAGCTGAAGTCTGCTCTTCCACAGAAGCCTGAGGCCGCTGTATGCTTCCTTGTGTTAGCCTGTCTTAATTGACTGAAGACCTTCTTTTTTTATCCATACTTAGGCTCTTGGACAAGAAAAGTATCTGGAACCCTTAAAAACAGAAACTCTCAGCCTTCAGTTCATCTTTTTTTTTTTTTCCTTCAAGATAGGATAAATTTGCTGTTATTGCACTCAAAAAAGCACTTCATGCCACTTCCCATCCAAGACCTGTTTTTTTTCACAGGACTGTTCTGTGTTTTTACCTGTAGTACTTGTTACTATATGATAAACACTTTTCTATGTTCCAGTCTTTTCAGATGTTTGTGTCACTCCTCTGCCTACCTGTGTCTTATTTTCTGGGGGTTTTTTTTCTTCAAAAGCCAGTCTCTGGTTGCTACTAATCTGTAATAGGTTTGTGGTTTCTTTGAGGTTTTTTTCCCCCCTGTGATTTGTAAAGACTCTGAGAAGTTGGTATGAAAATAAAAGTTGCATAGATAAGTGTTTTGTTAGATCCTCGTTTCTGGGGTGATTTGCTGTGTTGCTGTTTTCGTGTTGCTGGTTTGCTTGACATACAGCTGTGGGTGATGTTTGTGTACACAGAAGCTGTGGAGAAGGGGATTGCAAATTTAGGTTTGTCTTTTGTTTATGCTAATCATTAACTTCGAGTTGTTTGGGATTTTTAAAATATTTTTCTTTTTTGAGACTGTGACTTAAAGACAAAATTTGCTGAAAGTGTTTTAGGATCCTCTGGTGTTTCAGCTGAGATTTCCTTGTCTCTTGCAGCAGAACTTCCTCCTCCATACACTGCCATTGCAAGTCCAGATGCCAGCGGTGTTCCGGTAATAAACTGCCGCGTGTGCCAGTCACTAATCAATCTGGACGGCAAACTACACCAACACGTGGTTAAGTGCACAGTTTGCAATGAAGCTACGGTAAAATGGATTTTTAGCCTTTTCTTTTTGTGGAGGGAATTGGGGGGGAGGCTGAAGTATGTGGTCGGTGGAATTCCTGTGCTCACCTACAAAGGGTGAGTCCCTTCCTGCCATCCCTGCAGAGGACCTGTCAGCCCAGCTGACTGCTGGTGTAGCTGGCGTGCAAGCTCAAGGGTTGCTGGCACAGGGATGGTTGTAAGCAGTTAGCATAAATCTTGGTGCGCTTGAACTGGCTGTTCAGGATGTCTCCTGAGGAGGACAGAAAGCAGAGATGTCATTTAAGTAATTACTCTTCTGTAAAGAAGGATGAAATTGGTTTTGATGGGATGAAGAGAAATGAAGAATTGACTTATTCTAAGAGCGGGAGAAAAAAAGTAACTACGCCACACCTCTCCCTGGATGGGTGGCTTCCTCCTGCTGTACTATTCAGTCAATTGGTGAGCTTGCTAACAGACCGCAATACAAAAGTTTTGAAATACGCAAGTCATAGGTTCTTTTTCAGTGATGCCAGAGCTATTTGTTTCTCCTCTTCCTTTCTTAATTCAAGTGTTCACTATTTGGCTCCTGCTTCTCTTTTTTTTCCCCTCCTGCCAGTTTTAGTTTTGGGATCTGATATTGCAATGCTCCACAGCTCCTAGAAGAATTTGTATGAAAAAAAACAAGATTGGATTTATTACATGAAAAGAACTTTATATCCAGAAGACAGGAAGCCTTAAAACTGCAGGAAAACTTTTTTTTTTTTCCCACTTGAAAGAAAGAGCAGAGAACTTGCCATGGATAGTGACTTTCCCTGCAGATATATAATGTTTCAAGCCAAAGTATCTTGGAGCTTTTGATTTGCTGTATGAAAGGGACACTGCAACTTGACTCCCAGGTTGGAGAAAGATAATTTCAGTACAGTTTAAAATAAGAGTTCAGTGGTGTCTACATGTTCTCTTAGTGACTGAGAACCAGATTCTTTCACTGTTGAATGCAGCCATTGTACCAGGCAAGGAGACTTGTTTAATGTTTTGACTTTTTTTTTTTTTTTTCAAATAAACCACTCCTTAAGTTCACATTAAAAAAAAAAAACAAACAAAACCACAAAAAACAAAACTGAACCAAAGCCTTGAATTGTCATTAAAAATATGACTAAATATGACTAAAATATGCATTTTTTTTCTATAAGTTTGCAGAGTTTCTTGTTTGTTCTATTGAGGAAATTTTTATTTCTTTGTCCAGGAAGAGAGATGACACTTTTAATTTTGTCTTGACTGTGAATTTTTCTCTGTAAGAGGAGCTGTAGTTCTCTGTTAGCAAGAACTTGTCACTGAATTTGTTCTGCTTTGTCATACTGTTATGTGGAAGAAAGTGTATTGCCATGACTTCTGATGTGTGTTCTCTGGTGGTTGTGTTGATTTTTTTTCTTGTTTAGCCAATCAAAAACCCTCCTTCAGGGAAGAAGTATGTTAGATGTCAGTGTAACTGTCTCCTTATCTGTAAGGATACCTCTCGGAAAATAGGCTGTCCAAGACCAAACTGGTAAGAATAAAATACTCTTAAGTGCCTTGTGATAGTTTTCTTGAAAGCAACAATTCTTTGTGTTGAGTATTTAAAACTAAAAGAAGTTCAAGCCTGGGCCTCTGCACATGGACACTTAACAGAGCATTACTGAATTACTAGAGACACAGGTAGTACTAGTGTCAATTCTGACTGGTTTTTTTTTTTAAGATGAAAGAGGAAAAAAGTTTCTTCTTTTTCTGTTTAGTATTAGTCTCAGATATGTGTGTCCTATTTTATCTACTTCATAAGGAAAAAATAATACAAAGAACAACAGAGAAGAAAACCCATTTCTTGTTTCTGGGACTTAATATTCACAATTTCTTGCAGACTTAATTGTTGTAAACACACAGGATGCTCACTTTGCCTAGTTCAAAGTAGGGACTTCAGAATGAAGTGGAAGAGGAGGCTGTGAGGTTGGCTTCAGTCCTCTTGTCCCTCCTGTTTATGCTGTTTATGCTGAGTTTTCATTCTCTTCTCAACTCTTCACTTTTGGTGTTTAAAGATCCCACTGAGGCAGGAGTAGTTTGATTGTATGTGGTACAGCTCTAACAGGTGGAGATGAAGGCTAAGTCTGCAGATACATGAGTGGAAAGTCTACCACACCAAGTGCCCTAGTCACCAGTCTATTGGCTGTTCTGATTTTGAAACAATTTGAGACTTGTGGGATTTTTTTTTCACTAATGTGGTGTTGGGAAGGACTTCAAAACATTCCAAACACTTTCTCAGGGCGTGAGAATGTTCGTGGGATACTTTGGTTATAATATATCACATGGTTGGTAACTAAACTGAATCAGAAGCTCCCTAATTTTATTAAAATAATCTCAAAAGCATGTATCTCAGCAGTTTCCCTAGGATAGTCTATGTATTTGTCTTGCTAGAAACTGGACAAAATTGATGCACTTTGGAGGAGAGAGTTGGAAGTATGCCCTAAATGGAAGACTCCAGATTGAAGGGATTTCATCCAGAATACAATTTTGGTTGTATATGGAGAGAGATGCAGTGCAAATTAAATAATGCTTTAATTTTCGTCTTCACTTTTGCATGCTAGGAAGTCTCATCCTCATTCTGTTTTTAGTTGGTTAATTTGGGTACTGTAATTTTGGACCAACAAATTGTATAATTAAACTGGAAACATGTTAAACATAAAAACAAATACTTACAAACTGTTTTTTAGAGTAAATTGATTGCATTGAGTCAACCTTGAGTGGTTTTCTTTTTTAGTTTACTCAATTTGAATGGAATTTTTACTGTACAAATGTGGATCTGCTGCTTATATTGACATGGTTTTCAGTAGTGTGGGAAGGAGAAGTAGGTTCGGGAAGACTGGGTATTCTTTCTACATGTTTCACATAGGTATGTTACATTTCAATTCATGGGCTTAGTCTGGATATTAAGATCTAATTTTCCTGATGAGTGTTTCTGCCATATGCTGGCAAGTCTTCAATCTCTACAGGGTTCAGGCTTGCATGGCTGATCTTGGGGTGAAAGAAAACATTTTTAAAACTGAAAAGGAAATCACTTTGGAGGGAGACCAAAACTGGGTGCATCAGCTGTTTAACAAGCAGATTATTGTTTAAGAGTGTAAAAATATTTGGTAGCAAGTTGCTTAAATTGCTAATTGCTTAAATGCATCGTTCTTCTCTCTTGCTAGCTTAATTACATGTGCATCTAATGTTCTTAACACAGTAGACGCATCATTACTCTTGGTCCAGTAATGCTGATCCCAGAAGAGCAGCCAGCTCAGCCTGCCTTGCCAGTTCAACCAGATGGAACTAGAGTGGTGTGTGGGCACTGTGGAAATACGTTCCTTGTAAGTAAAGCACCAGATTCTGCTTCTCACCTCATTGTGCTATCCCTCAAGGTGTTTGTTGTAAGCACTTTTAAGGAGTGTATTGCCTCACACTCTGGCATCAGTGAGGAACTAAAACTTCTTCTGTCTTCATATTGCTATGGATGTATGGTCTGTATTTGGTTATCTTTACAAGTGTCTCAAGAAACCTTAACAGTCTTCCTGTACACAAATAGATAAAGCCCAAAGTCTGTCTTAGTGCTTAGTGATGTGAGAGTGGACAGTGCTGGAAAAGGAAGTTATGCTTCCAGGTTCTGTTAAGTCTTGCAGTGGTGACTGTGTGTTCTGCAGTGGCTAAGAGCAGTTCTGTCACTTCTGTATGGACCCCTGAAAGCTGTTTATGGCACTTGCCACTGGCATATCTGTCAGTTGTTATGGAACTGGAGGTTTTGGGTTTTATGTGAGGCTCACAGTTGATCCTGTTTCTGTAGTGGAAGGATGCAAGAATACTCTTCTATTGTTGAACTGTTTGCAGCCTTCTAAATGGGTAAGAGGCTGCCATGCTTGAACTTTGATTGCAGCACACAAGTAAGTTAGCTTTAGCTTCATCACTCAGCAGTTCTTGAATCTCTGTCAGGCTTGTGAAGTACTACACCTGAAGGAACCACGTAGTCATGAGAGTGGTGTTACATTGCTGAAATAGAGGATTATAAGATACATAAAGACCAGAGGGTACTCAAGGGAAAAGGAAGCTTAGGGAATGGCACTCCGTATTTGCTTGTACCAGCAGGGAGAGAAGGGTTCGCTTGTAATGGGCTCTATAAAGGAGTAGACTTCTGCCTTCAAATGTTTACTTCAGGTTTATTGATCAGTGAGGTGCTTTTGTGGCATAAGCCCAGCCAGAAGTAATTATCCTGCAGCTGCTTGTTCACTGCAAACACCACCCAGCCCCCCAGCCAGGGTGAGTAGGAGAATTGGAAAAAAGGCAAAACTTGTGGGTTGAGATAAAAACAATTCAGTGATTGAAACAAAACAGAAAACCCCAATACTACTAATCATGACAACAATAACAATAGTAATGAAAAGAGAGAGAAGAATAAAACCCAGGAGGAACAAGTGGTGCTCAATACAGCTGTTCACCACCTGCTGATCAATGCCTGGCCAGTCTCTCAGCCGAAATCAGGGTCTCTTAGCCAGCTCCCCCCAAGTTATATACCCAGCGTGATGTTCTGTGGTGTGGAATATCCCTTTGGCCAGTTCAGCTCAGCTGTCCTGGCTGTGCTCTCAAGCTCTTTGTGCACTTGTTTGCTGGCAGAGCATGAGAAACTGAAAAGTCCTTGACTTAAGGTAAACACAACTTAGCAACAACTAAAACATTCACTTTGTTACCAACATTGTTACTGAATCCAAAACACAGCACTGTACCAGCTAGCTGCTGAGAAGAAAATTGACAATCCCAGCTGAAACCAGGACAGGTGTGCTGTAGTAGTTTAACTACTACATTAGGTGATGAATGCAGGAAGCAGGAAATGGCTCTTACACTTTCATTTTTTATTTTTTCAAGGGAAATTAGAAATCTCATTATGTATTTACAATTAATATGCTAACTGAAGAGCCATTAGAGAGATGCTTGACAAATATTCTATCTAGTAATTCTGCCTATATATTGAAAAATATATATATCTCTCGGAAGTCTTGCTGAAGAGCAGAAGTCAGTAACTGAAGATAGCTGAAGTGGGTTTTCTGCTCCCTTTTTTTTTTTTTTTTTTTTAATCTTTGGGGACTTTCATAAGCATGGGAGTTGTACTTGCGTTTATCCCCTATTTGCTTTATATAAGTACAGCCTAAATTAACTTTTTACTTAACACTGTGAAGTACTTAGGTGAACATAAGGGAAAAAACTCAAACCCATAAAGGCTGTTTTTCCCCATGACTACTAGTTTATGCCTTAAAAGACTAAGTTTTCTATTTTGGGATTTGTGCATGTGACTTCAGATTTAATGGTTGCTTTAGGGAACTGCAACATTTTGAACCTCATAGTTCTATCTATCTGCCAATAAGACCAAGTAGTCACTTCACGGTACATTGAAAAGAAAATTTCTGAATCATTAGAAATAGGAGGTTTGGTATTCTTTTATGCTGAGTTACCAAGAAACAGTCTTTTTTCTTCTCACTTCGTACAGGTTTCCCACGCGACTTTTGCTTCTTTTGCTGTAATGAAGTCTGAGATTGTCCAAATAAAATTTTTAGTTAAGAAAAAAATCAGGAAATTGCTTGCATTTGAGAGTGAGCAGAGAAGCAAAAAAACCCCAAAAAAACAAGTGTTTTAGCCAGCCTGGAAACCCAGCTTCTGAGTTGGTATTTCTGCCATTTGTTATCTCCACATTGTAAAGAAAACATGTAACGCTAGATGCATCTCTCAGCAACTCAGTAGGTTATCCCTTTTACTTGGCAGTTAAAAAAATAAAATAGACAAGCAAAGCTAGAATCCCTGGGGTGGGAAAGTCAAATTGCCTTTTGCATGTTCTGTGTTCTTTTAAGAGTATCAAATTGTTTACCACTTCCCAAGATTTATTTTTTCCATATGAAAGCATAAGTATGGGCTGTGCTTTTGTTGCCTCTACACGTGTTGGGGGTGTTTTTACCACTCATGAAAAGCATACTCCGTGCTATGAAGTACCTTAAGCTTTCTCTGTTTTTTCTGTCAGGCTTAGTACTGAAGTGACACTGTAGCTGAACTATCAATAGTTATTCACATTTTGTTAATGAGATCTTTCTTTCCCTTGGTAACCTGATAGAAGTCTTTTCTGTGTTAAGATTTCCACTGTTTCTGGCAGATTTGGAGTTCAGACAAGTGGAAAAAAGGGAGGAGCAGAAAAGGAGAGCAGGACAAGGGTTTAACTATGTTGCAAAATCACAATTTGATCTGATTTGGGCTTTTTTGAGTGCTTCTGGACTTGTGCTGTGACAGTTCCTGTTTCTGCCAGCAGTAAGTCGTCCCTGCAACGCCCCCCCCAAGGGACCTCTGCCTGTGATAGTCTGTGGCTGTCAGGCTGAGTTGCCTTTGGACATGGTGGTGGGTGAGGGTGGGCTGTCCCTGTGTTGTCCCCCTCTCTGCCATCTTCCTCCTACTGTCCTGCTTTTGGAGAGACCTCAAGGACAAGAAGCCAGGAGCAAGCTAGGGAAGCCACAGGCTGTAGGCTAAGCACTGTGATTTGTCAGTTGTTGTTTTTGTTTTGGTTTTTTTTTTTTTAACTAATCAAATATGAAAATTATTTCTTCTGAAATAATTGAATAGAAAACCCTTTAAACTTTTCAGAAAACTTAGACATGTTTTAACCTGCAGAAATGTTTTGCTTTCCCAAAGGACCTGAAGGGTGTGGAAGGGAAGCTTCTTTTGCAGAAGCAGCTGTATGTAGGACTCTGTGTGTGAGCATATTTTTTCTCCTTCTCTGCCCCGCCCCCCCCCCTCCTTTATCTTACATTAAATGCACTGAGAACTATTTTAGGCTCAGAAGGAAAACAAGTTTGATATATTCTTCTAGTAACTCAGTGCATGAATGTCTGGTTTTGTCCACAGCTGAAATGTTGAAGAGCTCTTGAATCCCTCTCTCTCCTCATTTGTGTTTCAGTACATCCAAACAGGGATTTGGGCTATCATTTATTCTATTGTTTCAATTAGAAAAATATAGTTTGTATTGTCAGCAGAGAGCTAAATTTCATGTTTCTGTAACTTGAATCTTTCTTAACAACTTGAATCAATATTAGGTACTTCAAAGCACTCTGGAATATGTGTAAAAAATACCAGCTTAAGCATGATTTTAGGTAAATTATTTTAACCAAACCCACCAAAGCTCCATGAATTACAGTGTACATGAACACCAACCTTTCTTCATTGCTAATGTGATCTGAATTCTTGAAGTTTGAATGTCTTGTCACATTTTTGCTCTTTTTTTCTGCAAATATTTCTGGTATGTGCAGAAGGCATCATAACTGTTAGTGGTTCTGGTACTTTCAGATAACTCTTTCTGAAAACAGGTTATCGCTGCCTTTTCCAACTGTATTTGAAGCCCAAGTGCATTTGAGTTTGTAGCCATTAATAATTAGGGCTAATAGTTAGAATCTTAAGTAAAATCCTAGAAAGACCATTAGTGAGTAAATTTGGAAATGGAGTAGTTTACACTGTGATAAAACCAGTATACAAAATTGAAGGTGAATTAGAAACAGGTAAAATATAAGTCCTTGATTTAGACTACCTTCTGTTTTTGGAATTGCAGTTTCAAAAGCTGAAATAACTGGTCTGATGAGACCTATCTCCATCCCCATCATTGACAATTGCATCCTACTCCACTTTCACTGTGTACAGTACTAAGGGAAATTGAGTAGGTTTTTGACAGGGATGCAGGTGAATATCTAACTTGCTTCTCTGCCAGGAATGTGGAAGCAGAATTAATGCTTCTAAAACGCTTTGCTGGTGTGGGGAGTATTACAGAAGTCTTACTAAGGGATAAAATAGAACTATGCTAGATCAGTTTGGCCAAGTCTTCTAAACAAATAATACCAGTTGTTCTTTAAATGTGTACTTGGATACTTCAGAAACAGGAAAAAACGGATGGATTTCTTTTTAGTGGGGAATTATCCCCAAGTAAATAAAACTGAGGCAGACCTTCAAGAGGCAGGAAAATGTACTCTATACTATTATATTTAAATACTACAGATTTAACCTTGCTCACAGCAAAATCTGCTGATACTGGCAAGGCATGAGGAGACACATCCTCTTTCTTTGCACATAAAATCCTATTTTTTTTCTCAGTGTTTAAATGGTGCTGTGCTGTAGGCTGCTCCTGTTTTCCATAAAAGGAAGGGCTGTGGTTTTTGATCTGTGGTTATAACACTGTTCACTTCAGTAGGCCGACTTCAGATTTCTCACAGAGATAAGGCGGATCCTAATGGAGGTGAGCCACTGGTGATCTGCACTGTGGCTTCTTCCCCTGCTATTAACTTGGAGTGTCACTTTTGCATAAATCCAGAAGGGAGGGAAGAGGAGAACTGTATTTCACCAGAAAAACTGCAAACTAACCTCCAGCTGAGAAAAGCAAGAGAAGAGAGCTGCAATTAAAATATATCTGTTTACAGGGTGAAGAACAATAACCTTATCAGCTTGATAAAGGCAAATGTGTTTAAAATGTTTAATACTTGTGTTATCATGGAATGAAATTTAACAGAACCTGCTGTTTTTAAATGGGTGTATACCCTGGTTGAGATAGTTCTAGGCATTACTTTCACTAAGACTGCTTGCCATGTAGGTTCTAGTCTGCATGGAAGGTTGTGACCACACCATGTAAAGTTTTACATATCATCTTTTTAAAAGTCATTTACGCCAATAACGTTCTCCTCTGTTTTATTGGTATATAAAAGTTACATATCTACTTTCTAAAATATTCTTTAGCTAATCTTTCTGTGTACCCATAACTTAGTTTTCACAAATGATGCAAGGATTGGGGAAAGATGGGAAAAAGCTTCTATCTGTAATTGTGCCAAAGAAAACACACTTATTTTGATTCAGAGCATATTCATAGTTGTTAAGTAAGAGAAGAAAACATATTAATATTATAATGTTGCACATACTATGCCTGTGGATGCAACCACATTACGTCAAGCGAATTTTGTAATACTAAGGCAAGTCATGGGAAATGTTCACATGGAAATCCCAATCTTATGTTGCCACTGACAAAAGGGCATCCCATTTATGGAAGAAAGCAAGAAACAAGTCAAAGGAAGTCTGAGAAGCAAAATGTTTTCATAGTGACATGTAGGTTGAAATGCAAAAAATATTTTCTCAGGTCAATTTTTCAACCTTTTTTTCTTTTTACAGTGGATGGAACTGAGGTTTAACACACTAGCAAAATGCCCACACTGCAAAAAAATGTAAGTTCTCTGAAAGCAAAGTTATGTAAACTACTGTGAAGTTGCCAGTGTTTCTGCTTTAAAGGTCTTTGGAGTAAAATGTGTCAGCTGTGCTGATTATTTTGCCATGCTCATCTGAACTTCAAGGCTAAAGTGCATGTTGAGTGCACATGAATTCTCCACTCTTTAAGCACAAATCAGTAACTTCGACAAACCCAACCTGCCTTTATGAAAATGCTCTGATTGAAATGATAGAGACAAAAATAAGCTGCTAACAATAGACAGGAATGGGTTGCTAAAATTAACAACTTATGTCCTTGAAATTTTACATCTTCATGCAGCAGTAATCAGATGTCATCTTTAAATGCAGAACTTGATTTGTGTTATTTTAAAAGGAGGAAAATAATTTGAAAGAGGTTTTAGTGATATTATAAACTCAACAACGATGTGTTAGCTTCTCGATGTGTTAGCTTGTTTAATGTTTATGAATTACTGTGGAATAATTTGTTCATTCATTTGTTATTCAATAAGCATAAGAAAAATTAGAATACAAGAGCTGTAAGAGTTTGTTTTGGTTTGTTTGGGGCTCTCTTTTTGCGTATTTGGCCTTTATTTGAGGTCAGGAATACTTAGTTTGAATTGTTATTAAAAACTATACTACTAGCATACTTGAAATTTGTATAGAATCTCAACCACAGGATGTGAAATAAGACTAAAGTACTACTTCAGAAATATTGCATCCTGCTGATGTATTTAAATATTTGTCTTCCTTTGACAGGCAAGTGTGACTTCCAGTTAAAGAGCAAATGTGTTTTCCACTGAGAATAGAGAACCACAGCTGTGTTGCTTGTTGTAGGACAACTAACAGGTCCCTTAGGAAGCAGAAGGCTTAGGGTAAATGTACTGTTAGGTGTGGGCATGGCATGGCCTTCAACAGTGATTGAAATCTTTTTATTGGAGTATTTGACAGAGAATTCAGTCTACTGCTGTGTTTAACCTCAGGGGTGTGACTGATCTCGTGTGTAGTAGTGGCTATGTTCTAGTTTACTTAGGTCAAATAAACTGTCTTGATGAGATGCTGCTTTGCAGGCGTGTTTGTACTGACTGTAGTTGCATTAAGTCTGTTCAGTCCTGGGGGAGGGGCTGGTCTTTTACTGTTTGGTTTGTTTTCAAACTAATTGCAATTATGTTTTATATTTTATCATGTCACTCTTGTTAGCTGACCTCAGCTTTTTTTCTTGACTCTCCTTAGGTACAAAACTACTTCCTGTTTAATCTTAAAAAAACAAAGCAAAAAAAAAAAAAACCCAACCAAACCCAGCAAAAAACAACCAAATAAAAAATCAACCCCAACAATAACAGCAGCAATAGAAACCACACTCCAGGCAACAGTCCAGAATTCAAGCATGTGATCTTTTGGTCTCTCTTCTCTTGGTTAATGTTATTTGTACTTTAAATTGCAACTAGAGTCTAAGGTTTTCTTAGTATTTCTGTCTATAAAGTAGAAAGCATGCTATCTGTATGTACAAATTGAGAGCCTCTCTGCAGTGCAATTGGTGATAATTACAGCTTGCATGGCAACTGTATTGCAGAATGCAAAACTAATTCTAACAAGTGGGCATGTCCGTCCTTGTGCTGAGGATGCAAACTCTGGAATATTGTAATTTAGCTTTGAGCTGCTTGGTGTTTCCCTGCATTTGAGATGGTCAGGAGTTCCACACTTCCAGCAACGTAAACATTTCTAGTACTTGGATTTAGTGCACAGCATAGGTGAGACAGGCCTTTGAGTCGTGATGATGGAATAAATAACTGCAGTGACCTGCTTTCTCTCAGGTCTTTGTCAGAGGTCATTGTAGCCAACTAGTTAGAAGGGAATGTGGGACTCTTTATTTCAGCTTATTAATGCAAAACTTCTTTCATTAGTAGCTGAGTAGTCAGATGCAAAACTATTCATTCCTTCTGTTGACTCAGTTGATGATTGTCACTGAAAAAACAATAGTGTAGACTGAGGCAGAAGGCACCTTGAATCACTGCAACAGTTTGTCAGGGAGACATCAGCGGAGACTTTTAGATCTCAATTTACATAATTTTGTTTCAAGTGTTTTTAAAAGTGCAGTGAATCTCTGCAGATTCTTTGTGACCTATTTGGTTGATGGAGAGTAAATCTTAAGATTGTCTTTTAAAACTGCAGGGAAGATCAGAAGTTATGTGAAAAGGTCAATAATGAAACAATGTTCAGGGAAAAATAAAATGATCATGCCTCAGAGTACATAAACAAAGAAACCTTTCATATCTTGACATTGGGGGAAATAGGACCTTCTTTGTTTTTAATCCCATCTATGTGCTACCATTGTGGTTACAAATTTACTGTTTTATGACAGTTTTTTTTGTCTTGCAAAATAACTTGGGAAGTATGGGAAATTATTGTGATGCAGAGAATGAAGTCATTTATTTGGCAAGTGATCAAATCTCTTTGGAAGTGGACTATAAACCTGTCATGTCAGTATGGGTGAGCTGTTTCCAGAAGCCCTAGTGACATTAAGTGGTTCTGCCTGTCACAGGCCCTTAGTTGCATGTTATCCACTGCTTTGGGGCACCAAATGTAGCTAATGAGGAAATTGTCATGATGCAGTTTTATTTTATAGTGACACCTGGGAATGTGAGAGAAACTGGTTTTTTTTTAACTGATTTAGTGTTCTTTTGTATTTCAAAATACCAGATGTTTCTCAGGCAAAGGGGTGAGAAATTCAAGGAAGGCTTCTGGTACTTTTGTTTAATGATGGAGAAGAAGCAGGAACTCGTTTGTTTTTTGGTTTGGTTTGTTTGGTTGGTTTTTTTGTTGCTTTTGTTTTGTTTGTTTGTTTGTCTGCTGTTCTCTTTCCTGAGCTGTATATTAAATCATCTAGAAACTTCAGGATCATAAATTCAGTTACTAGAAAGAGAATTGAATGCTCCAATTTATTATTTCAGAATGCCAAATCTTTTTTCATTTAGAACCTACTTGTTTTACTTCATAAGGTCTGACAAAACCATGAACCCTAATGAATTTATAACACCTTTGCCTCATAAAGTCTACAGGACTTTTAGGAAAGAGAGACATGTTGGAACCCCATCACTACTGTGGAGGCTAGTTTCAGCAGTGCTGTTCATCTTCAAAATACTGGCATTTTGATTTTCTTCTTAAAAACGCCTCTGAAAGCATACCTGAAATCCTGGCCGTAATTCCTATTATTTGGAGCACAAGAGACCCAGCATTCTTTCCTGTGCTACTTTTCATAGTCTTTGTCCCTTATGGTGGTTTTCCCCTCTTCTAATTACTACCTGATGCTAAATTGGCTCTGGTGTCTTTTCTATCTGCTGCTGATGCCCAAAGGTCTGGCAGGTGCCTTTGTTTCCTCAGCAGCAGCTCAGAAAGAAAGAACCGCTGCCTTCTGGGTAGCTCTGTAGTGAGCTCCCTCTCCCACAATGAAACTAATTGGCTGCTTCTGTGATATGAAAATGTTCTTTTGATCCCAGATTTTCAAGTGTGCTTGTCAAAGTTGTTGGAGTTCCTAGGTTTTGAGGTAGACTTTTGGCTTTCTTTATTGTAAGTTAGTTTGGGGTTTTCATGTGTAATTTGGGGTGGGTAGAGGGAAACCTCACTATTTAGAGTGGGCCAGTGGCTAGTATTACTGTCAAGAGGTGGAAAATGAATTACAATTTATTTGGATTGTTAAATAGTCCCTAGTCTCTTATGTGACTATAGAAACTTAATATATTTATATCATTGATTTCCATGGAAAGAGAAAGGCAGCTAAATTGAGTCATTCTTTACATTTCCTTTTTGTGGTATTCGAGGTGATGGTTTCTCCTCCAGCCTTACTGACTGGATAGGAGGAGACAAAGCTTGAGAGACAAAGGGATGGAAAATACACACAAACACCTGCAATGTTACGATTACAAAACAAGATTGTAAGTCAGCTCTGAAACTGAAGGTCTCTTTCCCAGAACGAACTTTGTGTGAAATACACAGCACAGTAAATATCATGCATGTTTTAGGTGTATTGAACATGACATTTCTGCCAGCTAATCCTACGGTATCCTGCTCCCTAAGAGAATTAACTTTCTGAGTACATAGCCAGGAAATCCTGCAAAGGAGGGAACCTAAGGTCAGTTTGGCAAGCGTCTCCTCACTTTCCCATTTTATAAAACTTTTTTGTTTGATTTTTTCTTCATAACTTGGAATTGGACAACCTATGCCTTTTCTAGAATGGCTGTAGGGTGGCCTTGGTGGGAGTATGTAGAGGTGTGTGTGTGTGAGAGGACTGTAAGGTACCATTATTTCCCCAGCTGGGAGTTCTCCCACACTGATCATACCACACATGTCCCCAGTCCCATCCCACATATATATTGTAACATTTTTGTTAAAAATAATTTCCCTATGGAAATCAATGAACAGAACTGTTTTGGGCCTGTTCCCTGCTCTTCTGGAAATGACTTATGAGTGGTCACTGTATTTCAACCCTTGCCTTGCAAGATGAAGCTCAGTGTGTTAGGTTGAGGCTGTGGTGGTGTGTAGTTTGTTGTTTCTTTTTTTTTTTTTCTCTTGGATCATTTTAGAAATTCCTTGTAAAGAAATAATGTTGAAGTAAAGCTGCTTAACCTCCATTTGAAGGCTTTCTAAGATGAATGCTTAAAAAATTTTAGTCACATGCTAAGCATATGAGGCCTTACTATGTGGTTAATTAACTGGAGCCAGAAATTTGGTCAGTCATATGATGCATGTACTACTTTAATAGTTTAGCAGTGTTTTCTTCTTTTATGCATTTATTTTGAATGCGTTGAACTATCATGAGATGAAAAGTACTTTCCCTTCCATTCTTGAACACAGAATACAAACATTCAATTATTTACAAAGGTGTGTTATCTTCCAGAATGGGATGAAGTACTCAACTAATGATAGCATGCTTCAGGATGTTTCAAAACCATCTCTAATATAGATGGTACATGTTCTCTGAAAGCACCTCTGCATCTCTAGTCCTTTTATTGTTTCAATGGTATTAAATCATGTTCCTATTTTTGTCATTAGTATAGCTGCATGTCATTGCATCCAGCAGTATGTGTGACAAAAGGTGTATTTGCTAAACAGTGCTGAGCTTCTGAAATAATTTTTCTAACCTATAGTAAATAATATGTTTTATTTGCATATTATAGTCTGTTTGACTGCTGAAGCACTGTGATAGCTTTATGCAGCAAGTATGGACAAAACTAACTGTCCTGGAGTTCATAGTCCAGATGAAGAGTGACAGACCTTTCAGGGGATTTATTTACCTTGGTTGTCAGAAGTGATTTCTGCAGCTCATGTAACTTGTGGTAGAATGCTAAAAGAAATTGGAAAGTAGGAAGAACTTGTCATGGTTTTGAAGTTACTAAAACCGACTTAAAGATGTCTAAAGAATTTCAGTCTTTGGAGATGCAGAACATGGAAAAAAAAATTACATGTCTGTGACTAAAATGATTTGTGTTTATTATCTTCAAGAAACAGGGCAGAGTTTAGCCAGTGAACAGTATTAAATGAACTACTCCAGGAAATGGGTAATGAAGGTGCTATTTAGTGACCTTTAGCAGTAGTAGAAGTGATTTCCAGTTAATTAGATGCAGTGACTGTATTAAGGCTATATGCTGATGTATTAAGTCTTGAAGGGTGTCTTGCAACCTACACAGAAGCTGCAAAGCAAACTTAAGTTTTGCAGTTCAGAGGCTATTCAAGATATTTACCTGGGTGTGCTGTGGGCACAGGAGGTTTGGGACACACTCAAACTGTAGGTGTGGCACCATTCTCTTGTAAGCACCTAGATTTTTAGGTATTAGATAATCACCAATAGTTCCCCTTTAAAACAAACATGGACTCTATCATGTACTTCATAGTATAATTATAGACTTTCCCTGCAACTTGATAAGCTTAAGATGGTGTATGTCACAGAATCACTGAATATTCTGAGTTGGAAGGGACCCAGAAGGATCATTGAGTCCAACTCCTAAGTAAAAACTTAGGATCAAACCCTCAATCTTGGTATTGTTAGCACCGTGCTCTAATCAACTGAGCTAATCTCAGGGTTGTGTATTGCCATTCTCCTTCCATCCCCCCATTAAGACCGAAGAATTACTCATGATGTATTGATGGCAGGGGTTGTTTTTGTGCTGTTTGTTATTTGGTTGGTTGGGGGTCTTTTTGGTTTTTTTAATTTACAACACCATTTATTTCCTAACAGTTCATCTGTTGGAAGCGCGCTGCCGCGGAGGCGCTGCTGTGCATATATTACGATTGGAATGATATGCATCTTCATTGGCGTTGGATTAACTGTGAGTGATGTCCCATGATGTAATTGCAACTGGGTGCAAGGCTGTGTGTGTTTAAAGGAGCTCTCGTAGTTGACCAGCTCTTTCTTCCTCAGCATTCGAGTAATGCTTCCTAAGTCTGTGGTTTGTGTCATCTCTATTAAAACCATGGACTTAGCCAGAAAAATGAGATGATTCTAAAAAAAAAAATTAGTGTTCTGGCACTGTAAGAGTTTCTTTTTTCTGATGTTAAATTTGACTCTTCATCTCTGAAAACTTCAGTTTTTATGAAAAATGGTTTACTTCACTGTAGAAATACTGGAACATCTTGCTCTTGCTGGAGCTCTCAAAACTTCCAGGTTTCCAGAAATACGTGTTGCTGCATAGCCAGGAATGTAAGTTCCACTGCAGTGGAGGTGAATGGGATTCCAAAAGCTAGAAATATGTATGTGTTTTGTACAAGCTATAAGGAGTAAAACCAGACAATAAGCTATGTATCAGTGGAAAAGCTCACACTCTTGTTCTCTGTTACTTGGAAAACTATCTGGCTTACCAGTATCTGGTACTGGTTACTAGAGCCAACTTTCTACCTGGCAATCCCAGAAAGGTACATGTGAGGAAGTATTTGCAGTAAATTCATGTATGTAATTCTCATTAAGCCTCTAACTTGCATTTTAACTTGAATAATTATTTATCTGTGAGCTTAAATAAGTTATGAAGGATTTTCCAGTTTCCCTAATAGAAACAAAGCCAGAAATAAAAACAGTGAGAGAGAGATTTGTTTTTGTTTTTTTTTCATGACCTTACTGAGTTTGAAAATTATGTGGGAAAATTTTTCATGAGGTTTGTCCACAGGCTTGTGTAGCCTTCATCCTTGGGAGTTTTTGGAACCTCTCCGGGTTAAAACCCTGAACAACTTGGTCTGACCTTAGAGCTGACCCTGCTTTCATTGGCAGGTTTGCACTAGAGGTTTCCTGATGTCCTTTTCAAGCTCAATTATCCAATCGTTGTGTAAAATTAAGCTCATAAAATAATCTGATTTACTTTTTTGACACTTCTGTTTTCTCTTTTTAGGTTGGTACACAAGATTTCGCCAGGCAATTTCATGCAACATATGTTTCTTGGGCTGTTGCTTATCTCTTAGGTTTAATCTGCCTCATTAGAGCCTGCTACTGGGGAGCCATTAAAGTCAGTTATCCAGAGCACAGTTTTGCCTAGAGAAATTGTTAGGTTATAGATGAACATCTAGTAATTCTGGATACTACATCTTGGACACTTTTAAAACCTTTCCTGTAAGGATTCCATTCTGTTCAAAGTAGTTTAAAGACTGGGGGTCTCTAAGAACAAATGTTCATTGCACTACATAATATGCAAATAGTTTGTTTTGCTGCTAGATTCCCTAGCTCTGAATACTAAAGCTGTGTTTACATGTTCATAACTCTGTCTTTATAGGCGTTGAATTTTATTTCAACAGTCAGTATTAAGTTCTACATTTCCTTTGTTATGTTAAAATCCGTCTGCCATTTTTCTAGGTGATCAGTAAAAATTCAAAAGCAAGAGTGTTTATAAGTGTTTCTACAGTAGCTTCACATTTGTACTTAACATTTTAACTAAAATTATATTCAAGTGGCTTGCTTTAAAACCTAAGCAATAAGCATTTTGCTTGAACTGCTTACTGTACTTTTTGCCTAAGATCATAGTGACCTTATTCAGGAAGTGAAAGTTATGGGTGTACTTTAAAAGACTGATACTGTTGCTAGAGAGACATTTGTAAACACTGGATGCTTGGAGATTTTTCAGGTAGAGAGATGCTGTTTTGGTAGTCCAATTAAATTTCCATCTATCCAGGACTGGATTTCAGTTAGGATAAATGCTTTCTTCTCAAGGATCCTGGGACTGAGGTTTTGGGGTTTTGTTTGTTTTGTTTTGTTTTTTAACTGGCAAATCCTAAAAGCCATGCTTGGATTATGGAACTTAACTCCGGTTATTTGTACAAGTTCCGTTACAGGGTCTAAGGGAAGCATTTCATATGAGTTGGTTTGTAATAACTTCATGACAATAAGGTGGTGATGGGTTGCCTCTTACTTTCCTCTGATCTGTCAGATTTTCCCTGTTTGGGAGTTATGACACTGGTCACTGCAAAGGGAGACACTATAAATTCTCATTAACTGCTGTAATAAGGAAATGAGTAAACTATTACTTGGACCATTCCATCAAGTACATCTAGTCAATTTAGCACTGACTTGCCAAGAGAATACGGAAACAGAAAGTTTTTTCTAATGATGTATTCACAAAGGATTGAGGGACCAGTTCTTGCACTGCCCATCTTTATAGTTTTAAACAAGTTTTTGCTAAATTCAGAAGGAATGTCCTGAGTGATTTAGATGACTGTAGTAATTTAGATAATGGGGTCAGATGGGTAAATTAATATGGATGTTTCAGGGATACATGTAATTTAAATTATCTATGTTCCTGCTAAGACAAAATGATATTCGGATAAGGATTTTGGAGCACAATAAATGTAAATGATCAAACTGTAAATGATCTGTCTTTGTATGATGCTAAATGTATAAAAGCAGTAGCTCAGGATTACAATGTACCTTTTACAAATAAACTAATAAAGAAATAAAGATTATTATTCAAACTTAATGTATTTTGTTACTTATATGTAAATAAAAAGGGACAAATGGAAGAATCTCCTAGTATGATACAGAAACTACAAAGGTATTGTGCAGCAAAGGTGAGCTCTGTGCTTTTGCCAAATGGCAGCCTCAGGAATGTAAGAGAGCAGTAATTACATTGCTCTTTGCTTGATGTTCTGGGAAGAATGAGGAAGTAAACACATAAAACACCTGTTGGGATTGTTTTCTTTAGTCAGTGGCTTATTGATGGGCTACAGTAATACACTGTCTTTTCCTAATGCTTTTTACATCCCTTCTTTGTAGCAATTTGCTATACATGCTTGAGTCTTAAACCTGTGAATACTCTTTCCTATTTTGTGTTTCAAAATATTGCTTGTATTTCACATTCTGAAATAAAGTAGGCTGGGACTATACAGAAAATCATCCACTGCTTTTGTAACTTCACTGAGGGTGGCAGTGGGGGGCGGAGGGAAGCTGCGTATAATGTTATTTTAATGAATCAAAGGAATTTGTTCTTTCCCTCCCCCCCTTCATTAAGCTGTACTTTATTTCATATCTCGTGATTCTCCTTTTTCTTTCTCAACCTTTTTGAGCAGAAAGGACGATACATGGATAAAGTAACTTATTTTTGTCTGGCTCAGGGTAGTAGCATGATGTTTGCTGCTTACTCCTTTTGCAAAGTAAAACATGGTAGTTATTTCTATAAAATGTGCCATTACATTTTAACCACTGCTGGGTACATGGAATCGTGATATTTTAACCAGCTAAGCAAATTAATTGTAGAACTTGATGGGTCTGTACATGGGACTCAAAGAGCTCTGGCCATTTGTGAAGCAGGCAGGCATGTTTGCAGAGAGTCATGATGTTCTGTGCTGAACTATATGTCAATGCATTAAACTTCTCTAAACTTTAAGTAAAAATAAAAGCCCAAATATTCAAATCTGTCCTGTGTATACTGACCACTAAAAACTTTCAACTTTTATACTCACCTACTGCTTTTGTTGACTTTCAATAGTCTTTTCCTCAAGGTATTATTTTTTCGTTAGGTGTGGGAAGGAGTTACTCATTCACAATTATGGGCTTCTGCACTTTCAGGTTTTATTTCCCCCCCTTCCCTGCTCTCTTTCCACTCCTTCCCACTGAAGAATTTTTATACAAACTCTGTGACCTTGAATAGGAAACACTTCAGACCTTAAACTGTGTTTAATTTTTTAATTATCAACCTACTGATGCCTGAGTCTTTTACTGATTTTGTTTGGACCTGTCATACATGCTGATATGTTGTCTTATGAGACCTAGGGGATAGTGTTTCTGAAAAGTAGATTATAAGGAGGTCTTTGTCACAAACAGCATGTTGAAAGAAGCTAGAGGTTTCAAATCAACCTGATAAGAAATGTACTATGAAGTGTTTGGAGAAGATGCTGGAGCAGCTGTGGAGCCATTAGTGGTTACTCCTGAGAAATACATGCTGTTTTTCAAACAATGTTATGTCTTTATACAGAGGAAGAGCCAGGGTAGCAGTGTAATGTTAAGTGCTAGAAAATCCTTGTAACTAACTTTAGGGGCTTGAATAATCAGCAAGATGATTTGTCATGTTAGATCCATCAAAGTGCCTTTTTCAACTGCAAAAATTCCACACCGAATGCAGTATGCACTCTAAAAATATCTGTGAAATGTTCTTCTAAGCGAGCTTGAGAAACACATCAGTAAAATTATTCAAAGATCATGATTGCTATTAAACTGGAAAGATGTAACAAATACATGCCACCTATTTGGAAATACTTAATATTTTTGTTAAGTTAGTATGCTGTTTATCTATTTCACTTCCAACTGTTAAAAACTGAGAGCAAGCTGAGTGAGTGCATTAAGTTAACCCATTCTGTTTTCCTCCTTAATTTCCTTATGTGTGATTTGGATTAACAGTGAGAAGTACTGAACTTTCCCTTTGTTGGAGAAATGAGTATCACTAACCTACTTGGAAAAGAAAATTCTACTATTTCCTATAATGTGTAGTATTTGAAAGCTGGACTCTCATCATATTAAATCCTCCTTCATGCTAAAGATAATTCTGTTTATAGTGGAGTTACAAGCCATGTTTGCCTCAGTAGCCAGATCAGGTTAAACTGCCCCCCATTCCTCAGCCTTCCACCTGTGTCCATCCCTATCCCAGCGCTTAGCACTGGAGCTGTGCTGGAGGATCGTGAGTGACTGTGGGGCAAAAGCCTGCTTGAAAATTATTTAGAAAGTGCCTCCTTAATTGAGGTTTCTTTGTGCTTTTATTGGTACAATCGATCTGCAGCAGATTGCATGAAGGTGAAGGAGCAAAAGGCTGTATGGAGGTCATGAAGGAGAGGCGAGAGAGAAACTTAATCCGATTTAAGTTATTTGCAAGACTTTTGTTATGGATATTTGAGCCAACAAGAAAAGAATATCTAGGCTCAGTTTCCTATGGCTTTAATCACAAAAGGGCTTTTATTTTAGAACAATAAAGGTTATTGTAACTCATCCTGTTACACTTCACTGGAATCTGGAGGAGTTTTCTAGGGAGGTACCCCTCTATCACTTCCTCTGCTTTTATGTTCATTTGTAGGCATTCATGTTGGCTGGTTTTGGGGAAAAATAAAGACATGAGGCTAACTGGATTTTGGAACTAGACCTGTATAGTGGGTTTTTAACAGGTTATTAGCAAGAAGTGTGTTCAGCTAAACCTTGCAAACAAAAGTAACAGGTAAGACTACAGCTTGGAAATTGCTGATACAGATGACAAGTTGCATGTCTTTGCAATGACTTAGTAAAATGATTATCAAGTGGCTTTAAGAACATTTATAAACAATGGCTAAAAGATAGAGCTGGATGAAACACATGGGGTCTTAAGGACAGTTGCATATTAGGGTTTTATCCAATAACAGCATATCTTGTAATGGAGAAACGATTTATTTCCCAATAAATTTAATACTAGCTCTTTTACATGGCTTTATATAAATCTAATGACATGGTTATAGTTCCAGCTTACTTAAATTTATGTGCATTGCTTAGTGTTTAAAAAAACCCCAACAAAACAATTGGGGGAGGGAGTAAGAGACTGAGGTTAGAAAAACACCTCTGAGGGCATGCTGCTTATTTTTCTTGCAATATTTCCTAGGGAAAATGATGTGGCTGATGGATTTTCAGGACTGATTTGAGTTAAACTGTGAGAAAGATGTTGCTAACAGACTCACAGGTCCAGACCAGACAGCATACAGCACATTACCTTCAAAGAAAGATAAGAATCAATTTCTAGTTTTACCAAAGCAACATCTTTAAACTTTGACCATTCATTAATGAAGTCTCTTACCCATGTCTAATACATCTTTCTTGTTATGCTTTCAGTTTGTTAAGAAAATTAGCAGAGTTGCCTAGATAGAAAATAGGTAGATAATTTGAGTTTTATATTATTTGCCTATGTAGTATATTGGGTCATCTTTAATTTTGTAATGTAATTATCATACTTTTATTTGGATATTTTAAATTTTATATCTATAACTCTTACAACTGTGTGTTGTATCTGTCAGTTTCTCAAGTTAAACTTTTGAAATATACCAAATTCTTGCCTATTAAAGAGATGCTTTTACACATATTGAATGTAATTTCTAACTATTTTAGAGAGCTAAAGTATAAAGTACTTTGAAAAAACAAATCTTGAATACAGGGTTTCTGAACAGCAATTTGAAAGGTGCAATACAACTCCCAGGAAGCTCTACAAACTTGGGGCCTCTTTTCCTGAGCAGGCTGTATGGCAAGGAACCCCAGACAGCCACCAGATGAGCCCACAGAGAGCATGCAGGTTTTCACGAGTTCCCTGGCTGTATTTCATTGAAAATGCAGTCATCATAGGAGTCTTCCCTTCAGAAATCTGAGTTTGACAAACTGTCATTCTCTTATTTTTTCTCCTGTTAAAAATTACTTGGCTCACTCTAATAACCAGTGCTGAAGAGGGTTGAAAGAGCCTACAGTGCTATTTATAGTTTGTGTACCTTACTTATTTAGGAGTAAGGAGAGTACTTTACATTCCTTTTAATATAAATAAATGCACACCTTTGTTATTTTGATGGACAGGTCATTGAAGCAGAAAGCATGCTTTAAAAAATATTTAACTTGTCTAATGTTTTGATTTCTGAGCTTTAATTGTCTCTTGTTTTGATGCTTATAATGCCAAATATTGATCTTTTAGATCACAATTTCCCATGTGAAGTGTCTCTCGTATATTTTTTCTGCAATTTCAGTTCAAATAGTACTATTTTTCCAGGAGGGAGAGCAGGGAAAAAACTGTTATGCTTAAATAAAACCACATAGCTATATGATTCTAGCTATCCCTGCTTTGGAGCAATTTGGCAGGATCAGGTGGCATTTTTAACTCTCCTGCAAAAGTGAGCTGAAATATGGCTGAGTTATGAGATTTAGAAAATTTTCACCTGTGTGCTCTCAATAGACACTTGTTAGAAGTAGTCAGCTAAAAATTTCAGACTATCTGTTTTGTGCCCGATATGTTTACCAGTCAAACTGGTAGCTTCATTCTAGAGGTGCAGGAAATACTCATGGTTTTCCTGTAACTCCTTCTTCTGTCATTCCTGAAAGAAGAAAGGAGTACCTCCACCAGTACTGCAGGCTATTTTGTTGGCAATTGGGCAACACAAAGCAAGAAAATAAAGGGGAGTGTAAGGATGAGGAAGTAGCACAGAGAGGGGATAGTAATACAAAACAGGCTGAAAACACAATCCATGAGAGTCAAACTAAGGAATAGAAACAGAGGAAATCACAGTAGGAGAAAAGAAAGAAACACCTAATAATTTATTTGCTACATTAAATTCTGCTTAAACCAACAGACCTCCACTTTTTTTTTTTTTTTTTTTATTTTTAATTTTGGCATGGTATGATATGCCTTTTGGCAAAATGTCTAGTCCATGAAGGACTGCAGCATCTCTGCAAGGATTCTTTAGTACTCCTGATCACCATCCACCTGACTTTGCAGCAAAAAGATGAGGATGGAGAGAACCTGGGCTATAAGCTGGTCTTCCGGACTTACTCTTTGACACCAACGTGTCTACATCAGTCTACCTGTGTCAGGTAATAGGTGTTGGAAGCAGCAAATGTAGCAGTAAAACATTCTTCTTTGACATTAAGAGCACATTTGTGTTCCCCACAAGTTCCCTCCATCAGCACTGTCCTATGTGACTGAGGGACCCTGGAGTTCCTGGCGGAAATGCCCTGAGCTTGACAGCACCCAGGGACAGTCTGTGTGTTCAAGGGAAAGGGGAACCCCATGTAAACTGTAGAGTTAAATCACTCCGTGAGGGCCAAAACAACTAAGAAACAAGAACTACAAGGGCAATCTTAATTTTTGTGTTTTCTTAAATTTATAAATGAGTACATTTCACAAAGCTGTTGCATTTAATATTATATTTAGATTGTCTAAACTGGACACTAGGGAGTTAATAGAGCTAAGAGAAATTGTTAAAAATGCATGCACAGTACTAAAAAACCCTCCAAAACCCAAGTGAACTCTGCTGTGAAATGGCTTAGATTTTCCTCAGAGGCTCTCCCTCTCTCTCTCTCTCACACACACATACACACACACACACACACACAGACGTGCGCGCGCACAAAAGTTTCTCGTTGTTATGCATTAATTTCTTTCTGAGCTGGTTTGGTGTCAGCTCTCTACCAGCTGCAGAAAAGTTGATGGGGCACTCGTCACCAAAGGCATCACTGTGTACCTCCTGTGCTACACAGCTTTAGCAGGACAATTGCCTCCAAATCTATGAACTTTATTTTCATTAGAAAAACACTAGTCTCATTTACGTACTGCTGAACAGGCCAGAGGCTTTAGATTTCCTGAAAAATCATTAAAATCTGCATTTCTAGTCAACATACTTCTAGTTTTGTTTAAAATGTCCTGTCACCAGGATCAGAGGAGATGAGCAGTAGACTTCATGAACTGGTAGGCTTGCAGGAAATAATACTTTTTGTGACTGTTAACAGTGAAAAGAGGATATAACCTTAAAAATGTGTTTTTCTTTCATAATTTGGGAAACATGATGTAGCAGCTATTATCAATAATAAAACCATAGATATACAGACACACTATAATATATTTTGCAAAGACAGAAATAACAGTAACAGGACACTATATAGATCTGGTATTAAGCCAGAAAGCTTAACAATGCTGCTTTTTTCAGTTTAACAAAGTAAAAATTAGTGAGAATAAACCTTTTTTCTTCATTTTTGTTTTAAAGTAAAAAGCAAAAAACATAACCTGTTAAATATAGTGATTTTTAATTAGAAAATGAAAGCTTGGAATATATGTAATTTTGGGAGACAGGCTTTGTCACATGAACTATTGAGTTTTCCTATGCTTTATCATTAAGACAGAGCAGGCTGAGAGTGCAGAGAGCTCCCTGTTATCCTGTGGGCATGGGAACAGCGATGTTTGTGTCACGCACAGTCAGCGAGGCACTGTTTGGAAGGGACACTGCCCTTCCCTATCCCAGAGAAGCAGCCTGGCTGTCACAGCAGCTGCTCCTTGGTGCAGTGATGGGAGCAAAATTCTAGCACTCACAGCCAGGACAGTATTACCGTTGCACAATGCATAATCTTGCTATGCCCACAACAGCTCATGTATTTTAGTACAGCACTAAGTGTACCAGACTGTGGCTAATATTGATTTGATTTCTGAGATTAGGCAGAGGAAGAATAAAATGTTAAAATTTACAATTCCATTTTTATATTTGTGAAATCTAATTTACTTCCCTACTAGGATTAACTGCTTTTAGGTTCATACTTCTAAGTACACAGGCTGGCTGAGCTGGAGAACTTGAATGGAATTTTCAAGTAACAGCAGATCCTAATCTTGGCTTGAAGGAAAGCCTTGGCGTGAGCTGATTTAATGAGATATTTATGTGAGTTGACTGAACCCTAAGTTTCCTCTTCCGTTATTACTTATGGAATCTCTGTCATTTTTAAAGTCTATAATATTTTCCAAATCGATGAGGAATATATGCTTTAATGAATGTAACAATGTCTGACACTCTTTAAGTAGAATGATAGAATATTTTTTCTTTAGTACAACTATAAAATATAGTTTCAATGATGCTCATATTGCTAACTTTGCTTGGATTCGGGGCATCTAGTTAGGATTTATTTCTCCTGCAAAAAATGGCATTGCTGATAAGAGCCTGATACTACTGGAGTCTCTGAAGTTGCTTCCCAGGAATGAGGTAAGACTGGACAACAAATTCCTGACCCAGAGCAGCACATGCTTAATGTTCAGAATGGGATACTGACAGCCATGCTTAACTTTCAAAATACATGTACTTACCCCTGGTTGGGGGAGGTGGGATGGAGGGAGAGAGGGTCACAGCAGCTCACATGACAATTTCTCCTTGAAACTGATATCCTAGTGATAGAATAACGGTTGTCAGGAGACTCCCTTCAAAATCTCAACTTCCTAGATGCTTTTGTGCTTAATTAAAAACTTTGGATTAAAAACTAAATAAATCTGAAAACATGTTACATTTGTTAATTAAATGACAATATGTTATTAAAAAGAGTATTCCAGTAAAGTACAGGTTTCTCATAAACCTTGGTTTTGATTGGCAATGGCAGTTGAAAGCATGGAAAGTAAAATACTTGCCTAAAAGTAATTTTTATATTTACAGCCTTTGAGGGAAAATATCTTTTTACTTACACAGCTTATATAAAATGAGACTTTTTGCAAATTTCTTTCACTACACTCATATGATAAGCATTCAATCTAGATTAAAGGTCCATAAAAAAAATTTTAAAAAACTTTTATTATAAACTGTGGCAGAATATTATAAATAGATAGCTATGATTTTTTCCAGAGCAAGGCATATTATTAATGTAATACTTCTGAAGCTCTAAAAAATAAAATTTATTAATTAAAACAAAGGGATACCTGTAACTGCATTGTGGGGCCAAATGTCTCTGCAAACTTATGCTCAGAGACTGATCAACAAACGGTATTTCCTACGTAGACATGAGAACTTGATCTGATGTTTTTTGAGGTTTCCTTTTTAATAAGATGAATTGAAAATCCTTTAGTTTTTTCCAGTTTGGGGGCCAAGCTGTTTGCTTATTCCCACTAACATCAAAGACTTCAACTGTTCATTTTGCAAGCACTGAATTACTTTTTCCAATTCATATACAGAAGTAGAAACTTTTGCATATTCAAAAAAATAAATTAATTTTTGTTCCTGGGGTGACTGTAGAACTTCAGCTCCAGAACAGGGTTTCTAGGTACTATTTTTTCTTGTGTGTGTTTTTAGTTTTGGGGTTTTTTTTAATTATTCCTTTATTTGGTTAATGACAGCATCAATTCTTTGTTCCTGACTTGCTCTTGTTCCTTCTTCTCTTTTGCTGTTTGGTGACCTTTGCTATTTCTGTACCTTTGTCAGTGTTTAAGAGGCACACATTGTAAACGATGGAGTAAGCTCAAGAGCATCTGGGTGAGAAAAACTACCTTCTTGGCCAGAACAACCTGCTGTCCTGAGTTACAAAAACAGCTGAAATTTCATGGGTCCATTGCTACAATGAAGTGGCAAACCTAGATAACTGAGAGTAAGTAAACTATGGGTGTACTGGAGCATAAGCTGTACAGTTCCTGGCTTCTTTTAGCAGGATGATCTGCAGTAGGCAATGCCAAGCCAAGGCACACAATGCACTCATTCTCCCCTAGTGCACCGCACTGCAAGTCTTCTCTTGCCAGAGCTTTCCTGCCTTTGGCAATTAGTTTCTATCCCAAGGAGTCCCTGCCCAGGCAGGAGTTAGTTCACTGACTCTATGAAACTACTACTTCTGGCAAAGAAAAGGCAACCGCAAAGTGGACAGACAAAATGTACAGTGCTAGACTTTCTTCTGCACTCCTCTGAACTGCTATTTCTCAGATCACTTCAATACACCATCTTGATTCTCTCTTGCTAGTTCAGATGGCAGGAGATCACAGTTCCACACTGTGAAGCACAGAATGATGTTCTTACAGTCTCACTGTCTTCAACAGCACACACAGCAGCCACATTATCTCCATGTGGTGAGTAGAGACAATGTATTTCATAATGCAGAAAGATCAAATAGGCACTAAAGTTACCTCACTGCTGTCTTATTAGTTCATCTTTGCAAGTTACTAGATATACGTTACCTAGAAGAACAGTGAACTGATGTAAGACAAATGCTAACTTAGAAGTTATAAAAATATTAATCTCTCATGTAAATAAATTGAAATTTAAATATCAATATAAAAAACTGTATTCTGATTCCTTATAAATCAGCCATACCTCACATCTAGCAAAAGCTAAACGTGGTCATAATTATTCAATTTCAGTATTTGGTAATTTGCATTTAGTAATTTCACAATATATTTCAAGGTGACAAAGCAAATCTAGGTGCATAAAAATGGTTTAATATACAAAGGATTAATTTTCAATTAAGTAATTCTTACTCTCATATGTATATACATACATTTGGCAAGTTTTATGAACTTGAAATCGTATTTTCCATTATGCATATAAACTAGAATTGTCAACAACTGTCAACAATTTTGATAACCGTTTTTCTCCACCGCTGCGACATAAACAATTATCTCAATCCAGAAAAGCATGAATGCATAGTTTTAATGTGTGTACTTTTTATAATCACTACTCTTTTGCACAGCTAATAGGTGTTTCCAAACTTTGGTCTTTTTTTTTAAACTTTTATGTTCTTGGTCCTGACTTTTTAATCCACATTTTACTTTATCTTTAAAAGTAAGAATTCAGAGTAAAGGAATCTATAAAAATAACAGGTGAAGTTCTAGCCCAAACCCAGAAAAGAAGTGCAAAACTTTCACTATGTGTTTTAAGCCATGATTTCAGAATTCCAGTCTCCCAAAGCAAATTGAACTCTTCTAGGATTGTTATTAATTATTAAATATGTGAGTCTCTTTCCCCATGCATATCTAAAAACACACAAGAGAACTATATGTGTGGGGTTTTTTGGTGTTTTTTTCTGTTTGTTTGTTTGTCTGTCTGCTACTAAGTACATGTGTACATAGAATATAAAACTTTGTTCTGGGTAATGATAGTGTATAAATTTTTATTGATTGACTCTATGCAGGACCACAAATCTTCTTCCTCTTATGCGTTCATTAATACACAAAAATAAGCAAACAGCAGATACCTTGATACTTTCTGATACCCTTCTTCATATACAAAGTTAGTTCATTGAGCTGTTAGCTGCAGTCTTACAGTTTGCCTTCTCTAGGGATCCACTGTCCCCCTCCCCTTCTTCCACTATGCAATGCAATCACAGCAAACTAAAGCTCTGCATCTGAGCCATGCCCTCCACATGGTAGATCCTTCAAAAGAGGCAGAGTTTTGAGTATCAAAATGAAAGGGCAACACTGAGAAGGGTATAGTGTCTGAGCTGGTCCGGGCACTAAGAGTAGACCCTGCTACCCTGTGACCTGCCAGAGCCTATGGGTTTTATGGGCATTTCTGCCTTTTAATCCCCCTCTCAGTGTCTTCTAGGATCCCTTTCAAGAAGCAGGACATGCAGCTGGTGTTTCAAAGCCTACAAAGTAAGGTCAGTTGAAATGCTGATGTTCAGTATTTGCAGTTACTGAGAATACTCAGTTCAGTCTGAATGCACTGTTCAATTCAGGTGCAATAATTAACCTCTGCAATTCAGTATTGCTATCCCTCAGTGACGACAGATGAACAAGGCAGACCTTCCCACAAAGTAATGACTGCTTAGTTTTGATAGTTCTTTTATTTAATTAATTATTAAATTCATTTTAACGATCATTTACGGATTTTTTGGGTACTTATTATGTTGCCTTTGATCCACGTTGTTAAGGATTTTCTCCACATTCAAAAAAACCCCAGACATTTAAAGAAAAATGTTGAGAATCTGTTAAAATTCCAGAAAATTAAATTTAAAGGAAGATACAAAACCTTAATTCAGGAGAAGCATGACAATTGACATACTTGAAAGAATTTCTGCATGTGAACAAAATATATTTGATATATTAATGTATACAGTATTATGTGCTGATCATAAACATTCAAGCCTCTATTTAGTTATATGTGGTAAGCACCAAACACAGCATTAACTTCACACTTTTAATTCAACAGTTTCTGTAGTCAAACGAATAAGATTAATACCCATGATTAATATTCTGAATTCTCCACTGAAATTCTATTGAAAAAGTAACATCAATATATTAAATAGCTCAACTTCACAAACAGTCAGGGGATAAAAAACTTTTTGCATTCTTTCCCTGGGCTGCCTCCGCAGGACAAGTCACTAGTTTAGCTGAAAGCAGCCACTTCACAAAAGTACAACTATAATATTATGTATGTGCACATACACATTTACAAGTGCAGTCTTGTTTCTCAGCATCTGTTCTGTTGACTGATTTAATAAAACATGTAACATTGGAAATTATGCTCGTTTTTGCTTTCTGGTGAAATTACTTTGAAAGTGGCTTTAAGAAACAAAAAATCACCCAAAAAAGTACTGTTAAATAAATCACAATTACATTTGCAAATAGGCTGATTACCTTTGGCTGCACAACTGAATAACAAACTATAGAGAAAATGGCTTTCTAAGCTTGCAGCTACAAGTCTGCCCTCAGGCTGACCCAAGAGTCCTTTCATTTCAGCTCAAAGCCATTATGCTGTTAAGTGCCATCCACTACAAAACTAAAATCATGTGCAATTACAATTACATGGTCATTTAGGTGTGCAATTGCTCATTTCTTCACGTGCAATATTGATACGGTCTTTCATAAATATTTTCTGCTTTCCTGAACCATATCTACCACAGGGACTTAGTGTTACTGTGTGGCTTTCTGCAATCAACAGCATTTAGGGGGATAATCAGTATGTTAAAAAGAAATAATCTCTGATTAGGTCACCAAATAAAAAAAAACCAGTTGGTTTTGGGGTGAGTTTTTTCTAGATGTATATGCATTTTTTTCACACAGCTATTAAACCTTTAATATTTATATTTTGGTATGTATAGTAAATCTCTCTTGGCTAGACTTGTCATTGGCCCTTCAAATTAATTTCTGTATATATTAGCTATTAGAGAGAACAGTAGAATATCATCATGTAATGTAAGAACACAGACAATATCAAATGAAGTAGAAACTTCTAGTAGTGTAACTACCAGCACCAGGCAAACTGAGAGACAATTGATAAAAGCTAGTTTTTTCCACTTTGTTTTCATTTCCCACAATCAAAAGCATGATTCTCTCTAGGCACAGGCAAAATTGCTTAAGACAGCAGGTTGCTGGGATCTGTGAAATGGCCACAGTCCAGTGCTCCCTCTTTCTGTGCCAGACCCTGGAAAGTCTTACTGCTACTGCTGGTATTGGCAACTCATGGGCAGCAGTGTTAGAGGTGATAACTATTCTTGCTGGGAGACTCAGCATCCCAAAAACAGCCGTTACCTGCCCTAATATTCCCATCTTCCCACCAGGCCCAGGAGCTTTCAAAGTACCTGGCACATGCCATTTTTTGCCTCTTGCCCTATCTCTGCTCCTGCCCCTTCTTTCTCTTACAGATTAAAACCAGCAGCCCAGTTTCCAGCTGCTATGAAAAACACGAGTGAGGCTTTTTACTGTTTAATTCTTTCTTAGCATATTTAAATCTGCAAAAGTACTGGAAGAGTTGTAATTCTACATTTCTGTATGTGATACCATTTCAATATGTCAAGAAGGGTTGTGTTGATCTTGTGAAAAGTACCTGACACGCTTCTTTCAAAAAGCACAACAGTCCCATAAAAAAACATACCTTTGTCTTAGTTGCCCCATTGACTTTCCCATCAGTAACAGTTCTGGAGTAGCAGCAGACATTACTATTTATGTGCACTTACATATTAATAAGTGATAATCAGTTCTGATTTAGCTAAGACATGAGTAGTGGAGTAACTTTTACATGACAATCTTGTGAGAATAGATGGTGAGTCAGAAGACACAGGATATGTCTGACTAAAAACTAACTCCCTTGGGGGAAATAACTGTAAACTAGACCTTAAATGGCAGCAAGTGGGTTAGTGAGTGTGCAGATATACTGCATCAGTGTCTGCAAAAAGGAATGTGATTGTGCACCATGCATGAACAGCTGAGGAGACCAACTGGAAGATGGTATGTCAGAAGACTATAGGAGCATGACATCTGTATGTAATAGCCGCTATTTCAGGGACAGTATTGAAGTCTGCATACCTAAGTTAATAAAATTCAGAGACTGCAGCAAAGAACAACCAAGATGCTTGATGAAATAAAAGTCTTTATACAGGACTGTAAATTGTAATGTTGAATAACTAAGTACCTGGTATTTATATAGTTATGTGTTTGATGCTGCCTATGTATTCTGAACCTCTGGAGTCCTTAGGAGGTGATATGAAATGGATATTAAAAAAATTAACAAAAAAGTTAAGGACTTTAATTATTGTTGCGTACTTAAGTGACTATGCAGGGTAGCAAACTTAGCACCAGGGAATTTTAGTCTGCTCCTTTGGAAGTTAGCATTATTTTGGGAGTTCCAATGTAATTGCTGATGACACGTTGTGAAGCAAAACACACTTGAATTACCAAAGCATGCAGGATGCCATCGCTTCTGTAAGCGAGAGGCCTCCTGCCCAGGTAACTGGTCGGTGCCGTGGGGCAGGCTGGTGAGGGCATTTCCGACCCACTGACAGCTTCCCAAGGCCTGTGGATTTTCCTTTTCATTCTAGACGAGGTTATCCGTGGAGGCTTCAACAGCTGTGTTCAAAGCTCGCTTATTTCCTCCCGCTTTCCACCGTAAGGCCCTGACGGAGCATGACTCACTTTGTGGGCTGGGGGAGGACACCACCTTATTTCGCGTCCCTCACAAATCCGACCCCAGAGGAAGCAGCACCTCATACCGCCTTCCCCGCTCCTCGTCAGGGCCTCGTAGGGGGGGGCGGCAGAAGGGCCGCGGGGCCCCCGCCGATCCCCATCCCCTGCCCATCCCCGGCCGATCCCGCCTCGCGCGGGGCCCGACGTTGAGCGGCCCGTCCCGGCACGCGGTCCCGGCCGAGGCGCCGCGCGAGGCCCGCCCGGCCCGGCCCGGCCCGGCAGGCGCTGAGGGGGCTCCGCGCGCGGCGGCTCCGGCACCGGCATCCGGCGGGGCGCGGGCGGGGGCGCTGCGGCCGCTGCAGGTGGGCGGGAGGGAGAGAGGTTTTGGTGCCTGGGGCCCGTTTTGGGCGAGGGGGGCACGGTCAGTCTCTGGTTCCCCGTGGGGATTTTTGACGGAAGTCGCGGCCATGCTCTTCGCGCCTTTAGGGATGAGCCTTTCAAAGAACACCCGAGGTGGGCCCTCGTAAGAGGGCTGCTGTCAGTGTCCAGCTTGTTCAGATACTGAACCCCCCCGCACCCCGGGTTCTCCAAAAGCGCTGCTGGGCCCGTGTGCTGTGCCAGAAGGCTTCCCTTCTCCTGGACAGGTCTCCCATTGGAATAACTGCCAAGGAGCAATGTGGCCTTTGTGAGGGGCACGTCTTGGGATGCTGCCCCTGCTGCCGTAGTCTTTCATGGGAGCAGATTATTTCTCAGCTATTAAAACTATTGTTTCTCTGATTTTCTTGATAGTAGTCACATGGAACACTTAATTCAGGTGGTTGGGCTAGATAACCTGAGAATTTTTTATCCCCTTCCTTGGAGAGGGGGGCGTGGGGCAAGAGGGGCAAAATGCGATGTTTTGCTGTCACCACAAAGCTTTTTTTTATTGTCAGGATGCTATAACAATACAGGTGTGCTGTATTCTAGAAGCTAGCCAGCCTCTTAAAACAATTTTTCCCAGTTTTAAGAAGTGTTCATATCGTTTTCATATGGGCTATGGAGGAAAACTGCCCTTTTTTTTTTGACTCTTCTGATCCAAATCTCTATTATTACTGCCTTGCTTTATGTGGAAGTTTAGTATAAATATGGCTTAAACAAGCATTCCCAGTCTGGGTAAAATGAAATATACTATCCATATCAATAGTCTTGGTTAATTCGGCTGCAGGAACTGTCATTTCTTCTTTTGACTACAGCTTTCAGGTCTTCCTTTTTTAAGATGTACAGGTAGGAAAAGCAGGAAATAAAACCAGATTCTTTTCCCCTAGCTTTAGTTAAGTTGTTCTAATTCAGACAGTAACCATTTAGCAGTTGGTTTCTAGATCTGAGTGGGTTCAAATTTCATGTGTTGGAAAATTGTTCCTTGACTATCTTAGAAGTTCAGTGTTCAAAAAAATATAGTAAATTCTCAGACGATTTTTCATTTTCTACAATGCAAAGACCAGTTACAGTGGAGTGTGATACTGGGTCATATTTTAAGTACCCTAACTTCTCTTTTGCTATTCCCTACTGAAAATGGCTAATGTATTTGTAACCTGCAGTCAGGATCATTTCTTTTGAATTTTTTTTTAATATAACAATTATTCCCTTGTGTTGTAAAGTTTCTTAGAGAAAACAGAATTTCAGTATCGTTTTTATTATGTTGACTGTTGTTTCTGTTATTCTTTTTCTCTAAAAGAAGATGAAGTTCCTTCAAATCATAAAGTGTCCCACTTGACAAAGGAGATGGGAGTGGGAAGGTGATATATTAAGATATAGATATTACAAATGAACATTTTACCACTAACTGTTTACTTAAAGTACGAGATTTGTCAGCCCAGTATCACCTTCACAGTTTTTGGTGCTTCTGTAGTAGCTAAACTGAGTGGGAAGATACAAAACTCTATAATTTAATTAAAGTAGATATTAAAAGACAATTCAGTTTATGTATATATAAGGGAACTCTTGTGCAGACAGTGGAGTGTAAGAGGTACGCTGATGTTAATTAGTAAAAAACTCATTTAACTAAATTCTTAGAAAACACCTTAATGTCCATCACGTGTCCCCATCTCCTTTTTCCAAATGTACACACAGATATTCAGGGAAAAAAAATCTCCTTTTCTGCTCTTTCCTGTAGTATAGTGTGTTGTCAAATGCAGCTAACGAGTGGTAGGTTGACTGCTCTTCTTGCTTAACATCCTTATGGGAAACTGAATGCTTCTCTAATGATTTCATTTGTTTTTTTGAAGTACAATGTTTCAAAATACTGCAGAAGCAAAAAAGTTCATTGGCAAATCTCTTCAACCTGCACGACCTGTGCATCACCTGTCTTCTAAACAAGGTGAGTAGTATGGCTAAGGTACAGTTCACTTTGCCAAAGTTTTGATTAAGGAAATAACAAGGACGTGTAAGGTGACTTGTTTTGTTTCCTTTTTTGAAATGACTTTGTTCGAGCTACAGTGGTGAATAAATATCTTGCAGTGTATTGGTCTTATTACATCATCTGTGTGATAAATTCTGCATTTAAACTTCATCAGGGTTATGCAGAACTCTTTGGTGTTGTACTTCTAGCTTGACATCTGTAATCTGGCTTCAGAAAGCCAGGCCAGGCTTCTCTGTTAAATTTGGATATCTTGGGTTAGTTGACACCTGCTGTTGAAAACATAAAATACACATAATTTAACAAGTAGATTATTTAGGTTTTATTTCAAGTGCAGTGCATTGCACTTCACTGTTCTTATGTAGCCTTCATACAAGTTTAAAACAAACAAACAAAAAAACCAACAAAAAGCCTAAGAAAAAGAAATCATGCAGTATGTATGTCAGGTGTGAGTGTTTTGTTTTTGTTTTTAAATCTCTATATACCTCCTAGATATTGCAGTATTACAGCTGTTAATATTGTTAAGTTAGAAATTTTTGGTGGCTAGAGAATCATCAGCTGTACTGCTGTGGACGGAAGCTCAGTGGCGTGATAAATTTTTTCCTTTCTATGAAATTCATGGGAGAAGTGGAAAAAGGGTCTTGTGATCTGCAGCTTTTAAGTTGTGAATAAATGTATAATCTCTTTGCAGTCAGGAATGTTCTTATGGCAAGTTATGTGGAGCCTGTTGAAGTTATTTTTTCTTGATGTTTTATCTTCAGCAGCATCAGCCATTTCATTAAACGTTCAGACTGAGTTACCTAGCAGCACTGAAGTATGTTTGCAGAGTACAGTTAACTGGGTGAGTACTGAGTAAATAGCAGATGATAAAGTTGATGGCGTGTATTCTAGCATGTTACAAATCAGAGGTCACCTGATCTGTTATACTACCAAATGAAAAGCAAACTACTTCCACCTAGGAGTGTCCTTGAATCTGAATGTTTTAAACCAGCAGTGTCGGAACTGTTACAAAGAATTACAAGTTTCAGGATTGCCTCTCCCTGGTGTTTGCATGTGCTAGTAGGTGAAGAATGCATCTTAGGAATTTAAGATTCTTACGAAAGTCTGAGTGGCTTTTCTTTAGTCTTCATTGTGAATAGAAGACAGCTCTTTTAAACTTAAAGTGCACATATTCAGTCTTTCCTTATTAAGTGTAAATGATGACATTCTTTTTTTTGTTGTTGTTGTTAGCACATGCGCAAATTTGAGACAGCAAACTTCACAAAATTAGGTAATTAAACAGTTCCAGTGCATTCTGTAGTTAGGTTTCATTCACTGTGGTGGACTGGGTAATAAGTGAGCTCTACTGTTCAAAAAATCAGAAGCACTCTAGTGCTTTATTGCCAGAAATACTTGGGTTTGGGCATGGTACAGTGCATCCTTCAGACTTGAAATTGGTTGTAACTATTTGCTGCAAAATGAAGTTTGAAGTCTTCCAACTGGAATGCTTAAAGTTTCATAGTCCAAATTTGATTTGCTGTTGATACTGATGTGAATGTTCTTCAGAGCATATTGACAGTTTGTTAGGCGTTTTTTGATAGTACAAGTACCTGTTCCTACTCTTTATTTTAGAAGAGTTTTAATAATCCTGTAGTCCTTCCTTACTGTACAAAGCTTCTGGAAGTTGCCTTTGACTTTAAAAAAAATTTAAAAAAAGTCAAGGTGGTGGGAGCCTATCCTTGATCACAAATAGGGAAATTAAGAGTTACCTGTCTCTTGAGGAGAACAAAGTATCCCCTTTTAAACAAGCCTGTGGTCAGCAGTATTGTTTCATCAATACTTGGCTAGACGTAGCTGCATATTGTATTTCTTTGATGTTAGTAAAGCTGTATTTTTTAATGTTTTTAAAGTTAGTTCTTTGGTATAGGATATGGAAAAGCTTTTTAATAATACTTTTGATGGTAAACTGTTTCATGGGTACCACAAATACCATCTGAGTAGTGAGTGCCCTATGAACTCCTTCTTGATGAGCAACATTGCTCTGAAGGCTGGCAGAGTAGCTTCACAGAATATTTTCTGAAGATACTGGGACCTCAATCTGGCAATAAAGAGTTGCCTATTACCACTCTTTAATCAGTCTTGCTGAATGTTCACTATGTTTCAAAAGGCATCAGCATGACAAAGCTGTACATTGTTATCCTTTTGCCCTTGGCTCTTGATATGGTGAAATAATGTCCACATTCCTACAATATAAATATATATAGATAGATACACACACTGAGACACACACACAGGTGCACACACACATATTTTGCTTCGTGAACTCATTCTTCAAAACTGTAATTGTATTTCAGGTACTTTAAATCTCACTGTCTTTTTTAGCAAGACAGTAACAGTACTTTGTATCTACAATCATAAAACTAATTACCCTCATCTCCTTTCCTTCCTTTGCCAGCTTATTTCCTTTTAAAGCAGATAAATGAGCATAACACTAAACACACTGTAAGGTGAAAAACAGCAACTGAACACTGATTAAACTTGGGTTTGCTAAAGGAAAATCAGCTTTTTTTCAACTTCTTAAACCAGTCATAGTCTTACGTAGTGACAGTCTATTTTAAAGAGACAGTAAATATCCAAGTTGATACCTATATCAGGTTAGGATACAGGAAATGCAGGTTACTCTTTGGAAAGCAGATTGTATTGCCAGTAACTTATAAATAGATTTTTAAGAATAAAAGAGGCTTTAGAAACAAACAACCCAAAAAAAGCCAACTCTGAGAAACCATGTTATTAAAGCAGCAAAAAGACTGAAGAATTTGGTCACCTAATTCTCCAAACTGCTTTACTCGGTAATATTCAGTATGCATACTTAAAGCTGCTTAGACTTCTGCCAGAAAAAAGGAATTGTCCTTACAGCACATCCTGGGTGCTGGTCAGTATTAGATTAAACTCTCAGTATAACAGTAAGTTATAGAATTAAAGCTACTGTTTGAGCAACTTGCAGTTTTAAACTTCCAGTCTTAGAGGAAGTGGAGAAGTGCCAGTATTAATGAGCACAGTGATAGTGTTTGCATGTAAGATGTTAGCCTTGATTCTAGGGAATTTCTGCCATAGCAGTGTTAATAGTGAAAATGCCTGAATACTCACTGTGCTGTAACTGGGTAATTTAACCAAAGGATAATTTTCTTTCCTTTTGGTATGTGAAGAATTTTCAGAGGATCTGTAGAATGTGGAGTCCACTACCTCAGATCTCTTTGATATAGAGAGGGGCTTGAAATGTCTCCATCAGTCAGTAATGGCTTTAATTTACAACTTCTTAACTACTATTTTAAACAATTATGTTGAGCTTCAGAAATACATGCCCTCCTCTATGGATATGCATTATAGATGGATTTCAAGTAGGAAGATATATGAGTATTGTCAGTGGTGATACTCAGATGTTGGGAGTATCTTTTAAGATGCTGAGCATGATGTTCTGGTACAGGCCTGCTTGCACAAGTCAGCCTATGTGACAGATAGCAGAGATTATCTGTCCTTAAGTGATATATTTGGGGAAGCTGGTTCTGTCCCTGAGTGAATGAAACATTTAGGGAAATTAGTTATAAGTAGTTAGGATAATAAGCATGGGAAAAGAGCATGAGAAAGTAAAATTGCTGACAATAGATAGGAGGGGATACTAACACAGTATCGTATGATATGCAGACACTAACCAATGATTATGTATCTTGCTGCACGTGAACCCTGTAAAACCCAATATAACCTGTAAGATTTAGCAATAAAGTGGAGCATTGATCATACCTCTATGAGGATTCATCTTTGACTCCGTAAGTTCCCTCGCATCACTCAGATACTAAGTTTTGGACTGAAAACCAAATGTAATAGAGTTCTTGATATTATAGAGCAGTTGGCAGGATGATGTGTTGGGACATGGTGCAGGAAGAAATGTAGAAATACTGGGGCTACATTGGCACATTGATGTAAATTGTGCTTTATCATGCTTGTCTTTTTTATGGATTTGAGAATTTGTTAAATCTTTGTTCTTTCTTGGAAAGAGCCTTTGAATAGCTAAGGCCTGTGAAGACTAGTTGAACATGACAAAGCAGTTAGAATTAGCAGTATGACTCTCTGTTAACATCATTCTCTGAAATCCCTAGATTTTTCAGATTTTTTTATCAGAAGTTTTAGTTTAGAAATTTAGTTTTGGTTTAGTTTAGACAAATCAGGAAAAGATAAATAAATTTCAGCCACAGAAAATGGACATGTGACCAGGGTGAATAAAACAGAAATATTTTGCCATTTCACAATTTGTTGTCTTAGCACACCATGAAAGCTGGTGGAGCACTTAGAGTACAAAGTGTTAACTGCTGTCTCTGTGAAGAAAATAGGATCTCTTCTGCTTTTGACAAATGCTTCCCAAAATTTTCAGTTTTTGCCCCCCTCCCATCTGTCTCAGAATGATGTTAAAATTCCTCAGCCAAACCTGTGGAGCCTTTTCAGAGCTAAGATAAGATATTGAGGATAAACTAGTTTCCTAGTTTCCCAAAACTCTTCAAGGTTTTGGCAGCTGGAGGGAAATCAGCATTATACTGTAGATACTGGTTCTTAATGCTTATGAAACCTTTTTGCTAAGTGAGAGAATCCAAGTCCATCCTTTGATCTTAAGGAAAGTCCTTCCTGCTTCTCTATTTATTCCCCAGTGTAGCAGCTTCTGACTGCATTCTCGTTGAGATAATAGAAAAAGAGGAGATAATTATGTTCTTTTTAAAAACTAGCAATAGCACTGTAAAATTCTGTGTAAAAATGGCTCTCAGATGTGTTTACCATATATTGCTTTGTTGGACTGTTCTTTTATGGTATTTAATTAAGAGTAACAAACATTCTACAGGTTCAAATTAAACTGTGCTGCAATTGTTATTTTTAACTAAGAAACATACATCCTTGTTTTAATATGTTTAAAGGAGATAAGCTTCATGACTTTCCTTCCTATTTTAGTCATCTGAAATGACTGAAGTGAAGATCTTAACTCAAACGATGATGCACTGTCCACCAAAACAACATGAATCAGGAGCAAAAAAAGGTAAAATACTGTATGGAGGGCTGTGTGGGGATTGTATTCTGGATGGAAGACACCTGAACTTTGAAGTGATGTGGGCTGCATTTTATTTTCTGTGATGAGCCAGTGCATTGGTAGTTTGGCTCCCTTCTGTACCACAATTGGAGAGTCATATGAAACCTTTCTAGTTTTCAAATAACACTCTAGAGAAGTTATAAAATTTGACCATAACAGAGGTGGGAAACTTCCACTGGTAGATTTGCTTGCATGTAAGGGTGTGTAACTGTCTTTAAAAAAACCCAAACCCAACAAAACAAACAAACAACAAATGCAAGAAAAAACAGACCCCAAGCATAAAAAAAACCACAAATCCTTCAAACAAAATCCTGGTTTTGTATAAGTTGCTTGTGTGTGAAGTACAGATTTGAGTTGCATCCTTTAGCCTGCTAGAGGGGTCAGTCATGGCATACAGACTATTTAATGTAATCCGTTTAAGAACTCAGTAATTTGCCTTACTTGTTCTCCTTGTACTACAGTGGTTCTGAAATACTAATATTTGTATCAATGGAAATTACTTAATTTCTCTAATGATTGGCTCTGGACAATTTATTCTTGTGCCAGTATTGTCCTTAAGGTTTGCTCCTTATGCTTTTCTCTCTGTACTGTCTGTCACTCAGTACTCATACAGCATTTGTAGTAGGCAAAATTTTACTCTTTTTTTTTTTTTTTCATTAGGGGATAATCTCAGATTTCAAAAGAATTCTCACCATACTTCTCTGCTCCAGTTCCTACCTAATTCTTCATTCTTAAACATATCACAGGAACAGCATCGATGATCCAGGTTAGGTTCACTAGTTCATTGAGACAATTTCTTTTGTCTGTGTCTTCCTGTAATCAGACATCCTAGATCTCCATCTGTAATCTCCAGTCCTTAAGTAATCTCTGAACACTTGGTTTGTTCTGTTGCTCTTAGTACTCAAGAACTGAAAGAATTCTATTAAGTTTTCTTGAGCCTTTCCTATTTTTCTCAGTCTGAGGTTACTATCTCTCAGGTTCTTGAGCAGTAATTCTTCTCTCCCTTATGTTACTGCCTTGAAAGTAAGTCCATGTGTCCCTTTTTAAGCTCAGGTTCATGTCTTCTGTTCTTGATCTTGATAAATATAACAGAGTTCTATTCTTTGGATCTAGCTGGATATCAGACTTGTCAAGTTCTGTCTGTTTGGTGGTGGCTTTCTGGTCCCTTTCTCATTGATTCTACTTGTGGTTGTACAGGCTATTGTGTTCTACAAGATCTTAAATGGCTTCTCATCAGATCTTGCTCTCTTGTATAAAAGTCATCCCTTTGGGTGTTTTTCAGTGGTTAATTGCTCTGTGATGCCTCCCTTGAGTCTACTCTCCAGTTCTCCACAATGTCAAACTTTTCCTCACACTTGTTTTCAAAGGGCTTCTATTTGCTGATTGGTGTAATCCATTCCTTCAGAATAACACAACTTTAGAGGTCCTGCTGTTCAGCTGCTGCTTACAAGTAAGTCTTTTTTTTTCTGCTTTTTTTTTTCCTTGCACTGTAAAATTTCTTCTGGAACTCTTTATCTTCAGCTGTACTTTAAGTTCTAGATAATAATTTCCATTTAATATCTATTCAGTGGTACTGTGCCTTCAGTTACCTGTCTCTATGGTTCTTAAATGCACCATGAGGTTTTCATGGGCCCACTTCCTGAGCTCTTCCAAGTCCTTCTGGATGGCATCCTGTCCTTAGGTGTGTCAACCACACCACTTAGGCCGGTGTCATCTGCACATTTCCTGAGGTTGGATGTCATCCCACTGTCCGTCATTGATAAAGATATTAAACAGTACTGGTCCAAATATGGACCCTGAGGGACACCACTTATCACTCACTGATCTCCATCTGGACATTGAACTGTTGACCTCTACTCCTTGGATCATAGAATGGTTTGGATTGTTAAGGGACCTTAAAGATCCATGTAGTTTCTACCCCCTTCCACAGGCAGGGACACCTTCCACTAGACCAGGTTACTTAAAGCCCCTTTCAGCCTGACCTTGAACAATCCCAAGGATGCAGCATCCATAACTTCTCTGAGTAACTTTTTCCAGTGCTTCACCACCTTCACAGGGAAGAATTTCTTCCTCATATCTAAACCTACTGTCTTTCACCTTAAGGCCATTCTCCCCTGTCCTATGACTACATGCCTGTAGTCCCTCTCCAGCCTTCTTGTAAGCTACCTTTCCGTACTGGAAGGCTGCTATGAGGTCTCCCCAGAGCCTTCTCTTCTCCAGGTTCAACAACTCCATCTGTTTCAGTCTGTCTTCATAGGAGTGGTGTTCGAGCCCTGTGATCAGCTTAGTGACTCTCCTTTGGACTCACTCCATCATGTGATTGGATGAAACTGTCCAACCAATTCCTCATCCAATAAACAGTCCACCCATCTAATCCATATCTCTCCAATTCAGAGAGAAGGATATTATGGGGGACTGTCTCAAAGGCCTTAGAGAAATTAGCATCTTGATAGGTTTTTAATCAAGGGTGGAAAAAACAAGTCATAAGTTTTCAAGTATGCTTGTATTCTTTAAAATATTCTTTTTAAAGTTACCCACATGCCCTCCTATAGGTTCAGGAGCTATTGCAATAATTTGTGGTCAAAGGCAGGAAAAAATTAATTCATAGTTGACTTTGTCACCTTCTCTCTTGTCAACATCATACAGTTTGAGAAACAAAAACTAGTCCATCAGGTAACTGTGTAACACTTTTGCAGGCAGCCCATAATTCCTAAAGGAATAAACTTCTTTGTCACCAAGGACTAGAGTTAAATTTTGCCCCTTCTTTGTCTAAGTCTTTTCCTCCTGTTTCTGTTCCTGTCTGAGAACATCAGTTTAAGATGTGGACATGACTAGACATTTTGTATGCAAAGCTGTGCTAGTGTAGAGATAGTGCTGTGACCTGGAAGGATAACCTGCATGCTCTAAGCGAAGGTCCTGACTCTTGTTGATTCACCATAAAACCCTCAAAACTATTTAATTGGTATTAATCTCTTTGCTAGTTTTATGTGCAGCAGGTCTCATCATTACTTTTAGGCATTGAAAGACATCCAACTTACTAGCTCCAAGAAAAGAGACACTGTTTCTGCTCTCTCTCCCTTTAGAAATATGTGCCACTTTGATGTGAGTTATTAACATATTCTTCTGTCATTTCAAGACCAATTTGTGGTGGTTCTGTTAAATAGAACAAGATATAGGGAGTCTGTCTCTAGCATAAGGTTGCATTCACCTTTTTTCTTCTTTTGAAGTAAAATGCTCTGTAATTTGCTATGAATTGTCCTGATGCAAGGTAAGACTGAAATTACTCCTGGTTTTAATACTGACTTTTATATTCCACATGCAGCATTTCCACCCTTCTATAAGTAACCAAGTAATTTTTCTGAATTCCCAATCTTAATCCCTTAAACAACAATGTTGAACTTAGTGATTTTGTGTATTCACAGGAAGGATCCAATACAGCAGAGATTTCCTTCTGAAGCTTTCAAGTGTTTCTCTGTCTCAGAAGAAGCCAGAGTTTCTTCCTGATCATCCAGTTGTACTTGAAAAGCCAGTAAGAGCATTTTTTGTATTAAGTGAAGTCATAAAAACATTCATAGAGGTTTTGACAACCTTTTCAACAGGAAACATTTTCCTTTAGACTAGCCTGCCAAATTGGTAAAACCTTCAAAAGACAAATTGTGCAGTTCAGCTCTGTTACTTTTGTATGTAACTTCCCCAGTTGGTATTTGACATCTTACTGTGGTAAGTACCATATAAAGAGAAGGGCTTTTTCTTTGTTTTCAGGAAAAAGAACGTATATGTTTCCATGTGTTCAAAATAAAAGAGAACAATCTTGATAAATTTCCAGCTTGGTGAAAGCCTGAGTCCAGTGTTTAAGTTATCCATGCATCAGTGTTCACTACAAAACTATTAATGAGCTTAATGCAATTTGTGTTGTCATTGTCTCTGGTCTGTGGTTTTGGCAAGAAATTAATAGAAATGAGTGTGAAGGATATCCAGGTATGCTACCTTAATCTTTGTGATGAAACAATCCTCAAATATTTCATACACTAGGAGAAAAAAAATCTACTGATTTTCATTCTACACCCCAAGTGTGGGAAAATCTTCAGCGTAAACATTATCATGTCAAATTAGGCTACATACTAGGCTCCTTTTGAAGCCATTGGGTTGTAGTTCTGCTAGAAACAGGAATCCTGTTACAGAGAAGTATATGCACATGATTACTCTGTTGGCCACATTTGGAGGTATTTTTAAACTTGTAAGGTTTCTGTCCTATGAAAAAACAAGTTTAAACTAATATATGACTGTAATTGGCTTTCCCTGATCTTACTTCTTATGTCTTTCCATTTGTCCTCAAGATGAAAGCTTTATTTGTTTGAAAACCTGCCTTCAGATAAAGAAGTTTCAGCTCTTTAATTTCCTTACTTCCCCCAGCCATGTCATTTGGAGTTTCTAAGAAGGGCAAATTTCAATAATCTGTACACTTTCAGATGGTTATATTCATAGGAAAAAGGAGAAATTAAGTCAGTGAATGAATAAACTCCAAAATTGCTCATGACATGACCAAATGGTAGAGGGAAAGAAGGATGGTAAAAAATGGTACAAGCCAAGAGGGATTGCATGTGTTTCAAGAGATTGTTTTGGGGCTTGGAGGATCCATGCCTGTAGTATGATGTCATAAATGTATCCAATTCTATATATATAGTCTTGTCTCTAGAAATAAGGGTATCTCATGGTTTGTGAGGCCTGCTGTTAAAGTGTTTCCTCTGCTTTGTGTTAGTCATATGTTTGTAAGCCCCCACCTGCATATGCTAGTTTATCATACAGATAAAAAAGCAGTGAGTTTTTTGTCTTCAGCTTCAAAAGGAGGTGGGTGAATTAGAAACTCTTATTAGTTGGGATATTGTGTTAGAGTAACATAAAGTGTATCCCTTAGCTATTGTTATCAATGTCTGAAGCACAAAGTGTAAGTGGTTGTGTAGGAAATTCAAGGAGAACAATCCTGTGCTCATTACAAGAAAGCAAAAGCTGATCAATTTGCTGTGTGATCTTGAGGAGTCTTAAAAAGGATGTTGTAAGTATACTGGTCTCATTAGTATATAAAGATGATATTAGGTTGCCAGTCATGCTTCAGAAGTTAGTTCCGCATTTTAAATATGAAACTTGTTTGGTGACTGTGTTTTTCTTCTTTTTTTCCCCTGAATTGACTAGAATAAAAGTTTTGATGTTAGTATAGGATAAAACTATTCACTTGTGTATTCTAGTATTGAATTTTAGTGTAGACGTAGAATTTTTAGGAATTCAAGAGTTTGTTTGGAGGCATATTAACTTGAATTAAACACTGAAGCTCTGTGAATGTGGACCAGATGTATTTTGCATATCTGTGTGGAAATACCTGCTTGAATGTCACTAAGTAATTTCCTCATTGGGAAGGAAGGCGAAAAAATTACCATTGCTTCCAAGAACATGGTAAGATCTCAGTTAAAGTATATGAACCTTATTAGAAATTCTGTTGCTATGTACTGAAATAAAAATTTTATTTGTGGGACACATGAACCCTACCCAGCTAGATACTTTCTTTATTAAGATTGAAGCAGTTGGAGATGTTTAGTTTTTCTGTATGGGAATCCAAAACCAAGAATCTGTGACTAGAGTAAAATTGAATCTTACTTTGAAACAGCTCAGACTTGACTTAGCCTGACAATTAATTGATCTTACTTTCAGATTTTGTATATTAGCATGAAAAGAAACATGTTGAATGTCAAGACTGATGAGTGGTAAAAGAGACTTCAAAATAAGAAGGAAAAATGCAATAGCGTGAGAAGGCACCCAGCATCAAAGAAAAAGGGAAAATAAATTCATAACTAATTTACCCAGAAATGGCAATGATTTCAAGCTCCTAGTGCAGTACAGTGACATCAGTCTGACATGTTAAATTGCCTGCTCTTGTGACATCTTGCTTATGGAGACTGGGTGTCAGAGTCTTGTGAGTGTTCTGCGTGGAAGTAGAGAACAGCTTGATTAATAGTGGAGAGCCTATAGGACAATTACAAACAGCTTTAGTTTTGATGCAAAGTGTTTTCTGTGTGCTTTTCTTTCTCGTCTGTTTATTTATGAGACAGAATTACAGTCTGCAGTCTTGGTTTGAGTTTGGTTCTTTTTTTTTTAAACTTGTTTTTTTCTTTCTTAAGCATGGTCTTGATAGCTTTTAATGAATTTTTCCAGAATTGTTTAGTTTGGAAAGGACCTCTTGAGATCACCTGGTTCGTCCCTCTGCTCAAGCAGGGTCAGCTAGAACAGCTTGCCCAGGATTGTGTCCAGTCAGGTTTTGAATATATCCATAGGCAGAGACTTCACTATCACCCTGGAGAGATTGCACAAACTGTTGCAGTGCTTGGTTACCCTCACAGTGAAAAAACAATTCTATGGGGAGGCTGTGAAAATTGTGTCTCTTTCATTAGATCTTACTGGATGTTTCCATTAGTTAAAAAGAAAAAACTAAATAAAAAAACCTTCTTCATAGTCTTTGTGGTTTCTAGAAACGTGGGAGAGATAAAGACTAATTTTCAGACCATTTGGTAGCAAAGCTTATGTGGTAGTGAGAAATTAATTGAATGTTGCTGTTGCTGAGATCTCTACAGCAAGTGTTTAGGTAGATTTCTGTGCAGTTTTACTTGTGGCATCCTTTTAACAAGTCATTTGAAGACAGTACTCTATAGCAGAGCAGTACCAGAGATGATAGTAGAACATTTGCATCCTGATGATAAAGTTGTTTAGGTGTTGTTTTCAATGAGTGTGCAAAACAATTTACATTATTGAATAGTCAGTGGTCTTGTTCCATTATCCATCCTCTTTCCTCTACACTTTGCCGTTCTTCAAGCAGCAGGTCCTGTGGTTGTGTGGTTGTGTTGACTGATCCCATGTCATCCATTTTTCTGCACACAAGCCAGAGGGATTGATGAGATACATGTGTATGTTAAATGAATGATGCCTAAGAGTGGCAGAAGATGGCCTCCAGATAAATTTCTAATGACAAACAGACAATCCCTACACCATGTCAGTGAGATTGTATTTTGGACCAGTTGGTTGTCAGCAGTTTGACACTTGAGTTGAATATTCAGGCACTTCAAACCTATCTTAAGACTTTCCTGGTTCTGAATTTTTGAAGTCACTTCTGAAGTATATGCCCATTTATGACTGAAAGTTGTATTTTCAGAGGAAGAAAACTTCCTAGAGTGACTTGTATAAGGGAGATGCTGTTGTTACAGTTAGTGGACTGTGGATTGCATTTGTCCTGAAGGACACTGGCATTTTTTTGAGATGTGGGGATCAGGGCTACCTATGCATAGCTCAGCATTTGAACAGATATTACTGTGTTGACAGAGTCTTCTAAGAAAATTTTAGATTTAAGTCTCTATGATTAGTGAAAATAGAATGGTTTGCCGTAATAAAAAAAAAATCAAATTGTTAAATGTACATGGAGTAGGAAAGAGTTATAAGCAGACCCAAATGAAAACTTTGTTTAAATGACCTGTTATAACTGAAGTAATTGGAGGATTGGTTTGTCTTTCAGGTAAAGAACAAACCTTTTATTGACATGTGCAAGAAGTGACATGTTTGGAAGATCAGAAATCCATCAATGAAGGAACTACATGCGATGTGGATCTTTAAAATTTTTGAAGGTATTTGTGTACCTGCGGATGGAAATAGGACTCTGTGAAACTTTAGACAATGCCTGTTTCTTCCTGTCACTGCCCGAATGCTTTAAGAGACAAACCTTTAATTTGTAATGCCTGAGATGGTAATATGATTACAATGAAAATAAATAATTCTAATATTGCTGTGGCAGAGCTTTGTCCTTGAATTTTTTGTGTTAAGTAGCCTATATTTTGTCTGACCATAAATTCTAAACCAATACTTAACTGGGACTTTTTGCTTGCTCCCAACTCCCTTCCAGAGAAGTAATGATGGAGCAACAAATACTGGCTGTGTCATGTCTCACGTGTCTTAGGATATGTACACCTCTATTTTAATTTTTTTTTTCTAACATGACTTCACTTACTTTCTGTCTTTATTTGAAATCTTCATCTTGACACAAGATATTCTTTAATATTTTGTGGATATACATACCTTCTTTCAAGGTATGAAGTCTCTTGTTACTAATATTTTTATTAAAATGAGGAATCCTCTCTCATCATGGATCAGAACAGGAGACATGCCTATGCACAGCAATCCTTAAAGTTCTTGGTAAATAATTGTCCAGTGTTTTTTACTTTGAAAAGTGAATGGGTGAAACTGAGGAACAAGACAGATTTTAATCACGTCTTACATGGGTAAATGGGTATATCACTAATTCTATCACTTTTTCCAGTATGGTATCTAATAGTGAAGTGAAAAGCAGTAGTTTGAGTATTTTCTGAAAGCATCCTTCAGTTGACAGGCATTAATAATAAGTATTTTGTATTTATATAATTAACTTCAAAACCTGTATTCACACCTACACTAGCATCATTTGGGCACTGAAGGCAATTTTTTAACCTCTGTCACAAATGATAATGAAAGCTAAATGAGAATGTGCTGAATGGCAATTGCAGTAGTGCAGAAATATTTCAAGTTGTGTTTGATAGGCACTAGATTTCTTTCCCTGAACAATGCAAATAAATCTTTTTGTTGGTTAATTTTTAATCACTCTAAGTTTCTTAGAGTGGGTCTTATGCATATTTTTTTAAATAAGTGTTGAAGGCAGTTTTTGCATGTAGCTCTCAAAACTTTTAAGTGAAAATTCTCAAACTTCTTGTGTATGATTCATCAAAGTGTTTGTTTACTAGTAACTATACATAGGAGAATAACTGTTAGAAGGACATATGACCTAGTAGAAACATTTCCATCCCTCTAGCACCTAAATGACATGAAGGTCTAAAGCAGGTTATTTTAAGAATAATTTTAATACATTTTTTTTCTGGTGAAAAGGAAAAATTTCACAAACCTCAGTATAGTGTGTAATTTTTCACCTAAGGATTTGTCCTGCAGCTGTGTCACAGGTCACTGTATTTCCTTTGTTGGTAGGTCAGTAATGACAAAAAAGAACTATGCCATACACTAGACTGACATCTTGGCATAGGAAAAACAGTTGTTCAGAAGTATGAGTAATTTTACTTCTACTTTGCTAAAGACAAGAAACTAAATTTACACTGATGTCATTTATGAGGCTAATATGGTTATTTGGGTGCCATTTTAAAAATGGACAGATCAGTAGCTGAATCATGTCAATATGGGAAAGCTTTGGACTTCAGTATTAAAAGAATTCACTTTTATTTAGTTACTTTCAGAAGATTTAAAGGTGAAATTTGTCTCTAACATGGGCACCTAAATTTAGGTGTGCAGATATCCCTTTCTGACATGCACATTTGTGTAGAGAACTTACGTGTCATGAATTTTATTGGCAAAGAGCGTGATTCAGTTGCCTAAAGGTAGGCATCTGCTGTCATCTGAGACTGTCATCAGGGATTCTGGTCCCATATGCTGCGTGGGCCTGGCATAAATGACAGACAAACCATAGGTTATTCATGTCCTCCTCAGCTGGGAGCTGGAGACCTGTACTAGATGCCTTTGTTCAGGCAACTAATTTGCCTCAGAACTCCATTGATACAACAGAAACTGAGTTGCCTTGGTCGCATGCAGGTACCTAAATATGATGCCTTTCTTTATCTTGAGCTCAGTCCTGGTCCCTGTTCCTGGAATAGAGAACCTTACTGCAGTGAAGATCGTTCCTTTGTAGTCTGAATTCCCCACTTTCAATTACATATCATAATTTGTTTTTTGAGTTGAAGTAAAAGTAGACGAGAAGGTATTTTATTGAACACAACTTTTACTTTACTTTTTGGCTACTGCTGGTAACCTTGGACTGCTAGATGAGTGGAGACAGTGGTCATGTAGCATGTAGAGCTTGTCAACATGTCATGGAGGTGTGAGGGAGGTTACAGTGGTTGCTTGCCTTTCATTCTTGGGCTGGAGGACACACCTACTCCTCAGATTCAGGTGACACTATGACTTGTTAGGGAACCAAATATTTCTACTTCCAGGTTTTATAGAATCATAGATGATCCTGAGTTAGAACGGACCTACAAGGATCATCAAAGTCCAACTCCTGGCCATGCACAGGACAGCCCTAAGAGTCACACCATGTGCTTGAGGGCATTGTCCAAATGCTTCTTGAACTCTGTCAGGCTTGGTGCTGTGACCACTTCCCTGGGGAGCCTGTTCCAGCCACCCAACCACTCCCTGGGTGAAGAACCTTTTCCCGATAGCCAACCTAAACCAACCCCTGATACAACATTCTCTCTCGTCCTGTCACTGGTCACCACAGCGAAGAGATCACTGTCTGCGCCTCCTCTTCCCCTCCTGAGGAAGTTGTAACTGCAATGAGGTCTCCCCTCAGTCTCCTCTTCTCCAGGCTAAACAAACCAAGTGCCCTCAGCTGCTCCTCATATGGCTTCCCCTCAAGGCCCTTCACCGTCCTTGTTGCCCTCCTTTGGACACTCTAATAGTTTAGTATTTTTCTTTATATTTTGGTCCCCAAAACTGCATACAATATTCAAGGTGAGGCTGCACCAGAGCAGAGCAGAGCGAGACAATCACCTCCCTCAATTGGCTGTTCCATCCCTCAAGGGTATATGGTAGCCCTGCTCTCCTTCTAGAACCTCCAAACAAGCTCAAGGTTTATGGCTATGTATGTTGTAATAGCAGTTTCTCTAATGACTTTTCAGTGAGCTGCCAGAGATGTAATAAAAATATTTTCTGAGTGGTCAGGACATAGAGTTCAAAGCAAATCAGTTGTGAAATGTTAAATCTGGGGATCTATAGTGGCTTGACACACAGGCAGATGTTTCCTCGTGCAAGGGTAGAGGTTAGAGTCTGTGAAGAGAAGATAATACTGCCTTGTCGTCTTGTTAGCAGAAACATCCTGTATGAGAGAAGTTCTGTATTAGCCCAAAGAGAAGTCCCTGTGTTTACTCTCTTAATTACTGACTTAGAGCTTCTCTGCAGACCTGTATGAAAAGGTGTGTTCTTGTTCATACATCTTTCTTCTGTAAGAGGAGACCACAGCAGCATGAAGTAAGGGCTGTTTATTAATGCAAGACTAAAACTTTTCACAAATACTTAGTCATACAGATCAACACATACTTTTCTGTGATAGTTTGGGCTGAATATACACAATAAATATCATAGTTGTCTTATTTCAGTTTTTAGAATGCATCATTTCCCTGAACTAGTCACAAGAAGAGAAGGTAGTAAGTATGCAGTTTTCCAGATTTTAAAATGGATAAAGTGGGAAAGATTGCATCCATAATAACAAACATTATCACATCATAAATTCATAACCTGGCACACCTGTATGCTGTTACATGAATGTTTGTGTAATGAAAAACAATGCAACATTAACATTACTTGGAACCACAGCTTCTAGTTGTTATTGAGGACCCACCACGATGCTGAAAGAGAGAATTTATTTATTTGTTAACATAAATGGTATTTCTTTTTTGACCTCTGGTAAAAATCCTAAATAAAATATTGGTAATGTATATAAAGAAACATTAATTTATATACATAGCTGATATTGGTGAGAAACAATACTCAGAATACTGGGAGAGCTGAGTATAACTGGTGTGGGGGGTGGCTTTAGCACAAGAATTTATATCTCCTTTTCATAACATCCAAAGAAGCATTAATGTATCACAGGTGTGGTTGCATAGAATTAAGCACCCAGATCCTCATTCCTGTGCTGCTGCATATGTCAGTATTTAAGCTGAGCACTGGATGTGTCCTCTGGGTGGTTGTGTTACCTTCAATGACTTTCTTTCCTGGTGATGTTCAAATCTCATGGTGTTTTTTCACAACTCTAGGAATTAATAGTGTTTTATCCCCAAAAGTAAGGTAATTGATGGACTTGTAAATGTCATTCCCATAAAAAGGTATGTAATCACCAGATTATAGACAGGATTGGAGTGACGCAAATTTATATTTCTTACCCACAATCCCTACCCTCTGGCCTTTTGAAATTGAACCTTACGCAGAGAGGAACCACAAGATTTACGGAAAGAGGCAGGAAGGAGGGAAGAGAATTGTAACTCTGAGATGCAAAGTGCCCTTAACAGGGGTGTGTTCTGGGCTCAGTAGGTTTTGCACTACACATTTTGGGGATTATTCATCATTAATTCATTAACATAACTATTCATCATTAATTCATTAACCACAATTTGTTGATTGTGAATGTATCAATTCACAATTCCAATTAAGTCAATTAATTAATACCATTTTAATGAAATTTATTGTTGAAGAAAAACAATAAGGTACTTAAGAATCTTATCTGAATTTGGGCTATGAAAGCCTAGTAGTCTCTGAAACATCAGTGGATTAATGGATTTTGGCCCCAAAATGCCAATTTAACAATTTATTTCATAGATTATAGTGCTATAAGTGTTCAATGGTTTCCCCCTAGCTTTTGTTTTCTTTGCAACTGAGTCAGTTAAAAGGTGTATGAGTGGTTATAGTAGGTTGTGGTTCCTTTTAACTGATGGTAAATTAATTTTCTTTAAGATAATACTGGACCAAACAGTGTTAAAAACTCTTCCTGATTCATTCTTGGCCACATAAGTGTATCCTTATTAATACTGATTAATTGGTGGGGTAAAGACTTTTGGGTTATAAGCTTTGATTGAATCAGGGTCAGAGTACAATTTGCAATTGCTTCAGTTCTTAGTTACCAGATGTATAAAGAGAGTTTGGAAGTTTCTGAGATACTGTAAACTTGTTTTTAGAATAGAAGCTATCTGCATGCTAATTGCAGACAGGACTGGGTTTGTTTTCTCCTGATTTCACAGTGGTATCACACTATGGTGGCTGAAATTCTTTCCTGAAGTATACTGGTAGGATTTCAGCCATTTTTTACTTCAAGAACTTTGTCTGTTTTTCAAACAGAAATATGATTTGTATAGATCAGTCATTGGAAGTACTTTCCATGAAACCAAAGTTCAAATCTCTGCATAGATTTCTAAATTACAGGTAATCTGTAAAATTGTACAAATAACTCTGAATGCATTAATTCCCACTGCCCCAGCAAAGAGTGTACAGTGAGAAATCCTGTTCCTATGGCAACAGTCTGCCAGGATAGAGTGCTGCAGACTAAAATCCTCCTAAGCAGACAGAGGTAGTGCTTTAATGAGTACTTTGAATCCAATTTCAGACACTTCTATATTTAGGCATTTAAAATTTATGTTTACATTTTATTTTATGTTAGTTATACTTCACCTATGAGAAAACTACCTTGGAATGCTCCTGGATCATATTCAATCTAATTCTCAGACACAAAGAATTTTGAGAGAAGGCTTCATTGTTTTGTAAAGCCAAATTTGTCTTAAATCCAGCAATTTCCCAGTAAGTTACAAAATTTACAGAGATTCTTGGTTCATTAAGTGTAGTCTCCTGATACTTTAGGAATCCCTGGCATATACTTTTGTGTCCAGATCAGGCTCATGAGGTCTGAAGATGTCTTGGATAGTTTCTTTTAAGGAGAAACCCCCGGTACAGGACTACATATTTTTTCTACTAGGTGTGGCTTTGTTATTTTAAATTTAGTCTGTACTCAGATGTAGGGGAAATGAGGGTTTTATTGTAATAGATTTGTGTTTCCTAAAATTAAAAAAAAATTTGCTGTCTTCCAACTGTAAAGATGGGACTGATGTTTGCTTTCCCTCATCCTGCACTGTCTCTTAACTTTCATTTCTAGGAGAAAGAGAAGCATCTTCTTTGTTTTGTGTTAGGAATAATAATTTGGAATCTTTAAAACCATGCTTTTTAAAACATAGCAGGAAGAATTTACATTTCTCTAACATAGCAGGAAGAATTTACAGTGAGTTGGTTAATAAATATAAATTATTAGTAATTAAGGCCCTCTTCAGTCAATGTAAGTTGGATTCAGTTGAAGTCTTCATCAGAAAGCATTTTTTTTGCTTGAGAATCTTAAACAGGGTCTTTTTTACCATTCACAAACAGTACTGTTTATTCTAGGTATTTTTATAAGTAGTGTATGCTCGTGTAACTTTGCACTATATAAAATAAATAAAAACATTTGGAGTCCTTTTCACCTCCATACTTTACCAAAGAAGATCTGACTTAGGGTGATATTATGCAATGGTCTTGCGTATGGAACACACTAATATAGCAGAACTTTTTACATGGAACTAAAAAAATAATGTGAAAATTCGATATTTACCAGGGACTAGCATTGTTGTGATGAGCTCTGGAGTTTCCAGGAAATCCACATTACTTCTTTGGAATGTCTTGCTGTAATTCTTTTGAAGGTGGCTAAACAATTGCAAAAAAAATAAATTAAAAATAACAATTTTTTTAAAGGAGCCCAGTTTTTTTTACGAGCATTAGAAATTTTATAATTAATGCTGTAACAGAGATTTTGTGCTTCAAAAACTTAGGCAATGGTGATAGTGAGAGAGGAGTCCAGATAAGCTGTGAAGTGCTGGCATGTTATGTTAAACACGGGTTTTCTTCTGTGCAGCTAGCTGTCACTCTGATGCTCATCTCTTGGTGGTGACCCAGTATAGTGTTGACATTGTGTTATTAGTGTTCTTGAGTCTTTGTGATAGGAAACCCAGTAAAACTGGGGTTTTGTTCGAAAGGAAAGCAACTAAGCTTCAGGAGACTTCTCCGTCTCCCTTCAGAACAGTTTCTGTCTGCAGATTTAGGATCATAGGGTTGGTTTGGGGTTTTTTAACAGTAAATGTAGTTAAGGACAGTCTTTTTGTCTCTACTCAATTTCTTAGTCATCTGCCTGCTGGAGGCTAGACTTTGACTAGTAGGACTTTTAATCACTCTAACTTCTATTTTGGGCCCAAAAGAGACACTCTGGGAGTCTGTTCGATGGGGTTTTGTGATGTGGATTGGGAAGCTTTGGGAGAGCTCCCCATGACTACGTACGTGCTGAGTGTTGCGGGATGGCACACTCTTTGTCTATTAGCTCCTTCAGTTTCTTTACCATTAAACTCTGGAAATACTGCTGTCTTCTGTTCTTTTGTCTCTGAGGAACTAACATCTATCTGATGCTATCTCTTTATGTATTCACTTCCAGACTTTCTGTTTTGAATTAGCTTTGTCTTTCTGACATTTTTATTCATGTTTCAGTATATTTAAGTCTTTAGAATTGAAGTATTGTTCTGAACTATTAATTTTGATATATTTAGCAAGAGATTGGTTAGCAGTATTTTAAGTAATTTGTATTCAGTCTTTCTACACAATTGCTTTCTAATCTTCAAAACTTTATATATTACCACCAAAAAAAAAAAAAAAAAAAAAAGTAAAAAAGCCACCAAAACTTACCTATTCCAGGCATTGCTGTTCTCCCAGAACTCATAAACAATGAATCGGAAACTACTTGGAAGCTTCTGTATGGAAATACTAAGAATTGTACAATAGAACTCATTTAATAAGATACAGCAAAGTTATTGGACATACACATCTTATTCCAAACCGCCCATGAGTAGGACCAAATGCAGTGACTTTGGGGGGGGGGAAAAAAAAATTAAACAAAGCAACAAAAGCAAAACCAAAAAACAACACAAATAATAAATTTAAGAAATGAGTGATTATATACCAGCAAATTGTCCAAGCTTTAAAAAAACCCAAGACTCTTGTATATTTATTTATTAATATTTTGTATTCCCACATTTAGGATGGACTCTTATTTATGAAACTAATTTTTCATATTGCTCCAGTAGTATAATCTATCTAAAGAAATGCTAATCAGTAACACAGAAAATTAAATAACTGGTTTAGGAAAGATCAGCTAATGCAGAATCGCAAAATATGCTGAGCTGGAAGGGACCCACAAGGACCACTGAGTCCAACGCATCCCGGGACAGGACGATTCCCAAGGGTCACCCCATGTGCTTGAGAGTATTGTCCAAACACTTTTTGAACTCTGTCAGGCTTGGTGCTCTGACCACTGCCCTGGGGAGTCTGTTCCACATAGTGAATAGTTTGTTTAAGTTTTTATAGAGTAACTTAATGCTGTTTCACTGAAGAATTACACTGTAGAAGTTACCTTTTTGCATATGAGATGCATCAAAGTGTCATAGAATTAAGGTGCTTTGAAAGTAAATAGAGTCTATAATGTAGTATAAAGTCCCATAGGCTGATACCTGCTGCAGATACATTTTAAAAGTAATATTTTGGGTACTTACGCTATTTGGCTAACAATTCTGCACAGAATCGTCCCACTTACTATCCTGAGCATAAAGGCTTTATAGCATGTAGGGTACTAATGCATTTGGGTACTCAAATTGCTGCTTAGATGAATAGTACAAAAAGTGTATATATATGTATTTCTCTGAATGCCCAAGCATGAGACTGCTAATCTCACTACTGATGTGCGTGAAAACTGGTCTCAGAATATATTTCATACTGTAATAAGCAATGTTTTATGATGTATTGGTTTTCTTCTGCTGTATGTGCAATTACATGGTAAAATAGCAAAAATACCAAAAACCTGTTCAAAAAAACAAGTCACTGTCATTAACAGCCACAGCAAAACCCATCCGGTAGGTGGCATTACAGACATACCAAATGCCTGTAAACTTTGGAAAGAAAGGAACTTCCTGCCATCATTTGTTAAGTTGCCTTCTGAAATCATGTAAGCTCTCTCCCCTGCCAAGTCTGCAGTCACTACAGTGTTTTGTAAGGGGGCATGGGGGGTTTCTCTTTGGTTTATTTTTCCATCTCTTAGCCAAAAAGAGAATTTTTATTTTCTTCACCAGTCTGCCTTTACAAGTGAACCATTGCAGAAAGGTCACTCCTCTCTCAGCTTAACTTATTTTTTCTGGTCTGTGTGAACACTACTGGTAAAATCCTAAGTGTGATATCGCACAGTAACAAGGCCCATAAATTGGGGATATGATAGGCACTTTCTGAAGCCTTTGAATATATATGAAGATCCTGTACTGTGTACATGTTATAAGAATATCTTTTTCATAATGGCCTGTAGTGTGTATGGTAGTAGCTTTCTCCAGTATGTTAAATTCAGTAATTCAGTACAGTGGTGAACCATGAAAATTTATTTCTAACCCACAGTAGTTTATTTAATAATTTATTTAATTCTAAAATGAGCAAAGAAGAAACAGTTTCATTGAAAAAAACTGCTTTCTAATTTGTCCAAGTCTTTATTTTGAATTAAAATTTAAAAATGACAGCCTAAAGGAAAGATTCTGAAAGCTTCTAAGCAGAGAACTGGTGAACAAGTTGACAAGTTGCTCCCTTGCTAGGTAAGCACAAATGAAAGGTAGCAAATGAGTTTTCCAATAGAGAGTCTCAGCCTCGAACATTCCCGAAGTCATGAACTGATGACCTTTAGAGCTGATAAGCCTGAAAAGATTGTTTAGCACCTTTGGGATAGCCTGTATTGTAATTTTGTGATAGTACTTAAAATCTGCACATTTTGACATCCCTTTCTAGTTCCTATTGTCTGAAAAACTGTTTTACACACATGCATAAGCTACCAGGAAAGGGATTACAGGTCCTCTCTTTATAAATAATCCAAGTTATTCAAGAAATGAGACTACATTCCTTCCTTCAGCCCGAGGTCAATAACACTGTACTTACTGCAAGCAGCCACCCAGGGTAGAAGCAGATTCCATGTACTGCTTCAGGGCAAGACGAAATTCCTCTATTTTTTCTTCTATCACACACATTTGATTTTGAACGATCATTATGTGCTGATACAAAAACATTACAATATTACTGCCATGTCATCCTCTGAATTCCTTGTGCTTTAAACTCAGAAAAGTCTTATCATGAAACAATAAAAACCATAAAGCATGAAAGAAAACCCACAGAAGCTCCTTTGAAGTTTGTAGTCCCTGTTTCAGTGTTCTGGAGTGGAGAAGTAGAAATGCTCAAGTGTGGCTTTTATGTCTAGGCAGGCTGAGGCAGAGAATGGAAACACCCAGAAAGAGTGTCCACCTCAGAGAGAGTTGTCCTAACCCTGGATGAGAGAGTCTTTTCAGAAGAATGCAAAGCAAATGTTGATCTTAGAAATGCTCAGTAATAAAATCAGTGTTTCCTTGGATGAATCTGTCTGCAAGCAGGTGTAAGATTTGGGTAAGAGCAAATCCCCACAATCTGCATTGGATATATTGTTGCTTGCATTGAGGTCCTCTTGTGGTCTTTGGCCTTTTAGAACCCTGACTCATACCTGAGTGAGATGCCTAAGGTAGCCCATGTTAAGTGAGGAATAGAGAGGGAGTTTTTTTCTTTCACCTTTCTGAAAATGAACAATTTTTATAAGCAGTCCAGAAGACCTATTTGTCCTGAATTAATATAATTATTGTTAAGCTCATTTAAATAGTTTATGTATTGATTCATCTATCGAAGCTTGATAACTTTACTAATGCAATATTTAAAGCAACACTATGTGCTCCTTAATGAATACAACTTAATTTCTTGTACAGGTTTTTGACTCATTTCTGTCTTGATTAATAATACAGCTATCTCATGAATTATAAGCAGTCTGTCCAGCAGTGTATCATCTCGTTAAAAAAAAATCTAATGCAACTCCTGTGATGAAATAATGATCCAATTTGATGGATCATCTCTTGTGGTTATTTTTTCATGTGTATTTGATTTGCATTGTGTTAGGTTCAAAGCTCTGAATTTAGGAATGCTAGTCTATCAGTCTTGGGACATAAACTTGCTTAACAGTAAGTTTATTTCTGGTCATGATTTTGATTTTCTAGGTTGTAATACTGATTACTGCTTAGTACTAGATACTCTCTCATCGTTCCTGGTAAGGTTTCCTATAACAGTTTTGGGAGGGAGGGAGGTTGTACAACTCTGATTTAAAACATGCCCACAGCATTAGGTGATTTGAAGCAGAGAAGCTCCCACCCCATAAATGCTGCTGCCAAATGTGGTAAATATTACTAATGACACCTTTTCCTCATGTGAGTTAGTTTGGCTCCCTGTATCCTTTGAAAACAAAGCAAAAATTATTATAAAAGTTATTACAAAAGTTATATATTATAAAGATTTTTCTAACATAGTCTAAGTTTTGTTCTGTTGCGTCTTGCACAGTGTATTCTGCTAAATAAAATGGATTCTTATCACTGGAGAAAGTGAAGGTAATGATTTTTAAAATTAGTTTTTAGCAAAAAAGACCAGATGAGATGGTTGTCTCAATACCTGGCGTTCATAATCAAATGTCAAAATTGTTATCTTGAAAAGTACTTACAGATCTTGCATTTTCTTCCAAAACTTCCTCTTCAAATGGCTCAAGCTTTAGGTCCTTTGAGGCAGTTGAAAAGAAAGCAGAAAATATGAGTCAATACTACAGTCATGTTCTGCTCTTACCTTTTTAACAGACTATTCCAATAGCTCGATTCTCTTGTAGCTCAGAAAGTTATAACTAAATCCCTTCTTTATTAGCTGGAAGATGTGAGAGATGTGCATGATGGTGCAAGTCAGGTTTCTGAACTGCTGCACTTGAGGACAGGCTGGGCAGCAGAAAGCAAATTGTGTCTGTGAGGCAGCATGTGCTTGGCACACAGACTGGATGTGCATCTCGTGAATTGGCGATTGACACAAACACAAACTAGTAGTGCACACAAAACCGTCCTTTATTGCTAGGCACATGCAGTACTTTCTAAGGCAGTGCCATTATGATACTCTGAAAAATATCCGTATGTCTGGGGAAAAAAAAAAGGCAGATTGATTTGCAATAAGCAGCTGGAGCAAAACACACTCTTTGTTAGTGGTGCTTCGCTTCTCACTGCACACAGTTCTTGTGCAGCAAAGAGAAAAATTTTCTTCTGCTCTCAGCCTGGGTGAGAATTGATTAACCTCAGAAAGCAGGCATTCTGCCAGCACAGATGCTGTACTCGCTGAAAACCAACAAGAGATGTGTAGGTAGGATTCAAATGAACAGAGGAGCTCCACCAGTGACAGGTGGCAGAGCAAGCCAGGAGTGATGTACTCAGAAACTGCTGTGTAGCTGTACCTCTCCTGCAGAATGTGGATAGAAAAACATAAAATGGGAGGGAAAAACACACAGCTTTATTGTCAGTGCAGACACTTCAGATGAAAAATCTGAGGCAAAATGCATGGTCCCGTAATTCTATACTTTCAGTGTCATATTTTCCTAGGGAAACGAGAGGAAAGAATTTACTCAAGTTGAACTGCAAACTTTCCCTAAAGGTAGCAAGAAAATAATTTTTTTTTCAGTGTATGTAAATTTAGAACTTGAGTAAAAATAGTCAACTTACAAGACTGATCAAATTCACCTTTAACAGAAGGCAGCAGAAGACTTAGACAACACTAAATCAACCCTTTACTAAGTAGTTTTCCAGTAAGAACCACTAATAACTTGCTACCCTGTCAAGAAGTTAAAAATAATCCATAGCGGTTTTGCAGTAATGTTGTTTCATTAGACAGGACATGTCTACACAGAGGGGGTAAGTCTGCACAGCCAGTCTGTGTGTCCTCAGAGCATGTGAGCACATAGTCCTCATCTGTGTGGAAAGAGTGTTTGTGCATTGGGTGGCTTCACTTTGAGCATATGTGAAGTAGCCCAGTGTGCAGATCAGAGGTCCTGCCAACCCGTTACCATGCAGCCTGTAAATAAAAGCTTGTGCAGGTCAGAGCTGGGGCTTTAAAATGACTCTGCAGCGCTACTTCACTCAACTGAGAAGCGGTGGCTTTATATTGCCTTTTGGCATGATTGTGAAATCCTTTCCAATCTGTTTCAGGGCAAAGTCAAAAAGAGGGACTTTTAATAGTTGCTGAAAGACAGCTGATATTTAACACCTCTCACAGTCAGATGTGACTGAGAGATACAAAGTCAAGCAAATACCAAGTTAGGCAAAGGTGGATTTAGACTGACTGCTGAGAAAATTAGTCTTATCTAATTGCTATGTTGTAGTAATCAAGCTTTATATTGAGACGGAGGTAATTAGACGAGGTCTTTGCCCTGTCACTGTTCCCCTTTGGCACTGAGCTCTTTTCTGAACTGAAGTTCACTGTCATCTATCCATAGCAGATCTGAACATTTTATAACATCCTTGTTGTTAAATTTATCTACCACAAAATGGTTGGCTGCTTTCTGTAATGTTTGCATTGCATTATTGCTGTATGCCAGGTTTCTTTCTTTTTTCAGTAACATTCTGTTAAATGTTAAGTTTTCTTTTGGCATCGGTCCATGTTGGGTGGCAGCTGTGGCAGGGTGGTGAGCTGCTGTTTCCAAAGCAGAGATGGGAGTAAAGCCAGACCAAAAGTGAGATTTACCTTTCATGATGGACTTTGACATTTCAAAATCCAGTTTATATCTATTCAGGAAAAATCAAGTTGCTACTAAAACACCATTAACATGGCAATTGCTGTGTAATTGCCTTTCTCTTGCAGAAATGACCTCTAGGAGGCAGCAGTTGTATACAGGCTCATGTGTATGCCCTGGCCAGAGGCTTAATAGACTGAGCTGCTGAGCATGGCAAGGAGCAGAGTGAGAAGCTGACAGAAGTTAAGGACAGTGCCACAAGGAATGGCTGAATTTCACAGCTGGTTAAGGAGAAGTGATGTGAGAGACTGTCAGACCACAGGGATAACCAAAGGGAATATGGGTCTTCTTTTGGAGCACAAAGTCTTGCAAGGCCAGCAGTGCTGGGGGTGACCATATGCAGCTAAGCAGGCTGAGATAACTCAAATACCAAACTCTGTTCCCAAACTGGGACCAAAGGCTAAAAGTAATTAGAGGCAGTTTTTTTCATTTTGGAGGGAGCAATGGCAGAGAAAGGTCAGTATGCTTCTCTTGCTGAGCCCCGTGTCAAGTCACCACCATTTATTGAGGGTTTTTTTTGTTACATTCCTTAATTAACTATTTTCTGTATATGCAATTTGCTACTGAACTCAAGTTGGACTACAGGTTGAAGGCGAGAAGACCCTTGTCTGCCAAGACCCAAGGTCTGAGCCAGTGCCTGGGTAAGGGGTATGGGTCTAGACAAATACTTACAGCCTATGATAATGTTCATGAGGCATCATCCCCATGATCATCCCAATCAGCTAAAAATAAAGAACAGGATGAGGCTGTTTCATGTTCATGCAAGTGCTGCCTGTGTGTGGGTGCTGGTGAAGATACCTGTGCCAGTGTCTTTGGAGTACATGCACAGTCTCACTGCTGGTGAGTGCTGACCTGTGGGGAGAAGCAGCATCAGATGCACTGGGACTGGAGCTACTCCTGAGTCTGACAGCACTCAGCCTAAAACCTTGCCTCCAGTGGACCAGGAAGAAGAAACCCCCTGGGTCGCAAAATCCACTGAATTCAGCCACTCCCCTAGTGCCTATCTGAAATTGTCTGTCCTTCAAGAGGGAGACTTTATGTAGAGAACAACTCAGGAATTTATAACCGTACTTTATTCCTCTGCTCTTCTTTCTTTCCCCCCAAAAAAGAAGTCATCACATACAGATATAAACCAACTTTTATACACCAGGGTAGCAATCAAATCTGAATAATAATTAAAAATATTAGATATCTTCTGTACAGATAGATGTGCCTCATGATTTTATAAGCCCCAGGAAGCCCTAGCATTGTTGGATCAGAAGGGTCATTTTCAGACTTCTGGAGGACTCTGCTTTGGCGTGGGAACCACAGGTGGTTTCTGGGCTCTGGGGGCTGGTGCAGCCAGCTCCCAGGTGGGATTTGTGTCAGCTTTTGGTTGAACTGTACTTATTAGAAAAGTATTTTAATCTTTATAGATGAGTATTCTCTGATGGGAAAGGAGGAGAGAAAACTTTCTGTCAAGCTTTCATGGGGAAGTTTGGAGTGGATGATAAAAATACCATATCCTAAAACCAGAGGTTTGTACTATGTTCCACAAAACAAGCATAACTAAATATAGTAACATCCGCCAGTCATAGGGTAATGTAGCTTTTCAGATCTTTATGAAAAGTTGAATCTGTGGTGATGGGAAGGGGAAAAGGGAGCATGGAAAAACCATGTCATGCTCTCATGAAATAGAAGAGAAGAAGGTGGAAGAAAAATGGAGGCATTTAATGAGTGTTAGCTGTCTTAGGTGATGTTGAAGTTTCACTTGTTGATTGGGAAGACTGCAACTGGGGGCACTGGAAACATTTGTGTTTTAAAAATTACTTTACTGAAAGTAAGAGAGCAAACAGGTGAAAAAAACCACACACCTTCTTTTCCAGTCTGTCAATTAGCTTCTGGAGTCTGTTTATCTGGGTCATCCACTGGCTGTCTTCCTCAATCCAACCTTTGGAAAAGATAAATAATTAACATTTATAGAATGTTACTAAATTGATGGAAGACAGTATATGTCTGTATTTAGGGAAAAAAAAGTTTAGCCTGCAATTTATTCTGCTTCTCAGAAATTATGCTTCAGCTAGTTCAATGTTCATTAGGAAAAACTAAAAGAAAGCACAATTTTCATTCTATGAAGGATTTTTTTTTTGTTTTTTTTTTTTTTTAAGATACAGTAGAAATCCACTAGAGAATTAAAACTACATTCTAGATTAATGCCAGTGCTTTGGAAATCATGCTGATAACTGAAGAAAGCTCTCCATCTGTCCTACAGTTCTATTCCTGCCTGTATAATGACCTGATCATAGAACAGCTTGGGTTGGAGGGCACCTTAAAGATCATCTAGTTCCAACCCCCTGCCATGGGCAGGGACAGTTTCCACTAGGTCAGGTTGCTCAGGGCCACATCAAGCCTAATCTGATGTCATATATCAGGGGTGAAGCAAGAAGATGATGTTCTGCAGAGGCACAAGCATCTGGGCTACGAAGATGGTGAAGGGCTTAGAGGGGGAGCCATGCAAGGAGCAGCTGAGGTCGTACAGCCCACAGAAGAGGAGACTGAAAGGAGGCCCCTCTGCATTGAAGTCTCTGGAAAATTTGGCTTTGCTAAAGTCTCATGAAAATTGTCTACCAGATGGAAGGGACAAGACTCAATGAAACAAATATGTGTATTATTAAAGCAGTCCCTGACATCATCCACAGTGTAAATGTGTACATAAGTAATTGCTCTAAGGAGAAAGGTTATTTATCAGAAACTGAAGAATTTTCAATACATGTTCCTGTTACACACATTCATTAACCTGCTCATTTTCCAGCTGAGGGTTCTTGTGGCTCTTGCACATGTTTTGACCAAAGGAAAAAATACTAATGCTGAGAACACACCCCAGCTGTGGTCTGTAGAGAGGCAGTGGGCAGCTTTACCTGAACAAGAAATGCTGGCTGGAGCACTGAGTGCATATACACACCTCCAGTGTTACTGTGCATGTGGGCAGCAGGCAGCAAGGAGGAAGACCATGTGCCAAGATAAACACAAATCTTGTGCAGGAAAGTAGACAAGCTGTTAGCTCTTTAAAATTGCATCAGTAGAGTAGGTGGATTTGGTAGAGCTTGCTTATGTTTCGGTTCCTTCTGAAATCTGTGGATTAGGAGAGCAGCAACAAGGCTATGCAACCTTCCTTGTAATGAACAACAGCAATTCACAACCAGAGACTGAACATCATCCTGCACCACTGAGCTGAATGAACAGCATCATTTGATGAGTAGCACAAAGTGAGTCATGAATGTGAGTGACAAAAAGGTCTTCAGAAGAGGGTTATAAAGGAAGAGGTACGCATGTGGCTGCAAACAGTGAGATCTGCATGGCTGGCCAAGAAGTGAGCCTGACCCATCACATATTTTGTTGTTTCAGTCATCTTCATGCCTTGATTCTGGGACAAACCACTAAGCATGGAGACGCCTTCACTACCAAAGTACACTATCATAATTTCCAAAGCAGAAATGCTGCTTCATTTTTTTTTTTTGGTGTCATCTGAAATGAAATATTTTTTCCATGTTTTGTATTTTCTCCTTCTGTTTCTTATTTGTTCCCCTCAGCTGCAATATAAATCATGGCAGAGAACTTGGTTCTGTATAACTTACAGCCTTCACCTTTTCTTTCATATCTGCAGGCTACAAATATTACCTAAAAAATGTTGAATCAATCCAAAGCCCCCAGACAATATCACAATTTGGCCCATAATTATGTATTTATTTTTTATCACTTCAGATGTGTGGGTACATATTTATTTTCGTCACGGATTGAGGTAATACCTTCTATATTAAATTGAAATTGTCTTCTGTCAGTAAAATATCTTAGTTACCTGTCTAAATTAAATTTTGAGAGGAAGATATGTGTATATTTTTCTGTATACGTGTGTATGCACATGTTTTAACTATCTTTAAATGTGAAATACCATACCTGTGCTGGAATGAGGGTTGTTCGATGACAGGCTGTTGTTCTTCTGAAGCCTTCGAGCTGGGCGTTTTCCTGGCCATTGAATTGAGAGCACTTCTGGTTTTGTTGAATTTTTCCTGCACAGAAACACAGGAGACTTCTTAAGATAAATATGTGGGAGAGCTCCCCTCTCTCTGTTTTTAGAAAATGTGCTTCTATGTTCCCTTTTGAATAAAAAAAAAGAAATGCCTATTGAGACCACTGGATTATTTTCCATATTTTCACTATTACTCATTAGTTTTAGGTTAGGTCATCAGAGAAGTTTTAAAAAAAAAAAAAAAGAAAAGAAAAAGAGGATAGTTAAGCTGGCATAAACCCTAGATCTTTTAGGGAGAGAAACCTCGAGGTCACTGTCTGTGATGTGGTTCTCACCTGACCTAAGTAATCATTCACAGTTTCTTCATTCACAGGAGTTTTGTAGCATCGCTGCAGAGGAACTGGCTTCACAAGACTAGCTAAAAGTGAGATATGAACTTTAAAAATTGACCTCCTTCAGCTTAAAGATTGAAAAGATAAACAGCAACCTGTATCTGTTAATAAGGAAGGAAAACTGATGAGAATTAGCTGGAGATGAGAATTAGCTGGAGAACTGGTACACTTACGGGATCAGTAGTGAAACATAAGCAGATAAAGAAATACCTGAAGTTTGTACTGCAATGACAGTCTTTGAAGCTTGAGATCTTGTGTGAGGATTGAAAGCTGTCTCTACATGTTTATTCTTTATCATCCAGCTGGAATGCAACAAAGGACCAGGACTATGGTTACTTTTGAACAGTTAGCTGGATGAGTGGTTGCAAAGAGTATTAGATAGCAGTCTAAACAGTTCCGTAAATAATTCTTCGGTCACTGTTTTGGAAAGCTTTCTGGTTTCCTGAAGCACAGAATAAAGTCTCACTAAAAGCTCACACACTATATTAAGGAGATGTTTTAGGATGGTGTTTTCTGCAGCATCAAATCCCTTCACAGTAAGACAAATTACGGCAGTTCCCCAACGTGAACCCTCTTAAATTAGTTTAGGAGTGTCTTAAGGGGATTCTGATTCATACAGTTTGTCCTTAAGTTAAACATAACTGAAGATAATTTTACATAGGGACTGGGGCATCTGCACTAGGAACTAACTAATTTTCTTCAAAATAGCTGTATTTAAAGTACTGGTTTGCCTGGATTTTTCACTGCTACCTTGGAAAATGGGGACGATGGTATTTGGCTTAAGTGTATCACACCTCTTTCTCATTTTCTTTGCCACAAATGAAATTCAGCATTCAAGAAGATATTTCTGAACAACTATACTGATAAAACTGGAGAAAGAAGTCTCCACAATGCCCTACCAGACAGTCAGTTTAGTTGAGAAAACTCAGTGCAAAAGGGATGTTCATATCACCCAATTCCAAGCACCCAGCTGGGTAGTTTGAGTTACTCAGATGGTCTGTCTAGACTGTATTTTCACAGAGGCTCTCCTAAAAGGTAAGTCAGAGAAGTCGGTGATTATTTCAGAGGATATAAGAGCACCTAAGTTAGGCTCTAGCTCTGAACTTGCCATTCAAGGCTTCCTTCTCTCCCATTAGTTGTGGGGAACCTGGAACAGTTGTATGTATGAATAGAGTGATATAGAGATACTGTGCATGCTTGGTTCACCCTCAGACTTTCAAAACCTGATTGATTCCCACGGTAAAGCTGCTGGCACAAAACCCCAGGTTATTATTCATGTACTTCAGAGATCTCAAACTCAGCAGCAGAAGAAGCAAATGACATTTCCAAAAGAAAGGTCTTAGGATCTTCTTCGTCCACGAAACAAAACAGTTCATATTTTGCTTTCCCTATCATCTTTGATAATAGCATACTGAGAAAAAGAAATCCATAAAGCAAAGTAACTTTTCAAAATTATTTTGATCCTTAATCCTATCAAGCGTCATTCAGCTAAACCCCTTGGATGGATAAAGACATGATTGAGAATTTATAGAGTTAGATGTTAACCAAAACTATGGCCCTAATATTCTTGGAAGAAGCTGTGACAAACAAAAGCCTTTCTATTTCTCATCTTAACATTGAGATCGCTTTGCAACCAGGAATGAAAAAAAAATCATAAAGCTGGAAGAAACAAACAAGACAGTCAGTTGTGTTAGTAATTTCAAAGCTCTTCACATTGCAGTAGTCTTGTTTCTGCATTTCATATTAAACCATCAGTGGATTTAAAAAGAAGACAGTGGAGCCTAGGATGTACCAAAATGGTCCTCCTACATGCAGCCTACCATAGGGTCAGATGTGTTAAATTTCAGGAAAACTACTCTTAGTTGGTTCCTACATGGAATAAAAAGAGTAACCTTATTTATCCAGTTATTCCCTACATCAGATTGCTGGGTGAAATGTAAAACAGAAGGTTCACTGTGACCCCACTCCTCACCCCCTTCACTGCAGCTGAAGAGGGGGTTTGCTCACCTCTCCTGCCGGGTCTGCTCCTCTGTGGTTTCCATGGCACACTCCAGAGAACTCTGGAGGGACTGAAGCTGGTTCAGTGTCTCCTTCAAGAGAAAGCGAGTCACAAACTGCTCCAAATTAGAAGCCACCTGATAGTCCTAAAAATTACAGGGAGAAACAAAAAAGGTAAGGCTTTGCCTACTGGGTTAGAATACTCAAGGAGAGGTTTAGACTTCATTCAGAAAGGAGGCAGGTTGGATGTTTTCATACTTACACATGCAAACCACATAATCAGCCTTTATGTTTCTGCACAAAAAGGCCTCGGAATTCCCAGGTATGGACGCAAATGCCACCCAAGCTGAGAGGCCTGGATACACAATGGCACAGCATAGTTTCTACTCAAAAAACTCCTGTTCCTTACATATCCTAACTGCAGTTGATGGCAGCACCACATTACTTCTTAAGTGTGGAAAAGCCAAAATAAGATTGACATCTGAAGAATTGAATTTAAAGTTTTTATTCAGATCCACTCTTTTGAAAATTGCTTATCAAGCCCCACTGGCCTGTCTTCAACAGTGATTATGGGAATAGTGATACTCCCTGGAAACACTCCACCTTCAGTTGGCTGAGAGTTGTGCAACAGAGGTTGCCTTCCAAATTTAAGTCTTTGACTGATTTTTGTTCCTTTAATTTGTTTAATTAGTTTTGAAACCATATATCTATATATTTCACAATTACATAAAAAGCATTTAAATGTTATTTGAGCTAAAGTTATTCGAAAAGTCTGCACCTATGCCTAGCAGTCTGCAGTGGTTCTTTGTGTAACATTTCCAATATATTGTATGTATTCTAAAATATTTATACTTATTTGGTGTAGATAATATCAGAAATAAATTCCTATCCTTGCTGTCTCCCTGGCCCAATACATCATATTTCCATGGATGGGGTCAAATTTAATGTTTCTGGCAAGCCCAGATCTGCAAAAACCCCACTGTGCTCCCATTCTGTGATTCTGTAGCTCTGCAGTAACATGCTGTGTGAGGCAGGTCACCTTTACAATAATATAAACACTCTCTTTCTTGCTTTCTCATTACTAAATGTAATAGCAGGCTAGAGCAGACCCCTGGAGCCTCTGTTTACTGTGCTGAGCTCACACTAGGAACAGAGAAGGAAAACAGATTTCCATCTTCTAAACAGAACGAATTTGTTGGCTCCCCATTCGCTGATCTTGAAAACCTTTGGGAACAATTCCACCTAAAACAATTTCATAAATATATGAGATGCCTTGAATGAAAGATTTCTTTAGTCACCACAGACTAAAGAAGAGATATGATGATTCACACGGAAGAGAGGTGATGATCCACTATCTTCAAGCTTTAAAGAAGACTTTTCATTTGAATGGTGTTGCCTCCTGCTCTGAGAACCCATTTGAGTATTCTTTTCAGTGCACAGGGGTATTTTTAAGTTCTCCCATGTTTTTCCCAATGTGAATTACAGCTGAAATGCTTTTTTGATTTTTAGACTTCTCTTAGAATTTTTGCATGTGTGCTTGCATTCAGGAAACAAATACAAGATGTTTTGAAATTTAAACGTAAAATGCAAGACTGTCCGGTAATTGCTTTAAAAGCATTTTCTTCTCAAGTGAGAGTGATCTATTTACAATATATGTTATTAAGTTAGTTCTTGTTGGAAGACCTCTACTGCACAAATCTCATATATTAAACTAACCATGAATCATCAGAAGTTACTTGTGTAGCCAGAAGCTTCATGGTCTTCTATATTTACTTCTTCTGTCTTCAGACTGACCAGGTGTGAATCACTGTCCAACAAATAATTTTTCATTTATACATTTTTAGAATATCTACTCATGAAAGATTGTCTGTCTACCTCAGTGAATACCTGAGACTCACACTGATCTATAAATAATGTTTATGGCAACCTTTTTATGATTACTAAATTTTTTATGCATTAGGAAGGCTGATTTTTTATTCATCTTCTGAATTGTCTCCATTGTAATATATTTAAAACTTCGGTGAACCTGACAGAGATAATTTAATTTCCAAAAATTCTGATTCTCTGGCATGTCACAATAACGTGTGATTACGTGTAGCATGGGCAGCTAAATAAAACCCTGCAGTAGAAATGCAGGGTATGCTTTAGTTTTTCTCAGCTTTTGCCAGTGCTTTTGGAAATAAGTGAACAAAACATGATGGAACTTACAATTTCTTCTAACTTTTTGAGTTGTTTAAAGCATTTGAAGTGGTTTAAAATTCTGGGTATCCAAAAAGTAAATGCTACAGATACCTCCATATAGCTTCCTGCTCATAGTCATGGTAAATTTGATACTGGCATGCTGAATTACAATTTAAAATCCACATAAATATGGTTTCATTTTGCAAACTATTCAGGTAGGCCCCCATGGATGGGGGGGATCATATAAACATTGACTGTGTAATATTTGTTGCTGTCTGAGGCTGGCTGCTTTTTGTCTCCTTCAGAAATTATTTCCTGCATCTGAACGTTAGTAAGGTGTTTTTCATCAGAACTACTCCAGGTTTGTGCATTGCACCAGGATTTAGGTTTTTTTTCTTCATGTTCCCGTTCTATAATTTCTGTATTTAAAGGCTTCCCTATGGAAAAGGACCTTGTGATCTCTTGTGATGTCCTTGGGATGTCTGAGAGTTAACTTGTCAGGTACACAGAGATATTTTTGTAAAGATGGGAAAGGCAGTCATCTGTGGAAGTCTAGAATTATCAGAGTCTTTCTTATGTATAATTTACCCAAATGTTAAGTGGTTGCAACACTTCTATGTGGAATTACTTAACTCTCTTAATGCATCTAGTTGAGCAAATGATTACAAATTAATTACTTTTTTTCTTTAAATAATGTCTGAGTCCAGCAATTCTGAGCTCACAGCAATGTTGGGCAACTTCAACTCCTGCCCACTAAAACTAACTACTCCTACCTGTCCTTCAAAAGTTCTACGAAGACCATGGAAGAAGGTACTCAACAAATATAAATAGTCAGAATTATTATAATAAAAATCATGGAGGGGAAAAGATTGTCCATTACAATTCAATTTAAACCTCAACCCCAGCTCTGAGCAATGAGGAATTACCAGCCATGCTTTGGTATTGTTTCACCACTCTACTTCCTATAGAAAAGTACCTTATTCTGTATTTTACTAAAGGCACACTGGTACAACATTTGTGTAGAGTAATGAAAATGTTAATTCTGAATTTTAAAAAATGTGTATCCATTTATTAAGTGTATATTGTGGTAGAATGAGCTTAACTGGCATGCCCAGCATTTGTCAGTGTATCATGTCACCAGTAATGAGACCCACAGATGGTGTCTGTACATAAAGTGGAAAAATGTCCTGTTTCTTGAATTTTATTAGCTGTAAATTACTGTTCATTACCATACATATTATACTGCACTGCAGTTTGGGCAATCCGGATGAAATAAGTCTGTGTTAACATATTGTTCTGGTTGTTAGTTTTACTGACTGTGAATAAATGAGGGTAATTTTCCACCTCTTCCTGATCAAGAGGCAACTGTGACCTTTGTGAGCAGCAAAGATTTGAGTTTGCATTAATGCAACTGAAAATACACATAATTAGCAATTTCCCTGTGGAAAAGGTCACAGTAGTCTTTCAACTTGGCTCACAGCTATCTTAAAAAGTGCAGGAGAGGTTGTCCTTTTACAACAGCAGAGGAGGCTGGGCTTAGGTATCTCCTAGGGCACTTCACATGTCAGGGTTACGTCAAGAGGCTCAGCAACTCTCTTGATCCTTTCAATCTCTGGTGCCAGCCCTAGTCCTTATCCCTGAGGTGACCTGACACCACACGGATCCACTTATCAGAAAAGCAGCTCCTTTAGATGGAGAAGAAGGGAAACATCAGTGTTTGCTAACTTGGGGCAAGCAAACTAAACTTGGTTGGGGCATTGTCTCTTGTGCTTTTGCTATGCGCTCCTGAAAAAGACAGTGTTGTTTTGTCTTCTTCGCAACTCTTTAGATTAGATTTAACTCTTTAGAATTAGATCTTCCCTCAGTCTCTTTTCCAGGCTAAACAAACGGTTCATTGCTTCTTATGTTCCTGTTTTGCTATATAGTAGTTTATGCTATATAACACTTTTATAACTTACCTATTGTACTTTAACATTACTTAAAATAGTAATTTCTTACTGTTATACTACTTAGCATTTTTCTGTTTCCTATTTTATATGTCATATTAAGATAATTTCATAAAAAATATTTATGCTTATCTTTACAGAAAATACCCTCAACCGAAAAACAGTTACCATTGAGTAAAACTCAGGCAATAAACTATTTGAATTTCCCTTTTTCATGGAATTTTTCCTGCCCTGTGTGTTTAGATCCTAAATTAGTGGGACAATGCCCTGGGTTACAGCTTTAAATTGATACAAAATTAGTCAGAATAACCATACTAAGATGAAAAAGAATTCAAACCTTTTTCATTTCAATCCCTAAGATCTAATTCTTCAGACTGTAGGAAGAAATCAGAACACAGAATCAAATCATGATTTCACCAGAAGCCATATCCAGAGATGCTTAGTATGTTGACTTCACACAAATGCAACCTTTACAGCATCCTCACTGTAAAAGCGATGAAAGGCACAACATGCCAAATTACTGGATTCAACTTTAAGTGTGGCACAGGATTTACAAGCTTATCCAGGTATTATATTTGACATAAACTATTTGTTTAAATTGTTTAAATTCTACCTAGAGAACTGGAACAGTGACAATCTCTAGTAACCACTTGCAGTAGTGACATAATAGCAATGAAGTAAAATAGGCAGCCATGGCTGATTAGAGACAATATTGACACACATTGTAATAATGTCCAACAGGGCTGTCTATCACTCTCCTTTACTGGATTGTTGAAAGAGTAATATACTGTTATTGCAATAATACAAAGTTTCTGCATAGATAAAAAGTAACTCCTATTAGGTGCATCAGATGGCTTAGAGACAAGAAACTATCTTGGCTGTGTTTGATATTAGCAGGTAGCAGGGATATGTGTAGCACTATTGCTCCAGGGAGAAGGTTGTAAGGATACATAGAAAACATTCAAGCTGTTCGTGGTTTTGATAGGTATCAACATGAGAATGGCTAGGTTAAATGTTTATTTTTCTGCTTTGAAGTAATTTCTATACACTTTTATGTTTAGAGGTATGAATATTAAATTAATTAAGGAGTTTTTAGGTTCTGTTTTATCTTTAAGCTCTGACTATTTAACACAATCTTCTCTGCTACAAGCAAGTGAGCATTGGTTCTTTCTGACCCAGTAGGTATAAGACTTCCACAAAAAAAAAGATCAAAGAAGTTCCCATGAGTTTTCATTACACTGATAAAGGAGCTAGGAGAAGAAGGACGTGAATCTCTGGAATGTCCTTGCACAACTGCTCAGAATTAATTGCTTGCAGCTTTTTGAATTATTTTAGTTTGACTTTACTTGCTATTCAATCTTAAATATTTTTTTACATAGAAATCCATATGAAATAAAATTCCAAAACATAATTTAATAATGTCCCTAGATAAAAAAAAAAAAAAAAAAAGGCTGTTTATTCCTGAAGTAGTCTCTCCCTTGTAGAAGGGTGCAATTAGTAATATATTCAGGTCTATCACCAGCATTCCACTCTTCAGTTGAGGGACAGATCAGAACAGGCTTCCCAGGGAAGTGGTTGAGTCACCATCATTTAAGAGACATGTAGATGTGGCACTTAGGGACATGATTTAGTAGTGAATCTGGCTGCGTCCCATTAACGGTTGGACTTGATGAACTTAAAGATCTTTTCCAACCTTAATGATTCTAAAGCATAACGATTCTATGATTTTAGATTGACATGGACCTGAAAAAAATAGTAATGATAAACCCAAAAGAACAAAGGCATAAAGAAATTAATAATCAGGATAAATTGAGCAATACCTGCCTTATGTTATTCTTATGCAGCAGCTATTTCCTTACATTCACTCTATGTAATAAACGCAATTTCAAAGAGAACAAGACTAGATTCTGTGGAAGATGTTAATAAATTCTAATCACATGCAAAAATGGGTGCCAGGGAATTTAACAGTTTTTGTGAAAACAAAAAAAACCAGTTTGAAACATCATTTTTCCTCAAACAGGATGCTAGTTGTGGAACATTATTGCCAACTTATGCTTATTGAGCTTTTTTCCACTTAATTGGTTTTGCAATATAATTTACATAAATGCTACTGTTACTATTACTCAAATATGCAATTAAAAAAAAATCTAGGTATTCTGGTTTATAATGATTATCAACCCTCCAGAGTGCAGTGATTTACATACCATAAATGCACCATCAGTAACTAAATTGCAAGTCCCTGTATTACTCTCTTAGCTCCTATAATCTTCTCTTTTACTTTGTCTGTCTCCTAGTTTTAGACTCCAGAAATTTTCAAGTAATAACAAGGCTGCACTGACATTGCTTAGCTTTGGGGGGTTTTGAGCAGAGCAGAAAAATGAATGATTTCATAAAGCAGATAATTAGACATCCTGTGTCAGTCACTGAATCCAGCATCTTGCTGTTGCACACAATGCACTTCCCCTTCTATTTGTTTGCAAGCAACATGTAAAAAGCAGTTAGGTTTTTTCACTACTAAAAGACTTGGAAGGCTATTTGAGAACTTGATTGCTCCACTTCCATCCTAAACTTAATATGTTTTTGTTTTGCCTGTATAAATGCTGGGTATAAAACAGTCTTGATTAAACCAGTCTCAATTACAGCCTCTCAAATGGTGTTGGCTAGCTCACGAAGTCTGATTCCCTGCTATCACCGACAGATCATTCTGTGTCATTCATAAAAGACTTGCAAGACAGGGAAGAAAGTCTCTCCAAAGCAAAGAATGTGAGACTTTACAGAGTCTGAAAAGGAGGAAATCTGCAGTTTTCTGTCCCTCATTTCCTACATGGTCTGCCATTCCTTTCCATTGAAGTCTGCAGCGCTTTTGCCTCCAGAAGAAGAATTGTACCTGTATTTACAGGAGTAGTATGCACTCAGAAGTCACCGCTTTGAAAAAGTGGTATGTTAACTGTTCTAGTCAAAGCACCTTCTAGTTTTCATCTATGGAAGAATGGCACTATTAACTATAAAAGCCACTACTTCTGGTAGCCTTTTTTTAAGAATCTATAGCACTATTTCCTTTTGAAATGGACATATACGATCTAATAAATATAACCAATATAATTTAAGTAGCAGCTTAGACATGAAGCTTTTTGTTTCTTGAGATAGGATCACTTTTACAACAGGTACGGTGGTCTTAAGTGACTTTTGAGACAGCTCACAGGCCTCTATGAGAGCTACACAGACACTGCACTTGCAAGCAAACACAACTGCATGGACACTTAGTGCCGCTCTCCCAAGGAAGTATCTCTGCCAGATTCAGTTACTTCCAGTGATTCCCAATTCCCACCACTTTGCCACTGTCCCAGTGCAAAAAGCCTGAATTCCAGTTGTTACTCCAGTAGATTAAGAGCTGGTACTCTATGTCAAGACCATTGTCAGTTCCATGATAGACTAAGGGGTTAGGTGAGACTCAAGCCAACAGTCACTGAAATTGTGGAGCAGGGAACGCGTCCCATTCTGAAATCCTCCTAGGACAGTCACCTGGCCACCAGCCAGCTGTGGTTAGCCTTTTACCACTCTACAGTATAAACTGCCCTCAGGAGCAGCAGGTTTAAAATCATCTGAAATGGTCTCTGCTTCCCTGCAAGGCTCTGCTTGCAACCCAGCCTTCATTGTGCAGGTGCCAGTGACAGCACCAGTGGGGGGACACAGGGCCACATCCTGGCTGGAAAATGACACTGTGCTGTTGGCATAAGGGAGAGCAGGAGTCAGAAGGAGAGGGGTGTGCCCTTCAGCCAGTGAAAAAAGGGAACTTCACATGGGCATTATTACTGAATAAAAGGCACTGTCAGATCAGGGTAAACATCACCACCTCTTGCTCTGTAAGACAGTTCCTCTGGGAAAAACCTCAGAGCTACTGAAGTACTTAAACTGGAGTCTCGTGCCCCACAAAGACCCACCTGGTTTCCAGCTGCTGCCTCAGAAGGGGGTCTCATCCTGCCCCTGGGCCTCTTAGAGATCCTTCATGCTATTTATCAGACCTGTGCAAATGTCTCGGATATCCTTGACTATTCCAGATCTTCTAAAATACTTTTAGGTAATGGTTCAAATCCCTGAATACTTTTATATTGTCAATTTAATTTCATATGGAAATTATAGTTCTGGTGATCAAATGAGCTTTTACTAGTTTACTGAGTACAGGATAGTTCACCACCAGCAGCAGGTTGCATTTCCAATGAACTATAGCAATACTAGAAATCAAAATGATAGAGTAAAACTTATTCTTACCAAAGAACTGACAAAGGCAATGATTTTGTGGTTTGATAACTTAAGGAAGACATGCTCTTTAGTCTGTAAGTTTTTGATTTTCACTATTCACAAGTCAATAGGACCAAGATGTTTAGCACCTTAAGAATATTGTCTACTCTTACCTATCTACTTTGTTACTCAGTGACAGATTTTATTTTCTGTGCTGGGGGTTGCAAAGTTTCTCTTAATTGTATTTATATGTGACTCTAAGCTACAGAATGTAATTAAAATGCAGATTGCTGAAAATGTTATGTTCATGTGGGTAATAAAAAAGATAATATTAAATATTTGAACTAAATATGCTTCTGTGGTCTGTTTTATAAAAGATGCCAGGAAAAAAAGGCTTAAAGAAACAAACCTTCCCATGCATTTGTAAAGTTTTGCTGAGTATTTAATTTTTAATGCTTCCTGTATATAAAAGGAAGAAGAAAGGCAATAAACAGAACTATCCAGATAGTACTTTGATCTAGAAAATATCAAGCTGGCAGGTGCAAGAAAAACAACTGACAACAATGATTAATCTGTCCTCACCGCTCTGGTATAAGAAACTCATGTAGACTCTCCATCCTAAGGAGAGAAATCATGGCTAGGCTTCGCGAATGAAGATTTGGGGTCGATATTGAGTTGTGACAGTTCATGGGCAATTAGAGCAGAACGACGCTCAGGACGTCCACTATCCACAGTATCAAGCATGGTTCTGATG
>JAWWEU010000081.1:128035366-128092111 GCA_035583155.1 Acropternis orthonyx | reverse complement strand
ATGGGAGACCCTACCAGAGGCACAAACCACCGCCAGCATAGCTCACAACCTCATAAGGGCACGCAAGCTTCTCCCCCACGACAAGGGGGTGCCCGTGGAGAAGAAGGAGAGAAATAATCAAATATCAAATGGCACAAAATCCCTCTAAAAACCCTCAGATGTGTTTCCCTTCCTTATGTAAGGGTAAGTACCAAAGGAGACCAGTACTAAAACAGAAGGACTGTAGCTTACCTCTGGTAAGATGGTGTTTGTATTAGAGGTACATTGCTTGCTATATCTATTTCTCTGCATTTTTAGCTTAGCACTTTCCCATCAAGCAACAGAGCATGAACAGTTCCTACACTCCAAAGGGCTTCCTGTCTTCCCAGGTGCTATTTAGATTGGTTAGGCTGGAGGCATCTGGCCTAAGAATGGTGAAAGGAAGTCTGATTTCTAAGCTTCTTGAACCTGCTAACACACTGTAACATTTTCTCCCACAGAATACTCAATGTTTTCAATTTCTGACAGCAGAGGACTGGAAGATTGGAGAAAAGCTCCGTTCAAGAAAGCTAACAGCTCTTTCAAACTACAGAGGGCAATAAAGTATGCTGAAATTGCCTTGCAGGAGCCAATTATCTGCTAATCTATTGGGGAAAATTACCAACACATGGAAATCCTTTGGAGTGAATGGGACAATTTGATCTTGATTTTAATCCAGGAGTCCGTGGCCAAGGCAAATTCCATTTGTTCTTGGTGGGTTATTGTGTCGAGCCTGTGTGGCATGGTTTGCATTTGGGGGGGGAGGAGTGGACACCTACAGGGATGGCTTCTGTGAGGACCTGCCAGGAGTTTCCCCCATGTCTGACAGAGCCAATGCCAGCTGTCTCCAAGACGGACCTGCCACTGGAAAAGGCCAAGCCCACCAGTGGTGGGATTAGCACCTCTGGGATAACAGATATAAGGGAGGCAAAGCTACTGTAAGGAAGCAAACTGCAGTTAGAGAAGAGAGGAGTGAGACTATGGGAGAGTAAGAGCTTTGCAGACACCAAGGTCAGTGAAGGAGGGGGAGGAGGTGCTCCAGGTGCCAGAGCTGAGACTTCCCTGCAGCGCCCAGTGAGGACCATGGTGAGGCAGCTGTGCCCCTGTAGCCCCAGGAGCTCCACAGTGGATCAGAGATCCTCCTGCAGCCTGTGGAGGACCTCATGCCAGAGCAGGTAGATGCCCAAAGGAGGATGTGACCCTGTGGGAAGCCTGTCCTGGAGCAGGCTCCTGGCAGGACCTGTGGCCCCATGGAGAGAGCAGCCCACGCTGGAGCAGGTTTGCTGGCAGGACTTGTGACCCTGCAATGGACCTGTGCTGAACTAGCTTGGTCCTGAAGGACCCCATGATTAGACTGGTTTTTAGATTTTTCAGACATGCAAATCTGTGCTTTTCTTTGAAGACAGACACATCTTCCTTCTCCAGGGTTTCCTTGGAAACTGAAGCTGAAGAATTTCTCTAGGGCTCCAATTCTGCAGCTGCCTCTTGCACAAAGTATTTACTGAGTCTGGGCAACTTGAATTGGTAGGAAAGCAGGGATTTTCTACAGGAAGGACTGAGTGGTGATTTTTTATCTGGCTCTAAACTGGATAAATAAAATGAATGAAGTACCAAGTTGCTCCTTTCCCCACTAAATATTTAAGACTGAATGAGTTGCCTGCCGAAAGCAGCACACACTGGGAAAGTTTAGCAGAGACTGATAGTTAAGCTGAGCTTTCCCCAATCAACAAAAAGTCAGAAGGGATGGAAAGTTCATGGCAACCCTGGGGGCTGGGTCTGTAATCAGCCCCATGCTTTGCAGGGTGGAGTTCAGATTCGATCTCAGCAACTTTTAATTTTTGTTTTTAATAGGACAATTTAGTCCTTGGAAGTTTGGTCCTCCTCATTGGAAATTGGCTCAGCCACTGTACAAATATGTTTTGGTAGCTCTCAAAGTGTAGGTTTTCAATTCCAGACTTTTTTCCTATATATGAATTTTCCAACTAGGTCATCACTTAGAAGATAATAATAAATGCTCTTACTACTCAGTGACTATTCAAGGGACTCAGTGGGTGCAGTGGCAGAACAGTGACAACGTTTTATACTGCACTAGGAGAGGAAAGCCAAGCCTTGCTCTGGATCCATGCCAATGGCCATTCAAAACCAGACCAACCATTTCTGAGCACCTGCTTGTTTGAGTTGCTGAGTCAGCTCGAGCTAGGAGCTGCCTCACATCTTGTGTGTCACTGGTGAACATCATTTATCCTTGTTATCTCAATATGCTATTACTGCACCTCCAGCTCTGATTCTAGATGGATGTAGTCCAGAGTTTAGACCACAAACTTCAATAAAAGCTAGAACTATTTAAGATGGAAATTTTAATATTTGCACTTCAATGATTTATCAGGTAGTCAGAACACATAATCCATCTGTTTCTTGAGAACTGAGTTCCTACTGGCAATAATCCAAATTTTGCATTGAAAAGTTAATTTCCATACAAAGCTGTAGTGGCTGAGCATACCCTTGGCAGGAAGCTCTATTTTAGAATATTTGAAGACACATTTTTAGTTTGACAGTGTTCACCCACTGTTTCTACTAAGAAGAATGAAAAGTGTTTTTCTAGTGTTAGCCTTGTTCTAGTTCTGCCACCTCTAACGAATAGTTGGCTGAAGTATTCCTGAAAGACAGAAAACCCATTAGGCTTGAATTGTCAGTTAGGAGAATAAAATTCAAAGAAACTGGTTTTTGGTTATATTCCAGATGGGTTCTTCAACCAGACAAATGAAACACTTAGTAATATTCCAGACTTTCTTATCTACTTTTCTAGTCAGGCCAGTGCATACATCTTACAATCTGACTAGTCTGCTGGCTCTCCTACTTGTAATTATCTTCCTAAGTCATTCTTAAAAGCTGTGGTTTATTTACTTCCACTAATGAGATGATGTATCCTGCCCTTAGCAACAGTAGTTTACACACATGGCATTTTTTTAACTTATGCAGAGCTAAAATGAACAAATCTGTTGCTTTTCAATGCCCAGCTCAACAAGACAGTGAGTCAGCAGACATTCACTTCATTAGGAGTGGAAGATGCACAGCATGAATGGAGAGACATTCACCTGACTGGCTCAAGCTCTGAATAAATAACCTACCCTTTCAGGTTTTTATTTTGGCAGTTCATGTAAAATGGATAAGCACTTTTCTCCTGAAAACACCCGCATACCAAAGATAACAGCTTTGCTAAAGGAGTACAGCTTTCTTCCCATTGATCTCTCCATTGACTGACTGAAAAAAACCCAGGGTTTTTTGACACCACGGGATCTCACTCAATAATTTTCACTGAAATTTCTATTCTTGATGACTAGCCTGCCAGCAAACAGTCTTGTGGTGTGGGTCTGTGGCTGTGTCTGGAGGATCCAGGTTCACTTCCTCCCCTGGCTTGTGCTTTCCCTCACCTTATGAAGCTGATTCACCTTGAAAAGAATATTTAACTGTTTGGCCAGGGCACAGGAGTACGTTCCCCGATGTCTTGATGCACTTTTGGTCAGATGTACAGCTGGGATTTTCTTCAGACCATTCACAAAGACAAATTTGGTTATATCCAAACGGTAAAGCTTTGCAGACAGAATGTTACAGATTTGATATACAACTATTTTGACTATCATTTCCTACTGGACTTTTGCTACAAACATTTACATTTGGAAGAACTTAAATAAGAATTAGTAACTTTATTTTATTAAGAAAGCTACTGAAAATACTGTTCAAATACACAAAATATACAATGTAAAGAAAAGTCCACAATTTTTACTTACTTTCTTTGTTTTGTCCATTGCCTTCAGTATGGTAATGTTTAAGTCTTCCAGGACAGATAGAACATTTTCATACTCTCCTAAGTGCTTGGAAAAATAATCTAAAGGAAGAAAAACACACATCATCTGTTAATGACCTGAAAAATCAATATTTCATTAAATATCCGTTTTGCCAAGTCTGAATTCAGTTCTAGTATTATTAAGCATCTAAACATAAAATGAACAGGAGTTACAATAAAAAGGATAATTTTTTTTCCCAATTTTGTTATTATTTCTCTGCAAAATCATTCCCGGAGTACTTAAAATACTAAAATCAGTATTTCAAAACATTCTCTTTCAATAAATTAATTGCCAAATTGACAGTAATTTTGAAATATCAATTTGACAGCTGAATCAAACTTATTTTCAAATATCTACATTTTCTTTGTAAACTGGATTTTCAGTCTAATAGTCTACTTTACAGTTACTAGCAGGAAATGGAGTTTTCTTATGTCTGTACTAAATTTGATTATATTGATACAAAAATGAGTAATTCTTGTAAAGCCCTTAGAGGAGGTAAAATCAAGTGGGGGTTGTGAATTGGGGTTGGTTGAGACCAGTAATTTCCAACTGAGAAATTAGGACACCATGAGTTGGCCAGATAAACTTCTAGTCCCAGGTACTGTGATTATATTTTCAACAAATACGATGCATGCAAGATGCTTTTAAGTGAAAATCACAGAAATAACAACTTGCAGGATGTCCTTGTGTAGCTGCTCAAAGCAAAAGCGCATTTTAACAGAAAGAGCTGATGTAAAATCAGGGGGCATAACTCAATCAGAGGGATTACAGCAAGAGAAGGAAGCAAACCTGGGAAATCATTACCCGAGTTCCCATTTGGTTGATGTGGTGAAATACAACAGAGGGAGGCAAAGGAAGGAAAAGTGTGAAAGGAAAGAAAAAAAATTATGTTAAAGCTAGAGACTGTGGTAGACAAGGCATTTAGACATCAAATCACCTGGAAAAGTACAAAAAGCAACATCTAAATGGCAGACAGGAAGAAACAGATTAGACAAGGGCTGTTTTAAATAAAACATAGTAATACTTTGATGCTTTTAAGAGGTCAGTATGAGCTTCTCAGGGGAATCATGAAAGCAAGTTACCAGGAACACTGCAACATAACCTGGTATTGCTGAGAGGTTGAATGAAATGATTTAGAATGAAAATATTTTGTGAATTAGTACCCTGGATTTTTATCTTTATTTCTGAGGTGAACTGAGGTAACTCAGAAAGAGCTGTATAATCACAAGCTTAAACATGTATTGAGTAAATTCAGTGCCAGATTCACAGATGAGAAACACTCTATTGGCAAAATATGAAAGATTTAAAAGGCAGCTGAAGCCACTCATATTTAATCAAAACAGACAGTGAACAGAGTCAGTGCTGGACTGACACCCCCCTCAGGCCAGCAAGCCTGTAACCCTCCAGTGCAACATCAACAGCAGAAATCCCTTGTGGAACAAAACCACCTGTTTGCCTTGGCCAGGTTTATACAATTTTGGCCAGATGCTCAACCAGCACAAGTCGTCACAGCCCAATTCACTTCTGATGAGTCTCCTGTCATATTTATAAGCCACAGGTTGAGATGCCCCTTAGTGGGTTCTTGACTATGGGTAGAGTCATCCTGTGGTTGAGTAAATGAACTGGTATTCAACTTGATAGTATTTTCAGCTTTTAAATGTCTTTGACATTGCTGACCATTGGCAAACTTAGCAGGCTACCACCTCTCCCTCAGAAAAAGGTTGGTCTTGCAAGTATAAATGTTTTTTTTTCCCCTGACATTTTGTAAGAGGACTTGAAAAAATCTTTTGTGAATTGTTTTCTACTGGAAGCAGAACTCCTAAATCAGGTGTTGTAAGATCAGCTGGAGAGCAAACAGGGTGTTGGAGAAATGACTCACACCCCAGAATGGGCTACAGAAATAGCTGGTTGGGCCAAATTCTAGGCCTTGCAGGAGTTTTGGTCTGATGAAGGATGATACAACTTGTCAAATGCTGTTCTCACTGGTTCCAGTAGGAGGAAAGTAATGAATTTTCCTCCAGTGGGGTATTAATGTGACACTTTCAAAATTCTTAAACCACTCATACTTGTTAAAATGAGAGACTAACTAGAAAAAATATCATGCATGAAAGGGCAATAAGATAAAAGCCATCTATCTATTTATCTTTATATCATAACAGATCTTGAATTTCAGAGAATATGGAGTACTGATTAAGAAAAATATTTTCAGAGTAGTTTCTACACATAGTGGATGACAGACCCTGAAAAGATTATAAGCCACCTGCATTTTCCCAGGAGTTCCTTGGGTGGAAATTATTTTCTGTTTGAGCTATGAAGATTAAACAGAAAAAAATAATCACATGGTATGTTTATTTGCCCAGGGCTGCTGCAGGCATAGATTATGTTTTTTCCCAAAAAGGAACTTACCGCAGAGCGATTCTGTGTCAAGATTGCTGGAAAGATAAGAGCACAGAAGGTTAGTGAGTTTAGTAATACTTTTTTTGTTGGATTTGGTAAATAGTAGGACTCAAAGATTAGCCTGACTGGGATATGAAACCCCCCTGCCTGGGCTGCAGCAGGAGATGTTTGTGGCTGGCCCTTGCTGGCTCAGCTGCTGCAGGGAGGTGTGTCTGAAGCCGAAGGCTGCAGTGTTTCCAAGTTGGTGGCAGGTGCAGCCTCTCTTCCTGATCACATTCTCACTGGCACCTTCCTACTCACTGACAACCCACGCTGAAGTTCCTTGCCCAGCCTTTGTGCATGATGGTGCAGAGTCGCTGCTCCTCAGGCCTCATACATTTGACCCCAGTTCTGGCAGAAATCCACCTAAACACCAGAAATGCTGGGATTTTTTTCCCTTCGCCTTTCTGCCTGTACTTCTCTCCTGTGGCTGTCATGCTGGACAGCGGGGCTCAGACTGCTTGGCCCTTCATGCTAAATGAGGAGAAACCCAGTAACTTTGTCCCAGTTGTAATCCTTGCTGTGCAGTAGTGTTCCATGGCAGACATGGTGCAGAAGGAGAATAAAACCAGATATATCCCAACAGCACGCATAATTTCTAAGACTTTCTGGTCATACAAAACCATTTCACCACTACTGGCTTCAGGAAAATTAGTGATGTGAAAAGTATAGGTGTATTGCCACATTCCCACGCCATTATATAAATACATAAATTCAGGCAAGTATTCTATACAATTCAAACATGTTCACTTGAAACACTTTTCATCTTGATCAAACTCTGAAGTGATATTTTCTCTCTGAGGCCTTAATAGCCAGAAGAAAGAAAACATTTGACCTACAGCTCATTACTGAAAGTTAGCCTACTTGCTTCCATGGAGGAGAAGAAACTGATTATTAAAGAAACTTAAAAGCACAAATGTCCTCTTTGAATCTTGCTGAGGGGTGAATATTGAATGGCTGATTGCACTTAGGTTTTTTTCACTTATATTTTTAATGGGATTTTTTAATTGACCTTTTAATAAAATGATGATGCAGTGCTATCTTAAAATCACTTCCACCACTGCTAACTTCCATACATCTGGCTTTTATTTCACAAGGGAGAGAAACAGAGAAATTTCAGGATCCTGGGTTATCACAAACTTGCCTACTCAGGGCTATAAAAACTTCTGAACACTTTTAATTGATAATGTAAATGAGATTTTCACACAACTTTTATTAATTGAAGGTGACCTTATCTGCATTTGAACAGGCCAAGTTAGATGGCTTCCAATGAGACTTGCACCTGACTTTTTCTAATGACCTTGGTGGCAGGTATAAAGAAGTTCATAGTCTGTAAGGACCAATGCTGAGGCTGAGAAATTTAATTCTTAGGTCAACAAACTATGTGATGGGGAAAAGTCTCTGCAACTTCTCAAGGCTGTTTATCACAGCTCACTGTGACGTCAATGGTCAAATGTGCCTGACCACCCACTTCGGCAGTTCAGCAGTCGTTTTTGGAACAGTCCAGATGTTCACCCCTTGAACACAAACTGAATTCCTGAAAGATGGAAAATTGCCTGAGTCAAAAAGCCTTGAGAGAATGATGATGTTAAATGATGGGAGTTTGCTGTTATGATGCCTGCTCTTTGTTCATTGTCCCTCTTGTTTTCTGCTCCTTCACATCATCTGTCCTAATGCTTTAATATAAAAGACATTTCTGCATTTCTTAATGTAGAGCTTGATAATTGTGTTTAAAACAGCCTTTCACATTGTTATCCAGTCAAATTCCTCTTTTTACAAACTACATTTTTAAATCCATTCTCCTCCTTGTTCTTCTGCAGTATCCTCAGCACCATGGTAGTGATATAGGGAGTGGCTCAGAGGCTGTCAGCATCCCGGTTTTCAGCATGCTATTAATCGTATCCTATTGACAGGAGTGACAGAGCTGTAAATGGACTACCAGTGAAAATGGAAAAGTATTTAGGTGCTGAATTAATTTTCAGTTAGAACTGGACACTTGAATAATGAGAAAAATATCCCAAGCAATTTGTGCAGCAAGCCTGTGACAGAACACAGAAAAGACACAAAAAATATGGATTTCAGTCTAGCACACTCAGTATTTCCTTCTCTGTTATAAATACCCTTGGAGGCTTCATTGTTCTTGGCGTCCTGTTTGAAGGGGATGCTGTTCTAGGCAGGGAAGCTATAATTTTGTGTCACTGGTTATTTCGTTCTCTCAGAAATAATAACAAAGCTGCTTCAAACACAGTTGTGAATAAACCTAGGAATTCTTTTGCTGCATACAAACAATTTTGAGCTCCCTGCAAAATGCTACAGAAACAACTAAAGAAGTTTGGCATGTATTTAATAAAACAGGAGTGAGGTGCACACCAGAGGGCTGTTTCTGTAACTCAGGTTTACAGCAAACACCTGTTCATCATTTTAGTGGGTACATATGCTAAGGATGCTTCTGCTTAGACCAATAATCTGGAAAGACTGAACATGTTATTTGCAATATTTGCTGGATGACTCACAGCCAGACACCAGCCTTCCATTCACAATAAGCAACTGAAGCATATGGTGTAGACAAATGCATTCACATCATGTCAGCATGACAATTTTTTTGACTGCTGTTCTCAGTTTGCTTTCTGACTGCTAGATGCAGTCCTTTGACATGTCTGTGTCTAAAATGTTCTCTACCTAAAACTGACCCATTTTGAAAGAACTATTACACTGAGCAGTCCTGATCACTGCAAAGTTGATCACACTTGTTGCTCAGTGACAGGAAAATAAGCAAATTCACTTGAATGAACTGTGGCAAAAGTGCCTATTCATGGTACCTCTGGAAGTGGTCCAAAATGCCGAACTGCAAAGCAGCTGTGACCTTGTTCTGCCCACCACAATTAGCTGTGGACTGGGGGCAGCCAGAGAGGAGGGAAGGTTAAAGCTGTTTGACTCATCCCCTACTGTGGATCCACTGATCCACAACCCTACCCACTCACTTGACACACACTGCTGTCTTATAGGAAAGGCACCTCTAGGCAGATGTACCAGCAGGAGATCTCCATACTTTCCCTGGACCACAAGAAGGGGCAATGATATCAGTTCAGTTCAGGAATTATATACAGAGTATGGACTCTGGCATTTAGAGCAGTTATTCTATTGAAGAATCCAATACTATATGAAAGACTTTACAAACTAACTTAATTTAGAAAATTCATTGCCATGACTATTACAGCTGGAGAAGCTCCTTCAGATATCTCTTAATTCTCATAAGAGAAGGATTTATTTGAGAAGCTTGAACCAATTCTCTTTTGCATCCCATTTGCATGTCCTTTTGTTAAATTTGGTTTTAGGGAGGAAAGTTTGAAGCTAGAATTGCCTATTGTTAAGTAGAAGCATATAATTTTGACTGAAAGAAATTAAATATTACTTAAGCTATGCAAGGGTAACTGAACAGTCATCTGTGGACAATCTCAGCCAAAAAGCTGTAAGCTCTTTGCAACACGAAAGCCTGCGTACGATCCCACTTTAAGTCAGCAAATTGAGATAAGTGCTCCAAGATTACAGAGGGTGTTTCACAAAGGAGTCCCACATGTGCCCTTCCAATTTAAGGATTTTCTGTCTCACAGCTCCTTTGCAACAGCAAACACCTTTTGTTCAGGTTTGTTCCAGGTTTCTTACCAATGGAGGCAAAACTGCCTCCAGAAGGATGCAGTGCTGCAATAAGCCCAGGTGTTGGCCTCCTGTCACAGAAAAGGGAGAAGAGGAAGAAGGAGCAGAAGTGGGACAGAGCTCCTGAGTCTGTCCCTGGGGAGGCAAACTTCCTGCTGCCCTGAGGACTCTGCTGTTCTTCAACCCCGGGCCCAGCTGGACTGTGCACCCTCTGGGCTCTCAAAGGCATCAGCCAGCTTGGCTGTCTGGGCTCTGACATGGGCAGTGGGGCCATGGCTCTTTTGATGTCCCATTTTGCTGCACTAAATAATTGCCTGGTTTGCTTATGCTTAGCTCCAGGCTAAGTTAAAAGTTCAGAGTCATCACTTACTGTTTGCTCATGGCAGGACTGCAGGAGAGAATAAAGGTTTGTGGGGTTTTTTCCTAAGAGCTCATCTGAAAAAACAATCCACTAGTCCTTTGCATTCAGCAATGATTCACAGGAATGCAATGACTACATAACTGACAAGTCATCTTAATCATCCCAGCTATAACAGCCTCTGTGTTGCTACAAGAGGTTTAATACTGCTATTAAAACTTGTGGTGTATGCTAAAATGTAGAGCACTGTGCAAGGGCTGGAGATGCTGAATGACACAAGCCTAAATGAGGAGATGAGACACAACATCATGGTGGCTCTTTTGCCATGGAGGGCAAATTTCAGTTTTTGCCCAATAGGAGATGATAATGTTTTAATTTCTGGGTTTGTCTCAAAATGACTTTTAAAGAAATCTGAAATTGAACTATTTACTGTTAGACAATATAAAATGTTTACTTTGTTTTGTTAAACTCCTTGGAAAAACACATATTGATGGGGTACCAAAACTGCTGTTCTCTGGGAAACCCAGACTACGGAAGGGACTAGGCTTTCAAACTACATCTACCATTGAGCAATGTGCTCACTGCTAGGAAGTCAATGTTATCTTAAGAGCTGAAATGAAACCCTTTTGGTCAGCTCCATTTAGGTAAATGCAACTGAAGATAGCCATTACCATTTGATTTTCTCAGTGTGAGTGATTCTCATTTGTTTCTGTTGAAAGCTAAATTTCCCATTAAAAAGAATCATGCAAATGGAAAATTTCCAAGCAAAACTATTTGCAGCTTGTCTGTCTAACCAGAGGATCTGTTAGCATTAGGACTGTATAAAGCATTCTCAGGGAACTTGTTTTGATCAGTTGTGAAATACTAAAATGTATAATCAGCTCACTCTGACCAATATCTTGCCTTTGTCTCTGTGCTTCATTTTCAAACTGATTTCAGCAGCTACTGCCTTGAAAAATCTGAGAGTTAAAGCCAATAGCTGCAATTACAACTCTTAAATATTAGCAAACACACATTTCTGATGTCAATGCTGAATCACATGCTTGAAATTTTCATTTAATCTAAAAGAACTGGTTTTAAAAATCATCAAAACTCAATATATTATTTTCTGCTTGCAATTTTTTGGTATTCAATAATTCCTTTTTAGTAAAAAAAATGCTTTTCACTCACCTGCAGTTCACCTGATTAAAGAGCCTGGCTGTATCTCATATTATTTTAAATAAATCTTTTATTTTCCCCATTGTACTCAGAAGTGAATTATTTTTTCCAATGTGCTTGTGTTGAACTATGAAAGAGGAGCAATACCAGGAGACTAAAGTATGCCTTTCAACTAAAACAAAAGAAAACCATCTAAGGCAGAGGTAATTAGTATCCTTAGACTACACTTAAACTATGAGCATTTGCCATTATTTGTACAACCATGACTTTGAAGGAAGCATTCTGGTCCATAGAATATGCATTTCATTTTAGTTTTGGTGCACAGTACTGGTCTTCAGGCTAATGCAGTCGGATGGGTTCCCAAGATTGCAAGGGTAATGTAACCAGCCTCTTGCTCTCACACATGCAATTGGCATTCTTTTGTAGTTTGCTACTTGGGTGGATGATCTCAGCATTTCTCTTTTGATCCAAGGGAAGAACTAGGGCTCAGCTAATGAAGATCTTGGCAGGTGGGAGGAAGGTGGAGTCACTCTGGGGCTGAGTCCTAAGTATGGATGGCCATGTGGGCACTGGGTGCCCAACCTGCCCTATCAGGAAAAGGAGCCTCAATGTATTTAATGGAGTTGGGAGTTTTTGACCAACCAGCTAGCAGGAGACTGAGTAGTAATTGGATATAAAACAGGCATCTAGTGTTGCTTCAAATGTTCTAGCATTTATCCCACCACCTGTGTCCCAACTACTTCTCCTGTGTCATCCTTTCCACCTTGGGCTTATTTTCAGATGCAGGAATCATAAATGCCTAAAACCTGGGCAACAGAACTGAAGCCTATGTGAAGAGTATCATGCCTTAGGTGCCAGTGACTTCACTGACCAAGAGGGAGTCTCAGACACCCTGCTGACATACATGCATGCAAATGTAAATGTGTCTCCATAGTGTCAAGTTCCACCCTCATGTGCAGCATGATGGATTCTCCCAAATTCCCAGCATAAGATCAGTGCTGCAGGTGGATGAGGCTCTCAGGTCCTTACCAAACTCATCTCTGGCTTGTGCATAATTTAACTTGTACCACACACAAAGGTTTAATGGGGCCTCCCTACCTTTTGGAGGTTGCCTGTGGCCTAGGTCCTCAACACTTTAAGCACCTCTCTTACCTTGTAACTAGAGTCCTGACTGAGGACTTCATTTTACCAATGAGTAAAGTGAGAAAAACAAGTCTGATTCCCCACTGACTCCTGTGAGTCAGTAATCAGTGAAGCATTTATCACTCTATTTCTCCAGCAGTGCTGCAGACTGAATCCCCTTGAGATCTTCTGTATATCTCTTAGCTTGTAACTTTGCCAAATATTCTCATTATCTTCTGACATCTTTTCCCTGAGGATGCCATTATGCAGAAACAATTTCCATGAAAGTTATGGGAGGGAGGAGGGAAGGGTGAAGGATAAGAGTAAAAGGATATTTACATTTGCAATGACTGCTAAAACTTACTCATAAACCATTAACCATGTCTTGCTCTGCTGAAATACATGCTTGTCAGAGTTGATGTTAAAGTTAAGCAGGGGCCAATTCACCAAGGAAATGAGCTGTAAAGGCCTTCACCCCTTAAGCCACTAATTCCAAACTTTTCCTGTGTACTTCACTCCATGTATAAAAAGACCTGTGCTGCTGATACCTTTCCCTACTTTCAGTACAATTATTCAGGCAATAACACGTGCAAACAAAACAGCTGTATTTCTTCAGAACTATCTCTTCTGAAACCCAACTGTGCTTCAACACTGTCTTGTGTTCAAGCTGTTTTGCTTTCACTTAATAACCAGAATGCTCTGAGACAGCAGAACATGTGGGTCTTCAGCTTCAAAATTACTTCAGCTACAACCTGCAGACCATGTCATCCATATGCTGTGTGTTGTCACTCTCCTTGTCAGCCTCAGGAAAGACTTCTGGTGCCTTTGCAGAACTTGCATTTGCCTCCAACACCCTTCCCATTGCTCCCGTCAGCCCTGCAGAGCCTTGCTGAGCACTGTATGGCTTGGAGCTAAGGTTGTGGGAGAAGAGAGGGGAGAGGAACCACACTTGGTTTCCCTAATCTTCACAAAACTCCAAAAGGGTTAACTCAGCTTTCAAGTAGAGTGCATTTAGGTTTCCTGAAGTCTTAGGACAAGCACTGGCCAGCTCTAAACTGTGCCCCTGCAGATGTATAACATGGATGTCATGTCAAAAAGATGTCAAATCAGGATGCAAATATAGGCTCTTTCTCTTGCCCCTTCCCAGCTCACAGCCATGCACTCATGTTGACCTAACTCATACCATGGGGGCTGGGCTCCTACTCAACACACCGTGAAGATCTACGTTGGCCTTCTGATACCTTAAAAAGAGCTTAAGGTGTTGCCCAGATCCTTATAGCATGTTTATTTCTGGGCTATCCACAAAACAAATCATTATGAATAAGAGGGGGAGGATCATTGCACAATGCCAAGTTGAAGCTTAAGTCTTTAATAATCACTGCTCTTGAATTCTTGCCTACACTTGTTTTTTAGTTGGTTGGGTTTTAGGGGTCTTTAAATACAACACACTGCTTTGCAGGAGATGCAAGTGGTAAGTGCATGCTAGGAAACAAGAACCTGGAGATAACACCTCAGACCTAATCACTGCTGCATCAACACAAAGCCTTTCCTTACGCTGACAGAGTGAGGGCATCTGAGTGGGTACCCTCCGTAACAGGTTCTTTTATACCATTCAGTGGTATTTGACTGAACAGGGATTGCCCAAAGGTTTCATAAGATCCTGGAAAGCACAAAGAGAAGTGACTTTCAGTGGAAGTCAAATGCCTAATTGGCTTTCAGCTTCAATCTAAAGTAATGACAATACTGGAAACTGCATTTACAGAAGAATAGTTAACTGTTACCGCCCTAAAGCAGTGCTAAATTGCACATCAGGAATGCTTGTTGTATGGCCTAATCAAAGCATACTTCTCTTGATGTAGCTTTTGAAGCAGAAGTTGCTTGTTTTACTGAAGAATGTTAAAATCAATGTAATGTATTAATTAATCCTCGGTATTTTCTCCCTGCCTTCATTAACAAATTGGAGACTGGCATTCACTGGACCAACAGTGGCCCACTTGTTGGTCCAATGTCCTGTTCTTTCTTTGTGGTAATAGGAGGCTTTTAAAAACCCCACATTAAGGCCTTGCAAACAAGTATGAGCTAGTCTGCCCATGGGGGCAATTTCTGTGTAACTGTGTATTTAGTAGTGGGTCTATAAACTAATTATTATATAGGCTTATGGATCAGTGGATGGAAGACCCAGTCACAAATGTAATTGTAAACAATATATCTTTTTGACTGCCAGTTCTTACAAACACAATTCTTTTATTACAACATCTTCAAGAAAGGTAAAACATCATAGCAGTACTAAAATAGGAGAAAATAACTTCATTTTTGCATGGACACCTACTTCACCTAATTTTGTTGTCTTATGCATTTGTTTCTGGCCGTATCACAAGTAAAAAGGAATGGAAGTTAAAAAAATTCGGCAATCAATTTGTACAGTGTGTCTCTAGCGGCATTTGTTTAATACTTAAAATGTTATAAAAAGGTATGTAGATTTTTTGAAATAGAGAGAAAAAATAGTCAGTATACATGTAAGTACATTCATAAATTGCAAAACATATGTCCAAATGATGTACTGAGGAAATATCCTTGGCTAATGCAAATTTTCAGTAAAAGCAATTATCTGCCCTGAATGAATAACAAGTACTTTAGAGTCTAGACAAATTATAAATATAAATTCATGCTAGCATAATGAACTCCTATTCAACCTATCTCTTGGAAACTTTATGTGGTGATAACTAATTTCTACTCATCTGTTTTTCCTGGTGATTATAGTCACCACAGCACCGATCTTTTACTTTGTAAAAAGAGAACACCTGACTGCACCAAACACCAAGGTGCAGAGATCACAGTCAGGCAGACACAACCTGAATCACTGGGAAGTTAAAGCCTCTGTTATTTGCCCTGCTGTCATATTGGAAATGGTAATTACTCATTTTAGCAGTCTTCCACAGCCTATCTGACTGACATTAAGGCCTGTGTAACAGGAGCTTTTAATACCTGGTTAGTTTAGTTCTCTGAAGTCTATGTCTTTTATGCTTTGAATATTTTATTGAAAGATTTCTGCAACAGAGCTGAGGAGGGAATTGAGATTTCCTGAGCTTGTGGCCCATGGCTATCACCCCAAGGCCACATCTTTTTTATCTTCAGGCTTTGAAGTACAAAGACTCATGCACAGAGACAGTGATGTTTTGAATGTTGGCAGAGCTAAAAGATTTAATGCAGGTAGAAACAACCCAAAGTCTGTTCTTGTGACAAGCTGGGCATGAAATCTTGAGATACTGCAAGAAATGAACTAACGGATCATGACGTGCTTCCCTAGGCTTTTATGTGTAGTGTAAATCACTGCGTAATCTTAATGCTTACAAAATATTTCTGGGATAGGGAACTACAGTTTGCACTTTGTAAATGGTGAAGAGAAGCAGAGAGAAAATAAATTACTTCCCAAATTTTGATAGAATCTGTATTTTAATTGGATAAGAGAGACAAAATAAGCTGTGCAAATCTTCTACTAGCTAACAACTGAGTAGAATTCCTGATCCTCCCCTACTAAAAACCAGACATAAACTACTTGTGACTTACAGGCACAAACCAGGATTTTCATTTCTTTCCCTTGGAGAATTTGCAAGTGAAAACATCACAAAATAGATGGTTTGGGGATTGTTGATATGTACATCATTCTCCTAATGCTTTCATTGTAACACTTCCCAAGGTTCAATGAACATTTTGCTACTTTTCATAGCCATAGTGTTAATTTGAGACATTTTACATAACCCGCCCTTTTCAGGAAATGCCAATGAGTAAAGTTTTTGCCTCCTTATTATAACTGCTTTGTGTGACTTTTGCTGGAAAGCTATACTAACAAGGAAATTATACTGTACAAGCTATCTCTCTTTGCTATATCCACCTGATATTTGGCATGTGACATCTTGCTGCCTGCCTGCTGACACAATTCCGAAAAGTTTTTGAAGGGACTAAGAGAACGCCTTTAAAATGTATTTGCTTCTGTTACAGAGAAAGATCAAGCCTCATAGAATACTTTTCAGCTGCAAAGTCAGCTAAAGCCTTTTATCAGTTGAAGACTTCATGGAAAAATATACTCAAAAACTTTCTTGTTGCTGCTTTAAATCTAAGCTTCAACTATGTTTTCTTATCTACATCGGTATTCTACTCTGTAACACATATTAACCCATCAATAGAAAGCACCTTTTCTTCTGGTTGGAAAGGGTAATTTAGTAGGTTGTCAGTCTTCCACCTGTTTGATTCCCTGAAATACATGAAAATATGACCCTTAAAATAATACCCCCTACAGTATGTATTCTGTGACTTTTGTGTCTGCCTTTTTGCCAGACCTTTCCTGGACAGTGAGAATGATCTCTTTCTCAGATGGTTGCTCTGACAGTTTCATTGCCTGTTCTCAGCTAATAACTCTAGCATTCGACAGTCATATCTGTTCTTCAGGTGTGCCTGTCTATCAGGAGGAAAAACATAATGTTATTCTCACTTTTCTATGTATTTTTCAGGTCCATATATTTTGTGTTAAAGAGAAAATTGTGTAAAAATAACAATAATAAAAATGAGTTATTGTAATAATTTAAAAAAACTTTACAAATAAAAAAAAAAATAGATGTAGAACATCTCTCTTTTTTTGTAGAAATTTTACTTAGTCATCAAGGATTTCTGCCCTTATCAGGATGCTTCTTGACAAATGTAGATAAATGGAATTCCAGTAAAATAAAACTACTTATGCAGATATGTGGTACATATGAGAAAGTACAAAGCTGTACTAAGGAGTCTGGCTCTGAAGTGAGTTTTTGACTTGGGGTTATTCATATCATTGGCCTTGGCCACAAGGGCACATTGTTAGCTCATGTTCAATGTGATGTTCACCCAATGTCCTTTTCTGCCAAGCTGCTTTCCAGCTGGGTGGCCCCCAGCATATCCTAGTGCATAGAACTATAGAATCACATAATTATTTAGGTTACAAAAGACCTCTAAGACCATCAAGTCCAACTGTTAACCCAGCACTGCCAAATCCCCCAAACACCTCCAGGGGTGGTGACTCCACCACCTCCCTGTCTACTTCACGCCATTCCTTAATCACTTTATAAAGCCTATAGTACTTTTCATTCCCCAGAAGTCCAACAGATTGAGTAGTATTCCTTCTGCTTACTTCAGGACACTGTGTTGGCACAAACTCTAAAATCTTGTGAATTCTACTATGTAACTACATTTAACTTGATTCCATTTTCCACACAAAAACATGGGGTTGTTCCTCCCCAAGAGCAGGACTTGGCATTTCACCTTGTTGAACTTCATGAAGTTCCCATCAGCTAATTTCCCTGTGGCCTTGTTAAACCCAGCCATAATGGGGACATCCAAGGAGCCCAAGGGACAGCACCAACAGAAGTACCACATCACCAGATAGGATGGCTTTTACAGCTCTTTACTGTATATGATTGTGTTGTGGATTGCTGGAATATGGACAGCTTTGCCTTTAAGAGGATGCTGCTGCAGGACTGGGAAAGCAGTGGAAAACATCACCTCTGTCCTTGGGCCAGGCCTGGAAAGGCTGAATAAAGGGGAGAACAACTGTAGAAAACAAGAGTATATTTTGGGACTTGCCAGCATGAGGAGAGATGGTGACTACCTATCAGAAGATGGTTTGGAATTGACAGACAAGTGTGCTTAGCAAATGACACGTAGCCTCTCTGTGTGTTTGCAGTAGAAGAATATTATAAAAGGATTAGTATATAATTAATAAATGGCTTCTCTTGATCATCATATTGGTGTGTTGAGTTGTCCAGGGACTCGCATGGGGAACGAGAAACGCAACATGATTGCTCCATTTATTTTATTTCCTTCTCAACATCTGCTTCAAATATTCATCTCATGTAATGAATCTGTGGGATCAAGAACTGAGGAATATTTAAGCCTAAAGGAGGCCACAGCCTGTCTTCCTTCCATGGGTGCAGAATACAGAAGGTATCCAATTTCCACCATGTCCTCAGCTGCCCAAATCACATTTATTGGAACATACATACAAGTATATCAACAAAGCTTCAAAACACTTCACTCGTACGGTTTAGATCCATAGGACACAGCGTAGCCTCCCTCAAGATTTCTACTTAGACTTGTTTCCTAAAATCACCCTGATGTCTTTTTTCCATTCTCAGGTACAGAGAGTGGTGCTGGAATTGTAAGAAGGGGGCACTTACTCAGTATTGTGTGTATCAATGGTATGAAAAAGTTCGTGCAGTTCTTCTTCACTCAGGACTCCGTCAGCGAAGTAAGCTTTGAATTCATCAAAGGACAGTTTTCCATCATCTGAAACAATGAAGAAATGAAAACTGCCTTAATTTCATTCATAGTTTTGCTTGTTTGCTTCATGCAGTAGAAGAGGAAAGTAAGAAAAACCTCTAGGCCTTCAGCTTAAATGCAGAAATTTTACATGTTTGATCAAGACATAAAGAATATGATGTTAAAGACATCAGCTGTTGTATCAGAGTTCTAGGTTTGCTTGGTAACTCAGTTATTATTCGTCCTTATCTTTCAAGAAAAGATAGTTTGGTTTTGGTAAACCTTTACTGACAAACACATCAATACAGTCCTGTCTTTGCCCTGATGACCTTTCACTGTGGCTTCTCCCTACCCTGTCCCATGCTTCCACTACTTACTCCCTGCCCTTGTCCTCATGTCTAGAAGATCAGCAACCTCCTGAGATGGAGTGGGGCAGAAAAAATCCAGGGAAATGCAAAAGCAAGCAATTGTTGAAGGAACATGTTAGTTCAATGAAAATTTCTTCAGCTATCTAGTTATCTATTTCCTTTCCCCATTCCTCCTTTTTCTTTCCACTGCTCCCTGCCTCCCACACGGGAGATTGAAGCACACAATTCAACAGCAGCAGGGATCTCCTCTCTAGCTACAGACACTAAGCAATATACTGCACTGGTTTGCAGCGCTTGTCTCTCTTTCTCTGTAAAATACATCTTTCAAAAAAGCTCCATGCTTGGTGTGTAATTAACAAAGTAAATAAAAAAAAAAAAGTTCAACTTTAAAGGAAAAACAAGCCAGCTTTGTGTCCTCTTCCACTGGAAAGAATTTCAGCTAATTTTCTTGGTCAGCATAGAAGAGAAAACATTTTTATTTACCAGCATAATTCACCTGGAGATTACACCAAAATACAGGAATGAGAAAACTGGTTGGGACATATATCAGAGGTCAATCAAAATGCTCAAATCAATTTTCAGATGGAATATGAATTGGCCATTTAATATTCAGTGCAGTCCATCTATGAAAAAGTTTATTTTATAAATAACTGCTGTTCTCATTTTCTGGGGACAAATCCAATCATCACACCATGAGTCCTGATCATCATCAATACCGTGATGTAGTTTGGAAGTGTCTGCAGGACTAGTGGGACACAGAGGGAGGTGAGGTACAATCTGATAACATTTAGAAGAACAGTAATGTGGTGTACATTAATTCAAGAGGGAAAAGTCCTTATTACGATATCTACTACATTATTTAATGCAGTCTGTTTCATCTGTTTCTTAAGCTAGCTTTCATTATAGCAAGTCCTTGACAACAAGAGACAAAATCCTTGATGAGATGTGTTAAGCAGATTAATTCATCCAGTATTTTCATGATGTTACGACTTCAGATTGAGGCTCTAGCCTCCTCTGTCAGATTAAACTCTACACAACCATCACTGTTTTCCACAGCATTTCATTGAAAAAGGGATCACACTTCTAACTCACCTCAAATATGCATGTATGATAATTCTCAGAAATGTTTCTATACTGCAGATTTCCCTTGCTTTTTAATGTATTTTTGATTATTTTATTAATGAGGTCATAAATGGATAAAATGTGCTGAAATTTGGATAGACAGCCTGTCCCACTCATGGGGTGGCGGTGGATGCACTGATAGCGGTGGAAGACTTTAGGCTATTGTCTCTTTTGGAGAGTAGGACTCTGGGTGCAAGGAGCATTAGACTTTCTTAACCTTGGCCTCTGATCGTATCGTAATGACTGTTTAAACAACATATCACAGTCAGCACAACTAATTTTTTTCCTGAGTATATGATTCGAGGCTGAAGGGAAGGAATCAGTCCAAGGAAGACAAGTTCGATAATTCTGCATGCTGAAATGATCTACAACCTGCATGGAGCTTAGAATGACATTGTAGAGAAGGTGATGTGATAAATAAACCAATCCTTGACAGCAGGACATTCAAAAAATAAAGAAGTTTGTAAAAGGAAAGCTGACCCCACAGAAGTCCATGAGATTTCATCAGGGATCCCTCAGCCTCAGCTGGCATTTGCTTCTGTTCTAAGAAAAACTCCCCTCTTTTGTTTGTTTCACAGGCATGACTTCAGAAGAAATGCACTAGTCAGGATAAGGCAAATCCATAACTTCTAATTAAAACAGTTAAGGCAATGTGATGGGTTTGATAAATCCCAAAAAAACTCAGATTAAGGTTTTAGTTTTAGATAGACCCCAATTTCATGGGTCATGTGGTTAGGGACAAGTATCAGCTGACTTAAAGAGACCACTGAGGTATTTCATGCCATTGATGTCAGCTCGACTGTAAGTCAAAGAGTAGCTCCCAGTGTGCTCCTCTCTCTCTTCTCCCTTTGGCCGTGCTGATAGCACGTTGCTTCTGCAGCTCAGAAAGATTAGGCCTCACCACTCCTGTGCTGAGATAGCCACAGCAGTTTTGCTGTCAGGGAAGTAAAATACTTTTGTTTTGTTTGGGTTTGCTCTTTCCCTCTCTTTGGAGTGTGTTTCTCTGGGGTTCTGGGTGGTGGAGTTTGTGTGTTGTTGGGAGGGAGGTTTCAATAAGTTATTGTTGGTTTGTCTTTTATATTTATACATATATATGTTGTAAATTTGTGTAAATATAGGTATGTGTATCAGTTTCAATTTTAAGGTTTGTTTTTTTTCCTTCACTCCTTTGTTGAAACTCTGTCGCATTAGGGGGTGGTTGGTATTTTGCCAAGATTCAAACCAAACAATAGCAGGCAATTTGTTCCTCATTGACTAGTGTAGTGAGTTTGAAATGGAAGAATGGTAATCAGCAAACAAAAGCCAAAAAAAGATTCACATTTTGCTGTTACTTAGAAGAAGTTTGAAAGATTAAACTGTAGTTAAGTAATAATTTTTCTGAAGTGATTGAGTCTTTGCATAAAGAATATTTTTATAGCCTAACACTTCATAACTGATTTTGCTGGCACTTATTTAGGTCCAAATGTTTCTTTCTCTTCCTTCAGTAATATATTAAATCCCTCACAGAGCACTAAACAATTGTATAGGATAAGACTGAAATGTCCTAGGCACCAGACTGATCTACATTGTATTATGACCTAATTTTATACTCGTGAAGAATCTATTATAAAGATAGTATCTAAATCCTGAAAATATATGCTGTACTACAGGAGACAGATTTAAAGAGTAGAGCTGAAGAGTTTTCTCCTGTTTTCACTTGCTATTATTTCCTAATTTTTTAAACTTGAATATATGGCTTCAGATATGTAATCTTCAAGAAGTTTCAAAATTGTACAAATTAAATGTCTGCTTCAACAAAACCATTTTGAAATGTTTAATATGAAAAGACAGATTGTAGCTGGAAATCATCATTACAATAAAAATAAAATGTCAAGATCTACAAGAGCTAAAAGCCAAGATGGCACAAAACTGCCATGATAACCTGAACGAGAATCTCAATACATTTGCCATTTGGCACTGGTTACAGAGAAGGAGTATCAAATATTGAGTGTGTTCTTTTCACAGCTATGCTTTCTTTGGCCCATACAGATACAATCAATTGCTTAATCAAACTCCCTCTGCAGCTTTATCCTTTGCTGTGAAGGGTGATTTGCATGCAACTTATACACATACTCAAGAAACTAGTGACTTTTGGCAACTTGCCTGAGATAAAAATATTATGAGCTTACCCAAAGAACAGACTGGATATGACACAACAGCTGAAATATGTCTGTTTATTTCTGTCCTTCAGGATCATTGGCTTTACCTCAATCCAGAAAATAATTGATCTGCTCACAGCCAGATTGGGCACTTTAGCTATTTTCTTTAAATTTTATGATCCAAGAACAGACATTGCCTTTTGCTTCATTGCTATTTATTCTCAATAGCATTCTGAATGTTATTAACAGTGACTGACACATCACTGAGCTTGTTTCTGGCAAAACACAAGATCTGAGTACCTATTTGTACTTACAGACTTCATACACTTACATTAACTAAAAAAATCTCTGATTGCCCAGCGAATTTTTCTGGGTTTTTTTTAATGGATGTATCTGTTTAGCTAGTGCAGCTGGAAACTCAGCCACCAGTGGCCAGGGCCAACTCCTGTGCTTCCTCAGTGCTCAGATGAAGCTCAGACCCAAAGCCTAACAAGTGCTCCTGGTGCTGTTAAATCAAAGACACATTTGCCTAGCCAGGTTTGGGGTTTTTTTCCCCATGCGTCAGGAATGTCAAGAATAGCTTTTATTTTAAAGTCTGTGATATGTGTCCTCTGCATCTCCTCCCTGGGCACACTTCACTGCCCTCGCAGCATCCAGATAAATAGTCTGGTTTAAGTGCTTCAGAGCAGTTGAGCAGAAACCTCTATTATAGATGCTTTAATCCTTGCCACTGGCAAAGCAACAGGGGAAGGATGACTCATGAAAGGCAAACTTCTCTGAAGCTATGCATCCCTCAGAGAAATCAACCTTCCGCAGCATTTGCCTTGGCAATGTTGTCTCAAAGAAGCTGTTTTGCAAGATTTGCTTGCTTTTGTCTGTCTTCTCTGACATCTTTCAAAAGCAGTGTTTCTTCAAAAACTGGCACAGGCATCCATTCTTCTTGAAGCCAAAATGCTCCCAACTGGCAGGCAAAAATATAAACAATAAAATTAATTTGCCCATGTAGCATTTGCAAGTTTAGAAATACAGTTACACAGTGGTTTAGAGGAGCTTTCCTTCAGGTTACAATTGCATTCTCACATTTATCTCAGTAAAATTCACCTCTCTATTAAATAGATGTGGTTTTTTATTTTTTTTCATAAAGCAGGCCCAAGTGATACTCCCCAGCCAGTCCACTCCATAAACACCAGTAACCTCCAGGACACACACTGGATAGCTTATGACCTCAACAGAGAACAGCATATCTGATGGAGGAAAGCCACACACATGCTCTCCCTTGGAGCTGAAAGGTGGATTCAGTGAGTCAAAAGGTATCAAGTAAATAATGAACACGTGTATTTGGAGTCTACATGTACAAAGATGGTGGCAAATGGTGAGACTACAGCCAGCAAAGGAAGTTATGGTGACATAGAGAAGACAGATGTCTTGCAGAGATGCCAGCACAGATGCTAGAGGGCAACAAAACCACTTCTGCTGCCCCCTATTTTGGGCTTCCTGTTAGGACTGTGAGCCTTTCCTAGCAGTTAAACATGCCTGTGAGCACCATGGAGGACCACCAAAGCAGTCTTTTTATAGCAGGAGCCACATCAGATGGAGCTTGCATGGCTGAATGGTAGCTCCAGGGCATATGGGAAGTGGAAGAGCCACGTGGAAGAGCTTATGGCAATCAGAAGGGAAAGCCACACTCGGCTAAAACTCATTCTGAGGTTCACCTTGGAAGGATGGGATTTGCAAAGTAGAGCCACAGCACTGCCCAGGCCCACCCAGATGGTTCCCAGCCTGTCTCCAGGCTGGCAACATGCACACTGCCAGGGTAGTCAGGTTGTTTAGGGTCTGGGGCTCTATGAATACCGATTTCTACCCTTGTAGGCCAACAACTAGCAAATGAAGAAGAGATAACAAGTGAAACCAATAAAAAGAAAAATCCCCTGTGTCAGAAAGAATTTGTTAACCAGGAAGGTACAACAGGGACTAGGAAATCGGTGCTCCTCCCAGCTCACCTGCTCCTGGGAACCTGCTGTGGGACTTGTCTTTTTGGAAGGAGCTGACAGTCCACACCTGCTGTAAAAGGTTTGGATCAGAGCAGTTGAGAGCTCTAAGATATTGCTGTATACACAGAGAGAACGAGGTAGTGAGGGGGGACACATGACAACAGGAACAAATGAACCACAGGCAAAAAGATGAAAACCACCTGATTTATTGGCATATGGCACATAGGCTGGACTCAGACCAAGAAAGAGCTGCGAAAATAACAGGTTTCAGAGTGCCAAAGCAAACAAGCTAATAATATCCACTGGGTCCCAGTCATAAGAGCTTGCATCAGAGGAAGTGCAGACATGGGCTGAGGCTTTAAAGAGTCCAGGCAAACACGCTTTCAATGACTCTATGTTGACAGAATCAGAAATAAAGATTTTCAGCCATTACTCCAGCTGCTATGCTGGAAAAGCTTAGCATATGTAACCAAGTGATTCCAAGGGGACTAGGCTAACAGGGAGAGGGTTTACATTGTCTGTATAGCAATAAATTTTGGAACCTGGAGCACAGGGTCCAGCTCTGCAGCACCTGAAGGACCCAGGGAGGTGGGATGGGGAATCCCACGGCCAGAGAAGCCTGGGCTCTGAAACAGGAGCCAGGGTGATGTCTGCAGTGGATAGAGATGGCCAGGATGCAAACAGCAGTGTGGTGAGAGTTCATGGATGATGTGCTGCAAGGGTTTTGCCTTGCTAATCCATTCTATACATATTGATTAACTTGGGAGCTTAAACCAGGGATGCTGCAGTTCAGAGAATTTCTGTCCTCTGGCTCCTGTTCAGAATATGTGTTCTGTAAAGTAATCCAATACATGTATTCCTCAAACATGGTCACTTTGGACCACTCAAACCTGGCCCTTCTGGGAATCATGCTGCATAGAACCTCCTCAAGGTATTCCTGCATATATGCTGGTTTTCTCAAGGAAAGGTACACAAGATTTGGCTCACCCTGTCATGCTGTGACCTATCTGGATGGAGGGGAGAGCCCATGCACTGCTGTAGCAGTCATCGAGCAGCAGCACTGCTGGGGGCCAGTCTATGGGCTACCTGAAGACCTCATGAGATGTCAGGATGTTATAGCCCCAGATTAGGAGATACTGGCCAAGGGGGAAAAAAGGATGAAATTATGAAACCAGGGACTTGGCATTCCTTGCTTTGGTGTAACTATAACATTTTTCTTGAAAAAAAGGTTGATCCACTGAGTGGCAAACTTCAGAGAGCCTCCAGGCCAACTCTGACAGTTCACTTTAGGCAAGTCTAAAGAGATCCCTTTCCCTGCTTTCCCTGTCTCTCAGAGGCACATTCCCTCAGCCCTCTGGGATTGCATAAACTATCACTCTGGCAAACAAGCTAGAGCCAGCCACTGAGAAGTCACAGTCTGAGGACTGCTGTAGTGAGGCACCCTGCCAGAGCTCACCATGAGACACATGAGCAGATGCAGCTGGTAGAAGACCCACCTGCAAACTCACTGTTTATCCTTCAATGGTACAGTCAATAAAAAATGAATATGAAAACACATATTCTGATCTCTGCAAAACTGACTCTAGAGTAAGCATTGCAAGCTTTCCTCCTGATGATCATACAGGTGCAATTCAGTGGCTTTTTGGTTATTCTGTGGAAATCTTGTTGGGTCACTCAAATGTGTATGATCTGTGAATCCATCCCTTTGGTCACTGACACCAGTGGAAGGAATAGGAGGATACTGCTGCACTGATTTAAAGAATCCTGTATTTATGACCCACAGTTTTTTGATGGGCTAATGTTTGCATGGGTTTAGAGTGGGGCTAATATCTCCAGATCATTGCAATCAATCTTGATACTGCATGTATTATCATGGTATTTTATACAATTTGAGAATTCTACGTTTAAAAGTCTGATGTCCCTGCTCTGTGTCACGGACATCAGGGGTACTGAATGAAGACATATCAAACAATGCCAAGGTTAGTGTCATCTGACTGTATTTTTCATTTTACAGATTCTAGTTTAAAGACGTTAGAAAAGACACATTTTTAGGAGGAGAAAAAAGCTTTCACTGAGTGCTTGTTCGAAATGTCAGAGAAAAAATTAAACCAAACATAAATGTACTGGTTCTGACATTAGTAAGATTTTGTTGCTAGTCTGCTCATTGTTTGATATTCAGATTTGGATATCTACAGAACTTTAATCTTCTTTTGTTTAGACAATTTTTTTAATTTCCCCTGATTTGTTTGCAGTTATTCTTGACTGCCTCACACTGTTTACAGTGTTCCTTACAGTTAAGGCTTTTCAGTTTTTTTGAAAGTGTCTGCTTCTATAGCAAACATGATGTTTTCAAATATTTTTCCCTTTGGAGCTTTAAGGATGTTTGAGATAAAGGTTATATTTATCTGACTTGTATTTGCAAATCAATGACAGCATCTATATACAAATCATCTCTTCTAAACCGGTCATACTGAATTGCCTTCTTTAGGGCTCCTGCTTGGAGCTGATCCAGGAGTCTGGGGGCAGGAGCTGTTTGGAACAAAGGAAATAATCAAATACCAATTCTAAACTTGTGGAGGAGAGGGACAACTGAGAAGTTCTCCTCCTGGAGGATATGGCTGGGGATCACTTCCTCCTCCCAACAGGTTTGACTGAATGGATGTTTCCACACTGAAAAGTGCTGAGTGTAGTCTTAAATGCCAGAGTATGCCATGCTCCCAGAGCAGAAGAAGGGAGTCATGTCTTGAAGGGTGGCTGTTGTTCTGGTGGATACACTCAGCAGCCCACATCTCTGCAAGACCACAACCCAGCTGTTGGGCTTGGGGTAATTTGTTTCCACCTTTCAACAGGTCTGCAGCAGCCAGGCTCCCCTCAAGAAAAAGCTGGAGGTGATAAAGTAGAAAGACTCTGCCTACAGGCCAAAGCAGCCATCTTCTTCCCCATGAGGATGGGAAATGATCCCTACCATGACACAGGCAAAGGAAGGGCACTGCTCTCCAGTTATTATCTAGTGCTCCTTGTCTTTGGTCTGTGTTGAACCATCAGTGTTGAGGCACCTTCCCTAGCTAAAGGATGACTATTACCCTTGCAAGATCAATAGCTGTATTCTCAGTAGAATATTACCTTTTCCTCCCATCCATTTTGACAGTCAGACTGTGACTGGATTTCTGCAACACAGTCTATATTTGAAATTCCATTCCTGTGCTACAAGGAGAGAATTATAGCAGAGGCTCTTCTGACTGGGCACATGTCAAAGCTGCACGGGCAGGAGAGGCCCGAGCAACCTCTACCAGCAACCGACATGGTTTCACTTGACTGCAAATCACTGCAAGGCTAATGGGGAACCCCTTGTCACTCTCAGCATATCAGAAGGTATGAGGAACACCTCATGCAGACAAGCACATACAGGTGCTGCATTCACACACGTGTGGGGCAACCACTGCTGCCTGTGAGATGAGGGAGGGAAATTTTTTTTAATCGGGAAAGACTGTATTTAGCAGTTCAGTTGCCTATATTTCCTCATTCTGTTCATTGCAGGCTAGGGACAAGGTCTTACTTTTTGAGATGAATTTAATGAATTTGATTTTGTTTTAAACAGCAAAAAAACTAAATAAATGAAGATTTTTCCTTTTAGCTGAAATTAGTTCTGTGTGAAATCCACATGCTTTCCTTTGAGTGCATGGAGTTTTATAAAGTAAACCTGACCAGAATTTCATTTTGACATGCGGACCTGAAACTTCGCCTTTCCAAAAAGGTCAGTGTGCAACATCTCACCTTTATGAAATTCCTTTTATTCCCCTCAGGGTTCTCTGTTGCTTTTGTCAATATTATGAGCCATGCATTTCTTAAAAATCCTTCCCTGTGTCTTGTCCCCCCTCTAAGAAAACCATGTGACCTTTTCAGCTACGGCGAGGAGGGTGGATCTGCTCCACACTCAGAGCAGAGCTGCTCAGCCATGAAATAAGAACTACAGGTAGAGTTTATGAAGCTGATCCTCTCTTGGAAGCTGTGCACAGCTGACATTCCCAGAAACAGAACAGTAACAGAATGACATACATGCCAGGGCTGGCAAAGAAAGAAGCCACCACATTTCTATGGCTTCTTTCACACAGAGGAATGACTGTTTGCTAAAGGACTTTCTCAATTAAACACAGGTGTCATAAATCATTGTAGCATTTTTGAGTAACAGCAATTCAGCAGAATTTCTTGGCTCTTTTGATCTCTTATTTTATATTGTCTTTGCACTAATAGTTGTCTTTCCTAGCTGTGGAAGGCTTACCTGAAGTCCCATGGTCCCTGAATTCATAGTATGAAGGCTACCTCCTACAATACTCCTATTTATCAGCTTGATCCAGTTTTTGGATGTATTTTTTCCTTGCAGTCAAGAAAGAATCTAATAAAGTTTTGGATGATAATTTTTATGGGGGTATTTTAATCTCACAGAGAGAATGAATACAGCAGACAAAGTCGTATTAAAAAAAGTGTATGGGAGAACTTAACAGGGCTGTGTCATGGACAGTAATGTTGTATTTGTTACTGAAAGCCAACACTTGGTTTCCCATAGCACAGAAAGGTGACACTGAAAATGTAAGTAGCCCAGTTATTAACACAAGCTAATAATCCATAATTGTTCACATATCCAATAACCTTTCTGAAAATGTACTTAACTCCACAGCTTTAGAACAAATCTCCTCCCTGTTAATGTGGCACAAGTCTGTGATGTGCAAAATGGAAGTCCCATTGGCAACTGATGGTTGAGCAGACACAATTTATCCCTAAGAGCTGAAACCATTTCAAGTTCAAGGACGTAAATTAATAGGACTAAAGTGACTGAACGTAGCCCCTTTTCTGACAATAATATGTTGTAAAGGATCCATAGACAGATAGGAATGACAGTAACCGAAGTCTCTGTGCCTGATAAGGTTTTGTGTTGTTCTGGAACAAGCAAGTCTGTCACTGATTGCATAAGCTGTTTCCCTTACTTTCATAGCAATGTCTAAGTAATGAGACAAGCAATGAGCTGTGAGGAAACACGAATGAAGACTGGAAGTGTTCCTGACCTTGAAGTGCTGTGAATCCACCAGAGCTGGGACAGCATGAGCTCAGAATCCAGGGCAGGAACACAAACCTGTAGGGACTCTTTCTGACTCCAAGGGGAGACGACCTCTGCTCTGCACTGTGCACTCTGACTCTCCTCAGTTTCCAGGGCAGACACATACACATCTATTCCAAACACAACGAGGAAGTCAGAGGGGGATGCCAGCAGAGCTTGGCTGTGGTTGGCAAGTAACTAACCTAGAAAGGAACAGATGAAGGGGAGGTCCTTCTCCTCCCTATTCCAGCCCTCACCTTGGCATTCAACTTGCACCATTACTGCCCATGCAAGCTACTGGCAAGCTGACTGAAGGAGATAACAAAGAAAACATTACCAAAATACTGCCACAGTGATGGATTCTGTGGTTCCTGAGCTCTCTAAAAGAGCCTGCCATGGTCTCATGGGAAGTGCGACTTGCTACATGTGAGCTGGGGCAGGAATAGCAACCAGAGGCTGTAGGGGTGGGACTTCTCCCTCAGCAACAATAAATGCTTATTCAACACGCTCAGTTATACCATCAAATTATACAGTAGATCCATACTGTAAAATAGTTTTCCACTGTAAGTTATTATCTCTGATTTTGTCAGTGGTATCTCTTTGCCTTCTCTTTATTGTATGTGCACAATATTAATTTTCTTAGGATTGACTGAGAATTACTTGTCAGGTGAAACCTGGGGTTTAAACAGGGTTAAAGTCTGAGCTGTGAGTTTAACATTGTTCAATGTTTCTCTCATTAATAAAAACCTCAAGACTTCTGTGTTATAAATATGTGAGTTGGATTCAAGGCTTTATTTTGCCCATTGACATGTCAAAAAAAATACATAACTGTAAAATGTAGGAAACAAGTCTGATTTCTGGGTACAACCTATGGTGTTTTTAAAAAGTCCTAAGATGGAGCTACTAAGTATTTCAAACCTGCTTGTGTCAGTGTCACTAAGAAAACATCCACATGCACCCAAAGTACAACAAACACACACATCAAAATGTGAAGGCACAAGATCTGCCCTTGAAGAACCTGCAAGGAGGATCAGTGCACAACATAATGCATGGTATTGAACCTGTAGAAAACATAAGATGATATGAGGGATGACTGGCTTTCCTGTGAGGATGTTTAAAGCATGACTTAAAATGGTGAATCAACAATGGATTCCTTTTTCCAAACAGGGAGGTGAAGAAACATGACCAATCTTACCATTCTTGTCTGCTCTTCTTAGTATCTAAAGAAAGAAAGAAAGAACAGAGTCACTTTTTTCTTTTTTTTTTTTATTAATAGCAAACAATGCTGTATTTGGTGTGCATTTACAGTTTAAGCTCTACATCATGTTTTCACAAGGCTGCATAAAATTGTAAAGGTCTTAGCGTGTCTCCATCCTTCCCTTAGAGTATTGCTTTATTTAACTCCTCCTGTGCTGTGTGCACTGAACACCAAGACAGAACAAGAACCACCTTTATTTCTAGTTTGTTTATGGATTATAAGGATAATGTTTAGGCACACAATGCCTAAACACACAACCTGATAGCTACAATGATACTGGATTCAGGGTTGAGAGAAGTGGTTTAAAGAAGCAGAGCAAGGAGGATAGCTGGGAGGATGCACTGAGCATCTGAGAAGGTGAGCAAGAATCATGGTTTGTGGGGGTGGAGGAAGCAAAGGGATAAGCTGGGTGGCATGAAGGAATCAGCCTGGGTGTTGGAGGCAGCAACATCAGATGTGTGGGAGCAAATGTGAAGATTGCTGCAAGAGAAAGCAGAACTTGGATACAGAAGAAATGGAAGAGGGAAAGCATAGAGGCTTATAAGCTGTGAAGGCAAGGACAGCACAAGGGTGCTTGCTGTAGATCCTTCCCTGCAACACATTTGCCACAAAAACTGTATGTGGTTTCAGCTTGCCTGCTTGCACAGGTCTGCCTTTTCTTCCCACTGTAAATGACACCTGATGGAGAAGCTACTTAAATACTTCTGTGAGATTCTGTAACTCTTCATGCAGAGTCTGAGAAGATGATTCCGGGGAGTTATCCCAGAAAGAGAGATGGCAGAGCATTCCATGCCCAGCCCTGCCATTGGCAGGGGGACACAGCACCAGCCCATCTGGGACTATATGCAGGGGCACTGGCCCTGTCTTACTGCTGGTGACATGCTGGCATGTCAGCTGTCCCTGCTGGAGTCCCATTGGGGACACCACCACATCAGTACACACTTTGGAGAAGGCATCAGGGATGGGGAATGGAACAGACAGAGGAGTCTTCTCCAGCTTCTTTGTTCCCTGCTCTCCAGGTGAGGTAATTTTTCTGTGGTGTGAGTCACCACATGACACTTCATATATGAGCAACTTCCATCTGTTGTCACCCTGCTACATTTCCGAATGTAATTCCCATCACTATTTCAGCCTGAACCACAACAGCGAGTCATCTGGGCAATGCTGTAACAAGTGTAGGCAGGGGAAGAAAGCAAATATTCTAAATATAGTTTCCATTACTGCTATGAGTATCAGTAAAGTGTTTCAAAATGGGCACATACGTTTTTGAGAGCTGCCAGCAATGAAAATCTTCTCTTGTTTGGTAAAGTGCTAGCAGTATTTAAACAGCTTCTCCAGCACAGGCTGTAACTCACTGCTCCTAGAGGTGAAACCAAACAAGAAACCCAATGATCCAGGTGCCAAGCTCTGTTGGAGCATCTTTGTGACTGTGTTCTGCAGGGTGGGGTTGGTGGGGAACTGAGTTGTGACCCACTTCCCCGACTTCACAGATGGTCTCTAAGCTGAACTTCGCACTGGATGAAGTTTACAGTTCATAAACTATGAAATTGACTTAGTAAGATGGTATTTGTCCTCTCTATATATCCAAATAAATCATGCACTCAATTTTCAGTTATGAGGACTGAGCTCTTGAAGGGTTTTAAATTTTTGATTTTAAGCTGGAAATTTTATCCCAATGACAAAAAAAGACTGTGTGCAGAGCAAAGGAAAGATCAGCAAGATCTTTAGAATAACATAAAACCTCTTTCTACAGTCCTTAACAGGTAAAATACAGTCCCAGGTTTCTGGCAGGTTTGGCTGGATTTCTGCTTATGCCTGAGCAGAGCTTCCTGCTACAGGCATGGGCACAGGCACAAACATGTCTGATGGGAAGGAGCATGGCATGCTTCCACAAGGGGATTAATACCTGCAGCATGGACCCAAGCAACATGAACAGATGACCAGTGACATGTGCCATGGGTAGCAAGGGCCCATGCAGAGCCACCCAGGCATTACAGCCACACCAGGCAACACATCCCACACAGTGTGCCAGACCTCTCCACGATCAAAAGCACGGGCTCACAGATGTACAGGACTGGGACAAGATGTAGCAGTGGAGTTTCAATCAAATAGAAGTGCCCCATATACATAGGTTAAACATGGCAAAAGCTTCTGCATAAGTTATTTAAAAAAAACACTGTTTTTTAATTAATTATGTTTATGTATTTATTAATTTTATAATTATTATTTAAAGTTTATATTGCTTTACTTTAATCAATTTTTAAAGTGGCACAACCTTATGAAAATGCTAAAATCCTTTGGACACTTGAGAGGGACTTTGACACAAGACCAGGGAGAAGGTTGCATTAGAAATCATGTCTCGTCCTCAATCAGGTCTCTCTCTGGAGAGAGACTATTTACAAGAGCATGTAGTGACAGGACAAGGGGGAATGGCTTCAAGCTGAAAGAGAATAGATTTAAGTTTGATATTAGGAAAAAAATCTTTACTATGAGGGTGCTGAGGCACTGGAGCAGGTTGCCCAGAGAGCTGGTGGCTGCCCCATCTCTGGAAGTGTTCAAGGCCAGGTTGGATGGGGCTTTGAGCAACCTGGTCTAGTGAAAGATGTCCCTGCACATGGCATGGTGATTGAAAGTAGATGATCTTTAAGGTCCTTTCCAACCCAAGCCATTCTATGTCCCAGTGGGACCAAGACTTCCGTGCCTGTGCTTTCTGTGCAGTCTTACAGCCAGTGTCTTGCTGCCTGGACTAATTTAAAGATGCTTGTACAGGTGGGGATACTTCAGTGATGGGTAATCACATAGCTACACCCCCCAAATATCTAAAATACCTATGACATGAGTGTAATCTTATAGGAGGAAAGGCCCCCAGGGTCCAGTGCCTGCTTTGAAGCAGGCAGGGACTCGATTTAAATTTAGATTTTTCCTCCAGATGTAAGAGCAGAATCACAGCAGCAGTCCCCCCTCTATCTTCTTCACAGTTTTGTGAAAGGCATCTGCTTTTCTTTAGATATAACCTGATACTGGTTTAAGAAACTGCTGAAAATTAAACAAATAACTTTAATTTTTTTTTACTTTGGTAAAATCAGAAGTTTTCAGTTTGTCAGATATTCTGACCATGTGCAGTTTCCTCACCTAGTGTGCTGAGTTAATCCGGGGAGTTGGCTCCATTTAATGTTTTTTTAACTCTTTCCTGGCAACTTAGATTTCTCTTCTGTCTTTATGATGTATGCCTGCAATTCTCCTTTTTCTTTTACACCTGGTATCTCTAAGACAAAAAAGCTGCATTTTCATTATATGCTTGAATTGAAATAATAGATGTCAACAAAGAGTCTAATCTAAATTATTTCTCATTGAGGCTAGAGATATTAGGAGATGAGCAGATGAGGGCTGCTTGAAATAATTTGGGGAAAAGGTCAGGGATATTAGAAACAAAGGGTCCTTTAATAAGATCCTTTAATAATAAAGGGTCCTTTAATACAGAGCATGTAATTTCCAGCTGATTTTGTGGAGTAACCTCAACCCTTACCTCAGGAGCTGGTCTGAGGTTGATCAGAGTTGGCAAGAGAGTTGGTCTGAAGATTTGTAGGTCTCATCAACGTCAGGGAATACATTGGAGATCTTTGGGTGAGAGTTTGCCAGTTACCAGGACTTGCCTTGCACCAGAGAAAGGTTCTGTGCCGGACAAATTTAGGCAAAAAACTTAACAGCTGCACCGTGTGAGATGCTGAGCCCTTGATGACGGTCTAGCACAGCATCCCTGAGGGGTTAGATGGCCAGGGCAGCTTGCTCGGCTCGCCCTCAAAGGGCTGAGGGTTCTCTGTACATCGACCCTGGGCACCTCAAATCCATCAGGGTCTAATGAATGGAAGGGAGTCTGCACAGTTTGGGAAAAAAAACTTTTTCAGGGTGAGAAACTCTCTAGTGAGAAGCCCCCCCTTCTTCCTCCTCTCTCCCCTCCCCCCCCGCCCCCCCTCCGCCCCCGACCCGATTAAAATAATAAAATTCCAAGCAACGTATTTTGGAAGGTGACTGTTTTCACCCAGAACCTCTCCTAACCACCTGCGACCACTGACCTGTTCTCGCACGTGCAACCATCAGAAGCGAAAGGAGAAAGGAAAAGAGAAAAGGGAAAAGGAAGGGGAATTGAAGCAGAAAGACCTACGGTCTCACTGTGCTTCACCCCCTTCCACCGAAGAGAGGAAATAACAGCTCCAGAAAGAAAAAAAATATTAAGGGGTGGGGGTGTGGGGGTGGGGGGGAAGTGAGTCAAAAAGAGAAAAAAGGGATGGGGGACAGGGAAAAAAAAAATTAAAAAAGCAGATGCCCCGTCCCTCTGCGCGCAAGGAGCGGTTCATGCCAGGAGCGCCCCGTACTCACATCGCGGAAGATGCGCAGCCCTTCTCCGCGCTCCGCCGCCATCCGCCTGCCGCAGCCGCCGGCACCGCCCGGGTAGGGGCGGCCGGTCCAGCCCCGGGGATGGGGATGGGGCTCCGACCGTGGGACACCGCCCCAGGAGGCGCGGGAGAGGCGGAAGTCACTATTCACCCGTGCGGGTTCCCGACCCTGCTGCGCTCACACCCTGTTGCATCTTTAAAGAGTGTTCGTGGCGATGCTTGCTTCCTCCCCATGAAAGAAACTTTGTTCTTTCAGTCTGTCTTTGTCAGGCCGCATCATCAGTTTTCATCATCATTTTGGCTGCTTTCCAAATCAGTACAGTCACTTTTGGGGAGGTCTTTCTCGAGTCACCAGAGCCCAGACCGAAGTCTCGGCGGTGCGAAGGCTGATGGGGCGTCACTGCGCTTTCACGTTGCGATGCGATTAGCTGCGCTTTGCAAAAGCGCTGGGGCTTGAAAATAAGGTTCTTGAATGTAATATATCTCCCGAAGTGGCCTGGCCAAAAATCAGGGCCTGTGGGGACATTGTAGCACTGGTGATGTGGAGGGGAGCAAGCCGGGAGCTGTAAGCGCAGGTGAGGAGGAGGGTGATGGGTCTGGGGAAGGAGAGCAGTCCTGAGGGAAATTCCCCACGTATATTTTCAGACCCGTGCCAAGAGGTTATTGCAGGGACATCGTGTGACGGAGGCTTTGACTTTGTTCTCCCACTACACAACACCAACGGATGGCATTGCAATTACACATCAATATTAAAATAACGTATATTAGGTACTTTGTTTTATATATTGCTATATATGATATTACACTTCACAACAAATGTTAGAGTGAAGTTTTTACTTTAAAACACCTTCTTATATGAAAAGCCATGGCGTGACTTGCTGAGTGGGTGTTCCTGATTTTTCATCTCCCTTTTCGTGTTTCAGAGGAAAACCTGAGAGGGGAGAGAGAACTGTCCAAATGGAAAGACAAGGCATTTTCTAGGGTGAGCAATTTTTATGTTATTTTCTATAGATGGCTTGAAAAAGAGGTGGAAAGATCATCTCAACCTTGCTTTTTAATAATAGTGAAAGGCTTTTATTTAATCTGATTTTTATGAAGGAAGTATGGGAATGTGTTTCTTTCCAGAGAGAGAAAAGAAGAAAAAAGTCCAAAGGTTGTCTTAAGAGCCAGGAGGGTGGGTGGAGATAAGAAAAAGCTTCCTTAGACTGTAGAGAGGATTGTTTTTGTTAACTCTTATAGCAACAATAATAATAATTTACATATTTAATTTTTTGATTAATTACTATTTTGGAATAAAAAGATTTTTGTTGTTGAACCAATATCTTTCCCCTTTAATTAACCTTAACATTCACCAAGAATATTTTGTTTGTCTAGAGAAATCTTCCTTAGAAATTTTGAGAAAAAAAATTGTACAATCGTGATATTATTAGGGCAAAAATTAAAACATAAGAAGCAAAAATAACTTATAGGACATTTGTTATATTAGGAAGCATTATTCCCATTTATTAAAAAACTTACTTGCAAATCATCTTTGCATGACACAGAAATGTGAAAGTAATTGTTTAAGTAATCATTCTTAGAGACTTTAATTTTCAGGTTTGTTTTCAGATGAGCAAATAAATCTTTGAGTAGGGTATATGTGTAACTTACTGATGACACTTTTAATACCATTTCAAAATTACCTGAAGTAATATCTTGATTTTAACAACACAAGCAGGATGAGTGCTCTGAATTTTATCAGCTTCCTTATTCCTTCGGTGATTTCCCTCTGTCTGTGAGCAAGAAGCTGTGAGGGGGAGGAGAGGGGAACGTGGGGGCTGTTTGGTGTGGGAGTGCAGGTACTGCTGTAATGGCAGGATGATGGCTTTGTGAAATGCCCAGGTGAGGTTAGCTGAGGTCACCGCTCAGTGACGTGCTCACCTCTGCAGCCACAGACCTCTGCTACTCATCATCTATTACAAGAAATAAAGGTTGTTTTGTGTGTGTCTGAGAAAAAAAACAACTAACAGGGCCTGCTCCTTTTCTTGCTGTCTGTCAAATTATTAAACTTTTTTTTAGAAACCAGCTTACCAGACCAGTATTTTCACTCATGTGAAATGAAGCGGTCAGCCAGTCTTTAATGATTTTGCCCTTTTATCTGGGAAAACAAAATGAAAGCTGGAAGCAAGAGTGACCTTCCATTTACTGTGCAGTGAGCTGTGCAACAAAAGACATCGATGCTGACAGACAGACAGCAAAGCTTCTTCCTTTCCAAGGAAATGCAAGCTGTCCAAGTGTCTAATCAAGTCACTACATTACCCCATGATGGTTAGCTATGTGTGTGACCTCTAAATGACAGGAAAAGCACTATGTAATGTTTATGTCAAAATATAACCTTTCCAGCAGAACAGTACTATTTACCCTTGACTAAGGAAATGGGTCTGCGTTATGGCCCTATTCTTTACTGCAGGACCTGACTGGTACTTATTTGAAGAGCTGAATTAGCATAATACAATGTCCCCCTTCAGCTCTCAAAACACGTGTTTTGTTGTGGTTTGACCACCTGCTCTGGTACTCTGTAGGCCAACCCCAAACCAGCCTCTGGTCTGAGTATTCAAATGCTGTCCCTGTAGCAGCTCCCTCATAAATTACTTGGTCATGAAGTAAAAACACAGAAATTTCAGGGTTAGTATGTGTGTGGCCATGGCTTGTAATATGAGGAATCTAGAGGCCACCTTTTTTTCCATCGCTTTTTGTCTTACACGTGGACAAATCTGACCCAAGTGAGGACCAATGTCTTTACAGCTCTATGTTTCTACAAATAGGACTGTGAGAATGAAAAAGCGAGTCCTCCTCAGTATGGTATCTGTGCTATTGACAGTATGGGTGGATGTACTAAATCCCAAAAGGAGTGTTGGCATGCCTGGAAAACCATTAGGTCAGCCACCTATATAGGGAATATGTGGCTACATCTAGTTCATCAGATGAAAATCACCTCAAAGTCCCCAGCTCTGGGAACTTACTTTACCCTCATCCTGTTCCCTCCTGGAGCAAGACCTGAGTCTGCTCCCCTGCCCTTCCTGCCCTCCTCCTTCCCCTCTGGTCCCATACCCACTCTGTGTGGAAAGGAAACCCAAACACAGGCTGGACTGGAGCCACAGGGCAGTTCAATGGCAAATCAGTGCAGACAACTGGGATGTACATCAGCAGGTGAACCTGTGTGCAGTCCGCATATAGTGGAGCTCTTTCCTAAATCATCAAGAAAATAAATGTAAATAAACCCATAATTTCACATGAGGAATCCAAGAAAATGCTGGTCTCTGTGTTGGTAAGAGTTTCTGCATGAGGAAACCACACATCTTGCACCAGAACATTATTTTGTTCTTTTTGTTTATTTCAATCCTCTTCCTGTAAATGTTTGGGAAAATCACTGATTCACTCATTCAATCCAGTTTTCATATAGGTTCCCAAGCTTAATTTTTCTTAAAATTTGGTGCCTTTGGCAGACTCTTCCCAGCCAGTGGGAAATGCCAAGCCTGGGATCTCATGGCATCTAAGGCAGGCTTTGGACCCACAGCTATGGACCTCAGTCTCTCTTTACCAGCGCCCTTTCTGTCTGTAGGCAACATATAATACTCCTGGGATAGAAAGGTATCATTAAAAAGATAAACATAGTAAAGATGGAACAGTTCTGTGTCAGTCAAGCACAGCAGTGCATGAGAACAGCCTGAACAAACTAAGTATGAACGTCACTGTACAAAGAAGATCAGTTGTTCCTTTCAAGATGTAACCCACACTTTTTAACATGCTCCTTCACACAGACCCAGACAATTTGGTAGATTTTAGGACAATTTCTTAGGGACAGGCGAAATGAATAAGATGTGTGATGATAATTAACACACTGTGTGGACTCTCCTGTGCACAATATGGTCATGACCAGCTTTGTGGGAGAGTTTTGGAATCAAGAGTGTTATAAAAATTGCTGTAATGGAGCATCTAGCAGAGGCTATGGCTCATGTTGAGAAAAAGCCTGCTATGTGACTGGATTGCTAAGTCAGATATTTACTTAAAAGATCTAAGAAAAAGAATAAAAGATCAAAACATGAGAGTCAGAAGTAAAACAACATACCATCACAGTGAAAAAAATATGTACTTTTATTCTTTGTATGCAACATCCTCGGGAAAAAAAAGGAAAAAAAAGAGGTAGAAAGAAACTGCTATTGTTAGTCTGCAGCTAAAAATTATTTCATATTTAATCCAAACCCAAAGAGGTTCAGTTCACAGTACCTGTCAGACTCAGCTATGGTCCTGAGCAGTCCACACACCCTGGCTCATTTCCCCTTCAGAAAGGGGATCATAAGGTTATTTGTATTGCAAGGCTGTAGTCACTAATTGTCAAACCTGGGAGGACAGTTTTCCACACAGCTGGAGAAGGGAATGAGGCTCCACCAAAGGGTTAATTCCAGTCTTAAGGGTCCTGGTCTGCAAGGGCTGGAAGAAGCCATTGACTACAGAGTACTTTTAGGAGTCTGGTTAATTTATTCAAAGACTTGAGGCTTGTTGGGATGTGTAAATAATGACTGTTTCTGCCCTGCCTATGAACCCTCTCACCAGTGCTAACCTATGCATAACGTATTTTGAATAAAGAAGTGTTTGAGGACTGCCACTGAGGAAAATGCCGAAGGCCTTCTGCCTCACAACTGGGCCACAAATAAGAACATATACACATATAATAGGCAGCACAGCAATTTGGGAGAATGTCTGAAACCCGTGACCTGGAGTCATGGTTTTGGACTTTGGCAAAGCTTCAGTACCTAAGTTCTGCTTAATGTGCACAAATATTTGTCTAGTTGTAGGCCATCATCCTGCATATGCAACTGGGATTTAATTACATGAATCCAGTAACAAGATCATGGATCTGAGAAGAGTATCTCAAACTCATTTCTATAGATGGATTTGAGAAAACTTCTTTTTTTAAAAAAGAAAAATTATATTATTCCAATGGTGTTGTGAAATGAAGAATTTTCTCTCTAACCTTCCCAGGCTGCTTGAAAGGTACACATCTCCCATGAAGTAGTACCTGATGTGACAATGCCAGATTTTTTCTTTGCTTTTCATTTTGAAAACCTCTGGCAGTTGTTGAAATCCTGCTGTCAGAAATGACCACTCGACTTACTCCAGTTCAGTGATTTCATCACTTGCAGCCACACTGAGAGCTCAGAATCTGCTGGCAAACCACTGACCTGGAGTTGGGAAATGCTCGCAGCCTAGTGGAACATGTCCTGGTACTTCTCACCTGAAGGAAAGCCAAGAGATCTTCAAGGCCTTTTTGACTGATGTTTTGATCATACTGCTACACCTGTAGAGGAGACTCTTTTTTGCTTTCAGAAGATTTTTGGAGTGGGGGACAGAATTCTTGCAGAAAAAGCATATATGGCACCATCTTATTTTAAAAAAATTCTCTGGCAACTTTATATTGCCAGAGCATTCAGTGCCAAGAACTGTGTTTGCTCCCCAGCTGTTATCATGTGCAATTCAAGGCTAAGAGGAATAATGCAACAAAATGTGAAAAAAGGAAGGAGAGATGTGATTTATCTGTTATTGAATTTAACAATAAGTAATAAAGCTAATAGCTCAATAATTAGTATCATTGAAATAGGGAATCAGTTCTGGTAACTGACAGAACCAAAAGCTTTAATCCAAAGAGAGCACAGTTTTAGAGAAATTTCTATCCAAATGCAATTCTGTACTGGACATTGAAATAATTTCCAGTAATGAATGTCAAAGTCTGGACCTGCTTCTGAATAGTATGCTTCTTTGGAGAAATTCTACCTAAAATACTCCCAGAGAATTTCTGCTTACAGATGGGACTTGAGATTTAGAATAGCAGTAAGTGATTTGGGCAAAAGTTTCCCACTACTGCTGCCGTTACCCTAGAGCCAGACCTGTGAAGGCTGGTTCTATGCTCCAGTGCTAGCCTAACGCAAAGACAATTAGATTAAATTCCTGACCATATTCTGTAGGGTCCTAGACAAAGAGTTTAGCAGCACTAAGGTGACCAGGAGACCCTGGATCTACAAATTACCTGCAAACTTGCTGTGAGTGCACACTGATCCATCATCCTTTTTATTAACAGTGATGTTATATAGTACTGGTCCCAGTATCAGTCCCTGTGGTGCACCACTTGTCACTGGCCTCCAGCTGGCCTGGAGAGGCTGAGAGAGCTGTGACTGTTCAGCCTGGAGAAGATTCATCAGTATGTTTACCTATATAGACAGGGGCAGGAAAACAAAATTCTGCAGATATGCTGTGATTTCAGAATGTGGTCACTCACTGCAACACAAACAGGGAACTGTAAACAAGGTTTTAGGATGTGTATTCTCTACAAAGGCCAAAACACACAAACTTAATCATCAGAGGATGCAAAAAACAACAGAGACATTGTGTGATGCTTCACTATGAGAGGCGTTTTTAGCATTCAAAGACTGTACAAATCACTTTAAAATTAATGGAAATTGCAAGGTCGAGTTTTCAACATGGGATATGTATTCTCTCTGAAATTTTAAAGACTCTTTACAAAATTCTTTTAGAAAATGAACCGACAATTTATAAATTTTCTTGATCTGTTTCTGTGCTGAGTTATATTAATATAAGAAAAGAATGACTGTATTCTTTGGTGTCAGTATGTTGAGCTCTAAAGAGCCCCCTTAGGCACTGCTGCTTGGTGTGAGTGGAGGATCTAACAGTATGAGATAAGAAGTTGACTCCTTTCATTTCAGTTAGCATGAGAGCTGTGGGAATCAATCACTATTTCTGCTCTCCTTTTTTTGTTTTTTCTTTTTTTTTTAACTTCCTTTTTAGTTTCCTTTTGTTTTCTTTTTTTTTCAATTTCCTTTTCCTCTTCCTTCTCTTCTTTTTCCTACAGAGCTTTAAGTGTGGATTCGTCCCTGGGAAGATTTTAGTCTAAAGAATGAGCACCCCCCTCTCCCTGCTCCTTCCCATCATATTATGGGCTTCCTGGAACTGCATTCTGTGTATGGAGAATTGAACCCTGAAGTAGGTACAATACTGCAGTGGATGATAATTACATTAGAGGGGGAAGAATATTATGTATTCACATCCCTCAGGCTATTTTGAAAATTGTATTCATGATTATTAGTGAATGTCAGTGACTTAAATTCTTACTAGGACACACCTTATGAATATTACACCAGCATAGCAAGAACAGTCACAGGCATTTCCCAGTTACTATAAGGAAGGCTGTCAATGCAAATAAATAATTGCTATTAAAGTTTCAGATCTCATTTTAGAAAAATGCAGGCTTTTGTGTATCTCCTCACTGCCAGAGGAGAGTCAGAGAACAGTTTGCCTAGATGAAATGCATCAAATTTGGAAAGGTCAGTTTGTCATTTGAATGCTAGTCAGGAATTCTGATTTACTAAAATAAGACCTGAATAATGAAGTTATTTTCCTCATTTTCAGATATAAATTAGATGGCTAGATATAGATATTTCTGATGGACATTTATCGGTATTTGGATTTATGTTTATGTTTGGAGTTTGATTATTCTGCCATAATCCTCCCCAAATCCCTGATATTTGTGAAGATTATTGATAAACATGGCAGCTCATAAATACATAGAAAGTTAACATTGTTATTGCAGACATTCCTAGAAATCTTAATTGTGGAATATCACTCTATTTGGCTGTGCTTAACAGCTGCAAGACAAATGGCAAAACTCACTGGTGAATGATATAAATCACATAATTTTTGTTTAAAAAATCCTCAACAGATGTTATGAAATTCCTTCTCTCTGCATAGTTCTCAATATATGTCCACTTCTCTTTACCTCAAATAATCTCAGTAGTTAAAGGATAATCAAAACAAATATTCTGGAGACAATAAACCTATGCTGTCCAGTTCTAGTTCCTTGTGATACACTGCTAAAGTAATGATTTGGTTAAATTTTCATAGCATTTTCTGGGTCTTGCAGAGCAGTGAATCTGAATCCCATAAATCCACATTACAAACTTCTTGTATCACAGCGTGCAATTACTGTGGTGTGGTTGTATCTTGCTAAAGGTCATCTGTATCTGACATCTAATTAGAGATTGTTCTCAAACTCTTTTGCTATTCAAAAATTGAAGTGGTTGCAAATGGATTAACTGTAGGGTAGACAAATTTTGTTGGTATTCAAGAATTTTCCAAATTAAAAATATAGATCACTAAAAAGTTATTCCATAATTATTGTAACATTTGACTGGAAAGAATCTAAACTCACAGGATTCAGTTAGATCTCAGATAAAACCAGTTGCCTTGTTCAAAAGTAATTTTTGCCTTGAAATGTTACTTTATTGTAAATATAGAAGCAGTTGTTTATTGAAGATAAAAGATTTCAGCATTGTCTGTTGTTTATAGGGTGAGAGAACATTGCCCTTCAAGTAGAAATAAGAGATTTTTCACCGGAATAGGAAATTTTTCTCTTCCCTCCCACCCCTAATTGATATTAAATACTATGGTTTTTGTTTTTAATCTGTTCATGCCAGGCTGCCTTATGCAGTTCTATATAGCTACTACAGCTGTGCCATCTTGTGGTCTGCACAGAACTTGTAATTTTTTTTTGCTTGGAAATAATTCACAAGTGCAGCAACTTGTAACCAGCCACAGCCAAGGTGGGATGAATCAAATGGCACCCCCCTAAGCAGTGGTCCTACTGCTCACAGACAGACACATCATGGCCCAAACCAAAGTTTCAGGTCTGCAGGCTTCTGGCTTGGCAGACATGGAGAACAAGGGTTGTCACTGTGGTAATGTCCAGAGGTCTTTTCACCTTCAAACTGCATACATTTCCTACCTGTAGTCTCAATAATTCATTGCAAAAGCGTATGTAAGTTTTTCTACAAGGTCCTACATTTTTTATAACCAACCAATGCTAGCAGTTCAGCTTTAGCTGTGGATCTGAATGTCGGCTGAAAGTCCTTATTGTGAGCTTGTTGCTCCTCTTGTTGCCATTCTTTTTGCTTCTTGTTTTTAGGAGCAGCAGCAGATGGGTCTACAGAGGCCAGATATATTTGATTCCAGTTTCACTTATAACTTCAGAGCCAAGAACATGCTTGTTCTGATGTAGAACTGGTATTTTAATCCCAGCATTAACAACTTGTGCTTAGAGAGCAGTCAATTCTGTTGAGAGAAGAAAAGGTGATTTTACTTACAGCCGTGCAATTGGGTATCTCTTGGGCTTCTGTATGTCCAGCTGCAAATTAGAAATGCCTTATGGCTTCTTATGGCTTCTTTTCTGTGCTGCAGGATAGTGTGTTCAAGGTGGCCCTTCAACATGCTGCATAGCTGCTAAAATTGCATATGCTTTTACTTGCCTTTACTGGGAGACAGCCCTGCATCCTGATAGCCATTTCCCCCCTGTTTTCCAGCCTAAACATATTTATGGCCAGTTTATTTCCATGCCTTGCTGTGTCAGCTGAAAGTCCTTTTTCTTCCCTGAGATTTGGTCTTGATATCTCTACAGATAATAATTTTTTCTTCTTTCAGGTTTGATTCTACTAGGCTAGTTAAATACTTCCATGTTTCTATTATTAGAAGAAGGTGTCAGTTCCCTCATCATGTCTGCTTCTGTGCACTGGTCACATTTGCTTCTCTTTTTCAAAGCAAGGGACAAGGGTCTTTCTAAAAAAGGTCACAAGGAAAGTGTCATTACATGTCCCCTTCCCTTTGCTAGAATTAGCTGCAAATGACAGAATCACAGAATGGATCAGTTTGGAAGGGACCACAGTGTGTCATCTGGTCCAACCGCCCTGCAAAAGCAGAGTTATATCCTAGAGCAATTGGCACAGGATTGTGTCCAGACAGTTCTTGAATATCTCCAGAGAGGGAGACTCCACAACCTCTCTGGAAAATCTGTTCCAGTGCTTGGTCACCCGCACAGTAAAGAAGTTCTTCCTCATATTCAGATGGAACTTCCTGTGAATCAGTGTCAGCCTATTACCTCTTGTATTATTCTTTGGCACCACCAAGAAGAGCCTGGCTCCATCCTCTTGACAACCTCCCTTCAGATACTTACAGACATTGATGAGGTCCCCTCTCAGCCCTCTCTTCTTGAGGTTGAATAGGTCCAGCTCTCTCATCCTGTCCATGTAAGAGAGATGCTCCAGTCTCCTAGTCATCTTTGTAGCCTCCACTGGACCTGCTTCAGGAATGCAGACAATACTTTCTAGGTACCTTTGCTTCTTTAAAATTAAATCCCTGGTCTATCATCTCCCCCAGTGATGCATTCCCAGTCTGTAACACAAATCACATTGCAGGTCCTAAGGGCAGGGTCTTACAACATCAGTTGGTTAGACCATGGTGCTAAAACCACCAAGGTTGTGGGTTTGATCCCTGTACTGGCCATTCACTTAAGATCTGGACTTGATGGTCCTTGAGGGTCCCTTAGAACTCAGAATATTATGTTATTTTGCGGTTCTGTTAACCTTATCACACTGCTGTGACACCATGGCCTAAAGTTCTCTAGTTCCCCCTGGATGATATTAGAGTCTTCTGCTTTGCCACATCTGAAATTTCAAATAAAAAAAAAAGCTTTAAGGCTAGGAATGAAAGCTGTCTTTCTGTGTTCATTGTTTTCTTATGCCCCACACAGGAACCTATTTTCCTTACCAGCTGAAAGATGACCTGACGGTTCTGTCAATTGGGCTTGAGGGTTTTGTGATGTTTGTGCAGCCCTGCAAACTCTTCTGAAGGTTTCCACGCTCAAGGAAAGTGGGATGCATTCCCATCTGTGCACTGGCTGGGTGCTGAAGCCCTCCCTGGAGCAAACGCTTGCATCCCGGGGGAGGATTTCCCCAGGAGGCACCACGGGCTCCCACCAGCTGGGTGACACAGCTCAGGGTCCAGGGTAGCATTGCCTTTGTTTGCTCAGCAGCCCTGGAGCATCTAATTAAAAAAACATCTGTGACTGGGGGAGGAGGAACAGTGTAAGTACTGTTACAGAAGATGACTAAACATACTACAAACCCACAAGGATCTGTACTATAAACCTCCTTCCAGTACAGTCATTTTCTTTTCAGCAGAATCAGTTTGTCATCTGGTCTGTTTCAAACCTCATGCATTTTCCCAGTTCCTTCATGAGTTCCTTTATCATTCATCTAGCAGATATGGTCCCAAGTGACAGCACATTAAATGTTTTCCTGAAGTTCAGATAGATGAGATCTGCATTTCCTATTCAAATCTCTCAGCACATCAAAGAAGCTTGGTCTGATGTGATCTACCATTGGTAAACACATGCTGCCTTTGATCTCATTTTCTATTAACCTCTGTGAGTTAAAATTATAATAGATTTGCAGTGTTTCTAATTAGAAATCAGAGTTCCCATGAGTCTCATTTTTTATTTTTACTTTTGTTCCCTTCACATTTGCTTATTAAGCATTCATGAGTATCAATGCAAGTATAAATAAGTTTACATAATGTTCCTGAAAAGCAGGAGATTAACAGCTGGGATTGCTGAATACCATTAAGCTACAGATCAGGTACAGCCTCAGGAAATGCTGTTGTGCTGGAAAAGTCAGGACAGCAATATCCCATGCAAAGGCTCTAGAACTAGGGCTCTCCACAGCCCAGCTGGGTGGCTGGGCACAGCCATGGGCTGTCCTCTGGCCACAGAGGCAAGTGCTCTGCCCCAGGGGGCCCTGCTATCAAGTCTCTGAATAGCATGTGGGTGTCCAGCTTTTATTTTCAGGAGCTGACTCTTGTTTTAACTCTCAGAGATCTGCTATTTTTCTCTTCTCATCTGGTGCCATTCTGCTGTAAAAAGCACACAAAATCCAAACTTTTTAAACCTTTCAAGCAAAATAACCCAGGCTGCAGGCACACTCTGGTCTTCCCTCTGAACACTAATCTGACATGAGAGAAGCACTCCTCCTTTAACTTAGATTTAATTTTCTACACTGCAGCCTATAGTCTAGCCAAAAACTTTAGGGAATTTTCTCCAATTTCTTCTAATTAAAGTGCCTAGAACAGTATATTTTCAGCAAGTCTGCCTTCTGCTGGCTCTAAACTGAGCTGGTTGAAGAGAATAATAATATTTGAATAATCTTTCTAACTGTCCACATTAAAGTGTTTGCTCAGAACTAAACAAGTAAATCATCAAATGTGCTTGTGAATAATGCATTTGAAAAAAGTTGTAAAACATTAAAATGAAATTGACTAATACTCAGATCATTCTCCCATAATGTGTAAAAGGAACAGGGAATGTATGCTACCTTTTTAGAAAACAGAGTTGATAAATCTCTTATTTATATTTTGGAGAATCAACGTGGTGCCTATTTAAGCTCATTTTGAGCTTATCATATTTAGATAAAAATCAGAACTGTAATCTGATGAAACAGCGTGCAGGTGGTTTGAACAACATAACTTCTTTGTTTTATGGGCTTTGTCATTCCCTCTGAGTTTCTGAAATGGAACACTTCAGAAATTCTGAATCTTACAAACTAAATCTTTAAAACAAGAGATTTAAAGCTGTGAAAAGCTAGTCTCCTATTCCTCTCTGCATGACATTCAGCAATTTTGTTAAGTCTTTAGAATACTGTGCTGCATGGAAAGAGGTTTACCAGTCACATCTGTTTCTCATCTTACTTCTTTTATTTCCCTCCATTTTGCATTTAAATTCCTACAGCTGAAAGGATGTGAACAGGTTAAATGAGCGCAGCGGAAATAAAATGCATACATGTACAAACTCCATCTGCACAAAGAGCATAAGCCTTCCTCCGGGATAAGAATTTGGGAATTAACAGGGGTTAGTAGTGTTTGTTGTGTACTTGATTAAACCATGGAAGCTATTAACAGGATGATGACCTAACATACCTACTAATGGGCTATCAATTTCTACAAACCACAAATTAAAGTGGGGAAAGTGCTTACGCAGAGAGACAGGCATGGGCACTGTTTGCAGAAGCTGGCATGGTCTGTTGAACACTCCTCTCCCCTGAGCAGCACTGTGTGTTTAACTGCAGCATCTCTAATAACTCAAAGCTTTTGGCTCCTGATTCTGTTCCTCAAGGTAGTAAGTGATTAATTTTCAGATAAGCTTATGAGGAGAGAGGTTTAATTCTGATGACTATAACAAGAAAGCCTGTGATGAATACAATGTACAAAAAACTACAAAAGTGGCAGATTTAATCATTTCCCCATTTGTTTTTTATCAGCTCTTTGATTTGTCAATTCTTAGAGAATTTCAGTTTCTTTATTGAGAGGGCATTTAATGTCTGAAACCTTTGTATAGATGAGAAAGTTTACAGAGATGTATGGCAGATGTATTTTTTCCTTTTATTATAATTTTTTAAATCATTCATAGGATCCCAGCGGAATCTCTTTTATCTATAACAGACAAGACCCTCATAGCCCCAGGGCCTTGGTCCAGAAAAGTCTCTCTCTTTAGTTGCCTCTGCATGTAATTCCTATGCCAGTTTCCTTCCCACAAACCTTCTTGCTTCACACTGTGTCAAGCATTTTATAGTCTGTCCTTGACCTGACCATCCTGCCTACCTGCTCAGCTGACATAAATGGAAAACAGGAGTCTGCCTGGGAGATGGCATGTGCTAGGGGAACATCTATGCTAAATTTAAGGGTAGCTGGTGCATGAATTATGTAAATTATCCTTTCCTGTTTTGTAGCTCACACAAAAACAGTCTGCACTGTGCTCCTTGCTTTTTGCATATGGTAATAAAATGGCCATTTATGGTAAAGTCCCTGACTCTCAGCATTAATTAACAGCTAAGATTTAACATCCTTTCTTGCTTTATGTTGCCAACAATGAGGAATGCAGAGAAAGTTGATGAGTAAACAGAAGTATTTATGGGGTGGGTCTCACTAAAAAAACGAAGCAAGTTATATCTAAGACATTTCAATGACACTAGAGCAGTAAAATTGCTTAGTAAAGGAACATAATCACTGCCTATTGTAGCCTGGGAGTAACTCCTCTGCCAAGTCTGGACTATGTAGAGTAAGGACAAAGATGCATGTGCAGAAGACCCTGGACTTGCTGGAGAGGCTGTGGCCCAATCTTGTGTGTCTCAGCAACCTGGTGAGGTTTCCGAGCTGCACAGAGGGTGTGCACCTTCTCCTTCTCACAAGGACAGTGGACATTATTTACTCTGCAGGTGACACGTACACAAGAGTGTGCTGCCCTCCATGTTAAAACGTCAGTGCACTTCAGCTGCTGTTGCTTTTCCCTCCTCCTTCAGGGGGAAAGCCATGCTGCCTGCAGTGTGCATGCTCTGTCTAATCATATCTCCTTGTCAAAGGTCACATTTTCATATGTGTACTTGGTAATAAAAGTCTGTAATCTCTAGCAAATAAGCCTTGATTCTTATGTTGGTATTTGTTTGGCGTTTTTTTTTCCTGTCCTTCAGAACAGATGTTGCTTTCATGTCTACCAAAACCAACCTGACAAATATTTGTCAGTGGTTACCTCTGAGAGTTTCCTAACCACAGATCTTTTGCTTCGACTCCCTTTGGCCCTGCTGCACCCTGCCTGTCCCAAAAGCTGAGCATTATTTCTTAGTTCTTTTCCCTGTGCTTGAGAAAATGGATGCCCAGCTAATCTCCATCCACTTCATTTGTAAGAGCAGGCAGGGAAATTACACAACAGGTCTGCAATGCAACTCCATCTTCTCTCTAATTCCCTATTAACCTCAAGAGAACCAATTAATTTTTTTACACTGCTCCAAGTACATCCATTCTTTGGAAAGCTTTTTACTGTTAATTGAGATGCTATCTATGCATTTTTCAACTTAAGGCCTTATTCCTCCTTCCTAATTTTTGCAGATAATCTTTTGCTAATCTACCCATTTCTCTCTGATCACCTCTTTAAAAGCAGAAGGGCCTCATCTAGCCAGTGCTCATTTCCAACATGCAAAACTACATTAAAGCTGGGGTGTACTGGGGGTTTACAGCATTTACCAGTATAGTTTGGTATCAATATTTTACCCTTAGACAATCTTCGATTCATAACATGCCATATACATCGAGCTGTAATGTCTGTGTTGTAATACACTCGCATACTGGCAGATGGAGTAAGAGACTCATACCTAGAAACAGTGGTAGTGGTGCAAGTGTCTGTCCAGCACTTGCATAACTGTGTGTCAGATGAGCAGAGTATAGAAAAGAAAGGATAAAGTTAAAAAGGCAAGAAATTTACTGTAGGAAAATTTCTCCTTTAGGAAATGCAGCGTCATTAAAAACTGAACCATCTGAAAAATGCATTGCTTTTCATGAAATTCTATGATGAAAAGAATTGAAAAGCATTTTAACAATGTCAGTGTGATTAATTTGTATCCTTTTCAGAATAATTTGTCTCATGTTTGAAACTCAAAGGTCTTTGCTAGTTAATTATCTTAGGTTAATGAATTTCAAATTTCCTGAAACAGCATCTCCTCTAGGAAAAAAAAAAAACTATAAAAAGTTGATTTTGTTCCCATTCAGGATGAGCACAACTTTAAGAGCCAGAATTTTCCTACAAATTCTGATGGTTGAGCAGCTGAAAGTAATTGGAATGATGTTATAATAAAAGTAATTTGAGAGTCTCAGTGGACACAATAGTAAAGTTTAGAAATTAATTATAAGTATGATGAATGAGTAGCTACATGCTTTCATCACTTCTGCCTATGTAAAATCTTGTGGAAAAGGTAATATTAACATTTTTTTGTTCTGTGCCTTTCCAGAAAAGGCTATGTGCTCTTGGTCTCTCACTCTCTTGCAAATGTAAATTTAATACTGATGTCAGTCTAGATCTGTAATGTTGTAACAATGACTGAACCTGACTATGTTGTCTTAATTTTAATGCTGGTGACCTTCAGGACATCTCACAGAAATGTGCCAGTGACAAATGGCAAGTATCTACCTGTGGAATGTATTACTGGGACATACATCAGAGCTAGTTATTTTGTTAATAATCTTACAACTTGTGAGTCACTTCTGTTGCTTGTATTGTCACCAGTTAAAATTTCTGCACCTGAAAATCTGCTGATTCTAGGAACTTTACTAAAAGGTCATGGGACAGAGTAAAATACTGGCTCGTTCTGCTGCCTATACAGTTTTAACAAATGAGGTTAAAGCTTTGCTTTGTTTCCAAAATAAGCAAATTCAAGCAAACCCATAGAGAAAAAGGGTATGATTAGTTGTTGATGATACTTGCACAAATTTCAGTTGGGTTAGCACATCTCCATTTACATTACAGCCATAGGTTTAGACAATTACCTTTTAATTATTAAGATAGGAACAGTTTATTCATTATCAAATATTATATTACATTTAGTAGTATTAATGGGGATTGCATTGTCCCTTTTGTTGGAGATTTTCTCTCTCCTTCACTCAGTGAGTGACTTTTTCCTTCTGCTCACTTTGCAGAGTAACATAACTCATGTGAGAAAATAACACTATAATAGAGAGTACAGCTTAGTGAAAGTTTCCCAAGATGACCTAGTAATTTGACAGCTCTGTTGGTTTCAGTCAGACTTATAGGTCTAAATGCAAGTTTTTGCTTTGCTTTTATACTTCAGAAATAGCAATCAGAGGTGTTCCTGTAGTGGTTTCCACAAATAAACTCTTCTATTTCCTCTTCTTCCTTCCTTCTTCCTTTTCCAGGTTCCACTGGCAATATTAATCCAATTAGTACTAATTAACATCTCCATCTTTAGTTTGAAGGATGAAAGTAGTTTTTGATTGGATAAAGATGAGAACATGAGGAAGGATCATTACAGGCAGAAAATGGGATCTGGGTTTGGAGCTGGAAGAACCACTACACCCAGATACAAAGTGGGCTGCATACACTGCTTTGAAAAAGTCAGCTTCAGAAGTAGAGGGATGGGACTTCAATTCACCAGCAAAATCTCTTGGAGTTAAGTCATTGCATTTTTGAAATACTAAAGTGTAGCAGAGGAAGAGTTTGGCAGCTGTTGAAACTTGAAAGAAAAGAACAAAAGAATTTATACTTCCTTGTTGTACAGATAATTTTGCCATCAAAGCAGGCCAGAGATTTTTATTCTTCTCTTCACTTTGTTTTTTTGTGTATATTGCAGGAACTACAGTTTATAGTCTCTCAAACTGTCAACAGTGAAAAAAAACATTGATTGTACGATTTGGCAGAGGTTCTGAGAAAAAAAGCATCAGTGGAAAGGCATTTGATGCACATTGTTTTGCCAGGGAACGAGGGTTAGCACAAGAAACACAGACACCAACTTTAAAGAATAAGTGTATGAATTTACTATAGTGCAAAACAGCAAAGAATTGCAAAAGAAGCAAAGAATTATAAGAGTATAAGCTTAGTAATGCACCTAATAATGGCTACAAAGAATGTCTATAGTGATTGAGAAAGATGCATCACCAGTTACCCGTTAATACGTTCCCATCATGCAGACCCGCAGGTCAGTGGGGGAGCCCCACTCACAGCGAAGAGTGGGAGAACCACTCCAGGGAACTGGGAAATTCTATGCAGTGTGTCCACTCATAGGTGAGGTCTCTGTCTTTGCTGTGAAATCTTGTTAATCAGACAAGCTTACATCATTTATTTAGTGCGGAAAACATCTGGCTTTCTTCTCTCCTTGGTTTTCACCCAAAGCCTGGCCAGGATTCAGAAGAAAATCAGGGAGTCAATTTGGACCAACTACTGTTGAAAGACAGATACATTCATATCTTAATAAGGCCAGCCAACTACCTCCATGGCCTTGACTAGTCTCTAAATACAGAGATATAGATACATTCATAACAAACACACTAATTAAGAGGAATTTCAGCTAATAAGTAGATACATGGCTAAATTTAATATATGGTAGGTTCATCTAGAGGTCAGCTCTGGCTCAGGGCCTGTTGTTCAGACCTCAGCACTTCACACATCTGTTGGCGTAGAAGTGAATATGAACAAAACCATACATGGAAACATCTTCTGTGAGCAGGGAAGCAGCATCAAGATACTCTGTTTCCCTTAGGACTTCATACTTTGTCAGGGCCAATGTTACAGAAATACTCATTTGCTACCTTGCTAAAGATATGGCAAGGGTTCAGCCATCCCCACCATTTGGCACATCCCCACATGTTCTGCCCATCATTTCTGACTGAGCAGCTCCTGAAGTCTCTCCTGCTTGTGGGACAGAAATTCTGATCTCTCATAAGCTTCAGGTATACTTAGAAATGCTTATAAACCCATTGCTGAGGATTCAGAGTATTTCTTAAAGCCTACTCTCCTGTCTTTCTCCATGGCTTCCCATTCCAATGCCCTTTAGCACAAAGAATAAGGCTTAATAATTTATTTTTGGCAAGCAGCAAAGAGAACAATCCAGGTGCTGAATAACCTGAACCAATCAGATTATTTTAAATATAAATGGCAACAGAATCTAGATAAAACATCAACACTTCTTTAATTGGATGGGCTGTATTTGCACTGCTCTTTCAGACTCTCCAGCTCTGAGTATTCCTACTGCCTTTTTCTTCAGGATCCTGGGCTCATCTTTTATATAATACACTAAAACCAAGACTTTATTATAAAGATTAATAATATGCTCTCTGGGAAAATCTGATTGTCATGCCAGTATTCTGAACATGCAGTGAGAACAGACAGTATACATTATTTCAGGGTCATGATGGCACTAAGCAGATTAGTTTCTCTTCAAACCTCTCCTAAAAGGTACATGTCATCTTTAGATTGACTGGCTTTTAAGATTTTTAAAGGAGTCTTACTGCATGCTGAAGAGAGCTGCCAAGGAGATGGCCTTCAAATGTATCTTTTGGTTTTAGTCCAATTATTAAACAAATGTTTTTCCAGGAGCTGGTCTGCATTGACTACCTAGTAAACACTCAGGAACTAAAACCAGAAGAATAATTTCCTGTTTTATTTTCAACCCTTATGATTTCTTAATTAAAATCTTAATGATGATACAGTCCTTGTGTTCTTTACTTTTAATTACATAGGCTGAAAAGTGATGTCTGAAGTAAGTACTGGGAATAATCCCTTTGCTGCATCTCCTTTTGTGGAGCTGCATGAGCAGTACAGGCTCTCTTAACATGTACTAATTTTGGTCTCCTTTGCACTTAAACAGGACTGTTTAGTTCCGCTCAGAAGCCTGATGAGATTATTTCCTTTTCAGGAGTCTCTTCTATCCTAAAGTCAGGTTCATTCTTCTAATTTTTAATTGTGCTGCTGCAGACATACAGGGGTAAAAAAGATAACCACTTTGGTAGTGACACTAGTGCTACTATGTCTAAATTTAAACCCAAAAAATATGAAAATGGAGAATCATGTTTATGTGATAACCTGTATCTTGAAGGATAGGACTTTGTGCTGTACTGCCCATGTATGCCAGCAGCGAGGAGCCTGAAAGTTCACCTGCGTCCTGAGTTCCCACAACGTGGCTTTCTTCTGATGCTCACAAATACTTGTCTTCTCCTTTCCCCTCTGAGATCTTGATATGAAGTGTTTTCATCATCCTTGCCATTGTTTTCTCTCGATTGAGCTCTGAAATAGAAGAAATCTCTTGGCTCTGGAGTTTGTCCCCTCAGTTGACCAGATGTTCCTTCTTTCCCCCATGTGGCAAAGCAGAGATGCTGTTGCAGACCACAAAGGGGTGATGTCTGCCACACACGTGCTGTCTCTGCAAGTGTCTCACATGGGCAGAGCAACTCCATCATCCTGCCCCAGAACAGCAGGCACTGCAGAACCCATGGCAACACTGATGATTAATATTTAACTTGTGCTGCTTTGAAATCATAGCTTCCCGCTTCAATTTTGCTTCCAAACCACAGAGACTGTTACAGTCTGTGGGAGAGCAGAAAAGAGGTGGGGAAATATTCTGGGGCTTTTTACGTGTGCTTCGCTCTGATATAAAGGCTGGCATGAGAAGGAGCAGTTTATTGTCCAGTCATATGTAGTATACATCCATCTTCTCCAGCCACAGGTGACCTACTCTAGACTTCTTAACAAGCAGCTTAAAACCACTGTCAAAAGGAAACACAGGCTACATACGTGTATATACTTTTTTAGGAGCTTTGGGTGAACTGTGAATCCCACAGCTGTTTCCAGGGGTGGCAAGCACAGCCTTTTCACTTTCCTCCAAAAAGGACGGCTTCCTGCGCTCTGAAAATAACCTCATCAAAATTGTGCAGATCAAAGTATATCAAGAAGATACTTGGTGCTTTTGTCAAAAAAATAAAAAAAAAAAAAAACAAAAGGAAAAATTAAAAAAAAAGAAAAAAATTAGAACACTTCTTTTTTAAGCTCTCCTTTTGCTGAAGTTTCTCTCTGCTGTGTGCTGCCCCGGGACTTCTCATTATTTCCCACCATCAATCAATCATTCTCCCCAGTGAATCAGCTCATCCACTCATCTTCACCTCCCTGCAATTTCCCACTGAGGTTAGAAACAGTAAATTGCTGTAATTTTAAGTAATAAACCCCAACCTTTTTATGAGTTGGCTGTTGCTTATTTTTCTCTGGTGGATATCAATAAAATAGAAAGAGCACCCTTGAGCAGGACATCTGAGAAGCTGGAATGCTTTTAAGTGCGACAGGTTAGAAGAGGTCTTTAGAGATAATCTCCAGTACTCTTTAAAATTAACTCCTTGGGGAAATCGTAAACAGTTCTTCATAATTAGAAACCTCATAATTGGATGCAGCAGAGTTACAACTACTTGATTGCCTCTGTTGTTGAAGCAGCCTTTGTTACATTGAAGGCTAGGTAAGCCTGAGTGCTTCCATGTCTTTCTTTTCAGCTCATGTAAAACCTCTGATGTCAGCGAAGATAATTTATCCTAAAGCTACTGTAAAGCCCTGTTGAATCAGATCAAGTTATGTATCAAGGTATGTATCAAGATACAAGCTATGTAACTACTTGTTGTTTTGAATTTTTATTAATCTCCCTTCTCCAGTTTGTCATCTGTTTATGGAAATAGTTCCTAACGAGAGGATAATATCCTAAAGTAAGGGTTTACTGGCAGAGTCAGGGTGGTAGGGAGGTGACACAGGTAACATGGGCCTTAATCTTTTCCTTCTCCCTGTCTGTCCTTCTGTAACCTCTTCCAATGAAGGCTCACACACAGCACAGTTCCCAGATCTGGGCCAGAGCTGGATCCAGCCTTGCTTGTTTTTGCTGTCCATTAGTGGCATTCCATGAACATGGTATATGTACTGCACCATAAAATATGTGGTGAGAAATGTGTAGTAGAGAAATGAATGAGAAATGTATTCAGAGTAAAAATATATTCTGAATATTTTCTACATGTTATCTTAAAGAGACACAGTGAAAATAAAGTCTTCAGAAAACATCATGAAGAAGAAGATATTTGGGAGCAGTCATCATGAATTTGCCAAAGCAAAATCCTGCCTGAGCAACTTGATTACCTTCAATGGACTCCATTTGTAGTTTCCGAGATAAAGGAAAAACAGGAAAACAGGAAGGAAGGAAGGGAGGAAGGGAGGAAGGGAGGAAGGGAGGAAGGGAGGAAGGGAGGAAGGGAGGAAGGGAGGAAGGGAGGAA
>JAWWEU010000081.1:128023344-128035000 GCA_035583155.1 Acropternis orthonyx | reverse complement strand
AGGAAGGAAGGAAGGAAGGAAGGAAGGAAGGAAGGAAGGAAGGAAGGAAGGAAGGAAGGAAGGAAGGAAGGAAGGGTGAGCAATTCCAGGAAAAATAACAATAGCAAAACAAAAGAAACATAAAAACTCAAAAGAGCTTTTTTATGCCATGGATGCAAATAAGAAAGGTGTGATCCTTCTCTACACTTGTCAGCATCTATTAGCACATTAGCCATGCATAAACCAGAGAAGTAGCTTGCATTCATAACACAATTTTCCTTAGAATTAGCAAATTAAATTTCATTACTGTCTTGGTTTAAGTCCAGCTGGAAATTAAGCACCATGCATTCGCTCTCTCAACCCTCCTTTCTATTCCCCCATCCTGGTGGAATGGGGAGGAGAATCAAAGTAAAATTTGTAGGTTGAGATAAGAACAGTTTTAATAATCAAAACCAAAGTAAAATACAATAATAATGGCAAATTATAACAATTATTATAATAAAAAGAGAAGAACAAATGATGTACAATGCAATTGCTCAACACTTGCTGATGGATGCCAGACTCCCCTTCCTGAGCCCCGATTGGCCCCCTTTCCAGGCAACTCCTGCCAGTTTATATACTGGGCATGATGTTCAGTGCTGTGCAATACCCCTTTGGTCAGTTTAGGCCACCTGTCCTGGCAATGTTCCCTCTGAGCTTCTTTTGCTTGCCTCCTCACAGACAGAGCATGAGACTGAAAAAAAAAAAAAAATGAAAAAACCCCCCTTTAACCAGCCTCTCCACTCCCACCCCTTTCCCCAGATTAAAAAGAAAGAAAAAAAAGAAAAGGAAAAGAAAAGAAAAAAACCCTGAAGTCCTTGACTTCAGATAAACATGACTTAGCAAGAACAAAATCATCAGTTTGTTATCAACACCATTCTTATTCCAAATCCAAACCACAGCACTGAAACAGCTACTGAGAAGAAATGAACTCTATCCTAGCTCAAAGCAGGACAGTTGCCTATATTGAACTGGGTCTTCACAGTTTGGGATCCCTGCATATTTGATGTCATTGCTCCTGAGGGCAGTGAGGTCCCGAGTTACAGGAGGTACAGTGTGTCCATGAATTCAGACTAGAGGTAATTTATGTCATTACTGGAGTGTGTCTGTCGATGATACAATCCTTGAAGGAGATGTAGAAGGAAATAGCTTACAATATCTACTTTGTAAGGACATAAAGCTTTCTGCAGGAATCCAGCCATTCTCTTTTGTCACCTTGGATCAAAGTATGTGATACAGAAAAAGTCTGTAACTCCACAGGTGCAGTAAAAAGGCACCACAGCCTCTTTGCTATGATTGCAATAAGCCACTGTGGAATTTAAAGGCTCATAACAGAGGTGCCAGGGTCATTCCAGGGTCTTACTCCAGCCATAATTAGCAGACAGCATATTAGTTCCTACAGACCACGTAGTGTGTTTGAGACTCCCATGAAAGTACATATATTGGGTTTACCAGTGTAACTGGATTGCTTTTTGGACTCAGGGATAACATTAGCATCCCACACTGTAACTATTTGCTTGTGTTACTAAATATCACAGTCAACTCCAAATGTATTTTAATGACTTTTGTCTTTGTTTTTTCCCTTGTCAAATAATTATTTTGTGGAAATTTTTATGCACTTCAGAGGGGGTGAGACTTTACACTTTAAAATATACATATTTCATAGCAGAACTTTTCAATATTCTTGTATGTCTTGCTAGATGTTAGACCAATCTGGAAGGCCTTGATGCATAAAGAAGAAAGTTAGGAATACTTCAGATTAAGGCAAATTTTATGCTGGAGTGGTGTGGAGTTGCATTCAGAACTCATTAAAACATCATACATCCATATTTACATAATAGCTCTTCAATATTTCCTTTGATATTAAATTAGTTCTGTCTTACTTGACAAGTATTAATAACACACATAAAGAAGAATGAAACTAGATTTTGATTAAAAAAACCCATATCTGATCACATTATTCAGTTTCCAGTATGGAATTTTACGGCAGTTCTGTTCTAAGGATGGAATGGCATCTCAGCTGGTCCTGGCTCAGGGCTGGTGCCTGCTGCCCATCTGGCATTAAAGTGAGAAAGCAGCAACAGCTGCTAAGGGGCACAGAGAAGTTAATTTGAAGAGATATGCATGTCTGAAGCAACTGGTGCAACTGCCTGAACAGTTAATACACACCTGCTACTCCATGGCCATAGGAAGGAGCCAGAGGAGGAAGGAAAACAGGGCGGAACCACCCACTGTTCTTGACTGGAAACAGAATAAAGGATGATGTTAAGTGTGACCATTGGGACCGCACAGAATGGCAAAGTTAATATTTTCCTAAAGATGGAACAGTACAAGGTGTCTGTATATTAAAAAACCGTGTTCTTTCATGAAGGAATATAAACTACATTGAAAGAGTGATTTCAGGATATGGTAAAGAAACTGTGAAAAACATGAAGAAGCTTTTCCTGCTGCACAAACTTACTTAGGAAAAAAAAAGAGAGAGACAGAGAGAGAGAGAGAGAAGACGCACAAAAATTAAATTTTTATAACAGGAAAAAAGAATTGATTTTAACAGATTTGGTACTAATTCCCTGTGTCTGACTTAACCCTTTTGTCTTATTTCTGATCACAAAAAGTAAACAAGCAAGCAAACACTACATGTAAGTTTTATAAAAATAGCCAGTTCAATGTTGGAGAAAACTTTTAATGTGCTCTTTCAATGAAGAAGAAGTTCTCTACCTAAGTTAGCACTTGCTACAATCAATATCAAGCCCCTCAAGATCTGAGTCCCTCAAGATTTTAATCAAACTTAGCCATTTTTTTTTACTTGTTAGTCAGGAGTTAGAGAGCGATAATTGCATTGTGAATGTTGTGTGCTTGGCTAATCTTTTGTTTTAAGGGAAAGGGAAGACAATCCCAAGATGAATGGGCAGTCTGGATGAGAGCCACCAGGAGTGAAGTCAGTAGAACTGAGCGGTAACTGGGGGAAAGGTAATTGCAGCAGTGGGAGACTGTGACCCCTGACTCATTGACCACCGACTCAAAACAGACCCCAGACTCAACTGGAGGGAATACCTGCACATGTGGACTAATTAGCATGAGATGTGAGAGATTCAAGTTGCAAATAGGGATTTGAGTACTAATAAATAAAGAAAAATATGTAATCTGTAACCAATGAGTGATGATGCCTTTGTTAAAATGTATAAGTAGTATAAAGTTTTGATGATTGGGGAGCCAGCCTTTTGTGGGTTACAATGAGCTCCCTACTTTCACAGAATCACAGAATATGCTGGGTTGCACAAACTAGAATAAAAAACTGAAATACCTCACCTTGGTGTGTGAATTGGTGCTGTGCACTGAGTAACGAGCTTGCATTCAAGACAACACAGTGGTTGACATGGTCATTCTGTTACGTGGGGAGGAATAATGGAGAAAGACTGTATTTTGAGGCTGAGAAAATCTTCCTGGGGTATCTTTGATATGCTGCTGGTGTACTTTTTTCTAAAGGGATAGCTGGCTTTTCAGACTGACTGTTTTGCTTGATGACTTGGAAAGCACTTTAGAGCAGACTCCTTCAAATGGGCTATGTGCTTGATTTAATGTATGCATATTTTATAAAGGTAATTTTAAGTGCTTCAAGGGACAGATGGAGGCAATATAGCCAACATAAAATGCTTATACAGTGTTTTGAGGATGCAAAGTAGACAAGAGACAGACAGTTGAGAAAAATATTGTAGCCCAGTGAAAACTGATGAAATTGAAACTTATAATAAATACTGATCAGCAATGGTACAGATGGCTCAAAACCTCAAACAAAGACCTTCACAAGCAAACTCTAAAGCCAGGTAAAGAACTGAACTAAAGAAGAGATGAGCTGTCGAGCACGCCCATGGAAATCTCTGTATGCTTTCAGGTTTTGTGGATGTCTTAGCCTGAATCAGTGTCATGTATAACTTTTCTGTGTGTTTAATAATGCTGTATGCAACTGTTTACAATATTACTTTGGGGTTTATCTGCTGCAGAGAGAACAATTATGCCCACAGTACAGTCAAAAGAGGGCAGACCAATATATCTACTCACATGATCAAAACCCTTGTGCTGATAAGGCTTTGCCAGATCAGGCTTGTAACCCTTTTTTCTGATTTTATCTAATGATATAATTTGAATCAGGTTTACTAAGTAACTTCAGTTTAAACACATACTTTTGGGTATCAATGGGTAGCATTTGAAGTCAGTCTCAGAGTCAATAAATAGTTTCAACATGTCTAAATATTTTTAAACACAGTTATTCTGTCTCTGTTGAACCTGTTAAGATGTGCCATTTGGAAATATTTGTTTTCAAAAGTCCAAATTGCCATGCACCCTGACTCCTACTTGCTTAAGCTGTGTGCCCTATCGAGATCTGCTCTTTACGCAGGCTTTGTGTTTATCAAACACCACTAATCCTAATTACTCTGTGCAAGGTTGTCTCTTACAGCATCAGAGACTCCTTCTCGTTATGGAGAAGCCACCCTCAAGTGCAGAAAATGGTGGATGGATGTTGCTGGGGCTGGAGGGAGCAGGCTCTTTCATGCACAGACACCATCCCTCTACCTTGTTTCTCATATCTTCTTCTGTATAACTCCATTCTAGGAGGACTAGAAGGCATTTTTATATTTACAGCATCTCTTGTGGCTGGAGGAGAGGGGGAACAGAACTGAAAAAAACACACAGCCCTTTTTCCATGTGGTTTTCTCTGAACATTAACATTCTCTAAGTCCTGTCAGCCCTCATTATCTCATCTGATCATTCATTTGTGTGTATTCTGTGTCTATCTCCTAAGATGCTTGATGTGGAGCATCTCTTATAAGTTCCTGAGTGCCCACTAAGCCTGCTGAGGACTACTGAACGATTCAAAAGAAAGAGAAGGGATGCCAAGCCTTTGGAAAAATCTTTATTGCAAACTTAATGGATTGCTGCTCTTGCAACTACCTTGTGTCCCTAACCTCAGCTGCTGGAGTAGGAGTGCAGATACCAGAACTTAGAAAAGCAGACAAGTAGTGGAGTTTCCACTTTGCAGTCTTGGCACATAGAAGGTGAGACTATTAAGAAGAGATTGGAAATAATTTCCTAAACCTAATCATAATCTACCTCTCCTTTAAAATACTCAGCAGAGGAGAGTCAGGCTGCCCACTGAACTGTGACTTTTGGGGCTTCTAGTTGAAATGCTCTTTTGCCCAGGGCCAGGGCCATAAGAATTAGAATGGGAAGCAAATAAGGCTTAAAATCGTATTTTCACCAGTGTTTAATGTAAAATGTGAGTGTTCCCTCAAAGGAGGTTAGTAACTTATTAGTTACTAGTTAGTCTAGCTGGAAACTAAGAAAAATAAATATTTTAGTAGATATACTATAACGAGGATTATAAACATGTAGACCAATATATACAGTGCCAGATATAGGGCAACAGTCAGACAGGGGTTCTGCCATTGATTTTAGAAGCTGAGGATTTTTCAACTCTCATCCTTCTAGAGAGGCATAAAACCTTGCTATGTTCAATGCCTTACAGTGGTTATCACATTTGGTTTCTCAGATAAAGGAATAACAACAAAGATGGAAAAGGGTTGCTAAAGCTTTGCTGACTAAACACTAATTATAAATCAAAACAACATGAAAAAATAAATCCATGAGCTTCTTCTAATCTTAGACTGCTGCAACTGGCCTGCTCTGTACCAGCAAACTTAAATATGTGTTTGTTTATCCAACCTACAAACCCAATGTTCTGCTTCAGTGCTGACTTAAAGCTAACCTTAAAGCTGCTTAATAAAGCTTAATATCAGTCAAATGTTACTGTGCTGTTAAAGCAAAATCTTTGGATCTTGGTTTAACCTTTAATGTTAAATACTTTTACAAAAATCATTGAACCAAAAATATTAGGAGAAACTGACCTGCTAGGACTATACCCTTGCCATGGAAAAAATGAAAATGCGGGCTACGTTTTTTTGCTTTGCGTCTTACTGCAATCTAAAAGTAAGTATATAAAAGAGACAGATATAATTTTAACATATGGGAATGGATTAAAAGGGATGCAGATGTATCAAAAGGAATGTGATAGCTTGTTGAAGAATATCAAAGTATATTGCTAGAAAGACAGAGATATGTGGGAACTGATGAAAACTAAGGATATGCTGATATTTCCATTTACTTACAACCCTCCCATTAAAAGTGCCCTCAGCATGGTATATATTTAGATACAGTTCTTCTTTTAGTCACTTTAAAGTGGAGGAGAATCTGTGTGTTAACAGCCTCAATAAATGACTTCACAAAGAGAGTTTTTTCCTGTTCCTCAGATATGCTTTTCTCACTGTACCTTATTTCATGGTACCCAAAATTAATTTTGAAAGCACACCTTATGTTAGTGCTCTCAAGAACTGCCTCATGTATTCTGTTGCATGAAAATGTAGATTCCTAGTTAGTGGCCCCGGTAGAAGTAATTACATGGCTAACATTTTGAGGCACATCTAACGTTTGCACTGTGCAATTCAGGAGGACACAATTAATGTAATATATTTGGGTTTTCTCCCATAGCTTATGATTTCCTAGGGCTGTCAATGTTAGTCTAGTCCTCATGAGCAATTCTGTGACTTCCAAATTTTAGGCTATTCTGCATTACACCAACAGCCCCTGATTAATGTGGGGTTTTTTTGCAACAAAGCAGTCATGTCATGGAATGAAAAAATGGCAGAAGTTTTTTATGTCAACCTAAAGATATCCTTTTGCAAGGAAGAATCCCATGTGAATTTTTAAGAAGAATTAGCTTAAGTTTTCCATCACTGCAACAGCTGAAGGCACCTACTGATATACCAAATATAGAGCTATACTTTTGTCATATGTATAAGGCTGTTTCAAGTTTCTCATTTGCTCTTTCTGGGTTAGGACACTAAGGAATTTTACACAAGTCATCATAAATCCTCAGTTCTACTGAAATGAACTTGTTTTCTATGTGTCACTATTTATATAAAAATGGCCAGAACTTCGTGAACGAAGATCTTGGGAAAGGCTATCCCGCCGTGGGTGTGCCCTTCCAGCCTGCACAGTGGATTTTTTAGGTGAGGCACAGCATGCGCAGAACTGGCCCCACCATTTTAGCCCTAAGGTCCATTTGCCACGGCCGAGCGAACTCGGACAGTGACAGTGAAATCCTCGGGACTGTCTACAGCACCCGGTACTAACCGGGGCTGACCCTGCTTAAGCATCTGAGATCTGACAGGATCGGATGGCAGGGAGGCATTTTAACTGCCCAGGGGACGGTCCCTACTGAGACTCGAACTCGGACCCTTGTGATTCAGAGTCCAGAGTGCTAGCCATTACACCACAGGACCACCCTCTTGTTACTATTTACATAATAACTAATACCAGACTGTTGTCTAAGAATCTTTTCAATTTAAATATTTCAGCCCATTCCTTACTGTATTAATTTTTCTTCATGCCTTACATGGAGTTGTAATCAAATTGGTTTTAAATGTTTCTTGTTAAATCATTGTATAAACCATATTTCTTATGCAGAAATAGATGAAAATAAATACATTCATTTTCTGAATTATATAAGTTTACAATACTGTATCAAATCATTCAGTGTTTTTAACATGATTGTATCTGAACTTATCTGGAAGGCTGGGACTATACATCAAGGAATGAAGTGTCTGTAAACACCTAATAAGTCAAACTGCAAAATAACACAGAGACTTAAAATTTTATTGAGGTATACATTTAATGAGGTTTATGGGTATTTCATCTTTTTATGTTTGTATCTTTTAATTAAAGATCTCTTCTGAATTAGGTAGCTCCTGGTGAAAGCAACACAAAATTGGTTACATCTTGATAGATATTTGTTCAAAAATTTAAAACACTGCATGATTGCTAATAGTGCATAGTTGCTAATAGTGCCATTTCTCCTCTTACACCTCCTGTTCCTGATGCAGTAACTCCAGAACTATTACATTTCACTAGGAATTTAGGCAATGTCCTACAAAGCTACATGATATCTTGTCTTCCTTCAGCACATTTCTCATTCACTTTGACAAAAGTATGAATGCACCTGAATATAAAATACAATGATCCAAATGAGTGGGGCCCAGCAATGGCTTGCAGACTTGGTCTACCAGAATAATTTCTCTGGTCATGGCTTGTTCCTTGCTAATACCTTCCCCCAGATCCTTGCAACTCATACTCTGTTAAATGGCAAAAAGTGTATTCCCTGCATGAGCAAGGTTTACATCCACCTTCCTTCATGTGGATATAAAGCAATGTATGACAAGGGAGACTGCAGACCAGATGGAGGCACTTCCAATGAAAGCCTGCTGCGGCTTAAGAATGGTTACTCCTGATACAAATTAGTCAATGTTTCAGGTCCCATCAAAGGACCTTCACAGTCTTGCTGACAGAACTAACAGGCATTTAGGATTACACTGGTGTTGTGGTCCTCAATATCATCTGGAAAAAGTCTTGCCTCTCCCTCCTAAAGAGCAATTCAGAAATAACTATGGCAAGTTTCCAGGCACTCAAAACTCAGAATTATTTTAGCTCCTGATTTGTGGCTCAATGTATCCGACTCTCCATCTTCAGAGTCCCTATTCAGTGTGGACCAGTTGCATGGGTCTAAATGAGTCATGTGTTTCATTTGAATATGATGACTCACATGCTTTCTTGGGTGTGTTTGCATACTAATATTCATTGAAATAAAAGATGAGACAGGAAAAGCAGAGTTTCAAAACACAAAAGAGCATTTCTCAGTTGATTCTGCCAGATCAAGGAAATATCCTGAACCTACATTATGGGCCTGGAAAAAACACCTGTATGACAAGAATTCTTCAATATCCACTACAATCTACATCATCATGAGAGCATCGCTCTATAGAAACAGCTTTTCTTGAAGTAGAACAGCTCTCCAGATGTTACCCTGTGCTGCTCAATGATTCTCTGAAAAATGACAAAATTAAATATAAAGAAAGGTAAGAAATTAGTTTAAATGATGGATGAGAATCTCTCAGCCTAAGGAAGTATAGGAGCAGTTTAAGTTGATGCAATGCAATGTTTTAAACCTATATGTACTAAATCTGTAATTTTTATTCCTATGACTTCAAATAATTTCTGAAGCTAACCAGACCAGCTGTGCTTTTTGAAAGAACAGGTTAGACAACATTTGTTGGAAATTATTCACTAAATCAACTGATCTACCTGGAGAAAAAAGAAAAAAGGCGCTATCTTTTTTGGAGCACAAAGTGTTTGCCCAGGAGCTGTGTGCTCAAGAGTTTGCCTGGTTTTTAAGTGTAGTGGTTGGTCATTGGAAAGAAAACTGCTTTTCCTTACAAATCTTGCTTTGCTTTTGTCATCAGACCATTGCAACTGCATCATCCATGGTACAGGAATATCTTCTGATTTACTGGCTAGTAAGTCTGAAAGGCAGGTGGACCATTTTGTCCGGCATATTGTCCAGCAATGTGCCAATTTGGCACATTTTCAAGGGTGTGTGAGGTTGGGTTTTTTCCCTTCAGATGGCAAGAGTATGCTGGGAAGGTCACAGGAGCCTCTCAGCTCTACAGCTCTATTTGCTGTGCGTGCGGGAGAGCCTCCCAGCTCCACCCAAGTCCTGCTGAATTCCTGTGGTCTTGTTGGATATTTATCCAAAGACACTCCATGACTATACTCTGTGTCACTCAAAATCTGATAGTTTCTTGTCCTTCCTTCCTGAGCTATTGCTCCAAGGGGCAGTAGAATGCCAGGACTGGCTATTTCAGGGAGCCAAGGCGATAGATAAGGTTAAGGAGTTTCAGCCTGTATATTCCTAGGGACTGGAGAAGCATCTCCACTAACTAGTTTCAGTATTTTTTATAGATTAGAGTGTAATGTCAGAACTGTCACTTATATAGACCATTATTTCCTTCATACCCTTTTATAGTCCCTTTTCATAAATACAAAACTCTGCAGCTTTTAGAGTGGCAGCTGAAGATTCATTCTGGCTCGGAGTACAAGGTTCTGCACTTTGAATGCAGAAATGTAGGGGCAGGGTAAAGCATGTAACTCTGGCAGACATTTCCGCTCAGGCTTTATCCTATTCTATGAAAGCAACTGCACTGAACAAAAATATACACAAGCTAAATCCACATCAAAGACATACATACTCTTAGTATAAAACCAGAAATTAATATTTTGTCTTCTTGCTTTTCTACTGAACTTTCAGCCGCCTTCAGTTTGCTGAAATGCTTTACTGAATGTACAAGTCCATCATCCATTACAAGCCTTAATGCAGGGCTTTCTTGCCATTATTATTATAATTCTGGATGTATGCCCTGCCTGTGTTTGCATCGTAAGCAAAGAGCACACACGAAGTCAAATGCTCACATTCAGGTACAGGTAACAGCAAGAAAGCAAATTATGCTGGAGGTGTTTATCGACAACTTCCCTGCTGTACAGAGTCCTCAAGATTGTTTTATTCTGCTGTTGGTTCTCAAAGACCTCTGTCGTGTTCTTAGGCTGATTTGTTGAATTGCCCAGATTATATTATTTCTAACGGTGCATTTTGCAAGTGCATATTTAGAGTATTTTCTTCAAGATATATTCTTCATTTTGAGATTTGATTGTTTGGTTGGATTTTTTGCGTGGGTTTTTGGTTTTTTTGTTTTGTTTTGGTGTTTGGCTTTGGTTTTTTTCCCCCCAATCACCCTTTACAACCCCCACACATTCTCATTTTTTATACATTTACAAATTTCCCAGCAGAGGAATGTAACTCCACTGGAGCACACTATGTGTTTAAGCGTTGTAAAGGAAACTAATCCCTTTCTGCACCCTGTGGCTCCTGTCATTAGTAGCGCCAGAGCAACAGCGACCTACGAAGGTGTCGAGCCTCGGCGAGGCTCCCGAGAAAACACCCCTCTAAGGGGAGCCCTCGCTGAGTATTCAGGCTCTTTCCTTTTTTCCAGCAGTGGCTCAGAGTTCAAGTTCAAACCACCCCAAAGTGTGCCTGAGCCTTCAGGCGTGTGAGCCAAGAAGCTGGGCGAGCCGAGCCGACCGGACAAGGACCGCGGCTCAAACCCCGGCTGCTGACTGGGAGAGGCTCGTCGGAGAGGGGAAAGCCCGGGTGTTTGCGGTAACACAGCCTTCACGCAAGGGAGGGAGAGTGGCCGACACACCAAAGGAGCGCAAGAGTAACAGTGTCATCACGCTGCTTGAACCACGCGCTCCCCTGGCAGAAAACAACCCCCTTTTCAGTGCGGCCCCTCCGAACCCGGCGGCAGGGGTGCGGGGCACTGCGAGGCACAGCGGGTCAGGGGTGCGGGGCACAGGGGGGCACAGGGGGCAGGGGTGCGCGGCACAGGGAGGCACAGCGGGGCACAGCGGGCCGGGTGCGGCTCGGCTCGGCGGTGCTCGCTGGGCGCGGTGCGGGTTCGGCGGGCCCCGCTGGGCACACCCTGCCGGCCGGCGCGGCGCCCCCGGGGCGGGGCGGGAGGCGGGGCCGCGGCGCCGCCGCCGAGCCCCGCAGCGGGGCCGGGGGAGCCGAGCCTCCTCCTCCCTGCCGGGGTTGCCACATCGGCACCGCCGTTCCGAGAAGGCGCTTCCCGGAGCGGAACGGGAGCCCAGCGCGGGGGGAGATGGAGCCCCGGCGCTGCTGCTGCTGCTGCCGCCG
>JAWWEU010000081.1:127991368-128022617 GCA_035583155.1 Acropternis orthonyx | reverse complement strand
GGAGCAGCAAGGGGGACACGTGGGGGCACAAGTGGGGGCTGTGGGAGAGCAGAGGGGGCCACAGGAGCTCCGGGGGAGCAAGGGGGTCTGTCAGAGGGAAATGTGGGGGGGGACATGAGGTTTATAGAAGGGCTGAGGGGGCCAAAAGGGCTCTGGGAGCTCTGAGGGCCCGGGGCTGCACCGGGACCCTCGTGGGAGCGCCGGGAAGGCTCCGCACCCCCTCACCGGGGCACACGGGCCCTGCAGGGCCGCATTAGGGACTCCGGGGGGGGATCACGAGCACGCACCGGGGCTGCGGCGGCGAGCGGGGCTCTGTGGGCTCGGGGGTGTGTGTGTGTGTGTGTGTGTGTGTGTGTGGGCGCTCCGGGCGAGGCCGCGCCCCCCTCAGCGCGGCGGGGCGGGGCCGTGCCGCGCCCCGCCCTTCTCACGGGCCGCCGCCGCGGCTGCCGGCGGGGCTCTCCCGCCGCCCGCCCCCCGCTCCCCGCTCCCCGCCCGGGCCCGGCGCCATCCCCGGTCCCCCCTCACCCATCGCCGCCCGCCGCTCCGCCTGCGCCGCCCGCAATATGGCGGGCGGGCCGCGACGGCGGCCGGCGGGGGACAATCCTCCGGCGGGGGCGCGGACGAGCACGGGCACGCCCCCGAGGCGGCGGCCACACCCCCGCCCGCCTGGCCCCGCCCTCAACCCGCTGGCCCCGCCCGCAACCCCCTGGCCCCCCCCGCACGCCCCGGGCCCCCCCGACGGGGGGCTGCTGCTGGGGCCCTGCGCCGAGCCGGGCGCGCTGCCGCCCGCCGAGCTGCTGCTCTGCCCGCTGCCCGAGGCCGGCGGCGGGCACGGGCTGGCCGAGTGCCGGGGCTGGCGCTGCTCCTGCTGCCTCCTGGGCACCTGCTGGTGCAAGAGCTGCCTCGGCGTGTGCGTCCTGGCCGCCCTCTGCCTCGCCTCGATGGCCATGGTGCGCCAGTACCTGCGGGACCTGCTGCTCTGGGCCGAGAGCCTGGACAGCCTGGCCGGCGTGCTGCTCTTCACCGTGGGCTTCATCGTCGTTTCCTTCCCCTGCGGCTGGGGCTACATCCTGCTCAACGTGGCCGCCGGCTACCTGTACGGCTTCGCGATGGGCATGGGGCTGATGGTGCTCGGCGTCCTCGTCGGCACCCTCGTGGCCCACGTGTCCTGCAGGCGGCTGCTGGCCCGCTGGGCGCGGAGCAGGATCCAGGGCAGCGGCACGCTCAGCGCCATCGTCCGCGTCGTGGAGGGCGGCGGCGGCCTCAAGGTGGTGGTCGTGGCGCGGCTGACGCCGATCCCCTTCGGGCTGCAGAACGCCGTGTTCGCGGTGAGTCCCGCCGGGCCGTGCGGCCGGGGAAGGAGCGCTGCCTGTAAGGATGGTTTTGGAGGTTGCCTGCTCTCCTGGGAACAAACCATGGTTTCTCTTTTAACAGCAGCAAAAGCAGCCGCCTGTGTCTGCTCTTGCTGGTGGCTCTTCTGTGCATGCGGAGGGACAGCAGGCAGGGTTTTGAGGGACCTTGCTCAGTGGCATTGTATGAGTTGCCCTCTGGCTTTCAAGACTATATTCTGGTGTTAGAAAGAAGCACCAAGATGCTGTGTAGCAAAATCTCCAGCGAGGTCGACAGTTATAAAGTGCCTGTGTTTTTACAGTGATCTGAGTGGGAGGAAAAGTCTTGCCAGGTCTTCCTAAACTACTTAATACAAGTAATCATGTTTGGAAAAAAAAAAAGTGGACAGATTAAAATTCTTGCTCAGCGTGGTTGGTGTTTGTAGCATGCATCTGGCAAATCCATACAGGGTGTTAAGTCCTCGCACACAAGAGAGGTCGCAGGTTTTGGGCAGAGCAGTAAGATCCAGCCTCAGACCTGAAAAGGGACTGTACGCCAGAGTGGCACAGGAAGTTAGGTTAAACTTGAGTTTGGAAAAGGGTTAGTCTTGCTTTCCTTTCTACTTCAAGATGAAAATTAGTACATTCATTTGTTCTCTTTGACCATCTTAAAGGAGAAGGTAAAGAAGAACATGAAGGGTATTCTTTTTGAGTACTTTCATGCTGATGATGACAGTTTCAGACCCTCATTGCTACCCGAGTGTTTTGTCTGAAGGATCTGGTTTTGGCTGTGTATTTTGCCTCAGTTGTATCTGCTAACTCGGTGAAATCAAATCAAAACAAAACAAATGGGATTGTGAAATATTTTAAATGTTTATCAGTAACTTAGATGTTCTGTAATGTAAGTGAGCATCTAAACCTGTTTTTTGGTCTGCCACTTTTTTATAGCACACCTTCCTTCTCCTGCCTGCCATCCCGATCCTGTGCCCTGCTGAAGGCTTGCTTAATTTTGACAATTATCTGGCTGCAATTATTAGATCACTTGGACCAAATTTGTTATTTAAGAAAAAATTAATCCTTGCAATTTTGGGTGGTTAACACCCACATCAAATATTTAAAATTGCTGTGTAATAGGGCACTCATCTCCAGAGCTGTAATCTCTAAGAGTTGTAGCAACTCAAAATTTCTTTTTAAGCAGATCCTTTAACCATTTCCTTGTGAAGAATGAGAAACTGGACAGCTGAACCTCTGTTGTTTTATTAATTAATCTATGTTACTGCAGGACTGAGGAAGCTTAGACTTGTCCAGCTGGGAGCGAGTCTCCCCTGGAACCCAAGGTCTCAGTGTAGCAGATGAATCTTGTGGCTGTACTGTGACCCTCCTGAAGTGGGGAGAGCTGTTGTGCTTCAGTTGTTCCCAGCTTCAGCGTGTCAGTTGAAGTAGTCAGTGGATGTTTTAGAGTAGTATTGGATCTGAAGAACAGACCCGAGAATTACTGAGTTAAAATTATTTCCCTCCTGGCATAACCATTCTGTTGGAAACAATATTCAGCAGAGTATTTAGGCCAGTTCAGTATTAAAATGATGCTGAAAATCAGTTGTTTGTATTCTTCATGTTCTACAGGCTAAATAATTTTCTTTCCAAGTGTAAGGTTTCAGTGTTAAAATAATAGATAAGAAATGAGATGAAACCAGGTTCTTGAGTATGCTAAGTTGGATGTCTCTTGCAAATATTAGTGAGGTTACGTTTATTACTCCAGATTTATTACTTTGTAGCACAGTTAAATAAAGCACGGTGTGTGCTCAATTTTTCACTGAGAACGTTTAATATGAGCTGCTAGACCACTGAAAAATAAAATGTTGTATCCAAATCTGGGAATTTAAGGCAGTTTCTCACTGTGATTCAAGTTAAAGGTATGTGTAGAATAGTTTTCAACCTACTCAGACTGAGCTGTCATTTCTTTGAAATCTCACTTATTTGAAAATTTAATGCTCTTTTTAAGTTTAAAATGCATTTCATCATGCCAGCAACTTCAGCAATGAATTTGATAAGAGCTGCTTTTTTAAAGAACGGTGAACTTAAGAACGTTTACACATCTGTAATTTTCCAGTGTTCTGGTCTGTGCATGTTTTTAGGTGAATGTTTATAAGTAAACTGGAGATACTGAGAATACTTAAATGAGAGGGAAGGAAGGAAGTGACACATGAGGTCCAGGGCAAGGCATAACCTTGATGTGAGCAGGGTCATCTGCAGGGCCGAGATTAAATATTTCTACAAGCACTAGTTCAGTGTCATGTACCATCTGCTGAGGGTTTTCAGGAGGTTGAATTGCAGGAAGTGTAAAGAGGAACAGAAGAGCTTTTTAGCATTTGATTAGTGAGGGCATCATATTAATTGAAACATCACAAGAAGAAAATTAACACAAATTCCTCACCAGCCAGACATGAAGATTTTGTTTTTTGTAAGGTCCTTCTGCTGCTCTTTGGGAAAGTGCTGGTAGTAGAGTGATGGGGTAATGCATTTCCTTGCCTTTCTGAAAGACCTAGAAACTTGTTAACTGAAAGCATGTTTGTATTTCTCTCTGAGGGGGCTTTGCTTAATTGTTGCTCCTGTGATGCCAGGGTGGCCTGGGCTGCTGGAGTAGGCTCATAGCTCTTACTGACATGTTTGCCCAAGCACAGCCCTCTCCCCTTCACAGGTCTGGATATTTTGAAGGCATACTTGTAAGGAGGTCTGGTATGCAGGTTATCATCTCCTTCCCCCAAGTGGGTTCTTGGAGCGAGATTTGTGCAAACTGATTATTTGTAGTGCCAGATGTAGGTTAGATTGGAATTCATGCTTCTTTTTTTTCCCCCTCTTTGAGAGGAATATCACATGGAGCTAAAATACCTGAATGTTCAAGTGTGCATCTCTGGTTCCAGAAATGCACACAGGGAAGTCAGAGTTGAAGAAATGGTACCTGCTTTGCAAGAACATGCAGTCTGCTTGTGGGAAAGTTGATAACTGAGTTGTTTTTTTAATTAGCTTTTTTGTTGTTTTTATTTGGTCTCTGAGGGTTGTTTTTTGATCATCAGACTTATCCTTTGCTCTGGGTCCCTAAGCCTACCTGATCCAAAACACAGGGATTTGTAAGTTGAGGATAGAAAAATTCTTTGCAATCTCCAAAGGCATGTGAGCCCCCAGCAATATCTTCTCACAAGTGTTTATTATTTTACAGTGCTGAAGCAAAGGTGTCAGTCACAACAAGTATACAAAAGTGCTACTGGACAAAGCCCATCCAAGGCTTAGTTGGAGTTTCTGGTTATTGTTACTAGAGCAGTTAGGTACTTCCTAATTGTATTTAAATACAATTTAAGTGCAATTCTCATATGGCCCATAACACAGTTGCATCCATGCTTGCTGTGGGATTTCACTGTTAGTTTTTGCTGTCTTGAACTTTCACTAGAAGAAAGCCCTGGTAGCCTCAACTGGACAGCTTGGCTATGCAGATGCCAGTCTGGCAGGTTCATAGAACAGGTAAAGTTCCTAGAAGGAAAAGTATGGAAAGCTGTAAGTTTTATTGACATTTTCTCAGGTTTCTTAGGCAGGGGTGCTGTCTGCTTCCTGGTGCCTTCTGGGAAAAGGGTTAAGAATATAGGTCGAAACCTTACAAACAAGTTGTTAAAAAGGCACCTCAAAAATTTTCCCCCCTCTCCTTAGCTTTCATTTCAATGGGAAGTACAAGCTGCAGTCCAGTGTATCCAATGGCAATCGCCCCTTCATTTGGAAAAAATCTCTCTCCTTGCTCAGGAGGCCCAGTTGTTTCAGGACAGACTCAGATGTGCAGACATGTTTCTCTGCAACCAAAGTGTCTTTAATACTTATGCAGAAATGAGAGAGGTGCCAGGAGTGTTAAAACAATCTTTGGGAAGTTTCCCAGCTCCATTAGATTTAACGATAGTGTCCTACTTAGCAAATCTTGCCTCCACATTAGTATTTCAGATACTTTTAATAGCAGCTCCCTCATTCCCTTGGCAATATGAGAAGTTTGGGCTGTGCATTCTTATTACATGGCCCAGATTACAATAACGTTAAAAAAAAAAAAGGTCTTTTGAAAACAGCGGTCAAATGTGAAGTTCTGACATAATTATGTAATACTTTTTCATTATAAATCCTGTGTAGAGAGGGAAATACATTATTTGTGGTGCTGGTATATATTTCGGTCTGTGGGAAATATAATTTGCAGTGTGAAGTTTGGAATTGGCTTATTGGATCTTGTCCCAGTGAATTATTCTTAATCTTTATGCCTCATTGCATGCTGGTCTTCCATTGCCCTGCCTTCCTCCCAAAAAACTTTCCACTGATGGTGCTTATAGCTCTGAGAATTCAGCACTGTGACTTTCACAGTAACCAAAGTTTATTTTAAGAATAGCATGATAAAATGAGTAACATTGCTGCTATTCTCTGGTCTTCAACATTGTACAAAACTGTCAAGGTCAATAATTTCCATGTAGGCTCCCACTGTTAGGACTGTTTTTAATTAGATCTTCTTGTATTATCATGTGATCAACTGAATTGTCTGGAAAATTTGTAAGACTGCTTGTTTTCAAAATCACCCTTTTCATACTCATTTTTAACACAGAGTTTCTTCTTGTTTTCTTTTTTCTTGCATAAATATCTTTGACCTCATGACTCTTGCATTTAATATTTCCCAATGGCTGCTGATAGTAATTTAGCTGGTACTGTGTACTTTGTACCCCATAAAGTCATATGCCCGCATATTTACTTGGAACAGACATTTCACAGCAAAGAGAGGAAAATATCGAAGTATTAGCAGTGTTTTTTTCCAGAAACTGAACAAAGTTATAGCCCTGTGTAGTATTTTGTTCACTAATTGTAGTGTGATGCAAAATATCTTTGCGGAGAATCTCAATGATACGTATGTATATCAGTATAGATGTTGCTCACAGGGAACATTGGTAGATATACGTGCCTTATTGAGCTATATAACCTCCCTTACAGAGACAAATTATATCTGCCATTCTGTTTACCTAGGTCATATTTAATACAGTGAAATTTTGAACAATTACCTCTTCTATTATTTGTCATACATGTAAAATGCAAAACAAACAGATTTTTGCTTTAGACCTTTGCATTTGATAAAGTAACTTCTTTCAACAAGTACATTTTCATAAATTCAAGGGCCCTATTCACCATGTAGAAATAAATACCTTCAATGAACAATGTAATTGCATCCTTAGTTAAGGACTTTTGCACAGAGATGTTGTGTAATGCAAGGTGAAATGAAATAAAACCTATTAGCTTTAAAAAGGCCAGATGAAAACCAGACATACTGTTCTGTTGCACTGTCTTCCCACTGAGCGTGAATCTTAAGTTTCAGTGAAGGAATGTAAGAAATTCTTTTATGATTTTGCAGGGATGGTTGTGGGAGCATCACTCTGGTTGTTTGTACACATAGATTGTGTAGACCTGTGCTTGATTTCTTACTCTCTCTTTTTACTCAGATTACAGATTTGTCATTACCCAACTACCTGATGGCTTCTTCCCTTGGGCTGCTTCCTACTCAGCTCCTGAACTCATACTTGGGCACTACCTTGCGCACCATGGAGGATGTGATTGCAGAACAAAGTGTCAGTGGCTATTTTATATTCGGTTTACAGGTAAATTAAAACAATTGCTTTCACAGACCTTGCTAATGGTAGTGTCAGTCTCTTTGTGACTTCTTTTGACTGCTAGATACCCTGAAAATGGGTTTCCAGTGTACTGTTTTCTTTTTCTTCTGATTTTTTTTTGATGCTGTTAGAAAAGTTTTTTTCTCTCATACTTCACTGTGACACAAAGCAGAACTTACTCAATGTTTCCTTTTTCTGACACAGTTTTGGTAAGCTTTCTTCTCTTGTCCTCTATGGTAATCTCCTGCTGAATTTTAGACTTGTCAAACCACCCCTACACAAAAGCCCATGTGCCACCATCTGTGAAATAGTGTGCTCAGGATACGTAGACCCAGCACTTGTGCAGTGTTCACTGTTAGCACTCAGTATCCTCATTTTGCCTAAATATTCATGATTAAATGTGCTGTAAAAGTATCATTTTGCTAATTCCTAAATCAGAATGCCTTAATTTAACAAGTGAGTAAATTAATGAGAAGTACATAGTATCTTTACATGACCTTAGGTAACGAAATAATTTGTAGGTAAATCTTGGGTGTAAGCCTTAGGTCTGAGACCATTACGAGCATCAAGGTTATGGGTATTTCATAACTAGATTATATATTAAAACTTCCTCTGACAGTGGCAGTACTTCAAGCTGTGTTTGAGTAGCAGTTACCATGGTTTGCAGACTTTCAGTAGGTACTGCAGTCATTTATATTCCTCAGTTTTTACATTCATAAAGATGTTTAACGATGCTAACAGAAAACTAAGTCTAGGACCACATTAAGCATACTTTCCCTCCTTCTCATGATACTTTTGTGCTCTTAAATAGAACATATAATTTATAGGCTTCATAGAACAGGCGTATGAGTATTAAAAATGTCTTTGTAAATATGGGGTTAATAGCCTTGATACATCAAGGAGAAAACAACCGGTAATTTGGTCATTGATTGTCATTTTAGTCATGAAATGTTATTTGCAGGGTAGTAGTTTTGAGTGGTCTTTTCCTTTTTTTTTTTCCTTCCCATTAATTTATTTTTTTTCTAAAGGATGTTGACTCTCCTTTGTAGGTTATAACATAACTGTTGCTCAGATAAGTGCTAGCTGGGTAGCCTGAATGCTTGAAAAGGAATACTGACCTCCTTGAGAGCAATCCTTGGGACCTGACTGAATAAATGAAGGAGAGGCCTTTACTGGAGGAATTATTTGCATTCTCCCCCTGTCTCTCAGGCATCTACCTGGTGCTTTGCCTGGCTGAACTTTGAACTTTGATTCAGTAAATAGCTCAGAAAATCCTTCACATGTCATGGTTGTCTGTGTATGTATGTATATATATATATATTTTTTTTAATTATTCATCTAGGAAACTAGGTTACTGGTAGTTATATTTCTAAAACAAATCAAATTTAAATATTTGGATAAGCTTTTAGAATAGGATTTTTCCTATTTATTCAGAACTCGGTTTCGATAGTCTTATTTTGACTCTTCTGTTGGCAATCTTTTGAAATGTGTAATTTGAACAACTTTTTCACCACAAGGATAGTAGAGCCGTGGAGCAGATTGCCTAGAGAGGTGGTGAAATTTCTGTGTTGGAAGTTTGCAATACCTTGACTGGACAAAAGTCCTGAGCAACCTGTTTTTATCTTGCTTTATAATATTGAGGAGGGTCGCAGCTAAAAAACTAGACTAGTGTATTACTGAAACCAAAATCTGCCTCTAGTGAGTGCAGTGCATGCCAGTGTCATTCAATGAGTAACTTCTAAGCAAAAGTTGTCCAGGTTTATTTCTGATGATTTTTGTGGTGAAAGTTTAAAAATTCTTAGCAATATAATTTAGAGCAAAACTCAGAACTAAACCCCTAGTTTTAGACTGTATTTCCTCCTTCAACAAACAAAAGGAAATCCCACACTACTCTGACATGCTGTCGCCTCCCTGAGCCATCCTCTAGAAACCAAGTTCTTCCCATACAGACTGCTGTAAGTCACTCAGAAACTCTTGATTCTGTCCTGTTTAGTCCTGATATCCAAGAAGCATAGTGACACTGCTGCTCTGTGCTGTCTTCCACCCTAGAGGGGCAAGGACAAGAAGTTTATTTCCTTCAGTCTGTGTCATCCTCTGGCTCTGCTCTGTTTTGCAAGTTGCAGGCACCCAGTACAATTTAAATCTATTAGTCCCTTGGTATATGGAATACTGCCTTTCTGACTTACAGAAGTATACCATGTAATTTCTTTGTGGAAGCATTTTTTGCAAAAGAAGAATTGAAAGAATTGTTTTATAATAAGTATATGGATGTCAACAGAACAAAGAAACTATCTTTTTCAATTCCTGTAAATATTAAAGTTCTGTGTAACGTCTGTGTTCTGGTATGCAGGTTACACTATTAGCATATGTAGGTTTAGAGCTGTTCACTGGTTAAGTTCATCTCCCTTCTAAAGTCTTGCCTGTGAACCATTGAGCCAAAAAATGCCTTCATGAATCTTTGCATCACCAACTTACAGTTTTGTTCAGATCAGTTGCTTTGTATTCATGCCTGCAGCCTATCTGGCCTACAACACTCTTGTTTTATTTGCAGATTGTCATAAGCATAGGACTCATGTTTTATGTCGTTCACCGAGCTCAAGTGGAACTCAATGCAACTATTGTAGCATGTGAAATGGAAATGAAGACATCACTTGTTAAAGACAGTCAACCAAGCATCACTGGTTCAACCACATACTGCAACAAAAGGACAGTAGCATTCTCTGGAGGAGGTGTCAATATTGTCTGATTTCAAGTATTAATAATTAAGTAAGGTTTTGTGAACCTGAGGTATCACCTAGAAATATCTATGGACAGCTGAAATAGATTTTTTAAAAAAATTGCAAGTGATTACAGGTTGTACTGTGGCACAAATCAATCGACCAGCTTTTCAGTTGCACAGGGGTGACTTCTAGGAAGATGGCAAAGTAACTTAAGATGTAAATACAAATTTGGCTGCACCTTTGGTCATTTATTATGCCTGTCATGGCCTGTAGTCTGCACTTTAGGGTTTTTTTTTCCTTTGCTCCTATAAACTGAGAAATGCTTCTATAAACTGAGAAAAGTAGCACAGAGGTAAATATTTTTCTGCTTAGCATTATTTATAAAACTGAACAATTATATGCAGTAGAATTTTATTACTGATAAAGATGAATGAGAAAGTATGCAATTCAATGTATGTTATTCTTGAATGTGCTTTTGCTTTGGAATTGCTTCCAGAACTTGGAGTGTATTATTTAGCTAATGATGGGACCATTTGGCTTTTCTTCACTTTTGATTTAAAAAAATAGAACCCTATATAAAGTTTTGGTTGAATGTATTTTTCTAAATCATTACAAATGTTGCAGAGCCATGCATATGTATTCACACAAGCTTAAATCCTACATTGTGGGACTGAAGTGCTCTTAAATTACATTTTAAGTTACACTGTGTAATATGCAATGTACAAGGGAAAATGCAGAAGTTAGTTTGCAGTGACTATTTGAAGGAGACTTCATTGGTTTTGCCACCTTGGTGATTGTAACAAAGGGCTGTTCCATGTTAGTCCTATTTTTAGTATTTTTAATTGCTAAAAGGATGGAGTTTTTCAACTCACATGACTTCCAGACAGGCTTCCAGAACAGGGAGGTAAATCTCTCCTTTAAACAAAATGATGGGACACTGGCAGTACTAATTTTACAAGAAGGTGGCCTTTATTTTGTAAGTGAATTCCCCCTCCCTTTAAAAAGCTTTAAAAATTCACTTTGGTTGACACGTTTTTTGTACAAGTTTTACATTTTTTAAAAGACGCAGTCTATTACAAATTTCATCAGAGTGAAGAAATGAAAACCAGAGATTCTTCTTGGAAAAATAAATAATCCAGTAATGGAGGAGGACAGCAATGTCTCTGAGACTCAGGAATTCTGACTCCATTTTTGCAAGACAACACAGTATTGGATACTGCTCCTTTTACGCATGCTGTGGACTGTTTTTCACCGCGTTTGAATAGACTGGATAACCCAAGAATATCTTGTGTGTGCGTGTAAAAGGAAAACAACAATAATGCCTGAACATGATATTCTGTATGTGTGATTTCACGTAGATATACATACTGATGTTCAGTTGCTCAAACACACGCAGTTCATCTGACACAAAACCAATGTAAAGTATTACTTATTTTGTAGTTATTTTGTGTGAGTTTTTAAGGATGCCTTCAGGCTTCAAGATTTTGTGTTTTTTTTTCTAACCGTATGACCGTGCCTCCTTTTTGTAAGGTTGTTTGTAAAGGTCCAAGTATGTTTTTCTTAAGAATAGCAGATCTTCAGGGTTATTGGGGAGCAGAGATCTGGTAGCCCCTAACAGCCTTACTGAGAGGACGTGTGGTACTCGTGTAACTGGACATCTACGCGTTCCTCCGTAGTGGAAGTTTCCTTTTGTTCTTTAAATTTGTATCCTTTGCAGACTGGTGTTCCTAGGTCTTGTGACCTAAGGAACTGAATTAGTTAAATTAAAACAACAAAGTTCAGATTGTCTCCTTTCTGTTGTTTTGGGGGGTTTTTTTTGATTGGTTTGTTGGTTTTTAGGGGTTTTTTAATTGGTTGGTTTTTGAAAAGGCAATCTGTATATACCTGGAAGTATTCATTTACACATCTCTGCCTCTGACAGCTCCTGTGTGAAAACAAGAGAGCCAGATAACTTTTTGATGGCGTTATTTGTCATCATAGTATAATTGAGTCCTTTCTTAACTAAAGGGGTTTTTTTTGTTTGTTTCATTTTGTTTTGTTTTGTTTTTGTTCCTTGGAAAGAACAATCCTTCAGTAATGAACTGATCTGAACTTTGCTCCATCTTGCCAAATGAACACTAGGGTTTTGAAGAGGGTATTTCTTTGCATTTTTTTTACTAACTTAAGGTTGCGTTGATTATTCGAGGCATTTCCCAAATACGTATTTTGAAGTGCTTTTATTTCCATGACATTTTGTAACCAGAGTAACTTCACTATGTGAACACTTTTGTAGTATGGAATTAGTTCTTAAGACTTTTGCATTTTGCTTGATACTTGTAATATTTGTGTAAAAGTTACTGGGAAATGTGCATTAAAAGGAACTTTTCTGTACCATGCCAATCATAGTTTTATACAATAAATTCACTCAAATTTCTTTAAAGGAATATGTATTAATTTTTTAAGTTGCTGTGACATAGCTGGAAAGAAGGTGCAGTGGAGTCACATCTTTGCATATGCATACAAGGATAGCTGCCTGTATTGAAGGAGTAACAAGTTAGGCTTTAAGGATGAATTCCATGGGTGGGAAGTTACTGATGAGGGAAAGACACTTGATTTTTTTTTTAATTAAATACATGCTTAATTCTATTAAATACATTGAAGTTTAGGTATTTGCAGCTGCCTTTTTGATAAAAGAGTAAGCATACATGTGCTTATGAGAAACATGCTACTGAACTGAAAGAAGATTGATATTTCTGCATGTAACAGTAGTACATGTGATTATTACTTTTTTAAAGATACTCTCCCTACCTAGTGCAATTAAAACCCGCATGGGTATGAATCTAGTTTGAACAATATGTGGCAAGTAATTTTCATGAATATTTTCTTCCTTGTGCATTTTGCATATGAAAAATACCTAAATGGCAGGTCATATAGAAGAAGGAATCTTAGCTGCATAGCACCAGTTTTCCTTCCTCCTTGTGGTAAGTGCAACTGTGTCATAAATCTGTTGAAATTTCTCTTAAGCTAAGCACCTGCAAGGAAAACCTTTTTTTGTCCAAGAGCTTTCTTATACTATTTTCATACTGATTTTTGCAAAGCAACTTCAGCAAGCATTGCTGAGGTCAAGTTTGAAGAATGGAAAAGCTGCTCTTGCATGGTGTGTGGCTTGTGTCACATATTGGACCCTTGGCATTCATTTTCAGCTTTCCACCTGAGGCCAATACAATTTGGATTTTGACTGGCCAAGATTACTGGAGTCATCGGTTGCCCTGCAAATAATCTAGGATATTATGTGTAAAATGAAATATAAAAGTGTTCCCATTCACATTTCAGTCATTTTTAATGATGGAAATAAAGAGCTTGAGTAGCTCTGTGACAGGCTTCCTCACTATAATTCCAAGTTGGTAGTAATCCTGTCTGCATAAGATGATTGTATTTGGGCATGAGGGAGTAGGAATCAATTGCAGAGGGGGAGCTGATGCAAATTCTGGCTCTACTGGGTAAAGAAGCTTGCCTATGTCCTCTCCAGTGCTGCAGCATTAGTGATGTGCTTGACAGCACAGGGATGATGGGTCTAAGAAATTCTCTTTCATGGACATTAGCATTTGTCTCACATTACTGTATCGATTTTTAATTTCTATTAATTAGTGATAAGTAGCAAGGAACTGAGTCTGTGGTTTCAGTCCTGTCCCTTTTCTCCTACAACAGATCATCTTGGCATATTGCTAAACTTAAAATTACATTTTAATGAAGTCCTGTGTTCATTAGCGTAAGTTAAGTCCTTGCTAGTCAAGTGACTAATGTGTACGTGGTTGGCTCTGGATCGTCAATTTGTTTGGAAAATGAGCTGGGCTAAATTTGCTGTTGTGAGAATGTGAAGTCCTCTAAATTTCTTTCTGATTATTTAGAACTTCAGATGCATTGCAAAAGAAATTAGCAGTGTAGGCTCTTATCATACAGTGGGAGTTGCTTTGCTTTAGAACAAAGGTCATTAGCAAGATAGCAGAAGGGTTTGTTCTGCTCTGATCCCGATCCAGAATATTGGGTGTCTGTCATCCTTTTTAGGAGACAGTGTTTCCGAGATGTAGCACACATAAGCTTATGTGAGTCAAGGTGACTAAGTGTCAGCTTTGGTAAAGAGCTTATAAACCTTGTATCGTCTCATTGGTATGACAAGTCTATTTTAATCATACAATCTACAGCCAAACAGTTTGGCATTGGTGACTGCAATGCATAGCTTCCCATCCCTCCTCTGCAGGATGGGGAATCGAGAGAGCTACAAGTCATTCAAGCTGAAGGGGCAGAAATAATCGTGTGAGAACAGTGGACACAGTTGGAGGAGGTTAAATTAACCATAACGTTGCCGGAACTGTGAATACATCTAAGTGCCTTCGTTTTGTAGTTGCCAAATCCTTTGACAGCTGCTTCTTATTTCCAGGGGAGGGCAGGTGAGTGCCCTCACCTAGGCAGGTTAGCATTTTCTCTTCCAGAGAATTAGAGCGTTGCTTTGACTTTTAGACCTCTTAACTTCTGCAATAGTCTTTGGAAAAATTTTGCTGATGTTTCTCTAATTTGAATGGTTTAGTTTGTCCTAGTAAGAGGGCGAGATCACCTGGGGTTCAAATACGTGTACCAAGATCATGCATGTGCATGATTTCTGTTTGCTGAATGTGAGGTGTTTTCCTCTGTTTTCAGTGAGCTATAGCTGTTTCCCTTAAAGGTTGTGGGTGGGAGGAAGGAAGGAAAGGCCTGTGGTGAAGGACTATTCTAATAGCAATTTTTTACTCTGGGCTTTAGAAATCCAGTTGCTTAAGATCACAAGTATTCTCCATTTAATATGAGAAATTGTAGGTGGTGAGGGGACTAATGAATTCTCTGACTGTGATTTTTGTGAGGGAGTAACAATTTGCTTCAATACATGATGAAGAACCTGAATGATAGAGGGGTGTTTTTTTGGTTGGATTTTGGAGGGTGAAGAGGAGTGGGGGTGGTATTACTGGAAGCAAATAACACTGAAATGTCAACAAGGTGAAGCAACTTCTGATTCTTTTAAACTTTGACTTTTTATGACTGTCTCAGTTGTCTTTTACAGATATGGGGAATAGTGTCTCAGAAGCAGCTGGAGTAAATGCCCTAAGCAAGAGGATTTCATCTTCTGGAGAGCTGCTGGATATGCACCTCTGCTTCCAGCACCTGCTTTTATAACTTGGGCTAGCAAAGTCCAAACCAACAGCAGTGGCTAGCTCTCATCAGTAGAGGAACATTTGTTGCTGCCCTTTTGATACCTTATACAGCAGCAGTATAATGGCCGATGGTTTGCCTACCTGAAAGGCTTCCTTTTCGCTTTGCTCTGCTTTGCTTGACACAGGTGGTAGCTGGGAGAGGAAGAGCTCTGTTCTTGCTGTTTGCTTTTCCACCAGCTGGGGAGGCAGAGGTTGCTGAGCTGAAAGCAGAGATTGCTCTGTGTCTTTCGTCTTCAAACCACTATCTGAGTAGCTTCTTTTTCCTGTGCTAAAAAAAAAAAAAAAATTCACAAAACTAAATCAAAAGAAATAATAATTAAAATAACCCAACAAAACCAACAACCCCAAACACCACCACCCAAGAAAGCTTCAGGACTGGTAAAATTCATACTAGTAAATGAATATCCTATATAGTCTCCTGTGGATGTAAATTGAGGTAAAGATGATGTTTTGTGTGTTCAGACAGCTGTAGTATCTCTTCCATGCTCAGCAACTCCTGTGTGAAACAAGGTTCTCCAGTCAGAACTTGTGAGGGTCCATTACTGTGGTAGCCCTGCAGGGACTTCCTTGCAGTTTACATTGACTGGCAATCAGTGCTTCGATACATTCTCACATTGCACTGAATTTTAGGGTTTCACAATTGTGGAAACCACCATACCCATATGCACATGTGCTGCTTCAAGGTCACATGAATTAGTACTTTACAAGCATTTTGTGTTTTCTTTGTTGTGTTTTGTGGGAAGGCTGCACTAGTTGTAACATAATGTGTGTGTTTCCAGGTTTTAGCCAGAGCACAGTTGGTTTTTGTGCAGTGAAATGTATTTCTCTGGCTATAGCATGCTTCTTTCTGCCTGCCCCACAGCAGCCACAGTAATACATCAGACAATGTATGGCTGTCTTTTGGTTTACAGGCAAACAGAGGACTTTGCTATATATACATGCTGGTAAATCAATGAGCAGGTTTTTTATTGTGGCTGATTCCTTTCATCTGAGGAATCTGTCCTTTTTTCCGGCTGCATAGTTCACACTCTTCTTCCCATGGTTGCTTCCATAAATTAAGTTGGGTATGACAGTGTTCTTTCAAACAAGCATTGAGGTGGGAAAGTGGTAGGGTCTGGAGGAAGAACTCTGGACTCCTCAGAGCCCCTGGCATTTGCACTGGGTGAGAGTTGTAATGAGTTTAAAAATTGTTTCTATAGTGAAGCAGTTTGAGAATTGAAAATTTAGAGGAGGAGGGGAAAAGTTGCAATTAGTGCAAGATTATTAGTATACTTAGCAGGAGGTAAAAACCCTGGCAGCTATAATTAGAAAGCGTTATTCTCTGCCTTTCAGTGAGTCATTTCATAAAGAATGGATTAAATTATTATTTTTTTTAATTCTCTTCACTTGTTAAAACACAAATAGAAAAGGGAAAGGGAGTCACAGAAGAATGTGTTAACAGTGCAGAAAATGCAGACTCGTAAAGATTACTGAATATTAACCTTGAGGCAGGGCTGAAATTTTCTTTTCTAAGTGATAGGTATGTTGGTACAAATCTACTTCATTATCTCTGATAAACAGTAAAGGTAAAGGAAAGGTAGTGAAGCACGGGTATATTTGCATCACATGGATTATATTCTCTAGGGGAAAAGTCCTCATGGATTCTGGGTTTGGGGTTATTTGTAATGTAGAAGTACCTGGTGTTCTCTTCCTGCACTCTGTGCTGACTGTATGAGCCACTTCAGTGTCTCAGTACTGGCCAAATGTATAGCTGTGATAACATGACAGAGGCCTGAGAAAATAATCCCTCATTTTATCAGCAGCTCTAAACAGGTTGGCACTTGAAGAGAGGAAAGCTGGAAGATTCACCTGTACTTTTCTGATAATGCATATCATTATCCTTAATGACATTTACAGTGTTTCAGGTATCTTTGATGGAAACCCTGTACGGATGTAATGTGATTACAATTGCTTAAGAGATGAGTTTTCTCCTAAAAAACCTTGGTTTACCCAATATTTAAGGATCATCGTATCAGGTTGGGAACGTCCGTCTCAAGCAAACAAAATCATTTTGATCAGCTGCAGCTCCTGAAGAGCAGTTCATTTCCAGGTCGTAGAATTATAGAGTAATGAAGATTGGAAGGAATGTCATTCAGTCCTGTCCCTCCTCAGGTTACATCCAGTTAGATCATCTTGCCTGAGGGCAATGTCTGGCTGAGGCTTGAAACATCTTTAAGGGTGGAGAATCCACAGGCCTGGGTGACCTGGTCTGATCTTTGACCAGCCTTACGGTGAAAGAATTTTTCCTCATATTGTGTCAGAATTTCTCATGTTGCAGTTTGTGTCCATTGCTTCCCTTTCTGTCACTGAGCACTTCTGGGAAGATTCTGGCTCTGTCTTCTGTTGCTGCCCATTAGGTAGTCAAAGACAGCAGCTGAATAGGAGCTGAGGGCCATGACTCCCTCAAATCGAGCCCAGCAGGAGTGCCAGCAAGAGATGCTGGCGTGAGGCTGGTGCTGGAAGATCAGTGCAGTGACAGAGAAATTTGACTGGGCAGAAGGTCATGTTCATACATGCAGACCTGCAGGTCAAAGAAATGCACAGTTCCTTGGATTTGTTGGCTCTCTGTGGTTGTAATGAAGCACATGCACCATGCATATTTATATTGCAAAAGAGTCATTCATGCAAGAAGATCACAGGTGAGGAGAAAGGCATCTCCAAATGCTGACCCGGCTAAGTTACAGAGAGAACAAAGAAGAATATGAAATCCCCAGTGACATCTCAGGCTAACTTTGTTTTTATTCTGCTGCTGAAAATGCATTTTTCCCATTTCATGCAGTAACTTCTTAGGCATGTCGCAACACTTGAATTTTTGAATTGTTGTATTTAAATGCTTAAATTAACTATCTGTATCATATATTATTTTATTCCAAGATTTTCTTGTAAATGTCATGGTAATTATTAAACTCTTTTCTTCAAAGCATCAGCTTAAAGTAATATTGGCTAAAAATGATACCAGAATATCAGCTATTCAGAACATAGTGTTTTCCTTCATAGAGGTATAATGGCAGTTAAATACAAATGTCCAAACACTTGCAAATAAATGTTTCAAGCGCAGCAAAAGTGCTGTGAGTTATTTTCAGGCCTGTGCAGTCCCAGACACTGTTCTATCTTTTCTATTTTTTAAGGGTAGTGTGTATTTAACAGTAGCAGGGCAACAGTAGTGCTGCCAATACAAAAGAAGAAAATAATTTGTTAGAACTTCCCAAAGAACACAAGAAGTTCTGTTACACGTAAGAAGTATTAGATACCCAGAAACCTGTTTCCCTAAAATACTTTGGTGCCTAAAAGGTGTATGAAGCCATGTACTAAGGGTCTGCAAAGCAGTTCAGCACCCAACACCACTGAACATTTCTTGTGTTTTCCAGTGCTTATGAGTGGTGATCTGTGTCTTTGCCTTGTGACCTACTACATCTGTGTCACTCAGTCCAGTGTTCAGAGAGGCACAAGAGGATCAGAAGGGAATGTTGTAGTATCTTCTGCAGCAATCCCCTGATCCTGATTCCCACTGATTTCTGAACTTCTCAGATCTTTGGGATCTTCATTCATGATGAATCAAAATATTGTGATAAATGTGTCATGCCTCTTGGAGAGGGACTCTTGCTGAGTTGCCTCAGGCATGCCTACCTCTAGTTTGGAACAAAAGAATTAAAATTTGATCTACTTCTCTTGAAATGTTGTTGAACCCCAGTCTGCCTAGATGTCATCATTTAAATGCAGACTGCAGAACAAGCTTAGTAGTACACTGAATAAATCACAAGTGAAGACTGTGACTGTATTGAAACACTGGACATTGAACCAGACCTAATCTCTACCAGTATCTTAAAGTACTCAACCTAAATCATGTGGAGGTTGTTAGCTGGAGCTGCAATGTAATTCCAAGCAAAAGTGCTGCTTGCTATATATGATTTCATTTGCTCTAGAGATTGCTCAGCATATGTTTGAGATGATCCTGAAGAAGGTAGTGCTGACACATTTTGCTTGTACTCTCTGTACTACGTACAGGAAGAGAGAGGAGGCGTGGAACAAAGAGGTCAGGAAACCGGTTGTTCATATATATATATGTGTATATGAAACTGCAGATTAAGTAGGCTCACAGCAGTCATTTTGGACTTCAGAATACATTTCTTCTTGATCTGACCAAAGAATCTTAGCAATAGTGCAATTTTAATCTGTAAAATAATTTTGCACAAGGAGTTGGGTTGCTGTTTTTGTGTGCTTGCAAGTCAAAAACCACTTCTCAGATTCCTGCCCTTGCAAAACCAGTCTGAAAGGCTGGCCCCCGAGAGTGTTTCTATGAAACTAGCTCTGAGATACTTCACTTGTGTCTTTGCAGAGAGGAAGACATGCTGCCAATTCAGTAGTCTGCAGCACTTATGATCAGTCTTCAACTGCCATTTGGAAAGGCTGAAATTTTGCAATAAGAAAGTAGTAGCAATAAGAAAGCTTTATTATCCTGTGTCACTATTACTACAATATTAACTTCGCATAGATTCCAAGAACTCTATGTTATATTTAGATTTGTGTTCTCTGATGTGTGCTTAACAGTTTGGGGGTTTAATAATAAATTAAAATACAGATGGCACCCACTCTGGAACTAGATGGATTATCTCATTGTAAGATACTGGAACTGTAGCAGTTAAAAGCAAAACCAGTTATATTTTATAATTTAAGCATAATTTAAACTTATATAAATTTAAGGGTTTATATCAGTGTGTTCATATATAGATGTGTTAATTCTCTAGTTCTTACTTAAGAAAGCTCCAGCTTTCTTAAAGGCTTAAGAAAGTGCTTGGATGAAAAAATCAGTATGCTAAATATTTTGATCTGGAGGGATGACAGAGAACTCCCCCACTGTATTTGACATTCTCCCCTTGCTCTGGTTAACCAAAAAAACCCTAATTTTCCAAGTGTATTCATGTGCTGAAGGGTTTTAGACATTACAAATCTAATAGGATGCCAAAAAAATTGCTCAAACGGTTGTCTTTACACTCTTCATAGGTGGCAAATAAAAAAAAAATTAGTCTATATTAATAATTAATGTAAAAAAATAGAAGAGAATCTTCTGTCTCTTCCTTCATCAATATTCTCATTTAAATACATGAATGAAGTTCCAAGCAGCATTCTGGAAAATGGCAAAGTTTTGACTTAACATAATTGATGTCTGAACTCAGCAGAGAGGTCTGTACAGTAAGGTAAGTTCTTGGATCTTTGCTGAACAATGGCCTAATAAAGTAGTGCAATGTCCCCCTAAGAAAAGTCTTGTGACAAATACTACATTAAATGAAACATTTTTACTCATTTTGCTATCTAAATACCATTCCTTTAATAATCAGAATACTATTCAGTGGAGAAAATTGCTTAAATTATAAAAAGGTGTTGTGCTACATGTAGGTTGCAGAAGATTAATCCCTCTATCTGCCTCTTGAAGAACAGTATATTACAATCTAGATCAGAATGAATTAGAGAAAACCACTGTTCACTGAAAATATAAAGAAGTTTTTAGGTAGGTAGGCTACATGGAGGCAGACAGGCAGTTTTTTTCACAGTGCTCATTTTGAGCATCTTCCTCCCTTCCCCCCTTTCCTATTTTCAAAATGGATTCTTTGTATTGACAAGGTTAATCTGTTAATTTTTTTTTTTTTTTTTAAAGGGATAGATATATCTGAGGATTAGGAATCTTTTAAACTCCCATGACAGCAGGACTCGTTCCCATCTCTTCAGTGGAGCTGCTTCTCCTTTGGCAGATTGTTTCCCTGGATTTTCACTTGCAGCCATAAAAAAGGGCAAAGACCTGGTCAGGTGTCACTTGCACCTCTCATATGCCTGTAATAAAAAAACCAACCTGATGCAAGACCGACAGTGTTTTTTCTTCAAGGGGATGCTTTGGGAGAGAAAACTGCTTTATATTCCATCTATTAGCTTGACCTATTTGTTTGCACATCAGTAGTCATCTCTCTTTAGAATTAGAAATAAAACTCTGTGTCTTATTAGGAGATTCCTCATGTTGATAACCAAGTTTGGCTAATTAATGTAAGAGATCAATTAGTGTGCTCAGGAGAGGGAGTTATGGTCTGCAGTTTGTAGTCTCCCTGACCGCCTCTTCCCAAACAGGGATTTGTGCAGGGAAACAACTACTAACCCTGTGGTCTGTAGTGGATACAAGAAGCAAGGGGAATGACAGCAAAACTTTATATTCTTCTCTTTGATCTTTTTCACTAATGATTTATTTCCACTGGAGCTATCTGAGGAGGAGCTGTACAGTTTGTCGAGTAGGTTGTCAGGTTGTAATTAACAGAGGATTAAGCTGCAACTGTAATAATAAATTATGTCTGGGACTGTTTGGTGGCATTGAGATGTAGTGTCTTGAACAGTCTGTATCCATACAGCTACACTCTCTTTTCCTCTGATGCGGGGTAGAGATACCCAAACTGGATGAATTCCCCAGGAGTGCTACTCCCAAACCCAACTTGGAAGCCTTGTAGGAGAGTGCCAGTTAGCCTGGGAACTCTTTTAGTACTTTAGGAATGTAGTTGAGAGAGTAAATGTTTGAGCAACTCCCCTTTCCTTCTTAACTTTCATATTTTGAAAACAAGTGTATTGCTTGCTTTACAGCAGTGATGGGCTACTCCTAATAGGACTGTTTCCACTACTATGCAGCACATAAACCTGCAAACCTTCCCCAGCTGTGGAGTGGTTGATGGAAAACTCTCCTGCTCTCTGAAGGGTTATCTGGTTTTCCTCAACATATATTTCAATTCCTTCTCCCTACAAGCTGAACATCTCAATGCCAAGTCATTAGTCCATCTCATGTGCCCACAGTCATCCTGCAGTGATATAGCCTCCTTTCGCTGGGGATAAAAAGGAACGTTCTGACAAACTGATCAGAAAACAGCAAATTCAAAATGAAGCCTGGTTAAATTGTCTATAAAAAGCTTACAGCACGTGTGTGCTGCCTGGTAGAGCACAATGCACAAGAAACAAGCACAATTTCCTTCCACAGTAGTTGTGGGCTGCAGCAATACCACTGTAATTGCAGGTGAGTGGTACCACCACTCTTGTGATAACTCTTATGATAAAGCCACACTCAGACACTCTTGTCCCTGCTGACTAACTTTTTACACCTACAGAGGTCTTACTGCTTGGGTAGCTTTGAAAATTCACATCCAACTGAATTCATAATAACTAAGATGGCCTTATTTACAAGCAAAGAAGCCTATATTTCTGGGTAAAGAAGCGCAGACCCAGAGTAATAATGCTGTGCTGAAAGCAGGAAATCTGAGGTTGAGTCTCTCATGTTTTGGGGGAAGTGTCTCTCAGTTTTTGTTCCTTATCTGTAGAGATGATTTCTGTTTTCTTATGTGCTTGTGTTGCATGCTTGTGACAGTGTGGGCTTGCTCACAGCACAAGCAGCTACAAACCTACTAGGGAGGGATTCTGTAGCTGTGGGAGGACTCCAGACACTGTGAGAATTATTAAAAGTAATTATCAGGTATATGGAGCTCTCTAGGTGATGAGGATTTGGTGATTTGCAATCCTTAGGATGTACAGAAAATTCTCCATGGAGGAATAAGAATTGTATTTATGCTTCATTCTCTCAGTGTGCAAGGAACCTTCTCTGGTTTAAAGTAAGGAAGGGATTGATGTTAGATGTTAACATATGACAAAATTGCTTGTAACAGCAGGGAACTAAACTCAAGCAAAAGGATGGAGGAAGGTGTGTTTAGTCCAGTGTCACTGTGATTTGGCTGTCTGTGTTAGTACATATAATGTAATCACTTGTCTACAGCTCTGCAGCACTGAAATCCTATAGAAATATGATATTTGTACTGCTTTGAAAAGGAGACACTAGCTATAAATGTGTGCTATGAAATATTCAGCATGCCTTCCTACCACAGGGAGTTTGAAAGAAGTGCTGCTAACGCTGGTGTAACAGTGTCTCTTTTGATTTCACACTCAATAAGGTTTCTGCCAGATGAGGATGCCACATGGACAGCTGATGCCTGTCAGTAGCTGGCTTGGGGACTGAGAGTGGTGAGTAAAGCTAATTGAAAGAGTAATTAGATTCTAATTAGTAGCTGTTAAAGCATCTACTTTCTCTAGCTTGTTTTTCCTTGCAGTATTTTGCAGTCTTCCTGTGTGACAACCCACAAACAGATTTAATAAGTGCGGTGTGTTTCAGATGCCTTGAAGCATCACGGTTCCGCATTTTGTTGGCTTCTTACAAACTGAAGTATTTGGAGTTTTGACTGTGACACGAGCAGGACATAATGAAGAGTGATATATATGATGTGCATGTATATCAATGGCACTGATGCCTCTCATGTTGTGCTGTTTAAAATAGTCACGGGACTAAGAAGGGCAAACGTAAACAGCTGCCCTAGCCTCCCTGAGTTCCTGCAATACCAGCTTATGGTGTCAGCTCCTGGGCACAAGGTGTGTTTGGTACTATTTGCACCCCTAGTTCTGTATTGTCTCTCCATCCCTTTTCTGACCTTTCTGTATATCCCCTGGTAGTATCTGACTGACCAACCTGAACTAGTTGTTCCTCTAAGACAGTGGTTGATTTCATCTCTAAACTTAATGGAGGGTCGGTCAGCTTCACAGTTACAGTATTACCTGAGCATATGTGTGTAGTTTCATTGCAAACTCCAGTGCCTGAAAAAAAGGGGTGTCTTTGAGCTCATATGTGAAAAATCTCTTATATAAAACACATGCCCTTCATAAAGATGTGAATAGCTTTACTTTCCAAATGCCTGAAACTGCCTGAAGTTCCTGCATCTCCCAGTGCCCTCACTGATCTATAGGATTACCAGTCTACTCATCTACTTGTCCGACTGCAGGTTAGGGCCATTAGGTTAGTACCAGTTAAATCAAGCCTGTGCTAAGAAGGGATGTGCCTAACCCTTATGTTGTTTTTGAGCAGTACATAGCATGTTCTAGTATCTGACTTGTTGACTTGAACTCCCGTGCGCCTTCCCTGAGCGTGCAGTGCAGTGACCCTCCAAACCATCACTCTGGTTGAGCTCACCTAACTTTAGTTGACTGGTTGTTTTGCCTGCCAGCAGAGTCCCCACAGTGGAAATTAAAGTACAGTTCATCTGATCACATAAAAGGTGTCTACTTCAGGTTGTAATGAGGCAATTCCTGATCTGTTCCTGCCTAGCTCCCTGCTCTCTGCTGGACTGTGGAAGGATCCTATAGTGACTTGGCCCAGATGTATATTTGGCATAACTCATATATGATTCTGTGAATCCCATCCTTTGCTGTCTGGAGCTTTGAGATCAGTAGAGTAAACTTTCTAATCAACATCAAAGACATGAGATCATATTTGTGGGCTCACCTGCTGACACCACAGGGTAAATATCACACCGGAAGTGGAACAGGTTCTGTTTCCTCTTTAATCTGACTGATTCAAGCTCATTTCTGCCTACATTCCCAAACCCTGTATTTTCTGTCAATAGTCTTCACCAATTTGAAAAAAAAAATTAGATTGTACCATCATTACAAGCAAGAACTCCTTAATGTTCTGAGTAAATACATTGTGCTATTTGTGTTTCACTACTCTCTACTCTAAATAGGCCCATGTCCCTAACAGAGCAAGCTGTCCTGAAACTTTGCTAATGCAGACATATTGCAGGCTTGGCAATCAGCTGATTTGTACACTCAGACTTCCCAGTCACTCATGATAGAAATAACCCAGGAATTAAGCACATATGGAAAAAAAAAATCTCAGATGGAAAAAGAAGAGTAGGCATAATAAAGTAATTATTTAACAACAACAACAAAGTATTTTCCTAAGCATTTTCAAGAGGATTGTAACGCCTTTCTTCCATGTGATAAGTACTAAATTTCTTTTTTGGTCATTTGGAGACTTTCAGTGTTCTATTTCCAGCAATACAGCCTTAGTGTATTGCCTTTTAGCTGAAGTGACAAAATAAATATTGCAGCTAAATGTATGATTTGCTACGAAGCTGTTCTTGCAGCAGAAAACACTTTGTAGAGTCTCTCAGGACTCCTCCATCATTTTGACAGGTTATCAGTTCGTATGCAGCAGTTGTTATCAAATGCTTTTAAATCGCTGCAGGTCACAATCTTGTAATAATTTTAGCTTCAGGTACCTACAACCTGGAATATTTGGCAATGTTGGTATTCATAAAACAAACACTTCTGAGAATGTTCACCAGCACAGAGACCAACTGGCATAGAATAGCCCTCCTCCAACTATTAAACTAATTTAACCTCCTAGAAGAGGATGATTGCATCCAAGCTGCCTGCAGGGAACAGTCACAGTGGGAGCTAACTCTTGAGGTGTGCCTTTAAATTGTTTGTGATGGTGCTAGTTGGTCCGAGTCAAAGTAATATTAGAGATATTTGCAGTGGTTACACATTCAGAAAATCGAATTCTAGTGCCTGGGAATTTTTCTTGGTGCTGTTTAACAATTACCAGTAGAAATAAAACTTTCATTACTATTTGTTTCATTATTTTTATTTCAAACTCCAGCACTTTTTCTGTCTACTAGCAAGGTGGTATCTGGGTTGGCCTACATTTTTTTTTCAAGCTTAACTGTAGATTGGATACTGTTTTTTGAGAGCCTTTCCCAACAAAGTCAACACTATTTCTGGCTCCGGGGTTGTTTTCTTTTTAATTTGGAGTTGGTTTCTTGGGAAGGTTATTTTTATTATACTTTTTTATTGCTGTTATTGGGGGGGGGGTTGTTTTGTTTGATTTGTTTTGGTTTTGTTTTTTTCTTTCTGTTTCTTTGTTTTTTTCTTTCTTTTTTAAGGTCACTTTTAGCACTTTTCAAACCAGTGTAGGTCAAATCAATATCAAGCCTTTTCATTATCTTATGTTTACATGATTTATGTTTATTACTTTGAAAAGCATGAGATAACTTTAACTGTGGGTTAAAGCAACATATGAGATCTTAATTTCAAGCTCATGAGACTTACTCTCTCAAAAATCATATCCATGAATATCTTTAGGCACTGTAAAAGTCCAGTGCCCTGTTTTGTCCATTTGACATGTTCTACATGTCAGTGATTTAAATTTTTCTCAAGTTTAGTCTTTAGGTATGTGACTTCGGTCTTTTACTTCAGGATACAACTATATAATTGCTTTTTCCTGTTCTGAATCTCTTCTGTTCAGCTCTTGTGAGACTCCCGCAAGTACATCTTCACTGTTTACATTCTCCAGTCAGCATGATTTCAGCGAGGCTACTACAGTGCTTTTGAGATAAATGTCAGCCTTTTTTTTTTTTATGTGCTGATTCAGAGATCTGCTGTTTCTGTCAAACTTGGCATCAATAATTGATAACATTTTTTCCTGGACATTTTCAGAGGAATGATTTTAAGTTTTTTGATTTTCAGAACTTTTTCAAGAATTTTTGGACCTTTATGTAGTGGATTTAAATACATTTTCCTTCTCTTAATTAAAGGTCATGTGTCCTTTATTATGGTACTTGGATGTCACAGAGTAAAAAAAAACATTGTTCCAGCTCATTGCCTCCTGGCACTTCTGGAATCAGGATGTTAGTATAGATGTATTTTTTATCTGATCATTCTGGTTCAGTTTCCTTAAAATACAGACTGTGCAACTTGTAAAAGCAGGTCCAGTTTGTAAGAGAACTTTTCAGGTTTTTATTCATTTCCCCCCATGGTCTTTTGGATATTGATCAATTTAAGACACCCAGAGAGACAGGGGACCTTGTAGTTCATTTTCTCATCTTCTGTAATAAGTCTTTGGTGGGGGTCTAAAATAGAACTATGAGTTAAGAGTACTTTGAAAATACTTTAGCTTTTACTCAGGAGAGCAAAAATACTTTTCTTTCTTGAACTCCAGTGGGAACATGCTGACTTAGAGCTGCATTGCACTTGGCTTTGTCCCATCTCAGTATCAAAGCCTGAGAGAACAGTAAGAGGAACACTGGGAAGGTTTCCCATTGTGCAATTTCATTCTACACAGAACTAAATTAAATAATCAGTGGGACAAGGCACCCAACCTTAAACATATTGAAAGTATTTGCAGGATCAGAACCTAATACAAATTTCTGGAATGCATCCTTTGATTAAAGAGTGGAAAACAATAGGCAAAACAAAAGAGTACTTTCCTCTTAAGACTGCCTGGTTTTTTGGTTTGGTTTGGTTTAGTTTGGTTTTTTAATTTCATGTCTCTGATGATTTATATTTATAGAAGTATTTATGGTGCTGCATTTTCTTTTCTGCCACATGAATAAATATGGGCAATATTGCACTTTAAACTAATAATTGATGACTTTCCTGGCAGAATAACTGCATACTTGAGAACAGTTTGTGCTGCCTACATATTCTGTGGAATTAAAGCTTGAAGTTATTTTCTAAATAACAATCTCCACAAAATGGAAAAACAGACCTAAAATGAGCAGAAAATTAGGACAGATAGGAAACTGTCAATAAAAATTATGTTGTTATTTTGTCATTTCCTCTGCAGTTTCCATTGTTTCAGAACGTTAATGTACATTTGTTCTTTCCAGAAAGAGACAGTAAATTAAATTTATCAGGGTGGTTTGTAAGCAAAATTTCAAGGTTTGCTTTCAAAGTAGTTTCACAGTTCAATGAGTTGCAGAACACTTATGATGCCTGGCTCTTAACACTGATGTTAGAGAAAGGCACCCAAGCAATACCTGGCTGACATTTCTATGAATTGTGTTCCTGTTCACTTTTCCAGGTTGGGTTACCTGCTGTCAGTACAGATAAATGTGGAAAAATGGGAGGTGTATAGTGGCAAATGTCTTCTTACCTTTGCAATCAAGATCTTTCAGTGATCAGCAAAATTGAGAAGCTGAACGTCACTATCTAGCAGTCTTGGGTGATACAAATTGACAGTAACTAGAACTAAAATATTATAATTGGGGTATAAAATTGGACTCAACATTGCTTAATTGCTATGTTCATTCCAACCTGCCTGATGGAACAGAATCTACAATAAGTCAAACCTCACTTGGGATGAAAGCTTCAGCTTAGTTTAGGATATTGGTTTAATTCTGTTCACATGTGTTGCATGAACATCTATAGCAAAGGGAGTCTTAGAAGTGCACTTCAAGGGCAGTTCTTGTGCTGAAAGAGCCAAGACAGCTCAAAATACCAGGGAATCAAAGAAATAGGCTAGATGACCTCTTCGGTTTCTTCCGTCTTTATTTTCCAACTCTCTATTAATGATTAATCATTTCTTCCAGACACAAATTATTTTTGAGCAAATAATTTCTCTTTTCACTTCTCCAAAAAGTTCTGTCCTTTTTTTTTCTCATAGAACACTATTATTTTGGTTTTATATTTTGCTCTTTTCTAAAAGTGTTGCCTGTTTTAATTTTTTTTCCAAAGGGTTCTACATAGTACCTTTGTCAGGTTTTTCTCCTGTTCCTATATTGCAGTTCATTTTGCATTGCTTATACTGCTGTTGGCTGTGTAAATCCTATGATGTTTTTGCTGACTGCCCAGAGAGTAGCTAGTAGAAAAATGGAAACAGGCAGAAGGGAGAAGATAGGTTTGTGCAGGTATTTCTAAGAGCTAATCTTCTTATTCTTGCTAGCAAAGAAATTACTTTTTTTGAAAAACATTATGCCACATATACCATCAAAAATACTCTGGCTGACTCTGAGGAAGAATATTGACTTCTTTGCCCAGCTGCTGTAGTTTAGCTACTGTTGTTATACCGACACATATTTACAGCTGATGAGGTAGGATGAGGAGATTCGTCAAGGAAATTGGGGGAACAAAATAAAACTCTAAATGCTAATATGAGTGTGTTTTGCCTTTCCCATTCTTTAATCTGTATGAGTCACATTTCAAAATGGTTACAGCAAGGTTTGTCTATTTCACCATGTTTTGACCTTGAGTTCTTTTTATGGTCTGGGATAAGATTTTCATCTCTACTTCTTTAGTAGAAAAAACCCCCAAAACAACAAACCACGAAGGTGCTCCAGAAAACTTGTTTCCAACTTTAAAGGGGCAGCGGGTGAAAGGAATGTGTTTCCCTTAATGTAAGCACTACAGAGGGCAGCTTTATAGCTTGCCCTCCAGGTATCCCCCTGCAAGTCCTTGTGTCTGTGGGGAGACAGGTCACACAGCACACTTCCCAGCACTGTCTGCCTTCTGGGTTACACTTGCTATGTCTATTTGTAGGTAATTTAACTCCCTGCCTATAAGAACTGAAATAGCAGCAGCTGTTCTAACTTTTCCACACGAACAGAGTGTGATCAGAAGTTATATTTGTCATCCCTAAACTAGTCTGGGGAATGCCAAGATTACAGTGTTGAATATTCATCCCATATATATATTTATGAGTACTGGAGAATATAAGTGGAAGCATTGCATCTGGAGACTTGTATATTTGGATGCAAGGCAGATTAGGCTGGTTTTGGAATGAATATGGAGACATTAGGGCAATGTAGTACATCAAGCAAGTGCACGATGCTATGATAACAAGGCTTGCTGTAACAAGGGTCTCATCTCATTCCCATAAAAGGTCAGTATTCCCTCAGAGTGACTCAGTGTTACCTCAGGCATAAAAATGCTAGTGAAGGTAAAATAATGTAGGCTTCTCTACAAAGTGAACAGCTGGCAGGGACACATGCACTCATATGTATTTAATATTTTCTCCTCTTCTGAATTGCATTCTGGAAAGGTTTGCCACTCTCTTTATTAACAGTAGAAGACCAGCCTCCTAGAGTAGGTGGTAGGTTCTGACTCCCCTGAAGTTGGGAAGTGTGGAGGCTCCCTCTCACTTGCATTGGCATTATCAATCAACCTGGCAAAAAGGGGTAGGGCCCTTGGCACCACTGGGACTCTGCAGCAGTCTAACTGCTGTGCAGCAATTATCCTGCTGGCAGAATGAAACTCAACCCCTTTCCACACTGATGGCAGAGTTTTAAGGTCTAGTGCAGAATAACTTCAGAGAGAGAAGCCAGAATGTACTGAGCATCATCCATCAGACAGAACAGAATGTCCTGCTCATCACCTCTCAGGCAGGCACAGATAGAATGTTGCTTTTGATGGTCACCAATTCTTTATGTAGCTTATTTTGGAAGCATTAGTGTTGAAACTGGCTCTCCTCCACAAAGGACAAAGCGAGAGGTATGCCCAAAACCCACACTGACTGCAGACCTGTTCTGCACTGGTATGAGGAGCACTCCAGGAGAACCCTGAGGCTGGGAAGTACCTGGTGACAGCATCAGTGCCATTGTATCATTGCAGCTCCTTCTCTAAGTGACTACAACCAGGAATAAAATAGGTCACTGTAAATCACAGAGAAACTGTAACATTATTGCTCAAATTGCTGGCTATGTTTCTATTCATTGCTTACAGAATTCCCCTTGCAGCTGTCACTAGATAGGATCCTTTGCATCATGACACATATTGCTGTGTAAACTTAGTCACTCTCTGTAAATGACTACTGTGACTGTCTCTTAGCTGAGTGACTTGACAATGAAAATAGAAGAAAGACAAGAACTCCATTACCACAACAAAGGATAATCAGAGGTTGACACAATAACAGAATATGCTGAGTTGGAAGGGACTCACAATGATCATGAAGTTCAACTCATGGCCCTGCACAGGACCATGCCCAAGACTCACGCCATGTGCCTGAGAGTATCATCCAAACACTTCTTGAACTCTGTCAGGTTTGGTACTGGGATGACTTCCCCGGGGAGCCTCTTCCAGCATCAACCACCCTCTGGGTGAAGAGCCTCTTTCTAATATCCAACCTAAACCTCCCCTGACACAACTTGATGCCATTCCCTTGGGTCAGGTCACTGGTCACCACAGAGAAGAGATCAGTGCCTGCCCCTCCTCTTCCCTTCATAAGGAAGTTGTAACTGCAATGAGGTCTTCCCTCTGTCTCCTCTTCTCCAGGCTGAACAGACCATGTTCCCTCAGCTGCTCCTCATACGGCTTTCCCTCAAGGCCCTTCACCATCTTTGTTGCCCTCCTTTGCATACTCTCTAATAGCTTAATATCTTTCTTATATTGCAGTGCCCCAAACTGCCACAATATTCAAGGTGAAGCGGCCCCAGTGCAGAGCAGAGCAGGACAATCCCCTCCCTCGACTGGCTGGAGATGCCCCGCAGGGCACTACTGACTCACATTCCACTTGCTGTTGACCAGGACTCCCAAGTCCCTTTCCATGGCCCTGCTTTCCAGCATCTCATTCCCCAGTGTGCTGGTTTAAAGGTAAACCAGCAGGAGGAATGAGTCTAACTCACAAACAGATTACAAGTCAGAATTACAGT
>JAWWEU010000081.1:127970713-127987694 GCA_035583155.1 Acropternis orthonyx | reverse complement strand
CCTGGGAACCACGTGGAGGGAGGACGGGCTGAGAGCGTGCCCCCTGGTAAGGATCGCAGCAGCCGTGCCAGGGGGAACCCCACCACCCGCTATATTCAGACAAAGAATTTTATTATTTATTAATTATACAGTAATATACCAAAGCAGAGCACAGAGAAGAGATGAACAACACAAGGTTGCAGAGATTTGTCAGACAAAACAAAAAAATTCCTGAAAGTAAGAAAGTAAGAACAGGGAAACAATGAATAAATTTCTCTGGGATAATGCACAGTCCCCATCACTAGTGAGGTTTTTGTGAGCAAGCTGAACAAACCATTGGTAAGGTGGATGATACTGAAAACTGTATTCATGTAACCATTCTTGCTTTGGGCAGAGGAGAAGACTAGTCTAGATGATCTCTGAGAGCTCTACTAGCACTACTTTTCAAGCCTACAACTGTGCTGTCTCTACCACCCACCTTGTCAACACCATGATCAAGTCATGACAGATTTATTGGTTTAACTAGTGTCTGTGAACAAAGCTAGCTGGCTGTGTAACAGCCCACTAAGTTGTTTTTGTTTAACACAGATTTTTTTTAACCTAAATGGACCCAAATACACTGCTGTAGAGAGGAGGTGGTACTCACCTGCTCTGGGCTTGCCCAATGAGCAGCGCAGGTGTGTGGAGGGGATCAAATGTGAGTGCTAGGTTGCCTTTTTTCCTCTGACCCATTGTGGCCTTGTCATTGTATCAAATTATTCTATTCTATGACACAGTGCAAATGCAGGCAACCTTATCATTATTATTTTTATTGATTAAATGTAGTGGCCCAAGGCAGGAGAGATCCCTCCTGTGTTGCAAAGCGGTGAAAACATTCATCACAGAGGACAGCTCCTGTGCAAAATGTGCATTGGGATGTAGGAGGAAAATTTGCAGCATCCAAATGCCTAACCTCTGGCAGGAAGCAATGCTGAGGTAATTACCTGTGCTTGGTGCTATTCCAAGATTAGGAGATTTAGGTATCTCTGGTGCTACAAATTAAACAAGAGGGTTAAACTAGCCTGCCAGCTCCTGTTAGCCTGGACCCAAAAGAATAGTCCTTAATAGAGGCTTTGGTTTTGACCAGTTCAAAAATTTAGATTTGCTTGAAGTAAAACATAAGCAGATAAAATGGCTGAGATAAAATGGATATGAAGAGTGGTTAGGCCTTGCAGTGGAGATGTGTAGCTACCACCCTTGTGTACCCATTGGACTTTAGCCCTGGAAGTCTAATTACATCCATTTCTCATCAGCTGCTTAGGCAACTAAGTAATGGCTACAGCATGTGCATAGCAGAAGGAGGGCATTCTGCAAACCTGTGGAAATTACTGCCACTGCAGTCAATGGGAGTCTTTGTGTGAGTAACTCTTTGCAGGATTAGATCTTTGATTTTAGAGAAGAGACACCAAAATCCCTCAGTTTGTCAAAGAAAGAGGGAGGGCTAGATCCTCTGATTACCTCTGACAGCTTTGACTTATTTCCGATCACAAGGGGGAAAAGGGAAGAAGAATTAATGAAGAAACAGAACTGCTTTGGGTGAGAAAACTTTGTACTGAGTTTGCTAGTAGCTGGCTGCCATTGAAAGGACCTAAAACTGGTCAATGGTAGGATGGCAACAGATGTAAAATATTTTATTAGGCCGGGTAGTATTGAGTTGCTCTGCTCTGGAGACAACATAGTTTCCCATTTCTGAATTATCTACTGGATAAAGTTATACATGGATACTTAACAGTTTTAACCTGCCTCAGTTGGAGCAGGGATAGTTCATATGTGTTGTGGAGATTTTAAATAACTTTTTAGGGAATGTTTTGCTTCATATGTGACAGCTGGATAGAGAGTTTCAGTGATTTATTGTCAATCACATCTTCTGAGTTTGAGGTTTTATGAAAACTGTGAATGCTTTCTTCCTGAGCTATTTCAGCCCTTTTTTTGTTTGTTTGGTTTTTTGCTGTTTGTTTTTTGTTGTTTGGTTGGTTTGGTTGGTTGGTTGGTGGGTGGTGTTTTTTGTTTTTTTTTTTTTTTTTCTTTTCCCCTGTGGCTTAGTGCCATGGTTTAACCTCAGCTGGCAACTAAGGTCACTCACTTCCCAAGAGCACAAGTGAGAAAACTCTGGGTTAAGGTAAAGTCAGTCTAAGACAGTCTAACGGGTAAAGTAAAAGCCACATATAGAAAGCAAAATGAGGAATTCATTCTCCACTTCCCATGAGCAGGCAAGCGTTCCCTCCAGGAATGCAGGGGTCCATTGCACATAATGGTGAATTGGGAGGACAAATAACGTCACTCTGAACATCCCCCCTGCCTTCTGCTTCCACCTTCACATGCTGAGTATGATGCCATGTGGTAAGGGATATTCCTTTGGACAGTTGGAGTCTGCTGGTCCAGCTGTGCCTCCTCCCAGCTCCTTGTGCACCTGCAGCCTCCTCGCTGGCCAGGTGGTGTGAGAATCAGAAAAGGCCTTGTCGATGTGTAAGCCCTACTCAGCAGTAACAAAAAGATCTTCATATTGTCAACTGTGTTTTCACCACAAATCAAAAACATAGCACCTACTTGCTACTGTGATTAAAATTAACTCCGTCTTAGCCAAAACTAGCACTCTCAGGAATACAGATCAGTGCTGCACAAATTCACTTTCATGTTGATCAGCTGGCATTTAAACAGCAAACTGACATCTGTCAGCAAGGATGGTTAGGAGCGTGATCGAACTTACCATAGTCTAGCACTGAAGAAGTGGATGAAAAAAGAGGTTTCTACTTCTTTATTTAAGTGTCTTGAAACGTTTCAGCCTTAAGGCTGGGATAGAATCTGGGGAGTTGTTACTTCAAACAGATGAAGTTTTATGGCTGTCCAGTAGTACAAAGGGAAAAAACTCATTGTGTCTGTGCTTACATACTGGAATTAAGGGTATGTGTTTGAATATCACACTGTGGTAGAGGAGGGAGTGTTCGGTGCACGGTGAGCATGCACCAACCTCCCGCCTCTGATACAGAGCTGGGAGCTGCCTGAGTATGCACCCAGACACTGAAAGAGACTTTGGTTTCTGTAATCTAATCAGAAGGTAAAGCAGATTTCCCTCCTTTTCCCATCTTGTATATGTAGTCTGCTAGGACTGGGTACTCTAATGCAGCATACCTGATTAGAACAGATGATTATATAGCAGTGAGGTGAAAGATGAGTGACTTTCTGCACAGTCTGGAATTGAAGGAGATTGGGACAAAGGAGAAAAAGTCCAAGACTGTGATTGCTCATTTTTCTTCAAGTAAAGTATTAATGTTACCAATGTCATCAATTTAGCTGTGGTTTCCCAACTGTTGTATGTAATAGAGCATTGACTTTTAAGCAGAAGAAGAAAAAACTGTCATTGTATCACATTTTTATATATGTATTAATCATTCTCATTTGGCATCACAGCAATTTAATAATTCCAAATGCTTGAAACCTGATGTTTATATTGCAACATGCATTTTTCTAGTGATAGAATGTCCAAGTTTTAAAACTGAGCCATAATTTCAATATTAAATACAGACTTTGTGAGCAGTACCTCAAATTGGCACATGATGGCAGGATGATGACATTTTAAAGCAAATATCCTAAAGCACTGTTGTGGTAGTCATAGCAACTAGTTTGAAATGTAGTCTTTAAGTAGGTTTTGCAGAGGAAAATATTTTTCATTTTGCATTTTGAAGTGCAAGAGATATTGTACTTTTTTATTATTATTTTATTTTTCAGTTAGTCAAAATCAGCTACATCATACAGGTTTGACATTCTATTTGATTTTTTAAAAAGCAGTTGAGAATATGATACACGGAGTTCTTGTCACAAGCCTTTCAAAACATTCAATGGAAATCACTGAATATTTGTTTTCTGTTCTTCTGGTTGGAATTTTTGTTTCTTTGGTTGTGTTTGGGTTTTTTTGGGGGTGAGGTGGTGGTTTATTTGTTTTTCTGTTTCTTGAGATTTTTCTTTTTGCAGGTCCTTCTTTCCAGGAAGCCTTATCCTTATTATATTACAGCAGACCTTTAGTTCCTCACATGAAACCAAAGATCCTGAGTCCCTCATCAGTGAAGAGGAGCTGGGGATAGTGGTGAGGAGTATTTTCTGTTTGCTCATGCTGAGACTGTCTTATGCATCCAAAAAGTCTTTGAGCTAAATGTCAGTCAAAAGGCAACAGGTTACATCCTCATTGAAAGAGGTGTAGATTTCTAACAGAGAACACGAGGAAGAATGTCTTTACTGTGTAGGTGACTGAGCACTGGAACAGGCTGCCCAGCAAAGTTGTTGGAGGCTCCTTTCCTGGAGACATTCAAAAGCCATCTGAATACAATCTTGAGTAGTGTGCTCTAGTTTGAGCAGGAAGGTTGGATCAAATGACACACTATGGTCCCTTCCAACCTTAAACATTCAGTGGTTGTTTAACATGAAAGCAATTAACAAAATCTGAAGTGAATTTCATAATTTTGATAATGCTGAAATTAATATGTGAAGTCTTTGATGTTTCTGAGTATTCAGATAGTGGCAAATTACTTTCAGAAATTAGTTCTTAAAACAGTCCAAGAAGTTGGTGAAAATATTTATATTATACTGTTCGGTTTTGGTCCATTCACACATCTATTTGGCAGAGAAATAATCCAGATTCTCTATTATCAAAGCACAGAGTCAAGAAAGAACCCCACTTAATCATGACTTGGGCCAAAAACAGTGGCAGGTTCTTCAGCGAAATCCAGGCCTCTCTCTGTGTTTATTCTTGTAGAGAATGTTTCAGGACTGAGATCTCACTCTGCAGAAGCTGAAGTTGTCAAGGAGGATTCTGTAACATGGGATACAATCACCAATGCAGGGGGGGAAGTTTTAAACAAGTTTAAAAACTTGTGACTGTGAAATATTCAGACACTTAGTGATGTTGAAACATCTTGTGATCTCAGATTGCTGCAAACACTGCATTTCTGATGTTTTCAGTTGAAATGACCAGAAATCATGTAAGAGTTGCCCCTCATCAGCTGACATTGCTGATTCTGAACTTTCAGACACCTAAAAATATCTACATATCTCAGTTTATTCAGAATGCTTTGGTCCATATTCAATTTGAGAAAAAAAGGAAGATTCTAAGTGAAGTTCTTGCTTATATCCTATCCAAGGTCTCTCTTTGCCCAACTGCACTAGCCTTCACTATGTAGGACTGTTATGCCAAATATTTATGCAAAGACAGTTTATCCTTTCCCACATTTTCATGTAAACATTGTTTTTTAAAAAGGAAAAAACCCAAACATTTTCTGAAGATTGATTTTGAGATTAAAATGTTATGATTTTGAGTCTATAACAAAAGAAGAAAAGCAAATGAAAAAATCCTCAGCCAATGTGTACAGAATGGCCAAAGGGGAACAATGCATCTTGCTTTTTAATGGAAATCTTCAACTCTGTGTACTCAAAAAAAACAACCTCTAACAGCTTTACAGTAAAGTTGTTTTGAGGTTTTGTTTTGAAGTTTGCAATTACCATCATACATATGCATAAAATATTTTTCTTATTCAGATAGTAATTTGCATGAACACCAAGGCTTTATCTCAAATGCTCACAAAGAAAACTGTTCTTATGTTGGGTCAGCTGGAAGTTATTCTCCTTTACTGTAGGGCTTTCAGTTAATTAAATTCAAAGAGTCTGTTTGACTGCTAATGCTGTTATACTTCAGACAAGATAAAAAAATACATTTTTCTTCAGTCTGTGGGGAGAGACATTGCTAATGTACCTCCTGAGCTATAGTCACAATACACATTGAAACTCTAGGAAACATGGCCTGCCCAAAGGTTGCCTTACTCTTTTAGTGGGGCATACCCACTGGTAATGAATGGCTCTGCTGATGCATTTTTTACACAAAATGAGCCACGTTTCTAAATTTTTAATGCAATGGAAGCTTGTTGTTTCTTTCTTTCTTTCTTTCTTTGGTTTTGTTTTGTTACTTGTGTTCCACTTTCTAACTGCCTCTTTGGCCCTAGAGTGCCACTTTCTGACTTTCTTTGTAGCAGTATAGGAAATCAGGTGGAAAATTTAGTCAAAATCAGGTAACAGCTGACCCAAGAATTTGAAACTGATATTATCCCGGAAGCCCTAAATGTCTGCCAGTTCTGTATAAATCAGAACTGATAAATAGCCTAATAACAGTGGAGATGCTTTTGCTCTATACTGTTGCTACTATATATATACACTCATGTTCCACATTTTCTGACATGAATCTTTCATAAATACCTTTGTGAGACTCCCCCAAAGGGGCTAAGCTGTATTTTTTAAGACAAGATGGCTACCCCATTTAAGAAAGGAAGTACCAGAAACCATATTCATTAAGATATTTAATAGCATTCACTCTACTGTCAATATCTTTCTTAGAATCATGGACCCATAGAATGGGGTCTCAGGGGAGTGGAGTAGATGGGGCAAACCACCACTTCTTTTGATGCATCCCAGGGTATGATTTGCTTTCTGGGTTACAATCACACATTACTAATTTAGGTCTAATTTTTCATCTACCAGTATCCCAATGTTCTTCTCTGCAGAGCTACTCTCAGAGATAATTCTATAACTTTTCTCAGGGTTCTTAACATTCAGATTTTCCTTTGCTTTAGATACTCCACAAAGAAATACACTAAAATATTTACCATTAAAAGTATTTTTTTACAGATTTAAATCTTTTGCAAAGTAAGTGGTAATGCAAAACACACCCAATGTCCAGGACTGAATTTGTACAATTTTATAGACCTCAAGACTTGAAAAGACTCAATTGCTCTCTTTGTTTCAAAGAGAGAATTTGACACATTGGTAGCGTGTGAAAGAAGAGGGATTGATGGGTATAGATAAAGGAAATGTGAGCTTGAAACCCGGAGGAGGAGGGAAAATTTGAAGAGAAAAAAGATGATACCTTCCAATTGAGCTGAAATAGAGAAGAAAAAATGATCAAGAGACTTGCCTTTAAAAGAAACAGTAGAACGCAGATATATTTTTTAGGATGTTATTTTGAATTAAAACAGGCCTAAAATGAAAAGCTATGTACAACAAAGGCATCCATCAGATAGGTTTCTCCTCTTTCTTTTCATGACTGAGGACTTCCAGCCCTTTTTCCACTTGGTTGATTGCCAAGTATGAAATCTCAGAGGGTCACAGTCTCTTTGGCTTTTGTTGGTGAGAGGTCCCATTGCATGATTCTCTTGTTATAATAAAATATCTGTTCTTGAGGAGGAGTAGGTAGAAAGCTCTACAGGCTCCTTTTATCCAAGAACATGGTAGAAATACAAGAGCCAGAGCAGAGACCACTATCTATCCAGTGGGCAAAATGCACCCTGGAGTCACAGAAGTGAAGACTTAAGATTTTAGCTAGTATAAAGTTTGATGCAAAGTTGATGCTCTTCTTTTCTGTTATTTTGTGGTTTTCTTTAGCAAATTTCAGATTTCCTCTCTCCACTTTTCTAAGGCATCACTAGACCTGGTCTTTTCAAATGTTAAAATATCAAAAGCCTTACATCTAAGTGATGCTCCAGACATAGGTGTATCATGGCCCTTTAGAAAGCCAAGCCTGTCGGGTAGCCTGACCTGACTGGTTCATTCTCAGTCAGATCCTCACAGAGTGGCTCTGGTCTGACACGGGCAGCAGTGTGCTGGGGCTGCTGCTGAGGAGATACCACAGGGAGAGCCTGAGCTGTGGACTAGACACAAAATAAATAAACTATTCCAAATCAGTTCTGCCACTAACATGAGGTTGTAATTTGTTTCCCTAACAAGAGTTTCCTTGCATCAGGAGGCAACTTCATGCAGGGGCTGATGGATCCAGCACTCAGAAATTCATGTTTAAGGGCCCACTGGGGAGAGCAGTGTGGCTTATAAAAAAAACCCATACTACAAAAAGTGAAGTCAGCACAACCTGGCAAGGAGCACTCATACCTAAGACTGCCAACCATATCCTGGGCTGCATCAAAAGAAGCATGTCCAGCAGACGGAGGAGGGTGATTCTGCCCCTCTGCTGTGCTCTTGTGAGACCCTACCTGGATGTGTCTGGCTCTGGGGCCCCCAGCACAAGAAGGACATGGACTTATTGGAGCTGGTACAGAGGAAAGCCATGAAGATGTTCAGATGTCCCTGGCTGAGGGAACTGGGGTTGTTCACCCTGAAGAAGAGAAGGCACCAGAGGGAACATAAAGCAGCCTTCCAGATCCAAAATAGGGCTTACAGGAAATCTGTAGAGGAAAACTTTTTACAAGGACAGGGGGTAATGGCTTTAAACTGAAAGAGAGTAGGTTTAGATTAGATATTAGGGAGAAATTATTTCCTGTGAGGAGGTGAGGTGGGGAGGCACTGGAACAAGTTGCCCAGAGACGCTGTGGATGCCCCATTCCTGGAGGTGTTCAAGGTCAGGTTGTATGAGACCTGAGCAACCTGATCTAGTGGAAAATGCCCATGTCCTGACAGAGAGGTTGGAACTAGGTGATCATTAGAGTCCATTCCAAGTTTCTATGATTCTAAGATCCCTTTATATTGAAGGAAGCCTGGAATCTGGACCAATATAGTTGCAACCTTTCTGAGTTTACTTCTAAAATCTTGGTCCCACCCTTCATCCTCTCAGCTTAATTACCATGGCTGATAACTTTGCCCTTTCCTCACACCAGCAATCTGCCTGGTGCTGTTTGGTCCATAGCAGGTGCCTCTTTGAACACTCAGCTGAAGCTTGATTGAGCTGTGCTTCAGCTCCACCTTATTTCTGCTCTGCTGTCTCTCCCCTGACTGCTCAGTCACTGTATTTTTCCACATTTGTAGGGATGCTCACTGCTTTTTTCAGCATTGCTGTCCTCATTCTGTTTCATGACCTCTTTTGCATTGCTCTGTACTCCAGGATTGCTGAGACAAAAAGGCTGGGGCTGAGTATATATCCTTCACTCTTCTGCTGGGGGATTATTTATTCCAGGAAACCTGTTCTATTAATCTCACCTATCTTTATTCTGTTGTTTAGTATCAAGCACTTGTTCAACAGTGTGAATTGCAATTATACATGAATTATACAATGTGACAGTTTTTGCCCTGATTTTCTCTTACTCACATAAATGCTAAGCTGTAAGCTTGTTTTGCCTTAGAAGTATTTTCCAAACTTAAAGATAGGTGCTTTTGAAAGCCTTTGATGACTAAGGGCACCAGATTTTTGGAGAGAGGTGCCAGTGCTTGAATAAAAATTTCAGTTTTTTAATATCTAGTCCTTACTTCACGGGCATTCCTATGTTCTGCTGTGGCTCAGATTTTGATGGGTGAGCAGCTGGTAAAGGTGTGGGTAGTTGAAGACGAGTGTATGGACCATGCCGGCTCACAAAGCTGAAATCCTGGTACAATTCTGATTTTTCTTTCTGCTTGCATTACTCAGACCAACTCTGAAATGATGCAAATATGTCAGGACTCATATCTTGCCTGAGTAACAAATTATGCCTCTGTATAAGCATGGCTTCCTTCACTGTGCTGTGCATTACCACATATTCTAGAAAACTGTCTGTAAGCAGTTTAATACCAATATTTGAAATTTGTTTTCAAACACACATTTTCAAATCCTAATATGGGCCAGTATTTTCCTTTCTTTCTTTAGGGAATACATGTTTTATCTTATCCTTTCCTCTATTTAATAGAGCACATGTTGGACTTCAAAATCTCATTTTTTCCTTCAAAGCTGAGATGATGATGTTGTTTCTGGCACCCTTGAATCCATGAACATGCTGTTCATTGTCCCAAAAGCCATTACTGATTTGAGAAATGTGCTCAGTGCTGGCCTTCATGACGTTGCTGTTTTATCTGGAGACATCTTTCTCTCTAAGGCATATAAACCCAGAGATCTAAAGTTCTTGCTTTCTTCAGTCTTTAGCTACTGCCTAACACTTATGAGTGGAATGCCTTTTGTGTGTTGGCTGTGAAACCAGTTTGTGCAGCAATTGGTCTCCTTTCGGAAGAGTACGGTATAAGTCATTAATGTTGTCATTATCCAGGGACAGAAAAGGATGAAAATCTGCATATATATATATTTTAGTGTGGGTGTAGCTACACAATTCTTTAAACCTATTTAAATATTATCATTTTGCCAAAATGGTTGTTATTTAGTTTTAAGCAAGAATAGACATAGACGGTTTATGCTTCTGTTAGTTTCACTTTGAGAATTTTAGATTGAAGGGAGAAAAATAACAGGGTGACTTTACAAAGAACAATGACATAGAATAAAAAAATGAAAATTATAGAATCACAGAATGACCTGGGTTTGAAGGGACCTTAAAGATCATCTAGTTCCAACCCCCCTGCAGTAGACAGGGACACCTTTCACTAGAACAAGCTGCTCAGAGCTTCATCCAATCTGGCCTTGAACACACCCCCTCACAGGGGGAAGCAGAAGGGCAGGTACTGATCTCTTACTCTTGTGACCAGTGATAGGACTTAGGAAATGGCATGAAATAGCTAGGGGAGGTTTAGGTTGGATGTCAGAAAAAGGTTTTTCACCCAGAGGGTAGTTGAGCACTGAAACAGGCTCTCCAGAGATGTGGTCACAACACCAAGCCTGACAGAGTTGAAGAAGTGCTTGGACAGTGCTCTCAGGCTCATGGTGTGATTCTTGTGGTCTGTGCAGAGCCAGAATCTGGACTTGATGATCCTGAGGGGTCCCTTTCAACTCAGCATATTCTATGGGTCTATAATTCTACTTCCAGGGGTAGGGCATTCACTTTTTCTCTGGGCAACCTGTTCCAGTGCCTCACCACCCACACAGTAAAGAATTTAGTTCTAATGTCTAATCTAAACCTACTCTCTTTCAATTTGAAGCTGTTTCCCCTTGTCCTGTCACTACATGCTCTTGTAAAAAGTCCATCTCCATCTTTCTCGTCGGTTCCCTTCAAGTACTGTAAGTCCACAATTAGGTCACCCTGAAGCCTTCTCTTTTCCAGGCTGAACAATCCCATTTCTCTTAGCCTTTCCTTATTAGAGAGGTGCTTCAACCCTCTAATCAATAGTGGAGGTGGCCCTCCTCTGGGCTTGCTCCAACGGGTTGGTGTCCTTTCTGTGCTGGGGACCACAGAGCTGGATGTAGCGCTCCAGGTGGTGTCTCTCACCAGAGTGGAGCAGAGGGACAGAATCATTCCTTGGCCTGCTGGCCACGCAGCTTTTGATGGAGCCCAGAACATGGTTCGCTTTCGGGGCTGCAAGCATATGTTTCTTGCTCGTGTCCAGCCTCTCATCCACACCAAGTCCTTCTTGGCAAGGCTGCTTTCAATCTGTTCAGCCCTCATACCAGGAGTTGCCCCAACGAATAATTCTGGTTACACAGAGATACTACTTTCTTAAACAAACAAACAAACAGCAGTAAAACTGTACCTGCCTCTTACTTTTTCATCTGCTTCTACTTTTTTCATACTTTTTTCATCCTGAGATCCCAGAAACTTGAAACCATAACAAAAGCAGCTCATTAAAAATCTGTCAAGTCCATCTCCTTCCACAATAGGATTATTCATCACCACGTGTATTCCCCATCTGGCAGTAAATGGCCAAAACGCTGAGACCACCACCATCTCACTTGCAAATTGTTCCCCAGTTTAACCAGTCATACTATTGAGAAGATATGCCTCCAACTCAACCCAAACTGTCTGCAATCATATTGCTTCCTTTCCCTTGTTATCTTGAGTAATTCCTCCCCACCCATGTGTTTAACCTCTCCAAAATACTTGAGGATGGCAATCAGATTCCTCTGAGTCACTGCTTAGCTAAGCTGTATGCATTTTGAGCTTCCTCCTTTTTCCGTGTAAATCTTTTCAAACATTTAACCATTTTTCTCCTCTTTTTTTTGTGGAATCCTTCACTTTTAATGAAGTCATTAGAAAAATTTCACTGGCAGAGCATGGGAATCACTGGCAAGTCTTGCACAGATGGTCTCTTCAGCGACCTGTGTTTGGCTAGAGCTATGCTATGAAGCTAGTATTTTAGCTATATAGAGAAATAAAGTCACAGCCCTGTAAAAAGCCAATGCCTACATTCTTACTAGCTGCAGCATGGTCAGAATTAACCATTTAGGGTATCATGAACAGTGTACAGGATATAATGTGTCTTCCAGACTTCAGTGGTTGAACTGTAATTTTATTAAATTACTGGTCTGGGGAACTGTGTGTGACTAGATACACAGGGAACCTTTTCTATTTTCAATATTTTTACTTTTTGATTTGGAACAACACTTGGAAATTACAGTGTTCTATGGAATGGAAAGTCTGCAGAATTTTTCCTCAGGAGTACTAATGTAAAACAACATTTTTGAAAAATAGTGTGATCAGGGAACTGACTTGGCCAGAGAAGGAGCCCATGAAGCCAGGCAGCTGGTCAGCACTTTTGACTGCTCCCTTCCCTGTGAGGCTGGTAACCAAAAAGCTATCCATCTTGAGAACTAAGGAGTCTAGAAGATAAGGCAGGTTACACCAGCCTCCCTGCCTGCTTTCCATCAACAGTTTTGACAGGTCTCCACAGAGTGTTGTTATTAAATCAAGTCAATATTAGCAGCCATAAAATGGTGGTCCGAATACACTTTTAACAAGTTAAACTTTAATTCTTCAGCTGTCCTTTCCAGGCAATTTTTCATTCCTCTTTCCATTAAAATGCTTTCAATCTGACATGCCAAAATAAAACTTAAAAAAAAAAACAAAGCCCACAACCAAAACCCCAAAACTAAAACTTATAATATAGCAAATATGAAATCACTTATTACCTTTTACTACTCAAAACCAATTTTAAGGGAAGAGAGAATACTGCTTAAAAGCCTAAAGAAATTGGGGCGCTCATAGGGCAGTGCAACCTATTCAGGTTAAAAGAAAAATAAAATAAAATAGATGAGCTAACTGGTTTATTATCCACAATTATTATCTGACAAGTTATTGAAGTTGTATAAGGATAAAGCATGAAACACTGAAATTATAAGGCTGCCAAAACTGTGTCAGGTAAAATAACTGCAGGAAACTGCTGTAGGGCACATTCAGATAGTCTGGCCCCACTATGCTTTCAAAGTAGAAGCACTGGAAAAATCACTTGGAGAAGACATTAGTACAAATTAGCATATCTAGTTAATTGGCCTACATTCCACAGCAGTCCTAGCTCTCATAAAAAGAGCAAATACCTTTTGTATTTCTGCTTTGCTTTTGTTAAAGAACAACAGTGAAGTTCTTGTTCCTAGTTTTGCTCAGAATTTCTCATAGATCTGGGATGAAGGTCCTGCCTGTGACTGGTTGGGACTAAGTGTGATTGGTATTGTAGGAAGACAAGGGGAAGACGACAATGTCCCACTTTCATGGGGACAATGCTTATAAACAGAAGGGTAGAAAAAAATGTCCTATTTGTTTTCTTGGGCATGACTTAAGAATTTTTTCTTTTTAGTGTTATATAGTGAACATCGCATTGATGAAATATTGTAGCTGCAATATTTATATTTATAGATCAGAAGAAGTCCAAGGCTGTAAGTGTCCATGAGCCTCTGTAGAGGCTGCAGCCTAAGAAACTCTTTGTCAGAGCCTTTTTGAGGCTATGTTGTGTTATTACTGGATGATTTTACAGGTTTTACAAAGTTTCAGTGAAGTGGTGTCCATCTTGGCAAAAAAATTAAAACTTATATTGACAGTGCTGTCACAAACACCAGTAAATTATCTGCCCTAAATCTTCATAGAACCTTTTGTTCTAAGGACCAGCAGTTCAAGGCTGTAGCCGAAGAGCTGTGTCTTGTCAGTTGTGGGTGGGAACAGAAAGGGGGAGTGCTCTCTCCATCAGCTGAGCATGGCACTCAAAAAATGAAAACAGGTTTACACAGAAATATGTTTTAATATTGCATTCACTTTCAAAGACATATTTCCTGGATTGGTAGAACCTCTTCTGAGTGTGAATTACCGCTCAGTAATGGTCTTCAGTGCTGCAGCCATCACCCATAGGAAACGGATCTGGTTATGTGGAACAATTGTTGTGAAGAAAGGAAACAGAGGTCCTGCCTTTGAGTGTTGCTTTGGTAACTATCTGTAGGGACAAACCTACTCCATTGATTGGCTTTTACTTCCTTCTCCTTCCCCTTTTACTGGGGCAAATGGCAGTCTGGTGACAATGCTCTTGAGAACAGCAACATAGTTAGGTCCTGCAGGTACAGTGAAAGTGGTAGGTCCTTGGTAGGTATATATATTGTAGAATCACTGCTCCAAAAGCTGGCAGTTCTCCCAAAACTAGGAATGTGAGCACTTTGGGGCTGTCCTGGCAAAAACTTAGGTTGCCCTTGGCCTCAGGTTATTCAGTTAGGTATGAGCTGATTGGCCTTGGGCATATAGTGGTTGTCAGGGAGCCTGACCCTTCCATTATTCCAGCTTCAAGTCCACAGACAGGTTATCTGCGTTCTTAAAGTTCAGTTTGATACCTATGTTTTGACTCAAAGTATGAAAATGATCTGAAGAGAAACAAGAAAGGGGCTAAAAATGTGGAAGGTGGGGTACAGAAATTAATGCACAATTCCTAAAGTCTGGCAAGTTTTAGGAAGGGAAATAGAAGACACATCACATTATTTTTCTTTTTTCTCCTCACTGCATGTGATTTTTCTTATTTTTCTTTCTATGCTATAACTGGGTGATACCAATTCAATTCCTACAAAAAATACTCATTTAGACATTTTTCATCTTGTTTGCTTACCTAGGGCCACAATAAGAGGGATCCAGCTGTGAATGGACCTCAGAATGACACTCTCATCCAAATAATTTCTAATTGGAATATCAGTGACTGTTTTGTCCTCAGGGCAGCAATTCATTTCCTAAGAACAGACAGTTACTGCTAACAAACTCTTGTTGTGTTTAAACTGTTGAATCCCTATGCTATGAAATCACCTGACTGCTGGTGTATACACATATCTCCCTAAATCAGTTGAAATTGGATTCAGATTAACAGGCACTTCCATTTATAAAATTAGTGAATAAAAAGATGTTAAGGAAACCCTAAATTCAGATACAGGTGCATCGTATTCCTGAAGTTTCCTACTTTTTCCTTTTCTGAATAGACTTGACGTTCTTGAGTGTCTAATGAACATAGCTAAAATTGAAAATTAACTGTAATCTCTCTATATCTGTATACATATTTTTGAGATAACTGATATAAAACTGCATGAATTTGTTTGTGTCCATTAGCAAAACCATCTTCATTTTCCTTATACTTTCAGAACTTCATAGTTATTGAAGTATGTCTATACACTTTGAATAATGTGAGCAAGCCTTTCTCTTTTCTACATATTCATAAAGTTATTCAAAAAGTCTCAGCACCTAAGTATGCAGATAGCTGAGTGAAGCTGACATTTCAACTTCTGAAAATTACATAACAGCTACTAATATTAAAAAAAAAGGTTATAACTATGATGAATGAAGAGCTGTGAATTAACATTTAGAAATTCAACAAGCTGGGGTTTCTATGTGAATAAGTATTAAAGGTGAAGTGAGATATTTTTGAAAGCCTTTATTTTATGTCAGCAGAGTGTGTGTCAGCAAGAAATTATTTTGAGAATGCCTTAATATCATAGTTGCAGTAATTAGCCCTTAGGTACGTAGAAGAGACTGAGGTGGTATTTTGGGGTTTTTAATGGGAAAGTTTTCAGAGCTTCCTTTTTACTGGCTCTAGACAACATACGCTGAAGACAAAAGACGAAACATCATGGCTCACTAAATAATTTTATGGACCACTCAATTTCTTGAAGTTCTTTCATCAAAAAACTCAAAGCAAAACTGTCATGTGCCACATAATTGTAAGGTTTTTGATGAGGTAATCATAGGTGGTTGTAGTAGAAAACCATATATTTTCAAAGGGCAGAGACAAAAACTACTCCTGAAGGTATAAGTTATGGAGGCTTATAGAAATACAAGCTACATTAAAATAAAATAAATTTAAAAATAAAAATCTAAATGAGTGAAGTTATATCTACTAATCCCATGCTAATTATTATAGTTTCAAGCTTTGTTCTAGAGGACCTGGTCATTATGGGGAAGCAAAGGAATTTAGCTGTCTGAGGGATCAGTTCATGCAGGGATAAGTCTAAAAGTCTCTCAGACTTCAGTTGCTAGTTTAAATTTCAAGCAATACTTACACCAGCACATGATTGTCTAGGGGCAACCTTAGATCAGACTGAGCTCTGTGCTATAAAGTATGTATCACTACAACGGAGGTGAACCAGAGTGAGTGGGCTCGTTGACTTTGAGTGCATGTGAAACTGACCTGAGAGCAAAAGTGAAACCTGAAGGAGTCCTGTCCAGGTGCTAGTCCTTCTGACTGGTGAGTGTCCAAGAGAGGACACTCCTCAAGGATAATGATACAAGGAATTTAAGAGAAAAGAGGTCCAGAACATAATTTTTGGTCAGCCTTTAAAGTTTAGCAATATCAAGTGTTGTCAGTTGGTGGTTTGCTTAGTATCAGTGGAAAAGATTACCTGTTATAGGTTATTATTGAAGATTAACATAATCTTCCATCAAGGCAGGGGGGATGTGCTAGTTGTGGGTTTTTCATATGGAGGACTCAGCAAATTCTGTGAAAAAGAGTTCAGAGGAAATAGCTTTTTAGTTCAGCTATTATCTTTGTCTGAGAAATGACTCATTTGCTCTACACTGAAACCCAACGGCATTAAGCATGGCTATTCTCTTTCAAACTAAAAGTGGGTGCTGGCAAGATCACTGGAGCAGCTTTCTTCCATTGTTCCAGGGAGGGTTCGGAGGGCACGTTAGAACTGAAACTCAACACCGTTATGAGTATAACTTAGGCAGTATTTTATTACAACAGGTGGACAAGTAAGATAGAAACCCCGAGCAAGGGAGAGGGAGAACAAGAGAGAGAGAGAGAGAGAGAGAGAGAGAGAAAGTCCAATGCCCCGTGTAAGGACCCCTCCAGGTGTTACTTACACAGACTTGTCTTACCAACTTTAGAATGCCCAATCCTC
>JAWWEU010000081.1:127958238-127970659 GCA_035583155.1 Acropternis orthonyx | reverse complement strand
AGGAAAGCACAATTTCCCACAGGTGGCTGGGCAAAACACAGACCAAAAATACCAGTATTTACACCAGCACGGATACATCCATTAAAGGCAAAAAGTGTCATAAATGGTTGCAACTGTGTCATCTTCTTGTGCTGCCATTGCCTAATTTGAAATATTTAATTTAACACATTTCTGAAGTAGGCTGATTGTCTCATACTGCCAGCTTACAGTTCCTGCAGTCTGATACCAATACCCTTAAGAAATATATTATGCTCTTAGAGAGCGTCCAAAGGAGGGCAAGAAAGATGGTGAAGGGCCTTGAGGCAAAGCCGTGTGAGGAGTGACTGAGGGCACATGGTCTGTTCAGCCTGGAGAAGAGGAGACAGAGGGGAGACCTCATTACAGTCTACAATTTCCTCGTGAAGGGAAGAGGAGGGGCAGGCACTGATGTCTTCTCTGTGGTGACCAGTGACAGGGCCTGAGGGAATGGCAACAAGCTGTGTCAGGGGAGGTTTAGGTTGTATATTAGAAAGAGGTTCTTCACCCAGGGGTTGGTTGGGCACTGGAACAGGATCCCCAGGGCTGTGGTCACAGCACCAAGCCTGACAGAGCTCAAGAAGTGTTTCGATGATACTCTCAGGCACATGGTGTGAGTCTTGGGGATGGTCCTGTGCAGTGCCAGGAATTGGACTCAGTGATCTTTGTGGGTCCCTTCCAACTCTGCATATTCTGTGATTCCATGACTCTGTGTTCATTGTAGTACACAACATTCTATCCTAGTTTACCAATGGCCTTTCATGAGTGGAATAGCAACAAAATGAAAATAGAGATATAACAACTGCTCTGATCTGGTCAGTGAGATGTGCAGGAGCAAGATCCAGTACTCTGCTTTTGGAATGTGTGGCATGCCTCCTTTAAATATTCTTCAGAAAGGGTCCTATATCACAAGAATGATCCCAACACTCTAAATTTATCTGTGATACAGGTGTTGTTCTAAGAGGGCTCTGAAAGGAGTAGCCCTTTCTGGGGGATAGCAGGATTATTTGAAGGACGTGTTTCCACTTTTGTTTCCTCCTTTTCTAGCAAACAGCAATGTTTTCTCAGCATTCAATATTTAGACAAGTAACACAGGAAAAGAGAGCTTCTTTTCTCATTGTCTCTTGAGCCATTTACTTTCAGTTTCTTGCTTTGACATTGTTAAATGTCAGGTGCACAAAACATGCATATGTTTTTGAATATTTTATTTTTAACGAATTGAGAATTGACAAACGAATTACCTCCCCTTCAGAAACCAAACCAAGCCAAACCAGACCAAAACAAAACCCCTTTTCCTCACCAATTTCCCCCAAAACTCAGCTCTCTGTTGTAGCAGTGGAAGCAACCATGGAAGAATGAATGTAGTTCGAAAGAAGAACAGAGAAAAAATTAAGTTCTATTTACTTCAGGAATGTTCACTAATATTTTGGGATCTTGTAAGATATGATACCACAGGAAAGTGTCTGAAGAGCAATACCACAATGAATATGCTACCTGAGGGAAATAGTCTTTTGAATTAGCTGCAGTGGCTGTTAACATAGCTATGCAGAAAATGGGCAACTATTGAAGAAGTGAGCTGGAAAGCAGAGCAGTATCAGTAAGAGCTGATCCCTTCTCTGTTCGTGAAAACCATATGGTAACCAAGAAGTCATATAAACTTTTGAGGAATCCTGAAAAGGAAAAAAAAAAACCACAAAAACACACAAACAAACAAACAAACAAAACACCAAAAAACATCCCATGATAAAGAGTTCCTTTTCATCCATTATTCTTGTAGGAGAAGCCATGAGATAATAGATAAGGTGAGAGAGATCACATGATGATTAGCTATGCAGAATGGAAGGAATTGCTGGCTTATGTAATCAAAGAAACACTTTAAAATGTCACTGTGCTAAATTTAAATTATTACAAGCATCCCAAATCTTGTGAAAAGAATCTGGTTTATACATAGATGATAATGGGGAAAAAACCCATCAGTAAGTAATATCTAAGAGAAGCTTCACTACATGCTCAGTGAGGAGCTGGAAATTATTCAGAGAAACTGACCCTAGGTATTCTGCAGAGCTATAGAAACAAATAGGTGCCAATCTAGTTCACTAAAGAAAATATGGATCTGTGGAGGGTGCTTAGAAACTGTGATTGTACTCTTTTATGGATAAAGATTACTACTGAAGTTATGACAAAAGAGATCATTTTGCAATACATTTTCTGGAAGGTGTTGGAACAAAATTTGAGGCCTCCCTTAATTCTTATCATAAACTGAGTACCAAAAATAGAAATTTAGCCTGACATGTTTTGAAAGTGATTTATAGGTCAGTAATTTAAAGACTTCAAAAGTTAGGTCCCAAACGCTCAAAGGTATGGAGTTAGATACCTAAATACCCTTGAGGATTTTGATTCTGTTGTTCAACTAAGCTACATAAGCTCATGGAAATTTAGCTAAATTCTATATATGACATGCATGGTCTTTATATTATTTTTAACTGAAAGAACATTTTCTTTAAAGAAAAAGTCCTTCACAGTGCACATTTTAAGACTTCAATCTATAAGGCGGTGGCAGAAAAAAAGAACTGTTCATACCAGTATTCCTTAACTAAGAGTTGTAATTGCATTCTCATCCTATTGTTCTGTGGCTGTTTTTTTTATTCACTTATCAAATAAAAGAGAAGATCACTCTGGGCAAAATTAAAGCTTGAAAGAGGTCAGTCTCCTAAGAGAATGTGATAAAGCTATTGGAATGTAGGAATTAGAGGACTATTACAAACAATCTTAATTGAGCAGACCATAGTAGTTACAGGGCTGGATTCACTCCAGCCATCAGATTTTCTTCTGTGAATTGAAGGTATTTCTCTATGACTTCATATTCATTTAGGTAGTTTCCATGCATTTCCACTGAAAGCTACCTGTGGCTGTCTGGGTGGGAAAGCAATAAACATTGTTCACATGAGTGCTTGTGGTGTTCATATGTTTGCCTTATTGAGTCCACACAGGACAGGCTCTGCATTAACAGATGGTTTAACTATGGTTTCCATGTTACTGCAATTCCAGCTCCCAACATCAAGGAGTTTTAATGTCTTATTGGAAGACATGAAGAAGTGGCAACCATTTCCAGTTCTATGTTTCTTTTCTGTGAACTGAGGTCACATTTGGAGATAAAAGAAGCAGCCTTCAGAAGCCAAAGTGGTTTAAGGAAGTCAGTCTGCTAATGAGTGTTACTGCTCAACATATTTCCTCTCAGCTGCTGGCTGAGGCATTGCCGGTTACTCCCCCAGCAAAGCCCAAGGAAGCCTCCATGCTGCTGCTGCCTGTTCAGAGGCAGGCAGGTCACTGTGGCCCCCAGAGCACACTGCTTCTCCTGCAGGGACACCTTCCACTACACCAGGCTGCTCAAAGCCCCACACAACCCAGCCTCAAACACTTCCAGGTGGGGGTCATCCACAGCTTTCCTGGACAACCTGTTCCAGTGCCTCACCACCCTCACAGTAAAGAATTTCTTCCTAATATCTAGTCTAAACCCACCCTCCTTCAGTTTGAAGCCATTACCCCTTGTCCTGTCCCTCCATGGCCTTGTAAAAGTCCCTCTCCAGGCTTCTTCTAGGCCCCCTTTAAATAGTGTATGGCTGCTATAAGGTCTCCCTGGAGACTATTCTTCTCCAGACTGAACAATCCTAAGTCCTTATAGTTATTTCTTTTTAATAAAGTAACTGAGATAATTCTGGCACCTGAAATTCAGTCCTTAACTTAGATCAATAATTTAAGAATACTTACAATGCAATATAAAATGAATTATGCAGATGGAATCTGGCGGCATGGTTTTAGTTTTCAGTTCTCATCCAAATATGCCAATCTCTTAATTCTAAATTTAAATTTTATATTTGTATATATCATACACCGTATTTCATTACTTCCATGCTGTGGCATTGCAAACTCCCTGTTTGTGTACTTTCATACTATTTTGAGGCAGCAGTTACAAAATGACCCTCAAGCCAATTTTATGAAATCACCCTTTACTATTGAGTATTTTTTCAGCTAATAGAAACCCTTGCATGAATTTATCTGGACTTCAGAAATATATATGAGATGTAAAACACAAACCTGTTCATGTCTGGTTGGTGGTGTTATTTATGCAGTTCCAGGCGTTCATAAAACTTTCTAACTTTGTAAAATCCTTCCCTCATAATTTTATTACCTTTAGAGAAATAGCATGCTAATGATACAATTTTAGCTGTTTCATGAATGGACTAAAATATTTGTGAACTATTGCTGTAGTGTATACCAAATTTTCCATGTTGCTGTAGACTTTGACCCTTTCATATCCCATTCAATATTTTTAACGGAGTGCAAAATTAACAGAAAACCTGGAAAGTGTTAACTCATGAGAAGAATATTATGCTCTACTTTTTGTCAGCTAGGCCGATAATTAACTGACTGAGTTTTGTACAAGTGGGAGATTAATAAAGAGTGAAAAAAGTACTTCAAAAAATTGAGGAAAATTTCAGGTAGGGATTGGGTTTTGAATGATGGAAGATCTGCAAAATAGGTCATCTCAGACTGATGTCAAGGGTAGTTTTTAGCTTTTCATACGTGAGATGAGCATCTCTCTTAACTAAATAATCAAAAAATTGGAAATCCTCTCAGAATAGAAGAAATAAGTTACAAAGTTATTTCTGTGACATTCCAGGCATCAGAATAATATTGAGGTTAGAAATAGTTGTATGAAAGCAAGAGGTGTCTGTTTCTAAGATTTATATGTATTTGCCTTCTGTTATCATATGTTCAAACAAAAATGGTGACCCTGTAAGCACAACTGCATAGAACTAGTTTTTATTATTGATGTGAAATTATTTTGGTGACCTCTCAAAGACTTAAAGAAGAAAGGCTGCGAGACAAAAAATTTTAGTTTAAATTATTTTCTAGGAAAAGACAAAAATACATTAAAATTCAAATAAAGCTGTGAACTTAGAATGGGGATCATGTTACTTAACTCAAGGGGAATGCAAACACAGACCCACATCTTAGCATACCCAGGACACCTGCACAGCTTTAGAAATGTTATGCAGGACTTATGGTAGGACTTCACACTTCGGAGGATGTAGTCAGAAGCCAAATGACATAGTGCCAAATGTGCTTGTAGACAGCCCTATTGAGGTAGTTGAATCCCTCTTTTGATATCTAGAAGTTAAATGTCTCAGGCTGACACAGTCAGTCTTAGGATCCCTTCCGGGTCAATAGGGAGAAATTGAGATATCCAGAGGTCAGCTTGTCTAATCCTGAAGTAGGTCTGATTATTCCTATCTGAAGCTGCCTGTTTGATGATAAGGAGAATCCTAGAGTGCCTAACTCAGACATGAGAAGCTCAATTCATTTCTCTGCTCTGCATCAGAGCTCCCACTGCCATGTGCAATGTCTCAGGGCTCCCACTTGATGCCCAGCTACTACTCTAGACAGGTTCCTCCCTTGGTCCTGCCAGTCAGCCCCATGAAGTTGTCTTGGTTCTATAGCAACTTTAGCCCTTTAATTAATATGCTGGCTCTAAAAGCTTCTCTTAACAGAGAGAGGTAGAAGAGAAGTTCTGATGAGAAGTTTTATAGCCCTAACTCCTCACTCCCAGCCTAGTTTATGCCCCTGCTCAAAAGAGACAGGGTCCAGAATGGAAGATATTGCAAAGACTTCTTGAAAAGGTATAAAGTGAGTGAAAAGTGGTTGATGCTCAAAATAAGCCTGGACTTCAAAACGGGAGTGTCTGTAGTTTGCTTTAGTTGTGATGAGTCACACAATTTATTAAAACGGTGTGGAAGTCCCTTGCTAAAGCTTTGTGAGACTCTAGAAGTACAATACTAGCAAGTTGATCAGAGAGAGTTTTATCTTTTATGATTGCCTTAAAGACCAAAGCTGTCATGTCACTGAACACCTAAGCTGAACTCCATTTAGGGTGGCAGGGGACATAGTGGGAAAAGAAAGGGTCAAACCTGTAGCGAGGGTGCTGATAGTTGCAGAAAACAGTAGTGATCACAAATTTTACTTCATAAAATGCTTTTCCCCAGTCTCAGAGTGACTGTTGCAGATTATGGAAGGCTTGCTGCCACAATGGGAGAAAACAAATGTTGAGAAATATGTTAGCTGGGAGAAGCAAGCCTAATGAAGAAGGTGTTGTGACCAATCTGGTAAGATTTGTTTTAGCTGAAGCTGTATTGTTGTGTCAGCAAGGCTGGGGTACTGGAAGCCGCACAGTTCTGCTAAGTTTTAAGCCATGCAAAGCTGTATGGTATGCAGCCTGGTATGACTGTTCACTCACTGGAAGGTAAATAGTGAACTGCAAACTTTTACTTCCATATGGTTAGATGTGTTTCCTTTTTAAGGCTTCCTGAACCTTTTGAGAGAGAAGGCAGCATGGAGTAAATGGGTCAAAATAGTGAATGAACTGAGATGGCAGGCTGGACTTGGCTTATTTGCCATTCTTTGGCCATCTCTGTTCTTATCTATATCTACAAAGCTATCTCAGCTCTTAGTTCGCTTGCTGAAGATCCACAATTTTCACCTTATATTTAGGATAAATTTATAGAGTTTATCACAAATGAATGATCATTCTTTCCAAATCAATTCCTTAGGAAGGAAATATATGAAATTGCATAGGAGCACTGTCTTGCTTAATGCCTTAATACAGGAAGAAAGTGAAGAAAAATAAAATTCCAGAGATAAACTTTAGATCAGGTCACTTCTAATATTGTAGTTTATTCCTTTATTGTCCTTCTCTCTTCGCAGAATCCTAAACACAACTTCAGCAGAATATACTCACTGTCCTTCAGGGATTAGTTGTGACTTCACTGCCTATTTTGACTTGTTACCATGATAGTCTTAACTATGGGAGGGCACCTCTTGGCTTTCTCTGGGAAACTATGGCCAGGACCAAGTAATTTACTAGAACCTTGCTTTCAAAACATGTTACCTATTCATTGCTCCAGTGCCACCAAATATATACAACAAAGGATTAAAAGCAAACTAGACAAAAGGACTGAGCCTTTTTACTTTCAGTTTGTTCTGGATAGGGAGGAAGAGATTGTGCAAATCATGGTTGGCTCAATATAATATTGGATTCAGTTCCATCCAACAGTCCTCAGCAGACAAGAAAGGCATTTGCAGGTAAATGCTTTTGCTCCCACACAAATATCACATCCCCTAAGGCACAACACAGAGTCACTCTGTGGGAATGATGCATGGCATGTCTAGTTGGCTTGTAGAAGCTGAGAATGGATGAAACATACTTAGAGCAGATGGCGTTTCTGGCAACTGCCAGCACTTAAGAAATCTCTAATGACCATACTGAGATTTTTCAAAATCCTCTGATTTAGTCAAATTTGAGTGGATTACCATGGGGTTAAAAATGAAAACATCCTTGCCACCATGAGGATTCTTGTCAATTAAGTACTTCAATGTACAGACCATCTTGATATTTTCAGTAAACGGTCATGAATTTTAAAAAAACTTACAAGCCTAACACATTTCCTCTAGTTGCAGCAATAACTCTATCCTTTCAATGGAAATATTTCCAGCAAAATCAAGACTGAGGCAGGATCTGATACAAAATTGTGGAATCTGAGCATTTAAAATGTGACAGGCTTACAGTAGGAAGAAAATCAGGTGAAAAAAATAACATAGCCAACTATGGGATTTACTATTAACAGCATCTGTAAAAGTATTTCATAGCAGTTTTAAAAATGTGCAGTGGTATATATTTTAATTTGGAAAATGAATATATTTCAGCATCTGAGAAAACACAGGATGTTAGAAAGCAACTGGTGAAATTTTGTGTGGATTAGCAAAATACAGATGAGTTTAATACTGTTGGATTCCCTTCTTCAGCAAATTATTGCCATTAGGAGTGATATCTGAAATGTCCAGTAGCCACAAAAACAGGGGCTGAGGCTCACTCACACTTGCAATATGCTTGCACATAAAACCTCTATGAATTTAAATAATAGAAAAAAAATGTTCATATTATTAAAAAAGTCACTTTCATCTCATTTGCAAAGTTTCTGATTTTTCTCCAGTTAGGCTGTTAATAGGTTAACCTTGGGTAACCCTTCAGGATTTAAAACAAATTATATTCAAAAGTTATCAAGAATAATTTCTGCTGGTATGAAATAAAGAAAATAAACTAGTGATTTGATTTAATCAAGAAGCAATAGCTCTACCTACACCACCTGCAGAGCATGAAATGTCTTTGTCTCATATTTCTTCAAGGTTTTCCTTTCATTGGCTGTTGATTACATGACCTCTGGCAATAAAGTATTGAATAGTATTGTTTCCATCTGTCCACCTGGATCAGATTTGTAGTGACATGTTGGAGTTTGGGGTTTTTTTGGGCCACAAATTAAATAATGACCTAATTTTTCCTACAGTGTACACTATTTTTATTTCCTATTTGGAAATCTCAAATACAATCTAAATAATTGATCTTATTTTATTTCTCTTACTGAAAGTGAGCATAAGGTCATAAACAATTTGACTTTTACTTTCAAAAAAACATTTTTACTTTCTTATCAGAGGGGCTATAAAGGTCAGAATAGGGATTAATTTATATCTTCTTTTCTGTAAGTTTGTTTTTCAGAAAAGAGCTGAAACTCCCGAGTGATTCTGGAACGCTACAAATTCAGAGATACAATGGACTTCAAAAGATGATCTATCCCACCTTTCTTCCCCAAGGACAGTTCAGTTATCTATGAATCAGTCACGAGCAGATGGTTGTGCAATATTTTATTAAAAATATTGGTGACTGAGGTTTCACAGGCTTTGCAAGCCGTAATTCCAGCATTTTGCCATCCCAACAATTGTAAACGTTTTCCCTGTGGTTTATCTAAATCCATTGATTGATATCAATTGAAAAACACTGTAAGCCCTTATTCTACTAGCATGGACATTGTTTTATAGTGTTCTCATTAATATGTGAGATGCAAGAGAGTCCTGAGAGTAATAAAAAGTGTTTTCAGGAAATTTTTTTCCTCACATCTTTTTCTTGGAAAATTATCTTTACTTAGTAGACTTGAACCTCATGAATTTTCACCTATGAAACTGCACTAAGTTACTATGATAAGAATTGAAGGAAATAATGCACTTGTTTTTCATACAGCTGCATATAGCTATATGAAGTAAAAATTCTGAGGTCAAGTAAAAATTCCAAGGTTTTGTGATCCCCTGCATGTACTAACTGCATCCCAGTCTTCTCTTTACTGTCCTATAACTGTTTGGTGACTTGCAAAAAGCACTCTTAATCAAGGCAAGAGTTCAAGAAGCATTTGGATGATACTCTCAGGCACATGGTGTGACTCCTGGGGATGGTCCTGTGCACGGCTAAGGGTTGGAGTCGATCCTTGTGGGTCCCTTCCAACTCAGCATATTCTGTGATTCTGTGAAGGTCTCAGACAGCTGTGTAGCTAACCTGATAATATCAGGAAATATATTTTTTTTAAGTATTGAGGTGAGAAATTTTATTTGTGAAACTGTAATTATAAGCAGTTTGTTTTCTCATTATTTACTAATATAAAACGTGGCTACTCAGTCAAGCACTGTCTTTATATGACACACTTGCCATTTTCATGTTTTTTGTCATTGAACACCTGCTGAATTTTCATGACAGTGGGATTGCTCAGGTGCTTGGAAAGTTTTTCTGGGCCAATCAATTTGTCACTAAAAATTTGCATATCTGTTTGACCCCAGCCAGCAATTAAGCAACACATAGCCTTCTGCTCACTTCCCTTTGGTGGGATGCATGAGAGAATTCAAAGAGTAAAAATGAGAAAATTTGTGGGTTGAGATAATGACAGTTTAATAAGTAGAGCAAAAGCCACATGCACAAACAAAGAATTTCAGAAAGAGTATTAGGGTTTTTCTCTCTGAAGACAGGTGATGTTATTAAAGAACAGAGAAGTTGCCATACAAGGCCAGGTAACTGCTATAAGGTACAATTATTCTGGTGTCAGTCACAGATGCTTCAAAGAAAAACATACAAGCTTTGTCATAAACAGAGCTGGTGAATTCTGCATTGTTCTGATCTAGAAGAATTAATAGTTTGGTTTAAGACCAGAATCATGACGGTTAATATTTCTTCCAGAAGTGCATTGGTATGAGCTATTAAAACTGTGTCTGCTAGCAATAAAAAAATGTTCAAGCTTCTTCCAAATTCAATTACATTCCTGTATTGAGCAACTTCCTTCAGGTACAAGTTTCATGGGTTATGCTTTTACTGTGGGCAAAAGTACTTCCTCATACCAGTTTTGATTATGCCACAGTGGACAAATTGTTTTCAAAGTACAGGAAAAAATGCAGCTCTAAGGAGCTCACATCCTCAGCTAATAAAAGAGAGGATAAACAAGACATGGCAAATTTCTGTTGTCTGAGCAAAAGTGAATCACTTTGAAAAGGTTGCAGTTGTGTAGAGGAGTGGGGGACAGGAACAGGCCAAAACAGTGACTCAGAAAATACAAAATTAATCATTAGACTGGAAAACAGTAGAAATATGAAAGGTGAACCTGCTGTTTGACATGAAATTGCAGAAGTTAAAGCCCACTTGCTTGTTTCTGAAACAATTAAAATGTGACCTTGGAAAGTGTGCTCAGGATAACTGGGAAGAGAACCACTATCGCTGACCAGAATGCCTGCTTTGTATTTCCTCTGCATTTGTTATTATGTCCTTAAAACTGTGTACTGCAGGAGATAATTTGACAAGAAGAATCTAATGGTCTACCAGAGATTTAGAAACCAGAGAATGATTATCTGTAACCAGCAGACAGTGGAGCTCTTGCAGATTGACAGAATCCAGTCTGGTTTCTCTGTGTGAGCAAATTCGCTTAAATAAACACAGCACAGGGTTGGTTTGTAAGGAAGGAAATAGTTTGCTTTTTTTTCCTTGATGTTTGAAAAAGAAAAAAGAGTGATGGGTTGAAAGACAAAAGCAAAATGAGCAAATTAAAACCACTGGTATAACTGCATTTAAGCATACATGTTGTGCTCTTCTTACATCCGTGTGAGAAACCAGAAATAATTAAATTCAAGTGAAGTGTGGGAGTATCATGAATTATCTAACATTTCATAACAGTAACTTTTGCTTTTTATTAATGACAGCTAACAAAGTTCTTGTTAATGAGGTTTTTCGTGTGAAATCAGGGTTGAGAGTATTGTATAAAAGGTTGAAGAATGCGTTTTAAAAGAATAGATTTCAGTTAACTAACGTGCTGCTAAATATTTTACATTACAGATTATACAGAGTGAGTCCCAAGTCAGTGGGACTTCACATGCCAAAGACATCCATGACCACAAACATTAGAGAAAGATCAAGGGAAAATAACAGTAACTGGGAATATGCTATATGTATTTTTATATTTTCTGAGCTTTCTTTAGAGCTGACCTTGCTTTGAACCAGTGGCCTTTGAACAAATGGTCGGATTACAGATCTGGGCTCCTTTCTAACTTGAAGGATCTAAGAACTGATAAGCTCAAAATGTTCAAGAACTTTTCATATGTGCAACTTCACATCAGACAGAAATGTTGTCTTACATGACTTTGAAATGTCATTTTTCAATAAAATTCACAATGAAAATTGTTGACTCATACCCACTATTTATTTTTTAACTGCAAATATATGTAATCATGTGAAAAATGTGGATTATGACCAGCTGGATGATAGGTTGCTTCCATATTCAACTAATATGCTTAGAACACAATCTACTTATGTAATTACATCTTTTAATTAATATTTCTATATATAGGGAGATCACAAATAATATATGAATGTTTCATTCTCCATGAATGGCTTTCTGAGATAATGTAGCCCAGTGAAAAATGAAAATACAGACAGCCAGACACTGTGCTGTCTTTTATGCAGCTTTACTTGCATGCTGGCTATTCTGTAAACTTTCTATTGAATACTTCTATCAGGTACTACTTCTATGAAAGAACTTGGCAAGTACTGCTTGCCACTCAAACACAGCACCTTGGAGAGTATTCTGAAAAATTTATTGTAATACATTTTTATCTCAAAATCCATAACAGCTATCAGGAAAGTTGATTTATGTTTCTTAGCTTCTTAAAATCCCACAACTTTAAAAATTCCAGGAGAGCTATGATCTCTGAAACTTATGAGTATAATTTTACCTTTTCTGCATTATCTTATTCTTATGTTATGCCTAAAAGAATGCTAGTTCTGACTTCCATACTCACAGGGTACCTTAAATGTGTAGCTAATTTTGCCTTTATGATATCTGTACCTGCTCTCATTGACCCTAACTAGAGTTGCAACTTGTTTTTCATAGTGAAGATTTTAGGTTTTTTTATTCTGTGTCTTATTTCAATTTTCAAGCAATGCAGCCTTGTTTAAACTATATTTGTATAGAAAATAATCAGTTTTCAAATG
>JAWWEU010000081.1:127940776-127958138 GCA_035583155.1 Acropternis orthonyx | reverse complement strand
ATAGATATATATATATATATATATATATATATATATATATATATATATATATATATATATGCACAGCACCAATTTTTGCCTCTTGGGAACTACCCTAATTGATGCTAACTGAAATTTTAATCCTTCTAAAGCTAAATGAGTTCAAAGTTGTTTTATTAGAGTTGTGTTTATGTATTTAGAGAGTAAACAACTGCTAAAAGAATTATTGAGAAATTAAAGCAACCACAGTAAAAGATAATTTTAGTTTCTTAATTGCATAAATTACCTATTGCCTGATTATTTTTAACACTGCCTGTCTTTACAACTTCCTTTTTATAATAACATCTAAAAAGAAAAACCCAACATTAAGAAATAAGAAACATATTAAAATTCATAGAATGCTGCGGTTCATCCCTGCGGCAGGTCTTTTTGGTGTGAGGAGTCCTTATTAAATTAGATAATATCTATGTGAAAGATGTTCCAGCCTCATATTCTCTAAAAGGTTCTTTGATTATTTAGTTTCTTTTTATGTAGTGCAGAAAAAAATACAGAAGTAGATATGTTTTTTTAATATGAATTTCTCTTCAGAGCAGCTACTACTGCAACAGAACTGGACATATTTGGGGGGGAGGGGGAGGGAATAAGTCTATACAAAGGGACTGCAAAACAACCTGAAAAGCTTCTGTGATTCATCCTATTGCCACTCTGATGAGTGAAACTGGGAATCTCAAAAGTTTCCAGTCCTTCTCAGCTCCAGTAAGTCAATTTCTGGGGGCGCAGAGAGCCTTCAGATTTATTGTAGTGATTCTTGTGTGTGAGTAGAAGTCAGTTTTGAAGGAAAACACAAATAATAACTTGGGCTAAGAATAAAGCCTAAACAATCTTCATTAAGATATTGGTTTCATTGCTTTTCAATAGCTTTAATTCTGTTTATTCAGTATCCCATAACAATATTTGACTTTTAGGCATTTTCTATCACAGTTCAGATCACATTACGGACAATAACTGGCACTGGTAAGACCCACATTAATGAGTAAAATGACTCAGACAGTGTCTCCTATTCTCTATGCAAGTGATACCTACTGTTTTAGCAATATCTGTTCAACTACATTTTTACAGCAGTTTGAGCGCTTGAGAGGAAAAATTCCTGAAAGCAAGAGTTGCATTTTATAAGCTTTAAAAAAGCCCCAACAAACCACAAAGACCCTAACGCACACACACACACACACACACACACACACACACACACACACACACACACATACATATACACAGAAAGCAGAGGGAGAAAGAGGGAAATATCACAGGAAGAAAAGCCTGAAATAAAGTAGGGTCATATAAAGAAATGAGATCGTTGGATTACTCTTTCCTGGAGAGTGCCCAGGCCCTGAAAGCATCAATAAATCCTGAATTCTGTTCTGCATTTTTTGTCACAGCTTTGTTGGAAAACTGGTGACTCTGCTTTATTCCTGCTGCAGGATACTTCTTGTCTGGATACTAAAGGTACTTAGCAGAATGGTGAAACTGCATCTTGAAATTTCCTCAAGGAGAGGAAAGAAATGAGTCAGGTTTACACTTTTCTGGGAAGTTTGCTACAACCAGTAGACTATTATATAAAAGAAAACCATGGATAGCTTACTATTAAAAAAAATTATTTAATATACACATACATATTAATAATATTTTATATAGGTCTATATTTAATACATCCAAAATCAACAGAGTTGAGTTTGGCTCTTTAAAAGAATGGTCAAACCTCTTCTTGACGGAATTCACAGCTGTGACTATTAAATGGACAGAAGCGCTTCTTCCTTGAACTGCAGGACTTGTCTGGAGCAACATTACCCGTAACATCATCCTGGTGCTATACACACATTTTGAATCAGAGTTCTTCTGGCTCAGGGTAACTGGGTATTTGCTGACCTGACTTTGTCCTGGTATACCACGTTCTGTGAGAAAATCTCTAAGGCAAGCTTCCCTCTTTGGACATTTTCCACACATTAGATGCTGAAGCACCTGACCTAGAAAGTTCTTTGTTCTTTAGGGGATCTAAGGGAACTAGGAAGATTATCCACAGGGATATGGAACAGAAGGGGAATGGGAACGAAATTAATTATTACTGTGCCCATTTCCTCTATGGCACTGCAATAAGGGGAGTGTTGAATTGGAATATACAGAAGACCTTTATCTGTCTCTATAACTGCTGTCTATTGAATTGAGACTGAACTTATAAAAAATGAAACCATATGATCTTCTCCGGTTTTGTATGCACCTTTATACATGTTCAAAGACTGAAGCAACCAGGAGGCTGCCCTGGACTGAGAACCAATCAGCATCTGCAATAGTCTGGCAGAGAAAAGAAATAGTTCTGTAGCTGTGACTCTAATTTTACCACATATCCAGCTGAGAAAGGGTGAGGGACTAACCTGAATCCTCCTCAAAGAGCAGTTTCTTTATAAAGACAGGGACAATAAAATGCCAAAAGAGAAACCAAGAGTTACATGTTTGCAAGGTTAGAAACTTCTGGTTTTCTGTACCATTTCAGAACTGAGACTCCTATGCCTCATACAACACCTCTCTGGAAGGAACTTTGCGTAGTCAGAAATACCATTTATCAGATGCTGAGACATGTTTGTATTTACTGAGGAATCATTTCTTTTTTTGCCTGGGACATCTTTGCTTGCAGACCAAATGAATGATACTTTGGTGAAGTGGATGTGTGGCTTTGCTCACCTGATTCTCAGGGACCCCCCCAAAGCAAACCAGAGTTTTTCAGCAGACTGCCATTTGTTTATTATTTTGCTTCACAGTGAGTAGAGAGCTATTGCTGAATGAAACACTTTTGGCTGCCTAACCAGCTGAGTGATTTGCTGCCTGACACTACTCACAGGGTAACAGACTTTGGGATAGGGTAATGGGGCTGCTCTTGTCCTCGGCAAGATAAATTACTCTGAAGGATGAGTTAATATCTGTGCTGCAATATTGATTTTTTTCTGGTGATCCATATCTGCGTCCAAAGGTATGCACCATCATGTTACTAGGAAGGCCTCTAGCCCCACCTATTGTCAGCCTTGCTGGTTAAGCTTTGCAAGATTGTCATCATATAGTTTAGCCAAACTTCCCACTGGGTTGAAGTTTCCTGTTGTGTCACTGCTCAGGTTGATTATATTTTCTTTTAAATTTCAGCCAAAGTATTTCATCTATTTTAGTGACTTGGAATTTCTTTTAAAAAATTAGGATTTATAATGAATGAAAATAAAACATATTAAAAAAAAAAAGGAATTCTGTCTTTCTGATATATTGAACTGGCTGTTCTGCATCAGATGATAAATTTCTGTTTGATCTCTGTGCCTGTATTGGGTCTGGCTGAGATGGAGTTCATTTCCCCACAGCAGCCCTCACAGGGCTGTGCTTCACATTGGCAGTTAGAAGGGTGTTGATAACATACCAGTGTTTTGGCCACTGCTGAGCAGTGATCCCACAGCATGAGCACTGTCTCCCCAACATTCTTTCCTCCTCAGTACACTGGGGGTGGGCAAGATCTTGGGAGAGGCACACAGCTATGACAGCTGACCCAAACTGACCAAAGGGATGTTCCATACCAGATGATATTGGCTCATATATAAAACCTAAGAGAAGGAGAAGGAAGGGGGAAGCATTCATTATTTACAAGGTTTGCCTTCTGGACCAACCGTTACACGTGCTGAAGCCCTGCTTCCTGGGACACAGCTGGGCATCACTTGCTGATGGGAAGTAGAGAATAAAATCTTTGTGTTTTTTCTTTGCTTGTGCAGGCTCAACTTCTCCCTTTCGCTCAACTGACAAGTTGTTTTCCATCTTATTTTCTCTTCCCGACCAGGTGAGAAGCAGAGTAATAGAGTGGCTTGGTGGGACCTGCCGTCCAGGCAAGGTCAACCCACCACAGCACCACAGGTCTTTGTCCTTAGTATAACTGGGCTAACAACTCTTTCATCCATCATAGAAGGATAACTGGGCTCTCTCATCTCTTGAGGTTTTTGTTTGTTTGGTTGGTTGGTTTTTTTTTGAAATTCATCTATTTCTGGGAAAGACGAGCAGGAAGAGAGGAGAGTGGGTTTATATTACATTCTCTTACACAAGCATGAGCACAGAGGAGCAAATTTTAGTCCTGGTATTTCCTCAGCTTTTAATAACTGAATTGCAAAGTTAATAGTGTGCTTTCAGTGTGGGTTTTTTTGTGTGAGTTTTGTACAGGCAAACCCAGAGCATCACAGGAGCTAAGTGTCTGCAAGCACAGCAGCAATGCCCCATATACCTAATATTTTAACAAAATCCACAGCAATAGCTGATGAAAAGGTGGTGAAATGCCTATATTATGGGAAGAAGAGTGGAGTCTTCAGCTTTAGGGCATGATAGATTTTCTTTCAAGGATAAATAAAAAAAAATCGTTTACTCCCTGTATTGTTTCCTTTGAAGTTAATTTTCTCTCCATTGTGGATTAATTTAAAAATGCCAAGAAAGTGTTGAAGAAAAAAGCTTCAACAGATAGCAATGACTGCTTAGGTACAGATGCACTATTAATAAACTGGCTTGAGGCAGCCACAACATAAATTTCAAAGGTTTGAGTAGGAAGATAAACAGTTGATCTGGGCTCCTATTCAGTCAGCTCTGAAGGATTTCTTCGCTGAAAGCAAACCTGCTCTCCAGAGGATGCTGTGGCTCACTTATAGCTCCAACTACTTCATAATTTTCCATACCAAACCTCTCAAACAGAAGCTTTGAACAGTCTACCTCACTGGAGATTTCTTTCATGGCCCATTTAGCTATGTCTGAAAGACCATGTCCTTAGTGAAATTAGCTGCACTTCCTACTCCACACCTGAATAAAAGTGCAATCCTTCAACAAGTGTCAGAGGATTTTCCTTTATTCCTAAAGGCAAAATGACCCAACACTTCAGAGAAGACACTGCTGTTAGGCACAGGACTGTAATTTTTTATAGAGCATCAGATACGTTGGCATGAAGACAAATGTTACCATCATTTTCACCACATAAATGGTGAAATATATTTACAAGACCACATTCATCCTATCACCTCAAGTTAAAAAGTAAAATTCCAACCTATTTTGTCTATTTCTTTACTTTCATATTTTCTTCTATTACACTCTTCTAAATGGCTGATTTAGACAGCTAAAATGTCTAAACTCCTAAATTTCTTGATCCCAGATTTTGATAGAATGAATCTTTCTTATCTGTGATGTCCAAATGTGCTCTAGACATGCAACTAAATGTTTGTGTACCCTATTTGTGACAAATGCAGCTTGGAAGACTGAGCTCAAAGCTCATGCTGTGAGATTTTGGTCACATCTACCAGGTTCAGTGGGAACCAAGTTAGAAATTCCCAAGGTAAACAATGGAGTAATGTGGATTCTTGCTCTGGAGTAGATTTACCAGCTTGTCTGCACTCCACTACGTGTTGTGGAATGATTGTTAGTCATGCAATGAAGACAGTACAAGTGCTTGTGAAGTTGCAACTATTTTTGTAAACACTGAAATCTGTTTAACCAAAGTTTTCTTATAATAAATGGGGAGAAAACATTTTGATTCAGTCTAACACTTGGTGTTGATCTTTTCTGTTTTCAAATTACCTTTCCTTAACAAGTTTTCTTCTCATAGAATTCAAACTAGTCAAACTAGTCAAAATCAGAACAAAAAAACTAATTCCTGGGCAAACAATATTTTCATTCCCCCAATGTATTGTTTCCGGATTGTCATTTTGCACACAGGACATATTTTGAGTGTCGATTTATTTATTACTTTCATTCTGTTTCAGAACACAAAGTATTTTCTCAGTCCAGGGCACAAAATGAAAAAACTTAAATTTGCAGAGCAGGAACTCTACTTTCCATTTTGCCAGCTATGCTCAAAACATTTTCTGTTCCAAAATGACACAAAAAGAAGACATGCCTGGGGATTATCTGAGTATCCAGGAGGCCCAGGGCAAGGTTTGTTGCTTTGGCTGGGATTAGGACAGCAGATGCGGCACGGTGCTAGGAGGTGGTTTTCAGAGCAGTAACTTGTGGGATGTGCCTTCAAGCCTGGTGTGCCCTAGTCGTGTCTGCAGGGAGCTCCATGCCCAGGTGGGCCTGCAGGTCCCCCTGCAGCAGCTCACCTCCAGTGCACAGCTGTCAAGGCTCATGCATGGAGTGAAGACTCACAAATAGGCAGCCTCTATTATCTTGCCACTTATTCCTTTATTCCATTTTACTACAACTGATTTCTATGAGCTGAACATCCTTCTTTGTGTCTGACATGCAGGTCTCAGCTGGCTGGTGTGTCTCTGTGGTCCCCTAATGAGGTGGGTGAAGCACATAGAAGTCCCAGAGCAGTCAGGAAACTGAAACAGAGCCCTGAGGCAGAGGTGAGCAAGAGACAAATCTGGCACCTCTGATGAGTGTCATCATCCATGTCTTGACCTCCGTCTGCTTCTCCACAAGCACCACAGTGCAGCTTCCTGGTAGAGCATATAAAGCATCACAGTATGAGCAGTGGTGTCCTCCTAAACTGTTGGTTGGTGACACACACCGCATCACAAGCATATCCTGAGGACTGAAACAGGCTTGCAGAACTGCCCCTCTAATCCCAGTGCCTGTGTCAGAGTGCCTGAGCCCGCAGTTCTATATTGTTGCTTCATTATATATGGCTTTCAGTCTTATGGCCCTGTTCCTTAATTCTGTTTTCCCTGTCACTGAAGAAGTCCATAAAATTTTAAATGCTACACAAACTCATTGTTTCCACTTCAAACTACACTGTAACTGCTCTTTCTGACTGATTAGTCTCTGAACTGTCAGATTCTCTCTCTCCCTGAAGGTGTAAGAGTGTTTGAGCAGTCAGTGAACCAGTCTAAAGTACTGCTTATACAAAACCGTGATTATAACACAGCACTTCATTGATCACCTACTGTTGGCCCATATGAAAAGGAGATCATTCCTTTCCTCCTCCCCTCCTCCTTGCTGTGGAGGGCACATGGAGAAGGTGATGCACTTCATGTCACCTGAAAAGCCACTTCCAGCTTTGTGAATGGAAGTTAGGTCTTCCAACACAGATTAATGCTACTCCTGTCACACACCACAGTATGAAGTGAATGGCTGGGGTTGAGAACTTGAGATGGAGGGAAATGCTTCTTGAATGGTTTTTTGTTTGGGCTTTGGTGCTACTGACCAGTTGTGAAATGTTGTAACTATAGTGTGCATACAAAGACATATAATAAAGTACCTTCACGGATGAAATTGTTTAGCTTGGAGAACAGAAGGCTCTGGGGACACGTTATTGCAGCCTTTCTGTTCATAAAGGGGGCTTACAAGAAAGATGGAGTGAGACTTTTTTACCATGTCTTGTAGTGACAGGACATGGGGCAACAGTTTTAAACTCAAAGACAGTAGGTTTAGATTGGAGATACAGAAGAAATTTTTTACTGGGGACTGATGAGGTACTGGAACACGTTGCCCAGAGTAGCTGTGAATATCCCATCCCTAGAAGTGTTCAAGGCCAGGTTATACAAAATTTTGAGCAATCTGGTATAGTAGAAGATGTCCTTGCCAATGGTAGGGAGTTTGGAACTAGAAGATCTTTAAGACCCCTTCCAACCCAAACCATTCTATGATTTTATGATGTTAAAAAAACTGGCTTAGTTAACCTCTGTAGCACGCTCAGGAAATGTCTTTTTATTGTTTCTAATTCTCTGCAACATTGCCTTCAGAGGGAGAAGTAGTACCTGGACTTTCTCAGTTCCAGATCTACTGTAATCTGATTTTGTTTTTTTTCCTTTTAGGGCCCAGTGCCTTCAGCTGGAACAACTGAAGTCTTATTTTCTATAAGGTCTAATCAAATCAAAGCTTTTCATATCAAAGGCAAAGTGTGAGAGAAAGAAAGTTTGAAGACATATGCAGATGTATTGGTAGATAAAATATTTTAATAGATAAAATCTATTAAGAACTAGCAGAGAAGTCACAGTTACCTCTCAGTACACAGCCATGGTTTTAGGGTTGTGTTTCTAGAATTTATGGTTTGGTTTATAATACTAACACAGATTGTTTCGGAATTAAGAGAGCAATGGGTCTTGGTCTTGGTTTGCTGTTAGATTTGCATTGGAGAATCCAACTTCTACCACTGATTGCCTCAGCTATTCAACCATTATTTTCAAGCAACATATTATACAGTTTCTTTGCTCAGTTGAATTACAGCAGCATTTGCACTCTGACTGTCAGATAAAAATCCCCTAAGATCACCGAAACTTTCCTTCAAAACACAGCCACAGTTAGGTCTGGGATATGTGTTTTCTACAGGGAGTTGCCTGCCTTTGAAAACAGCTCTGTTCTACTACTGGAGTGACTCTGTGAAATCAATTGTATAATTATTTACATAAAATGTTGTTCATACAAACTATTCCAGGATATTTTGCAGAATTAAATAATACAATTATGTATAAGGGAGCTCTGCTGTCAGATAGTCTTATGAACCAGGTATTGATTTCACTGGTGAACACTTTACATTCCAAAAAAATCAATATGCAAGCAAGTTAAAACACAAACAGGGTAGAGGTTTTATGTCTGCCTACAAGATTGAAAGTTCGATGTCCCTTAAGTCCCATATTACAAAATAAAGGCATGATTTGTTGCCAACAAATTTTAGCAGTGTGCATTTCAGATTACCACTAATTTCTACAGGTTGTGTTCTCTCAGTTCAGTTCAGTTCTCTCTTCAATATGTCAGTGTAATTATGGAATGGTTTGGGTTGGAAGGGACCTTAAAGATCATCTATTTCCAATATACCACCAGAGGCAGTAATAGCTTCCACTAGACCAGGGTGCTCAGAGCCCCATACAACCTTGAACTCTTCCAGGGATGGGGCATCCACAACTTCTTCCGATAATCTGTTCCATTACCCCACCACCCTCACAGTAAATAATTTCTTCCTGCTATATAATCTAAACCCACCTTCTTTCAGTTTAAAGCCATTTTACAGTACACAGTATGACAATACACCATTGCTTAACATTTCTTCTTGTATTTGGTTACCTATTTGCCTTCACTTTTCTCACTTCCCCTATTAAGTTCCAATTTCTTTCCATTTCTGCAAAGGTCTGCTGTGTTCACACCTCTCAGCTCTTACTCATACTTTGCTACTCAAACCTTTTTATGACATGACTTTTTGTAGTGATCTCATAGTCTTGCTGTTGTGATGTTCCCTGCAATTGATCTTTTTTTTTTTTTTTTTTTTACTTTGGGTAACTGGAATTACTTACTAGGTAGGGCCAATAAGTTTCAAAAATACTTTTCTGTGAACCATCCTTGATATCTACCATCCTGAAAAATGCATTCCACATGAGGAAAGTATGTTGCAATCTTACCTTCAAACCAAGAATTCAGGCAGTCTGACTTCAGGTATCAAACCTGGGCAGCAGTACTTAGATCCTCACCTTTCCGTACAGCAAATTAAACTTCCAATGAGTCTTTCTGAGTCCTCAGTGATTCCATGAGGAAATGTTAGGAATTTGAACAATGGGTTGGTTTAGACACTGAAATCAAAGACTATCTTGGTTGTGTTAATATTATCTCTTTTTAATCAGTACTGTTGAAGAAGCAAGATACAGTAACATGGAGAATTTTTTGCAATGACCTCTTAAGATATCAAAGAGGTTTCATTAAAATCTGTTCTCTGACATGTTTGTTGTAACTGTATACTACCAGAGATTCACAATTAAGGTGTGACTGTCTTTTCAGTGTGACAGTATTTTAATGACCAGAAGAGCCACTGTCATCTAACAGCAAATATATGCCCTAAGTATAGCATTTACAGAACAGAAGTGATGTCAAATACAAAAGAAACCAACCAAATTTCATGCAGTTCTGAACAAAATAATTAACAAACTAATTGGTAGATTATCGTTATGTAGATTAGGTTTAGAAAAAAACCTCAAAACAGTCCAAGACTAGGGAAAAGTAAAAGATTTCAAATTTCAGCCTATCTTAAAAAATATTTCTCATTTTTGAAATTTCTTTCTCTTCCTGGAAGGAAATGAAATATTTTCTCCAATTAAAGATCCATCTGGTGAGAGGAGAATTTCTTTGGTGATGGTGTGCTACAAGCCCCTCTGGGTTAGAATGTTTTTGGAAGTGTTTAATGAGGACACCTAACTGGAGACTATTTGCCTTGCCTCTTCTGAAGCCATGTTGATTGAGCTTTTTTCCCAGTCGTAATTGTCACCTTTCTGAAAGAAACATACAACTCTGTTGAAAAGTATGTTGTTCATCTTTGGGATTACATAGCATTTCTAGAAATGTCAATGGATTTTCAAAGGCTTTTAAGCATCTCAGAAGTTCTTCAAGAACACACTACTAAAGGCAAAAGCACAATCCTGGAAGATAGGAGATCAAATTAGTTAAATTATGAATTCTTCATTGACATCTAAGCCAAAAAGAGAGATTAGAGAAAGTGGAAACTAGAACAGATCACTAAGAATGGGTATAAAAAGACAAAATGAGCAAGGTAGAAACATCAGAAGGGCAAAGCACAAGTGAAGAGTCATGAGGAAACATCAGGAATTATATGGAATTCTCATCACCTTTAATCACAATGAATTAGAATGAAGAGGAAGACCGAAGTTCATACTTTTCTGCTATCTACAGGACACGAAAAGTGAATAACAAAGAATGTCAAGAACGCAAACTGTATATGTAGTTTTAAGCCTGTCACCAGCAAAAAGGTCAACTGTGACCTAATACAACTATGGACAGAAACAAAGGGGTAATGTCTCAGACTGGAATATGGAAAGAACACATTAGAGAGTAAACAAAATAAATTAGTTGTTTTCAACTCACTTGATCTGACAAACTTTATGTTAAGAAGCATGAAGACCTAAAGAAAGGAAGTCTCTTGGAACCCGTAAGAATTCTGTGCCCCTGGTGAAAATGGATTATGTCTTTAGTGAAGGGAAGAAAAAAAGATTGAAGACATTGTACAGTAATTGTTCTACTGTCAGTTTAATTTCCATCCCTGGAAAACAAAAACAACAGAAAATGATACCATCGGGAGCTTTGGAAAACTAACTAAAGAGAAGCTTTGGAAAACTAAGTAGGGGATGTGTAGCAACAGACTTGGATTTCTTGAGAACAAATCATGTCAGACTGGTATAATTTTCTTCTCTAGCAGCAGCTGGCTTTTTGGATATAAGAACAAAAATGAAAACAAATATTTAGGCTTCTGTATGATGATCGCCTAAGAAAATTAATGATATCTGTCTCCTATTACAGAAACTGTCAGACCTAACAGATTGGTGTGTTTGTTTCTAGTCAATTTATGCAGTTCTTTGAAAAGCAGCTGTTTGTTCGTTTGATTTTCTTGGACTTTTAATGTTGCCCACAGAGCAAAAAATGCACTATCAATTCAAATGAATAAAAGTAGTTATCTGAAAGCTTTGAAAGGATTTAAACTCACATTTAAAAACTGCTACAGGAAGTGGGACTGAGGCTAGATTTAGAGGGTGTGCAACAGGTGAAAGAGCTCAGGATTGGGCTTGAGAAATAGTGAACATGCTGCCAAAATGACATCTTACAGCAAATTTTCTCACTTTAAAGTAACCCAAGCCTGCACCGCTCACCAAAATAAACACTCAACAATGAATCACAAGCTTAAAGCAAAAGTTGAGATGAAAGGGATTTTGTGTTAAAGTAATTGACCGCACAGAGGTACAGACCCCAATATATGACTGCTTCAAACAACAGACAGTTCATATCAATCCTTTAATGAGTATGCAACTGAAAGCAAAAATGTATGAGTGCTGGTTTCTGTGAGGCAGATGAAAAAGTTAATTGCCTTAAAACAGAACTTAGAAATTTAGCTGTAGTGGAAAGAAAAAGGAATTTTTCCTTCTGAAGGAAGAAAAACTCCTCTGTATCACACTTGTCTGGATCCAAGATGCACATTTTTGCCCTTTACGGCCATTTCCTTTTTTAAGCCTTATTGCTTGGTGTTACCATGGCTACCAATCATGAACTGAAATCGCTGTGCAATATATTTTATTTCCAGCCATAATCGTGCTGAGGTTCTAGCAGTCAGTTTTGAGCAATTAAAGGAGGCAGTTTCTAAGGTGGACTTGATGAAAACCTTTAACCCTGTGGGTGGTAAAATCTGCTGGAGTTTATGAGCTGCTTGTTTTTGACTTACAGGGTGCATTAGTATATATAGCATCATTACAGATGTAGCCTAATGTGTGTTAACTAAGTCTTATTATCTATGTCATCAATTCATGGGGTTTAATTTGGTGCTTTTGAGGACAAAGGGCAGAGAGCCAACCCTCAACCTTGAAATGCTAACCCCCCCCAGTCCTAAAAAAATTAACTTGTCTGCTTCCTATTTTCCCAAGTACATCTTTGTTTGAGTGGAAGTCCTTCATCTGTTTTTGCATTTGAGCAGAATATTTTCTACCTCCTCAAATATTAAATCTAGCCTCCACGCATGAGTTGCACCTTGCAATGGTGCTGGGTACCAGGTCAATAGGAAACTTAGAAATAAAGTGAATGAACATGCTGGCAGACAAACAATTTTCCTGTTTGAGGGAGCAGAACTTTATTTTTAATTCTGATTTTTTCATATTACACATGTCCAAATTACATAGTTTTTCCTAGTATATTGTTTGTGGTGATGTAGGTAGGACCTGGTTCAACCTGAAGCCATTATTACCCTATGACATTATTACTTAGTGCTGCCCTGTGACTCAAAAGACCGTAATAATTTCCTGTTTGCCTTTGTTTTGGTGATAACAGTCCTCTGCAACAGGCTTCACAGCATATTATCTTGTGCTCTGCTCCAAGGATAAGTCAGGCTAAAATAAGTCTTCTCTAGGACACCAGTGAGTCAGTGATGTTCCTTCTGGGTAAGAAATGTGTCAATACCCCAACATAACCCCTTAATACAGTGGGATATGCTGTCCTCCAAGTGTGATAAAATGTCTGTTGAAAAAAGGGGGATGCTACTTGCCCAGCTACCCCCTGATGTGGGTGACACTCACAAGGTCCTGCTCAGCTAACTGAGTTCTGGAGCCACCTTTTTGTGTCTGTACTGACTATAGCATAACTCTGTTTCCTGGGGGTCACTGGCCTACTACAGAGTAGCTTTGGTTTAGTAGAGGGGAAATAGCCTTCATTTGAAACCTCCTTCTCTCTAGAGAGTTGTTGTGCAGCTTGAGGAGATAATGGTTGTAAAAACATGGAGATTGTAAGCTGAAAATTAGTTTGTATCTCACATTTTCTCATGGTTTTATTTTTTTTTCCAGTGCTAACATTTGTGTCTGGTAGAGTTGTTTCACTGATTGAAGAGATTTTGCTCTCCAGTATAGATCATGGCAAACAGAATATCTAATTTACAGAATTAACTAGACCCAGGTTGTTCTCACTTACGTACCTGTGAGCAAACTGACTGTGAGGAACTGATTAAAATAGGCAGTCAGAGTCACACTGTACAAATGTGATGAAGACTAGATTTCCAAGCCCCAGTGAACTGAATTTCGATACCACTTACCCATTGCATCTCCGTGCATCCTCATTTCTGTAGGTTTGGTTCCCATAGTTAGTACAGCAACCCCATGATTTCAGTACTGGAAAGGCAGACAGAATTCAAACTATTACTAAATCCCATTCTTCTGGGGACAACTTGCAAACAGATTATCTATCCAGTACTGAACCTGTTATATCACCTTAACGATGGGGACATACACTGTACAGGTGACTAATGCATACTCATGTAAACATCTAAAAGCTGTATGTCTAACTCTGAGCTAGTTACTTTAGGTTGTCTTTGCAGTCTCTGGAGTGGAAAACTCACCTATGGAGGGACTGCACTCCAAGAAAGGTGTCTAAGACCAAGATCTGCTAAGCAGCTGAATTGTCACTCAGCTTCCTACATGGAGTTCTCTTGTCATTGTCCATCTCGACTTGACCTGTGCTGTTTTGCTTTGCTGCACTAACTTTGACCCTCAGCAGGTTCACCCTCTGTGTTTGAATTTGTTCACCCAGGTGCAGGTGTTCTGGTTTAGTTCCCTGCCAGACTCAGGCAAAATAGCTCATGGGAAAGACTCACAAGTGCTGAGGTCAGAACAAGACAAGCAGTGGAAGCAAAAGGGTGGATATATGAGGTGATGGGACCCTACAAGTAGCTCACAATTGGTTTGGCTTCCTGCATTTTGGATAGGCAGGTGTTGGGCCCATATTAAGGAGTAGATTAAACTTTTTCTATCACATCCACAAATCGGCCCAAAGCCTATATCTGCATACAAGCTTGTATTGAAAGTCTGTGAAGGTGCTAGGTAGGTTTAGGCTTCATCTCAAGTCCTGCACTCAGAATACAATTTTATTCCCTGAGTATTTTCACTTACCACTGACTGCAGTTCTCTTGGGAAACAGGCCACCTGAAGAGGACTTATTTAACTTCTTCAAGCAGTCCTCAGAGAACTGCTGGAATTCCAAGTGAATTCATTTAGCTTGTCCTTCCTCTGTTCTGAAATTCCAGTGCCACTCACTGTTACAGGGAAATTCTCTTGTCTCTGTGAACCTTCTTCCTGTTCTTCTGTGCTGTGATCACACCAAATATTTCCAAACTGGTTATAAAAAGCAACTGTTTTTGCATATGCAGGCATCTTGCTCTACAGTTTTCCTAAAAGTGTTCAAAGCCTGTGTTGAAGTGTCTCCTCCATCACTGGGTCTCTGCATATTCTTTTCTGTTCCTGGGGACTTTTAAAAGCCTCGTTTTGAAACTTTTCTCTCATGGAAAGCAACGTTGGTGTAAGATTAACTGCCTCTCTACAGATTAATTGAGGGGAAAATGGACAACCCTCCTAACTGACTGATGCCATTCTCAACTCATAGTCAGAGGTCTGCAGAGGATCTTCTGGTGCATTTGAAAGCTTGTTGCTGCCATACCTGACTGCCTGCCTACCTACCCATCACCCGCTGTGCAAGTAGTCAGAACTGAAACAAACCAAATGCTTTGCTTGAAGTGATACTGGACCAAATGCCATCATGTAAGTCAAAAGCAACTTTAAATAAACAAAGAACACTTTTATTCTAGGTGATAGCAAAATTCTCATCCTTCATTGAAAAGAACAAGTTATATATCCAAAGAACCTTCTGTAATAACTATAAAAAACCAGCTAATCCTAAATAGCTAAAGAAATAAATTATAGTAAAAGAGGCTCCTGCCTTTCTAATTACCTCATAGTAATGTAGTCAAGTTCAGTTCAAGTGTGGAGCTAGCACTCCTGCCAAAATATAAAACATAATTTTTCTGCTATTTCTTTTTTTCCTCAGCCACCTTGAGATTGTAATTTTTAAGCTAATTACTTGATGGCAGGGTTCAAAAGCAGATCAGTTAAGTCACTTCCCAAAGACAGCTTCTGATAATGCTCCTTTCTGTGTTCTTCCCTGATTAAAAATATTAATGAATTTGGTTACCTAAAGAGAAAGGGGTGGGAATGGGTGTGGAGTTAAAAAGTATTTTAATAAAGATTGGGTTTTGTTCATGTAGATTGAAGATAATTATGGGAAAAAAAGCTTATTTTATTTTATAGAAGAAATTCTAGACAGTTTGCAGAGAATATATTGCTAATGTTAATATAGGCAACTTTCAGTCTTTCTTGTCTGGACTAAAAGCCGCATTTTATACCCAGGGTAATATGGCACTCCCCTTCCATGTGTAAGTTTTAACAGTAGAGTCATGGGATCATAGAATCCAATGAGTTTATTCTATTCTAGAGATTGGAAGGGACCTCTGGAGGTCATTTGTTTGACCACCTGCTTAAAGCAGCAGCAAGGGCCTTGTCCAGCAGAACTTTGAATACTTCCAAACTTGAAGATTCTACAGGCTCCCTGGACAACCTGTTCCAGCATTGAATTACCTACATGGAGAAAATATTTTCTTGCATGTAACTGGAAATGCTAGGACTCTTGCTAGGACCTGTGCCTGTTGCCTCTTGTGCTTTTGCTGCTTGCCTCTGTGAAAAGTCAGGTCAATTTTCTTTGTAGCAAAGTTGGAAATTACTTTTACAGGACAGCTAATCCTTGTCCCTGTTCTCAGGAGAACTAAAAACCCTGATATTCTTCCTGGCAAAGGTTTCCTGAGGTTGCCTTTAAAACCTCCAGTAATGAAGATGCCATAATTTAGGTAGCTTATTGATGCTTATTGATCTCTGTGGTTAGGAACACAGTCCATAATATCTAAACTATATCTTGTCCTACAGAAAATTAATTACTACTTTCTTTCACTCCCTGGAAATGAAAAGTCACATATCACTACCCTTTGACTGTATTTTCAATATTGGAATTTTTATAATGTTTTCCCATTCTTCTTTTTTATTCCAAAAATAAACTGAATTACTTCTGCATTGATGGATAGATCACATTTTCTAAATCTCTCAATATTCCTGTTATTCTTAGTGTGGCTGCATCTCTTGTAAAGTTCAGTGCCTCAAGCTATGTGGAAACAAAAAGATTAATTGCTTCATAAGCTCTGCAGAAGAGAGTTCTGTCCATTTGCTTTGGTGATTTGCTTTGTTTGTAACAACCTTGCACTGTAGTCCTGTCATGCAGTTTAGGATCCACAACAAACTTTAATACTCCAAGGTACTGTTTCACTTATCTGTCTTTCTTTGGTCTTTTTTTCTTTTTTCCATATATATATTTGTGTAATTTTCTTTTTCTTTTCCCGAGTTGGTCTTTGCTGTTCAATGATTTTTAGTTTGGGGTTGTTTTTTGTTGCTATTGTTTTCAAACTTTTGTTTTTCCAGTCACAAGTAATTATCTTGAACTCTAATCCCATCCCAAGTGGTGTTTAGTCTGCTTTGTGCATTGAGGTCTACACACATTGCTAGAGATTATGTTTCATCAACCTTTCCATTCATCAAAATATTCATTGGCACTTGGATGAGTGCCCTGTTAGATCTCACTTGGAATGTTGTGCCAATTTGGTGTGATCTACTAATATTTACTCTGGAATATTTTGCTGCAAAGCCACCTTTCCACACTTTTACCTAGATCATTTTTCTCCCATTTTCCTGAAATGGTGTTAGACATTGTGGGCACCTAAAGCAATATTTGGGGAAACTGAGATACTGAGCTACAAAACATCAGTCTAAACCATCCTCTTTACTAAACACTCTGAGATTACAATGTTCTCTACCATCTATATCTTCCTGGGCGGTCCCGTGGCATAATGGTTAGCACTCTGGACTCTGAATCTCAAGGGCCCAAGTTTGAGTCCTCAGTGTGACTGTCCCCTGGGCAGTTAAATGCCTCCCTGCCATCTGATCCCATCAGATCTCGGATGCTCAGCAGGGTCAGCCCCAGTTAGTACCGG
>JAWWEU010000081.1:127743155-127931583 GCA_035583155.1 Acropternis orthonyx | reverse complement strand
TCGGATTGGAGGACTGAATAAAGAGCAAGGACTGTGATTGGAAGGACTGAGAAGGACTGGGAGTATAAAAAGGGAGCAAAGGACATTTTTAATTGCGCGCCTTTGATAGAGTGGGAACTCTCGGCCGCCAAGCGCTGTTTGCTCATTAATTAATAAAGGATTTTTATAAACTACAGATTGGCTTGGGTAGTTTATAACAGTGGGCACTAGTAAAAATAGCTTGACTCCATCTTCATCATTCCCTCCAATAAGATATGTGTACACATGGATGAGATCTACCCTGAACCTTCTCTGTTTCCAGTTGAATAGTTTTGGCTTTCTCAGCCTATTCTTGTATGAAATATACTCCCTTAATCATTTTAGGGGCCTTTCTTTGGACTCACGTTGGTATGTCCTTGTGTCTTCTAAAGGCCATGTCCACTCTCTGTGGAGTGCCAGGACTAGGCATGGCACTCCAGATGTCTCTTATCAGTGCTGAACAAAGAAGAATCACCCCCCCCCCACACACACCTGTTGGTAATGCACCTTCTAATGCAGCCCAGGATGATGTTGGCTATCTTTGCTGCAGGGGCACATTATGGGCTCATGGTCAGTTGCTTGTCCACCATGACCCTCAGGTCCTTCTTTCAGAGCTTCTTCCCAGACAGCCATTGCTCAGCATGTTCTGGTGCCTAGTGCTCCTCCTGCCTTGATGCAGGACTTTGCATTTCCTTTTACTGAACTTCATAATATTTCTATCAGCGCATTTCTCCATCCTGTCCAGGTCCCACTGAATGGCAGCACACTCAGCTGCTCTGCCATCCAGTCTTCCCAGTTTTGTTTTCTGTTGTTCAGTAAGCACCAAACAGGAAGCTTCTCTGTCAGAAATAGCCAGACTCTGTCAGGTGAAACTTAAAAGAAGAAAAAGGTCATTCAGAAGCACAAGGACAGCATGGAAAACTTCCACCCAAACCATTAATAGTCTGTAAAATTTTAAGCAGCTGAAAATACAACAGGAAGTATCAGGGTCCCATTATTACTACTGGAGATATCAGCTCCCTTCGTCATATCCTGATCATCACCACTGCCAGAGGCTGTCAAGCCAGAACTCAGCATACCACTGCATTGTGTTCCACCAGTCACTTAACACTGAGCCTGAATAAAATGGGAATGACATAATCGAACTGTGCAGCATCTTGGAACACATAGTCTTTTTGTACAGACATTTCTTATCTTTGATGGTTTTCCCTCTTCTCTCACTATCTATTTTTTACCAGTGAAGGCAACAAGACATCTGAAAAATTAATATAATATTATGACATGCCATGTACAGAGAGCCTGAAAATATTAAAAGGACACATTCATTCACACTCATCAGCTCTGCCTTTCTAATTTTAAGTCTTCAATCAATGATGTAATTTATCCCTCTCTGAAGTGGCTACTCTTACAAGAAATTTTTAGAATCATAGGATCATAAGATCATTTAGGTTGGAAAAGACCTTTAAAAGTCCAGCCATTAACCCAGTACTGTCAAGTCCATCATCAAACTGTGTCCCTAAGCACCACATCTGCATTTCTTTTAAATACCTCCTAGGAGAGTGACTCTGCCACTTTCCTGGGCAGCCTGTTCCAATATTTGACAACTCTGTCCCTGAAGGAAGCTTTTCAAATATCCAATATAAATCTCCCTCGGTGCAACTTGAAGCCATTTCATCTCATACCTATGCCTTTGTGTTCAGAAGCAAGGGCAATGAGGGGATTTTTAATGAAAGGTGGATGTACTTAATTCAGCCGCTGAACTTTGAACAAAACACAACAGAATGTTGAAGAAGCTGGGCCAGAAACTTAAAGTGTTGAATTGGCTTCAAGATGTGACTTAAAATGGAGTACTGGCACCACAGCTGACCAGACTGCTGTTCACTATTGCCTTGTGCTGGAGAAGCCCAAGAGGCTTCTGTCTGAAGCAAATAAAGACAGGGCAGATAATTTTCATCAAAATCTTTGAAGTTTATTATGCTTTAAAGAGAAAACTCCTACTTTGCTCTTGGGCATACAATCCTTGGAAACAAACAAACAAAATCAGATTGAACTTTAAATTACTCTTCACTTGCTCCCAAATAGACTCTTAAAATCATTAAAGGAGAAACTGGTTTATTTTTTGCACAAGCAGGGTGTTTGGAGCTTGTGTTTTGCAAAGGAGTCACAACTGAAGCATAGCAAATTGTGAGGAAATGATGCCTCTTTCACGCAGCACTGATTGTTTGTGTCTGTGTGTGTACCTAGGCTGCTTCTGCTCTCCATCAGCTGGTTTGAGGATGTTCTGTGTGCCCCTTCATCTGCCTTATGAAACAGAAAAAACCCTGTCTGAGCAGAGTGAAGGATTAGAGCATGTCTTAGCCCTGGCAAGTCTGTCAGCAACAGCAGTATAAGGTAGGAATTCAAACCCCAGAATGTCTGTTTTTTCCAAGAAAAATCAGGGAAGTAGGAAAAGAAACATAAAGTTAGGAAAAGAAAAAAAACAACCATGGGAAAGCTTGTGTTACACCAGTGTCTGTTCATTACCTGTTCCCAGAGAGACACAATTGACAGAGAAGACAAGGCCCTGTGAGGAGGCTGAATAAATAGCAAGGGTCACAACCGTGTGTCTTTTATTTGCAGCAAAAAGCTATGAAATGATGGAGTCCCAGTTCCCTTGGTTGGTTAAACTGTTAAACAAAAAAAGATTTTTTTGCTTGATATAGGTAAACAGTCTCATCTAACAGTGACGTTAATGAAGTAGGGATGTTAGGAGCTGGACACTATATTGACAAAACCAAGATTGCAGGGCTGGAATCCTACTATTGGAAAGATGAAATAATTTCCATGGTAACACTGAATAGACTGTTCCATGGAAAAAAAGAAAAAGAAGAAGGATTGTGACTCAAACCAGAACTGCTCAATCCATTTCCTAAGTGAGAAAAAAAGCAAACCAAAACAACAACATTTTAAGCAGGAGAAGACAAAAATATAGCAAATGCAAAGGTTCTTAATAGCCTTCCTCCAGAAAACTTACTGTTTTCCTGTGTCTGTAATAGCCAATTTTTTCTTTTTGGAGACTTCTTCTTGAGTCTATGGGTACTTCTCTAGATGTGTTTTCACAGTAAGCAGCTGCTGAAAGCAGTTACTGTTCAGTGCTGCTAAATTAAAACACAAACCACAAACACCTTCGCAAACCTTGAGATCTGTAAACCTGACAACAACTCGTAGCAATCAAGTGCTCTCAAACCTTTCTTTCTAGGGTTTATGTAACTATAGTATACAATAGCCTTGTCTGTACAGAATGCAAGATTAGGTATAGCCTCTGTCAAAAACTTTTCTACTATATCTTCAGAGGCAGAAAACTTCTGAAATGGGCTGCTCAAACCTCAGTCTGTGTCTGACTTCACAGACTTGCATACAGACTTGCACCGTTCAAAAATCAGTGCTTTAGAGCACAGGGCTCCTGTTGTGGAGAAGTGGAGGAGCTAAGAGTACCATCCTATTCCACAGCTAGCCAGGGGGGAAAAGTCCTTCACAATATACAACATTACCTTTTTAAAAGGCATTCTATTCAATCAAAAATTAAACTATTAAGAACAACTTGATTCCCTGAGAGGTTTACCTGAAAATTATGAAACTGTTTTGATGAGGATATATATTCCTTGCTGGAGTTCAAATTAAAATAAACCCACACCCTTCAGTTAACTTCTCAGATTAACAGAATATTTAACATATTGTTTGCAGCTGCTGCAGTATACTGCAAGGGTCAGTAATTTCAAAGTCTTTCAGAAGTAGCTGTGATTTCCCAAAGAAACAAGCAATTTAGGACCTTGGATCCCACCTTCAGAGGCAGCAGTCATATTGGAACCTTAGTTCCTTGATTTGCAATGCTATGATGCTGTTTGCTACTTAAATCATGCTTGGAAATTAAGCTTAAGATCCTGCATCTTTAGAGACTATTACACTGCATCGGTCTGTACATGTTCTTCTCTTAGTTGGGGGTCCTGGTAAGAAGTTTGGCAGCCTATCAGAGACACCTGTGTCCATATGGAAGGATGGGTACTTCAGCAGATAGTTCATCTCTCCTGACTGAGAAATGTCCTGATGAAGGCACAGATGACATTTTGAGGAGGTGTGTCTCTCTGTTAACTGAGGCTGCATTCCAAATAGCTAGTTTAGACCAAATGCTTTTAGCAGAACTAAAGTTAAGTAAGAAGAATTTCATTGTCAGTCATTTTCTTCTAATTCCCTGCCTCTAAAATCCAGGGATCTTTCCTAAACTACCAAGGCTGGTGTCTCTTAATTTATCACACCCTCCCCTGGATTTTGGTATTATTTTAATGCCCGCTTTCTCTAGATTTAGTGACAGGAGCCTACAAGAAATGTGATGCATCATGTCATCTGGGCAGAAACTGACGCTACGTGGCTTGCTTTGCCATAAAGAGGAGGGGAAGCAAAAACCCTCTGCAAACCAAAACAATACTCAGAAGGGCATGACAATATGTTTCAATGGTCTCCTGGTTAGATATTGACTTTCACACTACCTGTGAAAGCACATAAAGCATTTGGAGAATGAGACAGACATTGATTAGCTTTCCACAACTCTGCAGGTTCTCCACCCAGCTATTCATCTTGTTTGGCAAGTGATTTGAGAGGGCTGTAGCAGGAACCTTTGGGGCCAGCCTGGTAATATCAAACCTGAACGCAGCTGAAAGGTACCAGCAAGAAATGTTGAATTGGACATTTTTGTTTGTTGATCTTAAATAACAAGTGGTGTGGGGGAACTAATTTGTGAGATTCTGTAACTATTTCTTGCTCCTTTACAGTCAAGAGCTCAGAAAGTCCTTGGACATAGAACTCTGGGGTGGCTGCATATTACTCCATTTAGGGCGGTGTGGCAGAAATATGTGTCAAATGCCTGATGTTTGTGATGGAGTCATCAAAACCCTCACACAGCAAAGGTTTCAGGGTGTCAGTTGAACAAATCTTTGCCAGGCCACTAATGCAGCAGCTTACATGTACTTTCCCCTGTTGCATTCCTGCTGTTCTCTTCTCTGCAGATTTCAGTTTCCCTTGAAGGAACACCTGAACAAACCACATGGCTGTGCAATACCTGTACAACTGTATTTACAGCGGAGCATACTGTGACATCTCAGCTAGGTTAAAGAAGGGAGATAAAAAAGTGGTGGCTCAAGGTGGGTTCAAAATCGTCTCAAACATTCCTGCTGTGAAGGTGGAAATGTCTAGGGGAGGGGTGAGCAGGGTAGCTGATAACTAGGATAACTGCTTCTGGCATATGCTGCTGCTCTTGCTTGGAGCAAGTAAGACTCCCAAGGAGTCAAAATTCCCCATGGAGGGCAGACATGGACACTCAGACACGCACACATATAAACAGCACCCTGCACACCACAGACTATAAATTGCAATGTTAAATGACCCTTTCCCTCGCAGAAGACATCTGCCTGATGGCACTACTCAGGATCTCACCTCAATAAGTGACTGGTGGTGTCTAGGCTGACCACCTCACATGAGGTTACGAAACACGTCAGAACACAGTATTCAAGTAATTTGTAGTCCCTCAAATAAGCTTTCCTGTCTTGTTTGAGAAGCAGATCAGAATACACAGTGATGTACTGATGTGCCCAGAATTTGAAATGTGCCAGTGAAAAAGTTTATTTGGATCCCTTTCCTACTCTGGAGATTTCTTCCTGCTGTTATGGTTCTATAAAGAATAAAAAGTACAATAGTTTGCAGTTCCACTTGCAAAGTTCAGCTCCAGCACCTGCGATCCCCATGGTGCGTGGGGAGGGGTGGCAATCTCATCAGATCTTCCAGTTCCTGTCCAGCTCCAGCTGTAACCTTTAAAAAACTGCCTTGAGGTGCAATTAACTGCTGTGCAGTTTGGTTTGGTTTTGTTCTAAGTTGCCTGAGACTTCAGAGTGTAAAAGACTTTCAGACTACAGGGGTGCAATAAGAACAAATTCCTTGACCTTTTATTCTCCTTGTAAATCATTTAATGGAGCAGACTTCTATCGAACTTCTTTAAGACACCAATGTCTGTTCTAAATCTTTGCACTATCATTTAAGTATCAATCAGACATGATTTAAAATTACTTTAAACTACTACAGGACTTTAAAGGAAATCTGCAGTATGGCCCAAAATCTCTTGTAACGATCAGAAAATAATATAAGAACACATTATTGATAGGTTTCTTTGGAGGAGGGGAGATGATGAATCTGTACATGAAATGTAATCAGTAATTACTGGCCACACAAGAATATACCACCTTTGTAGGGATGGGTAGGCAAAGGCAGACATCAACAGCAAACCCAGGCAGAGATTTGCTGTGGCATAGACCACTGAAAAAATATTTTATAACTGCTCAGTGTCACATATGCTTTTCCTTGGCTGTTCCTATTAACCTTTCTTATCCAGGTGCTTTCCAGTAATTGAGATTGGTTCATCATGGCTTCACTGCTGTTAATCTTATGTGGTCATCATGATACTAAGGATTTACAGAGCTCAGAAGAGGATTTTGCAGAGATCAAAAAGTGGATCCTGCTGTAACAGAAACCACAGAAAATGTAACAAAAGTTACTGGGAATTCCAAGTACCAAGCACAGTGTATTTGTTTTAATCAGGGTCAGTAACCTTTCCTGACAGTCATCTTGTACCTTTGTCTATCACTGGAAGAAGGACTCAAGACGCCACACTAAGATGAAATTTGCCCTCTGCAAAGCTGATCCTTTGCTACAATTATCAAAGGTGATCCTTTATCAGAGGTGAACCTCTACAACAGTAATCAAATCTGCAGCTATGACAACTCAAAAAGGAGAATACAGAGATGACTTTTATGCCCCTTTAACCTTGATTCACTCTTGGAAAAAAAATACTTCTTCATTAAAATTAGACTTTTATTGGCCCTCTGTTCAGAGCTGAATTTCCCATCGGGCAACGGATCTCTAGGGGTAGTATCACGTGACACTGATGGCCTGGATTACCTTTTCTAAATAGGAAAATTTATATCTGTATTTTAACTTTACCTGCATTTTAATTATCCTTTTGGATAATTGATACAGAAAAGCAGTATGCCTTTTCCTTAGCCATTTCTCCAGTCTCTCGGAATGATGTGAAACCAAATACTAGCATCAATACTTGTACTGAAGTTCAAAATTTTGAAGATAGTTCTAGAAGTTATTAAAGCGTAATATCAATATTTCTTTACTGAGGCAACTAAGATCACATTTGGATATCTTCAATTTTAAACTGAATTCTTACAAGAAACTTCATGAAAACTTTTATCTAACAAAATGTCCTAAAGGAATCACTCTGGCTTCACTGTCTTAGCAAAGCAACAGTGTGAGAGTTCTAACTAGGCTGTAGATTTTCTTCCATGCAGACTGATGAAGAACATTAATGTTATATTGCCACCTTTTCAGCTTTGCTAGCATTCAATGTGTCTAGGGAACAAAAAAGAAAAAAACAAAGAGATCCTGCTGGACTCACCCCACAACCTCCCAGAGTTTTGGCAGAAGCAAAGCCTCCAGTCTCTGGTGGTCAGTCTTGGCAGTACCCTTTCAGACCCTTTCTGCCACAGCTTCAGTTGCATTTAGAAAAGAACACTTCTTGTTCTCTTGCTGAATTTACAATGGTTCCAAGGCTTTTGCAATAAACCAGTATGATTTTGGGCACTGTCCTGAAACTTGTTTGCCTGAGGTTCTATTGTAGTTTGTTGTCTGTAATGAGTATTTGAGAGAAAAAAACCAAAACAGCATGATGCTCTGCTACTTTCAACTTGAGGAACAGATGGCAGGATAGTGAGATTATCCAATTTTAATTCTTCGCATTTAATTTTTAGGCTAATGAATATTGAGCAATGTTGGCTCAAGTAAGATGCAATGAATATACTTAAAGGGAAAGACTGCTTACAGGCAGTAGATACAGCTAACACAACCACTGTTCTCAAAGTTGAAATACTATACATCTAACTAGCATATCTGGCTGTACAATTTCTCTTTATATAAATATATGTGCTTGCAGCATTTGGGAAGCATCAAGCTATGTTTCATATACTGATAAATGTATTCTGTAGAAAGGACTTATTATCAATTTACCTTGTGTAAACATCTGTATAGAGAGAACTGATAGAAGAAACCTTCCACGTTTCCTTTGTCTCAGTAGCCCTGGTATGCATCTATAATTTTGTGAATATAGCAAAACGGGTCTTTTGAGTTGCAAGTAGAAGCATCTTGTAGAGAACAAAAGCTGCTATTTGTTGTTTACTGGCTGTGATACCTGGGTCAGAGAGGAGTGGGGACCAGATTCAAATCACGCTTTTGATATATGCATGGCCACTGATCTGACTTCAGAGTGCACTAAGGTCAGCACTACCTAGATATTAGTCATAATCCCTATCACACTTTTAATATGTTAATTTCTTTTATATGTGTGTAGTATCCCTCATACAGATGCAGCCATGTCCACCATGCATAGGTTGCCCTCTGCAGCCTGAAGTTTTAACTATCAAAATCAAAGATGGGGAATGACCCAGGCCTTGGTTTTGCTCACAGACTCAGCCACTCTGTGTGAGGCTGGTTCCCCACAGTGATGACCTTAACCACTGGGCTTGACACAGCCACCAGCAAGAAATAAGTACAGTGATATATTTCTGACAGCCCATGGACACATCAGAAGATCTGAAGACTTGAAAGATCTCCTTGCACTGAACTACTGTTTCTGCACCAGCTACACTGAGGTTCTTGAGGCTGTTGACAGTATATTGCTTCAGAGAGTCTGGCACAGGGTGAGTTTCATCAGAGTAGCTTGTCATTTCAGTATACAGTGAAAGCTGCTTGTCTGGAAATCCTTCTAGAGTTGATGGACAGAGATGAGCTCCTCCAAGGTGTGATTCACTACACTAAAGCAGAAGTGTCATAATGCCAAACTACTTCCTTACATGCATTAACTCCCTTCCCATGGCTGTGGAAGAGTCCAAGCAGTTAATTGAATGCAAGGTGTTTGAGTTGATTAAAGCGAGGTCAGAAGTAGACAGAAAACAGTACCTCTGGAAATTTCTAACTTGGGCATTCACTGTTGAGCACACAGACATGATGATGAGTGACCACAATATGATACTAAAACCTGGTATCTAATGGTCGGTGTTTGCCTGCATGCTCAGTGCTTTATTGCTCACTGTAGTCCATAGAGATCTAGAGAGCAGAGCCCAGGAGGTGATGCAGCAAATCCTTCCACAGACACTGTCTGCACTATTTGCTGGCCCCCCATCAGCTACTGACGAGAGTTTCACTTGTTCTAGCAAGAGCTCAGATGCACAGTGTACACACAGACACTGAAATTTAATGTCAGTTCAAATCTCACCTCACACGTGTCACAGCACTACAAAGGAATAGGAAATAAAATAGGATCAGGTATGAAACTGAACCTAAGCCAAAGAGTCCTTTAATTAGATATCATGGTACGTACCTAACCTTGAACTTCGCTAAAAAAGTAGTATTAGTGTACTCAGGGAAAAACTGCCAGGGAATCAGGTTTTAGTGCTGCTGCGTGATTATGTCTCATCCAGAAAATGGAATCAACAAAAAAAGGGTCACACTGCCCTTTCCCTGGCATCAGTTCAGTCTATAGGATAATTTCTACAGCAGTTCTAGAAAATAAATGTATTTTCAGAAACATCAGTACCATATTCTGCCAAATTAGTTTTGTCTACTTTCATTCTTTCTCAATCTTGCTGTGGCTTCCTATGTCTTATTTGATGAGCTCAGATGAAAGGCCAGCCAGAGAAAACACAGCTTAGCTCAATCTGATATTAGCTTTAAAAATCTTCAACAAAATCACCCGCAGGGAAAAAGAATCTCTGTCTATGACCGTAAGGGACTGTAAAGTCAATTGTAAAAATGGAAAAAGTTTTCAAACATAAGTTCTGAACAAATATCTGTCCCACCTTCTCACCCCTTACTTCATAGTTGGTGGCTATCATGTACTGTTGGGCATCATTTTTTTCAAGATCGGGATAAAACTATACCATGCTGGGTTTATTTCTGTTGCATCATTACACTGTAAACAATGTGTCAGATCATATTTCTTGTCCTGGGATGACACAGTGTGACTAAATTACGAATGGTTGCTCCTCCCAAGAAACTCATAACAATATATATAATTTCCATCTGGAAGAGCCACAGTGGATTCATACAGCAATTCTCACAGTGGGAAAACAACAGAAAAATAGCATGGACTAATGAGAGAAAGCCCATGTAGTCAGCACTGCCAGGCAAAGCCTACTACTTGTGTTTGATTGATTGGGAACCGTTCACTGACATGGCTATTTTTTGACAGTGTGTATTTCATCCATGCCATTTGGGTCTGAGGCAAGTAACATACCAGGGTTGGGTTTTTCTCACTGAAAAGAATTTTGCAAACACTGAAAGAAACAGGATGCTACACATTGTAGGAAAATGTGTTTACAAGAGAGAGAGCATCTGCAAGTAGCAATTATCTCCACTAAGTTATTTGAAGACAGAAAGGAACAGGGCAAGTGAGCCCTTGCAAAGTGAAGCTAATGTTTTTGTGCTTGCAGTTCTGGCATTTCCTTTGCCCCACTGGAGCTTGTACTGCACTTGGAGACAAAGTCTGACTAGGCATGGCTCAGATAAATCTGCTCTCAGGTACCTCATGCTGCCACTGTTAGCAACAGAAAGTAATTAAAGTAATTTGCTTGCAAGGGGATGAAGCTTTCTGTACCATCGACTGACTTGGAGGCAGTAACTCTTAGTGGAGGAAATGGTGCATCTGGGGTGGTCCTGTGAGATGTGCTTTGAATATAGGTCACAGCAGGTTACCTTGACAGAGGAAAAACAAGCTTGTGCTGCTATCCTGTAAGGACTGCCCAGAAGAACCATCAGCCTCCAGGAGGTTTCATTTTGCTCTCTACAGGATCAGGGTTTCAGTCTCCTGAGAAAAGCCAGTGCTTTCAGGAAAGAACTTTAGCAAGTGCCATGATCTCCTTTAATGTTACACAATACTTTTTATCCAAGAGATAAAATGGACATGCAGCTCAGTTACTGGGATATAGTTATCTTGTAAAGTGTGCTTTATGGGCAGTATGGTTGGTAATTAAAGGGATTAGTGCCTTTACTGTCAAACTTGAAATGGAGATGCTGTATCAGCTGACATTTGGCCATGCACAATTGGCATTTCCTTTTCTAAACTCGATCCTTCTTCAACCTGTGCTCCTGCTCTTTGTTCATTTGCCTTGCAACTATCTGAATTCACTGATACTGAGCTTTGGGTACGTTCAGGGATGTCACACAGGTACCTGTCTGACAGGCTGCGGACCTGCCTCATAACATGAGGAGGAGGGACGCAAGTTTTATGGGCATGACCTCGCATGTCTAGAGCCAGTTAGTGTCAGGACCACTCCTGCCAAGGACCAGTCTGCAACCAGGGCTGAGTACTTAACAGGATAGTCCAGATGAAAAACAGACTATTTTAGACAGTCACACGTGGCTCTGTCTTTTGAACATCTCTCAGGACTGAACCATGTTTTGTAATATTGCACTGTTCTAATTATACATTTAGGGAAAGTGTTATCAGTAAATTAAGTCCTTCATGATCTTCATATTATACCTCTATAGAAATATTTTGTCTTCACAAGAGTATTTAAATATTTAAGACATTGTAAGGAGTAACTGATTTGATGTTATTAATGAAGAATCACATTGCTAGGAATGTATTTTCAAGAGAGAATGTAAAAATTGAAGGAACTATATTGTCCAGATTTTCTGTCTATGTGAAATGCATGTTTATTTTGCTAGCAAACTGAACGTTTTATGCCAGAGATAGAAATACTAGTTAGTTGTTGTTTTCATTTCTGTTGCCATTTCCATTTCTTGTTTTCTTTCTCTCCATGTAGAACTTTCAGCAGCACAAATAGTTCAGCACACACAGTATAAATGTTATTGCAATTTTTGCTTACAGACACTAGAGAAAAAATCTCATACTTGTTATATCATAAAGGCTATTATGAAATAAAAACATAGTGGTAAAATAAAGACCTTGAATTTTGTGACCTTTTGTGCTTTAATGTGAGATAGTTAAAGTCAGGAATGTCAGTTATAGTATTAATTAAACAAGCTTGAAAGTAAGCTTAGATTAATTAAGTAAATATCTGTCATGGCAAGTCAAAAGAGGATCCCAACCTGAACAGAAAAAAGAGGATTTTTTTAATTTGGCATCAGGTGAAATCATGCTAAAAAGAAGGTTGCTTATAATCATTAGAGCCATTGAAAGTCAGTGTCATTGGAAAGAGGATGAATACACAGTATGTTTCCTATGAGGAATTTATTTTTTTGATAATAAAGCTTTTTGTGGTGTGATCTCAAGATCATTTTGCTATAAAAACAATACTTTGTACTGGAAGATTGTACCTTTATGTTGTGCAAAGTCTTGTGATTGTAAATCAGTGCACCCACACACTGCTGTTCAAGGTCTTCTGCAGGGGAACCATCCAGCAGTATAAGCCATACTCCAGGGTTATATAATCTGCCTGGAGGCTGCCCTCCAGGAGCTCTGGATGCCTACCATAAAGGGATGCTTTCACAGGTGGATCTGTGAAGAAGTGAAACGAGGTGAACAGCAGCTGCATGCAAAAAATTAGGCATTCAGCTCAAGGAAGCAGACTGTGAAGAACGACTTCCTCCATCTGTCTTCCTTTGATTGATACTATCACACTAATTGTTTTCTTGTCACTTGAAATCAATAGGAAGAACCCCAGGCCATTTCCCTCCCTGAGCTGTAATTATGTCTAGCATTTTCTGGGCAAGAACTTTAGTTTCTGTGGTTATCATCTTCTGGTTGACTCAGCTGGATGACATGTGGAAGTGGTTTGCTCAGAAGGAAATAGATATGTGTCCAGCCACGCAATATTTCACAATAGATTGAAGTGGAGAAGGAAAGTCATTGCTAACTCAAGCACTGACCTCCACTTCCTAAAGCTAGGTGAGGTACCTGGCTACACTTATGCAAACTGAAAAATTAACAGCTGTCAGTATTTTCAGTATTTCCATTTCAAGAATTTGCTTTACTCAATTATTGGCCTGTGCAAAAACAAAACAAAACAAAACCAAAACAAACAAAAAGCCAAACAAACAAAAACCCAAAACAAAAAACACAAACACCAAAAACCCAACCCAGTGACTACTGGAAGGGAGCACTTCTTATTTCCGTTCCTTGTGGTGCAGCAGCAGAGCAGTGATCCTGGCTCTCAGGGTGCTGGCAGTGGGGAAGATGCCAGTTTCCATGGATACTGTCTGCATCTCAGCACAAGATGAGGGGAAGCGGGAGGGATGGAGACAGAGGCACTGCGAAAAGCTGAGCACCCTGCACGCTTTGTCACCTGCTGCTGTGTGGTCATGTCCTCTTTGTGGACTCTCTCAGTCTTTTGTCTTTGACTTTGAGAGTCTTTGTCATCAGGTGCCAATCTGTTGCTCCCCACAGCTGTGCTGGGTTTACCTGAGTGCGTGTTCTCTGAAGGTGTGGTCACTTGGAGTTGTTTATGCTCAGTCTTGCTTTACCTAGTTAGTATGAGCTTCATCAAAAGCTACTCATATTTACATGCTAAATCTGGCGATACATTTCCTAACAATTGAGATCCTGAGATCAGCTCAGCTGGTTAGAGCACAGTGCTAATAATACCAAGGTTGTGGGTTTGATCCCCATAGGGACCATTCATTTAAGGGTTGGACTTGATGATGATCCTTGTGTGTTCCTTCCAACTCAGAACACTCTGTGATTCTGTATATTAGTTCCAGGTGTAATCATGAAACTGCAGTGAGGACATCACTTGAACACAAATAAAAGACTGTTTAAGATTCCCCATTTTCTTTGTTTTAATTGTCCATCTTTAATTTCCAAACTACTTAATTAAATTAATGAATTTCTTGAACTAACATTCTAAATTCAGTATTTTATGTGTCTCTCACATTTCCCCTTTTCATTTTAATTAGTATACAACAGATTGCAGGATATAAAATTGTAACATTTGAAACAATATTTACATTAAGTATTTTGACAGTAACTTGTCCATATTGGAAATTTGGCAGTTGAAAATTCTACTACAGAGAGTGTTTATTTTAAATGTTTTTATTTTTAATGGTTAGTCAGTTGACTCACTGTGACCTGAGGACTTCATTTTACAGTAGAAATCAAAACATTCTCAGTGTCAGGCTGTGTTAGTGGCACACAGAAAAGTTACCTAGGCTATGCAAGTTTGAAACCCAGTCAGGAAGCTCAACTAAGTCAAGTTTAGCTAAGAAAGTAAACCTGGAAGAGACAATGTGATTTAGGTTACTGGACTGAGGAAGAACCAGATTCTTTGTGCAAGGTATTATCTGTCTGAAAGGTCTTTAATGGAGGAGATTCTGCACCCTGAGTAGCTAGCCACTGCCAGAATTTCATTGCACTTGTAGAATCATAGACTCATAGAATGACTCTGGTTGGAGGGCACCTTTAAGATCATCTGGTTCCAATCCCCTTGCCCTGGGCAGGGTACCTTCTGGTAGACCAGGTAGCTCAGAAACTCATCCAGCCTGGTCTTAAACACCTCCAGGGTTGGGGAAGCCACAACCTCCCTGGGCAACCTGTTCCAGTGTCTCACCATTCTCACAGTAAAGAATTTCTTCTTAATTCTAACCTAAACCTGCACTCCTTCAGTTTAAGGCCATTCCCCATTGTCATGTCACTACCTGCCCTCATGAAAAGTCCCTCTCCACCCTTTTTGTAAGCCCCCTTATCATTAAGGGGCATCTGTATGCTGTTGAACCTCCAGGCAGCAAACCTGCCTGTAATTAAACTCTAATAGGACCAACAGATTTTTTTATTGGTCACTAAAGAGAGCTCATGAGAAGAAATCTCACTGAAACTGATTATAAATGTCTATTGTTTTTCCCAGTGTGCGCTGTTCTGGTTTTTTTTGCTCTTAAAAAGAAACTTCACAAATGTTGTTTCAAAGAATGAGTTGCAGTAGAATATTTGGCTTTAAACAGTGGTATTGCTAGAATGGGCTCCTCAAAAGCTAGTTGGAGGGAAGATAATCAAGGGAATACTTAACAGTATCACTCTGTGATGCAAACTATGTAAGGTTGCCAAGGCAGACTGTGCTAAGGAAAAAAATTTCAAGTGAAGCAAGGTGAATTCTGTGGAAATCTGAATATTTACTCAAAAGTGTTTTGCCTAAGTAGGAAGAGTATGGTATCTACACTACACAACCAAAATGGGGACAACAATGGTACTGAATAGTAAGGGAAATAAGGGATTTTCTGGGAGGAGAAGACAAATATTAAGATGGAGCCATGAAGAAGATAATCAGAAAGTCTACAAGAGCAGAAGCACTTCTTTAGTATACTACCAAGCATTGCACAGGATCTGGTTCATGATTCAGCAACTGGAGGGTGGACCCATTTTATCACAGCAACCATCTCTGTAGGAAAGACAGAAGCAAAACAGTCTGACATGGGCATATTTAAAAAAACAGGATCTGAATAAAAACAAGAAGACATCTTGAAAGAATACCAATGATAGTGAAGGGAAGAAAAAAAGTTCAAGGAATCATTAAGAAAGTTTTATGAGATCCAAATAGTAATTCAGAACTTACATACACTATTAAAATTAGGATTTCATAAAGACCAAACACATACAGCAAACCAATTCGGATGACAAAATAAAGATACTGGGTGCTAAAAAACAACCTTCAAAAGACATGGGTAATTATAAAATGTTATGAATTATGCATACAATTGATGTATACAATCACAATATTACAAGCCAGGAAAGATTTCCAGAAACCATTTGCTAAATGACTGTAAAAAGTAACAAAGCTTTTAAAATATCTAAAAAAAGAAGAAAGTCTCCAAAAATCAGTGAGGCCAGTAGAAGATTTGAAATGTAAAGTTGAGCAGAAAAATTTTGCATAGAAAATAGCCATTGGCCTTTGAGGCAACTTTCTTAACCAAGCCAGTGGAAATGGGAGTTGTAATTTTTCAGGAGTCCTTAACTTAGCACCAACTTAAATAAATACAGTTGCTGTTTTGGAAATTCAGAATCTCTGCTCTTACACATTACAATGATCTAATCTTTTTACAAATGGCCATTATCTTTCAAGGTGATTATTTCAAAATGCAACATCAGGAGAAAATATATGAGTGTTGGAGATACTAAAGGTCTATAACTTCCCAGAAACATGACAGGTTTAATCCAAGGGGAATGATAGGACTGAATTTAAGTTTGTTTTCACAGTTTCCAACCACCTAGATGTAAACAGGAAGGTACATGTGTGCATATAGACCAGCACATTTCTCCTTATAGTACCTTCTACTTCATTCCAAAGAATACCTAATGGAAACTGCAGTTGAATAAGGCTAATCAAAACTTTATTTGCACATGCTACATTGTTTATTCAGTTAGTTATAGAACAGCATATCTACTTTTAATTTCTCTTTTTCTAAGCATCTAGTAAGTAATACCAGCAGTCCAAAAGAGCATTATGTCCATTTGAATAGGATTCAAGGGTCAACAAAAGTAAAAAGAGTAATAGCACTCCTTGAAAAAGAGAGTTAATTACAGTTCTATGAGGAAGAACAAGACTGTAGAATAAGTACATGCTACATTAGCACCCTCATTTCACATCTGTAGTGCAGGGTCCTTAAGCAGCAAAACAAGAGTACTTCAGACTTAAATTGGTTGGCATTTATTGGCAAGGACCCTGCTTTAATGCCACCTCCCCCTCTAGAGCTACTTCTAACCCTCTCTTATCTGTTTTCCTTTCCTTCATTCTATTTCCTCCTATAGGTTTACAACATGTGATAAAAGGTCTTTAGTCTGGTATTGTTTAGCATTGTTATCTGACCTTAACTTTGATGAGCTAGAACAAACAGACATGATCCTCAGAATACAGGCAGGAGGCAGAAATTTATTTTAAAAATCAGCAGGACTAGGTTTTTGCTCTCAGGAAGGACTCTGGCTGCTCACATGTCACTGTCAGAAGTAAAATGAGTCACATGGAGAGATTAACATCCCTGCTCTTTTTTCCAAATACTGATGTGACACTAAAACCTAAAGGCTGCAGGCCCTAGAACCTGCGTGAACCATCCCAGATCAACCATTCCTCTCCCAAACTGTTTCTGCCGGTTGGGAGCTCACATGTGTAAGAACATCTCTTAACAGCAGGTTGGTTGTGGTCAAGATGGACTGTGTGGAGAACACGGAGGCCAAACTGTAAGGACATGCCAGATATGGAACTAGAGTGAGAAGATACATTGCTCATCTGACGTGTATGCCAAGTGGCACAAAATTTTGCAACACTCATGCACACAAATCTTACATATATGCTCAAATTATGAAATCATGTGTAAAGATAACCCCTATCCCCAAATAATCCAGCTTTGTGTTTCTCTTAGCTTCTGATTTCAAACTTATAGGGTTTACTTCCTGCAGAACTTTTCTCTAGTCACATAAGATAGAAACTTGTTTATGCAACTCATAAATGCAAGCTGAGACTCTCACATAATTACAGGTCTCCAAACAATACACATACAGGAGCTGGCAAGGCCACGCTGGATAATCAGTTTTAAGACAGAGCAGCTTTTGAAACAAGCAGAGAATCTCATTACCCAGCTGCGTAAATCCATGGTTCAGTCACATCTTGAACTGTTGTGTGTAGTTCTCATCTTCCAGTTTCAGAAAATGCAAAGTATAACTGGGAAAGATCGTGAGTAGTGACAGGCATATTCAAAACTATACTATTCAAAATAGTATATTCAAAATATTAAAAAATTTGAACTTTTTTTTTTTAAATATGGGACAGTTACTAAGTAAACATTAGCTTAGCAAAGAAAGAAATGAAAGTGAGGAGTAGAGAGAAATGTCACATTAAAAAGAATGCAGAGACGTACACTGGTACACTGTGGCTGCTCACAGTCTCTGCCAAAGCAAGAACCACAGGATAACAGAAGTAAGCAGGTGGCAGACTCAGAGCAAATGAAAGAAATTGATTTTTCACATTGTGCAGGTAAACTACAGTTTTTTTTCAGATGCAAAGCACCTATGTGAGCTCAAAAAATGACTGGGAAAAAAAAAAAAAAAAACAAAAGGAAAAAAAAACCATCATGGCCATTAATTACAAAGACACTGTCTCACACTCAAGGAGTCCCCAGAGCCAGAGCCAGAAAAATATTGTAAGGAAACATCATTATATTTTTGACCTTTTCTTTTTCTCTTCTCTAAGCATCTGCTTTGGTCTGCTTGGTGACAGGATACTAGGGAAAATGGATACATCCATCCCATGCTCTGAATCCAAAATCTTTAGCTTGTGTTTCAGAACTGCCAAGGATCACGAAAATTAGAAGAAATCAAAATGCTCTAACGGTGGTTGGGATTCCCCCCGGCATGGGCACTGCTCTCATTACCCGGGGGGACTCCTCTCCCCCCTCACCCCTCCCACCACGTGGTCCCCCGGAACCCAAGAAAGCCACACCGGACCACCGGAGAGGACAAAGACAGCCTTTAAGGACTGGGGTAATTTTACTATGAAATGGGACCCAGCTTAGGACCAATGGGGTGGGGTTTAACAAGGGCCAATGAGGAAGGGGATTACAACAGGGGTTTTGGGGAAGGGAAGATACAGGGATGGTAACAAAACAGAATCCACCTGTAACATATATTCATATCACAGTAAAGGTTTCATTTTATACAGCATTGGCATCAACATTCCATCTATGACAAGAATTTTTCCATTCTTTGAAGTGTGTGTTAGTCACCACAATGCTCCTCAAGATTTTTTCCTCTACATAAGAACTCCAGAAGGTATGATGTCGATTCTGATTTAGTTTCCCCTCATTATTTCTATGAAAATCACAACATTACCTCCACGACTCTGAGCCTTTTTCCCCCCAGGAAGCTCTGAGCACTGCTAGGGGATCTTTAAGTGACAGGGCATGCTCAAGTGTAAAGGACATGTGAGATGTAAAGCTGCTTTACAGTATTTCATCACCAAGCCTTTGCAACCGATGTTATTTCATTTGTTCCGAGAGTGTTGGAGACTACCTTGTTTACAAGGGCACTGCTAATTCCAGCACACACCTCATGTGAGCTCGCTTTAAGCCATGCCATGGGTCCTAAACTAACTTACACTGCATGAGCATAGCCAACCACCTTCTGCCTCTGGGTGGGAATCCCACCTCTGCCTTGGACCAAATGATTTTGGGAACTGAACAGTTTCTCCCACGATGCTAGGAGGCAAGCTACCCTTTACAGTCTGGTCCAGGCATCGAGCTTTTGCTTTTGGTTTTGTCAGGCAAATGAGACCAGACCCTTTTGTACAAGGGACAAGGAAGGCTGTGAAGGATGGACCTGATGTTACCTGGGCCAGCACGGATAAAGGGAAGAACAAAGTCTGCCTCTGGAGAAGTGGGCTGTGTGGTCAATCTCAGAGGTAAAGCATGTTTTTGGAGAAATTAGCAGTTATTCTGAATGAAGAGTGATGCTAAGACACACATTCAGACTTAGAGGTGTAAAGTTAAGAAGCAGCGTAAAATCTCATTTCTCTCTTTAAACAAAATATTGCTTTACAATATTAAGAAGTCAATCAACCTACAACTGGTGTCTCTGAAGGAATAACTGCACGTTGTTCACAGTAACAACTGCATCTTCTGTGAAAGATTGAAACAGTGATCAGTTGGCACACCAATATCTCTGCTGTTATTTTTAAATGGGAGTTACAGACTTAAGGCAATGTATAGTATATCTGACATAAAAATTGGCAGTTGTCCCAAAATATGTAACCTCTGGCTGGAGGTGAGTAGGCAGATAACCAAGTGCTTAGCAGGGATCTCTATTCCAGTACTTCCTCCATGACTTTGCAGTGCACTATTTTGCTTTCAGTCCTCAGATACATATTGCTTCATCTAAAATTAAGTTTCCTGATTGTCTCAGTGAGTAACTTAGGCAATATTTGAAGTAATTATGTCACTTCAAAAGCAGCATAGGAAAACAATATTGTGCAGTTTTATTTCTCCTCACAGCTGTCCAAACACCATTAAAATAAATCAGAAATGCATTGCATTCAGAGCAAAATCATAAATATAAAATCTCTCCAGCATAGCAAGAGCCATCAAACAATTAGCAGGAGTCCTTCTGACTAAAGAAATATATTTTGCACTTCTGGAGCAATCCAATGGGAATGCACACCACTGAGAGAAATAAAAAATAGTAATCTTTAACAGAATTAACAAATTATATAGTAGAGATTATCCTGTAATTACTTCCATAGCTATTTCACAGAAGAGATGTGTATTTCTAAAATTCAGCCCTTCCAGTGTCATCCTGCTTGGCCTGCGTGGAAAATCGCTCATACCTTCTTTCATTTTTTTTGCTTGACATTTACCATATCTTTTGCTTTGGTGTTCTCTGTCATGCTCCAGGTAACTACTTGCTTAATATAGGGTCTGGAAACCGTAGCTAGGTTAAATTTAATACAAAGATAAAGAGGTAATAAAACCTAACCTGACTCCACACTTACTTAAGTGCAATATAAGTAAGTATGTAAGAATTTAAGAAGTGAATAGTTGGAGTAATAATCACTGGTGCCACATACTGAGCTATAGAACCAATTTCTTGGGGGAATATTTTTTTCCCCTTCTTTATACCTTCATATTCTTGTGATACCATTTCTGAGACTGGAGGAACCACAGCTGGCACAGTCTGCAAAACTGAAATTGAGAAACATCTAAAATGCAAATAAGGATATTAATCATCAATCCTGTCACACTGGACTCATGACAAATGAGAGAGGTACCACCATCAAAGGTGTGACTGAAGCCTTAGCCCAGTATACTGTTAAAGCTAAATTTAACAAAATTAATGAATTTCAGATTCAAGTGTCAGTGGATCACAATTTACAAAGGTAACCAAATGAATTAAATTCAATTAAATTCAAAGGTATTTATTTTGTGCCTCATTCAGAACATCTAAGTAGTATTTTTACTACAAGATAATACTATGTGGCCAAGATGTGCTCATGAATATGTTCACATTTATTCATCAATATTTTTAATGGGGTTTTATTGAGCTTAATTATTGTACCTTGTTAATAAAGCAGAAAAAAATTACCTATCTAATTTATTTCCTATTGTGCCTATTGCTTTGTTTATAGTGGCCCCTCTATAAGCAAATAAATACTCCAGACAGTTGTTCATGTTGGAGGTTGGAGTTCAAATGTACAAATGGAAGCCTTCAGAGCCAGTTTAATATTCACAATGTGGTCTGATGAAAAATGCAGGCATAGCTGTCACGGGGTGATCAGCACGGCTTAGCATTCATTTGGATTTCAAGCTGCAATGGAGGAATGGTGTAAAATTTGGATACATAACATTTGTCAACACAATGAATAAAATGTATGCACCTTCTCTTTTTTCTGTGCATCATGAAGGAAGAAAAAGTCCAAATATTATTACAGAAGTAAAATCAAAGGCAATTTTCTCACAATATGTGTTGTTATTCATAAAGCATTTTCAGGACTCAGCTGAGAGGTGGGAACAGAAGTTCTAATTTTGCTTCCCTGTTGCAAAGGGCAGGGCACTTCTGTGCTCTCTTTTCCCTGTTTATAAAATAAGGATAGAGCAATAATGAGTTCTTAGGTTTTATGATTCACTTAGTGTTTGCATAGCACTTTAAAAGATCAGGAGTAACATAAAAAATAACTACTGGATGTATTATAGCGAACACAAATACTTCTATTTCCCAGTATTTTACCTTGTATTAGTTCAGTATTTTATTGAAACATAACTTGTGATTTTTATATAACAAGAAACAGATTACCTAGGTAGCATACTAAGTAAAAATTTGGCATGGAACACTCTAAAACAATAATTTCAGTCCCAGGAGAAACAAAGGTATTTACAAGATGCTTTTACAATAAAAATAAACCATTAAAAAGTTGGCAGGGATTCTCTGGGCATAATTGCAGCTGTGCTTATTTCAAAATGCCTATTAAATCTGATTCACTAGTACACTACTAGTATGCCTCTGCCTGGACAATAATTTAAACTACTTTAAATTGAAAATTTAGAGCTGTTATAATTAATTGTGCATCATTAGAAACAGATCAATTAAAAATAAATAAACCCACAACAGAACAAAACAAGATTGTTTATAACATAACAGATCATTAGCAAACTGTTGTAGAATCCAAAGATTTGCCACAATGCATGTAGTACAAGAGAAAGAAGGGGGCAATGGCATATCACAGGCATAATCATGCTTTTATATCAAACCTCAAACTTTCTGTCATATATATATATAACCCTCAGTTAAATCTTTGTGTTACTTACACTTGGACCAAAGTAAATCTGGAGAGTTCCAACACCCTGGCTGCCATCTGATTTGGTTTGTGAGGAGTGATGGGGATTTGGTTTGGGAGGGGGAGTGCTGAGGGTGTACATACTATAGTTATACCTATGTGTTCAAGCCTCCTTTTCATGATTAAGTAGTTTTTAAGATTAAATATGGGTTTTTCTGTGTGTCTTAGGGTTGGTAAGCAGGCAAAGCAAGTGTCACAGCATTTTCTTGGACTCATATGCCTGCACAGGTACCCTCAGAGAAGATTTGATGCCTGTCCCAGGTCACAGGGATAGCAGTGTAGCAACTGGAAAAGGGCATACTGGAGAATGTTGAAAGGTCTTCTGCAAAGTAATGCCCTTTTCTTCCCCTGTGTTCCAATGTATTGCAACTGTATGCTTCTATCCCTCAGTATTAACTTGGTAACAAATAACTCACTTATACTGGTGTTTTGTATGATCTTGTGCACATATGCACATCTAAGACAAAATTTTCTGTTGAGATTCCCATCAGCTAAGAAATGATTAGAGGGACCTCAGGTATCCTCCCTCGTGTCACTGGAATTTACACCGGAAAAAGGGAAAAATATCACAATATATGCATGGGATTCTAGCAGAAAAATGTTACCCTTGGAAAGCTTGAGTGGTCAGAACTGATAACACAGAGGAACTACTTAAGATCAGATACGGCAAAAAAAGGACCACAGTCATAATGTTCATATACCTTGAAATCAGAAGTTCACAGAGTCTGATGATTCTGAACCTATACATTTAGCAGAAATCTAATGACACACAGGCTTCTTTGCTAGTTTTACAGTCATGTATTCATTCAGCACAATCTCATTATACTTGAAGATTTTAAAAATGTGGGAATCATTCTGCCAGAACAAATGCCTTACATTCTTCATGTCATTGTAGGAAATTACTTCCAACAGGAGTTTTACAGGGAAACAGAAAGAACGGATAACCCCATTTTTCTGGGTTTGTAATTTTCTCCTGTTACGTCAAAAGCAGGTCCAGCATTGGCTGGGAATAGTCTCTGTGCTGGAACAGCAGGGCTTATGGCTATTTTGTTCATAACACATTTTCTGCAATTTAAAAGAGAGCAACAGACCAAAGAGGAAAGTACAGTCAAACTGTGGCCAACTGAAGTGAATAGACTCTGTCTGAATGGTAATTTAGAGACACACCTTAACATTGACTTTAGATGTGCTTTAGAAAGTGCTTTTCATAAGGAAGACATGTGATTAAATTGTATTCTTCTCCAACAATAGTTTACAGCTACCTATTATAAGCTTGTGAAAACTGTCAGTGAAGATACTGAACACACCTCTTGCCAATTTGAACTTCTCTTAAAAATTAAAATTTCTTTACATTTGCACAGTATTATTCTGTTTCTGTCTAGCGGCACTTCATATTCTATTCTAGAGGAACTGTGTTCTAATATTCATGGCTTATTTTAATTACTGTATCTGTAATTTCAGCCACATCTTAATTTACCACATTGATTGTCCATTAGGATCCTGTGAACTGTAAACTGTTATTTACATCTCTGCCTCAGCAATCATGTCAGTTATTCACTCAATCTTCCCACTGCAGAGTTTTCTATTCAGACATGAAGCTGGTTGATTATTTATTTTTATAGTAATACTGTCCAAACCAGTTAATGTTCAGATGACTGCACATTTTCCTCACTAGAACAGTTATAGTTTCAAGCTGCACTGTGTAAAACTGGAAGTCTGCACAGTGAGAGAGAAACTCAGTTTCTATGCTCATTCTCCTGCTTGCAAAAATATGCTTTTTGATTGCATGGAAATTCAGAGTCATGATCCTTGCATGGCCATTTAGTCTAGGAATAGAGAGGTCTGCACACGGATGTGAGTCCTCAACAAACATGGTCACTCTTAAGCAAACTGTAGAAAAGCTGTCAAGTTTAGGGATTAAAACTGCTTGTTATTGATGGCTGGGAAGGAAGACCATGCCTCTGAGAGACATGAGCTGCTGTAGGTTTATTCTGCCATCCATATGTGCCCAAAGCTTGCTGTTCACCTTTCCTGCTCTCTGGCCATGGCTGTGCCCTGCAGCTGCCAGCCCCGCAGTCTCAAAGGAAGAGGATGACCACAAGCAGAAGGGATGTGGACATTGTTACAACACCCCATAGGCTGAGCAGGCAACCCACAATCAGGGCAGCATGGGCTATAGTGACTTGTTCAGGAACAGACTGACTACCCATTTTGCCAGGGTCTTGGTTCTAGGAGATATTATTTCCTTCCCTCACACCCAGGCCCTTAACAAATCTGGCTTGCTCTTTCACTGCAGAATGTACAAACATCTGTCAAGGCACCACCCTTGGGAAATAGATTCCTCTTTTTTTTTTTTTTTTTTTACCTTCTGTTTTCTACCTTTCCTTTTCATCAGTTGCAGCTGCCAAAATTATAGTATTTCCCTACCCATTCCTCTAATAATGTAAATCTTTTATCCTGATGCCATTTCCTCTCATCCCGAGGCCTGTTCTCAACTTCTAAGACTTCTTTGTTCCACTTTTCTTAGGCTTGGCTTTACTTTCTCTCTTGGTCTACTTTCCCAACTCTGGACTTATTTCAGATAACCCTCATTGTGGGAACAACTTTCAATTTACTATCCACCCAGTTCTATACTTCCATATGTTTGTTCTCAGAGCTTCCCACAGCCTATCAAACCCTCAGTGACTTTAAAATGAGGATAAATCAGTATGAGGACCCAGTCTTGCCTTGGCACACTTCACCTGAAGGGCAGCATAGCTCTGGCACAGATCCCTCTGTCTCACTTTGGGCAAGTTACATGTGTTTGCAGGACTTTCATTTAGCATTTGAAAAATGGGAATAATGTCTTTTTTTTTTTCCTTTACCTTGCCATCCACTCTTTATTATGGAGTCAACCCAATAATTTTAGAGCTGAAGGCCAAGACTTCTGCTGAGCTTATGGGACTAATGGGAGCTTTTATTTCAAAATGCCCACATGAGTGCAGAAGGTAGTCTTTATCCCTCATCCTATCTTTGCTTACAGGCAGGCACAGAATCACCTTTGGGTGAAAGGCCAGAACTGTATCCCCATGTAGATGGGATCTGGGCCACAGACATCAGCTGAACTACCTGCTTGGGCTGACACTGTATTAAAGCAGGCACTGGCTTTGTCTCTGCCTTTCCCTGCTCCCCACCTCAGCCCACCAAAAGGTCTCTGTCTGTGAAGGATCCTGCCAGGGTGATTCCTTCTGAGTGCTGGTACTCATCTAACACAGGAAATTAAAATTATATGGGTTTTTTTGAATGGGACACATAAATTGAAATTTCTATATTAGGTGCACTAATAAATGAATCAGTTTTGCCTGCCTAATCTTCCTTTTTCTTTTCTTTTTGAATGAACTTTGGCATTTTTAGCTAATCCATATACAAATTCTTACCCTGTACTCTTTTAATGACAGCGAATTGTAGTATGCCAAATTAGAAACAATGTCATTTAGTTACAGAGATCTGACAAAAAAATCAGGTGAAGGAAATTAATATGAAGCATGGAAAGGCCAACTAAAACATCTTCAATTTACCTGCTGTGAAATGATTCTCTTCATGATATTATTACTGGAGCTACAGAATCAGGAAATAAGACTGCTTTGATTTTTTTTAATTGCCAACAACTCACAATTCTTTAGTGTTTATTATGAGTGAATATCTACATCAAGCATTTACTAAGTCTGTTTGGGACACGGACAAGTATTGAAGGTTTGGATAGTGAAGCAGATTTTGAATGTTTGCAAATGAACCATCTGTGGCTATCAAAACCCTCTGCAATCCCATGTGTGAGACCAATACAGATACACTATAAAACCAAACTGTGAGAGAGGGCATACATTGTTGGAAGCAAACATTTATCTGAAGACAAATGAATGGCAAAATGGCACTGAAAGGAAAATATTACTGATAGATTTCTCTTGGAAAATTAAGGAAGAGACATGAGTTCCTGGACTGGATGATCACCAGTACCTCCAGCTTTCTGGGTATCAAAAAGAATGCAGACATTTTAGTTATAATGAAAAGCGTGAGTGTATTTATCTCAGAACTGTAATGCCAACTTCCATCATACAATTACTTGATTTTCAGATGAGTTTTTTAGGTGTCCCCATGCTGCGTTTCCCACCTGTGAAGGTTCTCTATAAGCATCCCAAAAGCTTGAGCATGAGAAAGCCAAAAAGCTTATCTGATCAACATGAGACACGTGACCTGGACACCCCCTTCACATTGTTGCAAGAAATACCAGAATGGAGAAATTATTATTTTCTGTAGATGGAGATGTCTTTCTGTTGAACAGCTGCAGGCTGTTCTACAGGTTTTTAGTATGGCCAGACTTTGCGAACGAAGATCTGGGGAAGGGGTCTCCCCACGTGCTTGTGCCTTCCCTGCCTGCGCAGTGGGTATTTTAGGTGAGGCACAGCATGCGCAGAACTGGCCCCACCGTTTTAAGTCCTAAGGTCCATTTGCCATGGCCAAGTGAGCTTGGACAGTGACAGTGAAATCCCCGGGACTGTCTACAGCACCCGGTACTAACCAGGGCTGACCCTGCTGAGCATCCGAGATCTGATGGGATCAGATGGCAGGGAGGCATTTAACTGCCCAGGGGACGGTCCCTACTGAGACTTGAACTCAGGCCCTTGGGATTCAGAGTCCAGAGTGCTCTCCGTTACACCACGGAACCACCCTAGCAGGTTTTTAGTACAGAGCTAATAATGACCACTCTCCTTCCTACTTGACCAGAAGATATTTAAAGCTATTGTCATCCCAACACCATTCCCTCCCTCCTTCTCTACTAAGAAAGGATTGGTGTCCCACTGTTACTTATGAACCCACAGGGGCACCCAATGGGCTCACTGGGCTATCTGGAGAGACACTGCAAGGCTCTGCCAGGTAAAATGTTTCTATTTTATATTACTATTTATGGTCTGCTAAACTGTCCAAAAATGTCAGATGCCAGCATGTGCACATGGCTCCTGATACAGCCACATATATAACACAGAGAAAAAGTCCTTTAGTGAAAATGTCAGCAAGTCTGATGTGGAGAAACAGGAGAGACATTTTTCTTCTTTTCTTTTAGTAAAGACAGGAAAAAAAAAAATTGGGGAAAGTGGAAATTAGTGGTGTGGGACAGTATCCATGAAAGACAAATTTTAAAAGAATCTGCAAAATATTTGTCAATGGGAAATGAGGTCTAATTTGGATTTGAAAAGAAAAAATACATTTAAAATTTAAAGCTTGAGTGTCCTGCTTTTCAGAAAACAGTCTGTCTGCTTTGGAACGTCTAAATAATCTATGACATGCCTCCAAACACTGGGATATCCTAACATATCAGTTGAGAATTACATGGCAAACAAAATGCCAGTGGGTCAGAGCATTTAAAAGGAAATAATTAACTTCTTAATACAGATAAATCAGAAAGGAGTCTCTCATTCAGAATAAGGGTTGATAGCTAAGAAACATGTGTTCCTTAGTCTACAAGTAGGAACTATGTAGAGCTCTTCATCAAACACGTGGTTTGCAGCAAGTAATGGCCATTAAGTAACAGACATTTTGCCCGAAAATACTACCCTAGAATAAAACGAAGATCCATTCTTTGGGAGGTGAGAAATACATGAGCAGGAAGGCAGAACAAGGGCTGCTAACGTGCTTGTTCCTGAGCCCCCTGCTGCCACATCTCTGAAACTGCAAGGAAGTTCTGAGGTTTTGTCCTTATTTGAAGGGAGACGGCATCTTCCTGACAATGGGAATAAGGGTATGATTAGGGGCCATCCTGATGTGCTTGCTAGGAAATCCGACTGTGCTCCAATTCAACGGGTGTGGATGTTCACCAAGACTTCCTTATACCAGACAATACTCAAAACATCTGTGCAGATCAGCTCGTGGAATCAAAAAGATTTCATCCTTGGACCTTTCCTTTGTGGAACTGTTCTTCCAGCATTTGCCAGAATAAGAGGGATTTCAGGTAACAGTAAACCCTTCAGAAATTGTTTATCCTCAGACACTGGCTAAAATAACAATCCAGGTCAACAAACTTCATATCCTTTCACAATTATAAATTACTCTCAGAAACGACTGATCATCTATAAATATTTATGTCCTTTTTCTTATTTAATAGATTCTCTGGATTTGTGTTCATAACATAGTATAATGTATTACCTGTCATCAGAATACTTTAAATGAAAGCAATGCTCTTATAAATTTCGTTCTGGAGATCAACAAGACAGTTTCTTGCCCTGATGCACTGCTTAGTCACACTTGCATGAAAAGCATAGCTAGCAATTAAAGAATGCAAGTATTTTCTGAGTGAGGCATTGCAAGAACTTCAACCTTTCCAGGTCACCAACATCCTCAATTTAAGGGACTGTCACTGTGCATTCCTTAATTATGTCAGGTCCACAGAATGAGTCAGGAGGTAAGAGTTTCCTGTATTAACTCCTTTGGACAAGGATCTACACTACACCTACACCTACACTTTGCATAAATTTGGCAGAATTTAAGCACCTCTGCTAGGCTAGGGAAAAAGAAATCTTTCTGCTTCACAGCAGAACCTGACCCACAAGAGTCCTGCAAGTCTCTAGGCACCTCTAAAGTCATCCCAGACTCATCTCAGTCCCTGGCACCTAAAGTACTACCCACATTTATTAGAAGCTCCTTGGTCTGAAGATCTGTAAGATTTTCTTCTTCCTAGGCACCAGTGAAAGTAAAAGGTTATTCAGGGAGATGATTACTTTTATTGCAGCAAAAATTTTGTAAGCCTATCTAAAATGTTCTGATATGTTTGTTTGAAATTTACTGGAGTAGACTTGATATATCTTTTTGTTAGTATCCACGTGGCTAGACCACTTGCCTTATCCAGAAGAAACCCGGTTTGTATTCTCCCTGTTTGAGGCATGTACACTGACCACAGTCATCTGCAAGAAAAGTTGAGACAATGCACAGCTAGTAAAGCTGGAAAAGAAAGTGCAGCTGTATTATCAAGTGGTGAAGTATTCAGCCAACACAGAGTCCAAATTTCTCTTCCTCCTAGACTTTTCTGTGTATATTGCACTAGATAACCACTGGATTAAATGACAGTAGCAGGATACCAAACATTTTGCATCATTACCTGAATCTGCTTTTCAGAAATTCCATTGTCTTAATCAGTAGTTTCTACTGCAAGGTGAGCCATTTGACATGAAATGGTATATTTTAAGAGGTGTTAATATTTACTTCTGTTGTGTTAAATTGCTGCTATTCCTCTTCTTTCAGTGTATTTGAGTGTTCACTCTCTGTCCCAGCATCTCCAAGGGAGCCCATAGGGATACTCACAATCCTTAATAGCCCTGGTCAGGACAGAAAAATCTACAGCCTGAGCTATTGCAGTCAGAAACAGGCAGCAGCCAAACTTTGCAATCTGCTGCAAAAATGAGGGAACCTAATGAATTTTTCAAATACAGCTAAATCTTATGGTAAACAGAGTGATGGTTAATTCAGAAGTAAAAACCCTGAGCTCCTAGTTTAGGGGAAGAACCATGCTCACTTTAACATTTAGATATCCATTAAAAAAAAAAAAAAAAGTAAGATTTCAAACAAATCAAAGCCATTGGCTTCTGTGACATATATACACACAGATTAAGAATCATATCTGGAAGTGGGCAATAAGAATATGACAATATTTCCAGTTCAGGTGTATATATTTACCATCATCTGTCAAGCAGATTAAATCATGATTCAAGTGAAATCTCCATCCCAGTTCCCCTCACTAAATGAAATTCTGAGAAGTTAATTCTGTCTATGTAGTTTATTGTGAAGACATGACACCTAATTAAACACCTGCAGTAACAAGACACACTGATTTACACGAATGGTCAGATACGGTCTTTTAACAGACACACCATAGGAGGTGAAAGATTGAAAAGGCAGTCAGCCACGAGCATCCCAGTCCAATTAGCAGGATGAGAACTGAAATCCTGCGAAATGTGATTATTAATCATGTTGTCATCTTAAGACTGAACACAAATAATTGAGCAAAGCATACTCAAGATGCTTACCTAGTCTCAGCAGAACACTGCCATAAGAAATGCCAAGAGTTTCGCGTCACTTTATATTCAAACATCAGGATTACACAGACACTAAGATACCACAAGTAAGAATACAGGACCTATGGAAGATCATAAGAGATTTGGGCCAATGTCCAGTGTTAAGAAATTTGACTATGCAGTGCATCAATGAAACTAGGTAAGGGACAGTTGTCTAACTGCATATATAAAGAGAAAAAATTTATAGAAAAAGAAAACATTAAAGATATATTGCAGTAAAACTAGAAAAAGTTGTGAGAAGTCAGAAAGTCCTTTACAAATAATACACAGAGATATTATATGCATAGTAGAGGCTTATAGGTAAATAAGAAGACAAAATTGATGGCAGACTGGATGCTGATACTTAAAGACAGCAGTTTGATAAATTATGAAGCATTAAAGGTTTGGTTAAACCAGATATTGATAAAATGAAATCTAGATGTCATCAGTGGAATAAATATTAAGAGAAAACAATCTGAATGTGTAATATGATTAAATTAGAAACAATACACAGCATAATCAGATATTGAACGGCTGGTGCTCTAAGGCTGTTACAAGATTATTAGGTTATACAAAGATAGGAGATGAAGTAGGTAGATTTTAATACCCATTTGATATAACATCCCATGAATACCTGAAAATATATTAAAAAATAATTGGATAAAATAATTGCCAAATAGTCTGAAGGATGAATAGTGATGTGATAAATGCCAACTGACTAGTAGAAGAAGCACATGGTTTGCTTAAGACCACTATCAACAACTTGACCCCTTCTTCTGAAAATAAAAAGTTTGTGAGGAAAAGCCTGTATTTCAGCAATTACTCCAAAATCAGATGACATTGACTAAAGGCAATTCTGTGCCACATGTATGTAGTCTGAAATGTGAATTGCAATATGAATGGATTAGTGCTCAGTGTAGATTGATGAAAGCAAATCTGTGTTCATTCAGTAGAGCAAAGATGTTCATTCATTGTATCAGTAGACGGCACATCATTCACTGACACAGCAATCCATGCAGACTGATTATAATACAGATTATGCATAACAGAGGAGTGATGGCCAAGAAGATCAGTAGAGGCAGACAATAATGAGACGAGCAGCCCAGGTGAGTGGAGAACTTATTACACTGAAAGCAGGTCAAAGGTGCATGAAATGGATTAAGAACTGACTCAGAGATCCATAAAAATGCTGCTGTGCACAGGATTTAGGTGTGCTGCACAAGCAGTGTGAGCCCTGCTGCTTAAAGGCATGCACAGTCTACAGTGAAGTTCCTAGGGGAATAAGCCTGTAAAGTGTTTTTAGAAATTTGCTGTCTGGTTGGGGTTCCTTGACTGTGGCTTTAGAGAGAAATGTCCCCACAGAGCTCCATGCTTTGGTCTTTCCTATTTTCCCTCTTCATATTTATATGATCTTACACAAATTTAGTTGCTCTCTCCATTGACATAGTTTATCGATCCAATGTTGGACCAATTCTATATCTTTATCTATACTGGTGGAGGCAAACCCAGTCTGATCACTGCTGCTCCCCAGCTTCAAAGCCTGAAGCTTTGAAGACAATGTTCTGCAGAAGAACACTGCTGTTCCGCAGCTCTGTTTCCTGCTGTATTGGATCTGGCTGAGATTTCCCCTCACTGTGCTGCGATTTACGTTGCTGGCTAAAAGGGTGTTGATAATACACCAGTGTTTTGGGCACTGCTGAGCACAGCATCAGCACTGTAACATTCCTGCCCAGCTGAGGGCAAGATTCTGGGAGTGGACACAGCCAGGCCAGCTGTCCCAAACAAAGTGAAGGGATATTCCATACAACATGACTTTAGCTCGGATATAAAAGCCATGGAAAGGAGGAGGAAGGGAGGCATTTGTTGTTTCCACTGTCTGCCTGCTGACAAACTATGACACATTGCTGAAGCCTTACTCTCCAGGATGTGCCATACATGTCTGCTGATGGGAAATAGAGAATAAACCTTGTTATTAATTTCAATTTTGCATGTGCAAACTTTCACTTTCGCTTTAATAAACTGCCTTATCTCAACCCACGGGTCACTTTTCATCTTCTTGTCCCTCCCATGTCTCTCTGGGAAGGGAAGTGATAGAGCAGCTTGGTGGGCACCTGGCATCCAGCCAAGGTCAACCCATTACACCTGGTCATGTCACACATCAGAAATCAACTTTCAAGAATGGCAGAGAATGATCTTGCTACGTCTCCCTCTCATGGTACCCATAAATATATCAGATCAAATTTATTTTCCTCCTTCCCATCTCTCCTGTAAGTTTTTCTTCGAGTTGGTTATTTCACAGAAAACAAAATGCTTGACAATAGCAAAGATTTTTACCTGATATTCTGTCAAATACTCTCATTATTCCCATATGCTTCACTGTGTGTACTTTGTGTAAAAATTACCCATTGTGTGATTTTTGAGATGCATATTCCTTTGGGGGTGTGTACTTTTGCAGCACTCCACGCAAGGAATTTTCCCCACTGACTTTGTTTCTAAATTCCACACCCAGTGTGTGGGTTTAAAAACCCACTCAGTATGAACTGAACCAGAAGGACAGCAGGTAGCTGAGCAAGTAGAAAAGCCCAGTGACTCAGTCTGCAAAGGATTCTGTATTTCTGGAGCAACCACACACACCACAATACAAAATAACACAAAATTTTTCAGTCTGTCAGTATAGGCCTTTGTTTTCCCCCCTTCACTATGGTATTTAAGTGTGCACCTACTTGCACATGGCCAGCAGCCCCTAAGGTACACACTGCATGGCAACACTCAGTGAGAGACACAGGACAATAATGGTCTGAAAACGTTTCTTTTTACTGTGTGAGAAATAACTTCAGTGGCTGCTCTCACCGTTGTATGCACATCACGAGACTTAATTTTTTCCTTTTGCTAAATGACCACCAGGGTGCAGCCTAATTAAATTTCCCCTTCTATGGCTTTATGTTAAAGGTATACATTAACCATTTTCTCAGGAGTGCCTGCATCACACTAGGTTTGCATTTGTTCTGGTTTTTTGTATAGTTTTGCTCAGCAGAAAGCAAATAGAGGTGCTTTAAAACTAGGATTGAACTCTTTGTCATTTGTGTATCTAAAATTTACAATACAGTTTTGAAAGAGGTAATTGTAAATCTAAAAGGGTAATTTTCACTGATGATACCGAGAATGTACTTTCCCTGGCATGTAATTTTAAAAGATTACCCTAGCACATGTGTATTTTAAGCACAGATAAGCAAATAAATAATTTTTTTTTGCCCTGATACCTGAACAACAAAAGCTGATTTTCTGACATGCAAACCTACAGCTGCTGTCTGATCTTTTAATCTGTTACGTATGCTTCGTCTGATGCTCTCCCTGCAGGAGAACACAAAACTGCTGTAGACATCATTATGCCTCTTGATCTGCAAATTCAAGACCTGTGCCCTCTTATACTCCCAAAGTTCACAGGCATCTTAGTCAAATCTGCTTAGTCACTGGGGATTTAGAAAATACACCGTGTGCTCTCCTCTGGTCATTGAGCTGTAGGATTTTGGAAGCAGCTCACTCTTCCTCTGCTTATCATTTTAATCAATTAAAAGGGTTGTACATCCTGTGCTAATCTCCCTTCAACTCCTACTAGATTCAATAGACTTCAGTTGATTATCATTGCAGATTAAGAGGATGTCAGACAAATGGTAATTTACATGTTACAAAGTCAGTGTCAGCATTCACTGAGTATCTCTAAGGTCAGCAGAGCAGCAGTGAATATAACTGAAAAAAGAAAGAAAGCTTGAGGTATGGCTATTTTTGTCTTTTCCAGATCTCAGAAATACATGTTCCTTTGCTTACAGAACAGAGATGGAAAAGAATTGTTTGCATTTTACATGTTCATACTCTGAGAACAAAAAGAAACACAAGGCAAAACAGGTTTTTCTTCTCTTTTCCTATCACACACTATCTATGAGACAAAAAATACCTCTGAAACTAATAGATGAAAAGTTAGATTACAAGACAGAGCAATAGGAAGACTGGGTGGTCTTGTGTAGTACCTCACAGCCTAGTTAGAGCACATCTTATTTGAATAAATGTAGGATTTGTCTTTTAGGGGAAAAAAAAAATTTTTTTCCACAGGGAGTAAAAAGAGCAGTCTGTCATGCCAAACTGCATAGTAGCTTGCTGATGCAGGTGTTGGCTGATGAGTACACCAGGAAACTTGGACTCAGGTGACATAATATAATCTTTATGATACTTTACAAGCAATAATTTCAACTTGCCATTAGTTCTGTTCCTATTCCCAGCTGTCCAGCTTTAGCTCTGCCTGGTTATGGTGTTTGTGGACACCACTTGAACATGAGCTCCTCATGCATGTCCTGAGCTAGGAAATGCTTGACTTTACCAGGAGGACAATCTCTTGGAAGACTATGGGAATGGTTTCATGTGTGTGCAGTGCTAGTGACAGGATCAATACTGATGTGGTGTCCACTTGTGTCAACCCTTTATTATAGATATAGTTAAAATGGAAAATGTTTTAAAAAGAGATGCAAAATTATTTCCCATGTGACGCACATGCCTGAGAGAGAGATGGAGAGAGAATGAAAGAGTTTTCTACTCTCTTTCCTAAGCTATTTGTTACATCTACAATGTTGTAACATTAGGGCTCAAGTTTTGAAATAGATCTCCATGCAATCCCACTGTGATCAAATTATTTCAATAAATGTCAGGTCAGTGCAAAAAGAGACAAAACATATATTAGCTGACGTATTTCTATATTTATTGAACGAGCTCTGGAAATTCTTTGTTCTGTTCTGGCTTGCAATGGAGTCATTCTCAGCCAGTATAAAGTCTTGAAGCAAGCAGTCAGAGGTAGTGGGCATAGTTCTGTTCTACTGTGGTGGATTTTTCAGTTGCTTTAATGATAGATTCTGAATGTCAGGGTCATCTGTCTTTCTTGAAACAAATTGTAGTTTTCCCATGTGGTGACAGGACATTAGTCTGTACCAAAGTAGGGCACGTGGGTTTGTACAATTCCCAGACACACCTTTGCAATGCAAAGAGTGTTTATGACCAAGGTGTATGCACATTCAGGGTGCAGGTGGCTCAATGAAGTGCCTTACAGAAATACCTAGGTCTTTTGGGGAACAGGGACTGCAGCAGCCGATGTGGTCCAGTGCTCCTCAGATCCTGTAACCCTGACAAACCTGCCTCAATCACTAGGGCAAGGTAACCACTCCCTGGCCCTGATATGCCAGAATGGCATTGTATAGCTTAAAATTACACTAAACAGTAATCAGGCAAGAAATGAAGATATATCTTAGCACAATATGTGAAAATGTAAGAGGCAGCTGTACTTGTAGAAGGTTGTTACCTTGCCCATCTGTGTGGCAGGTGTGAAGGGCAGTGTTGGTCTTGCAGAACATCTCCTGTTCATGCTTTTTGTGGGGTCATACACATGCCTCCTTACTTTGTTTTGACTGAATTTACAATCCATGAAAATTGAGGATGATGATTTGTAGAGTTCAGTGCATGTCCAAGTCTGCTTCTACATGTTGGCAGGACATGGCTGGGGGAAAATGAGGCAGGGATGAGGTGTTCCTGAGTCCTTCAGGTTAGCCATACCCAGAAATGCAGGATATAAAAATTTTAATCTCCTGTCCACTAGGCCCAGGTGTCTGCTAGGAGTTGTTGTCTGAAGTTGTCAATGTTTGCTCTAATCCCATTTTTGCTATTGTGCTAAGGCCTTTAATACTTTAAGTATCCAGCTGTGATCTTCTCTTTCTCAGTTCCTGAAGGAGACTGACCTAACTCAGAAGACTAACACTATGGGGAGAGAGATGAGTATTAAGGTTTGCTAAGCTAGGTCAAAGCTTCAGAGCATGTAAGTCTGTATTAAAACCAAATCTCTTATCAAGTGAGCTCTCAAGCCCATTAAGAATGATTTGATTTCATTTTTCAATTATAGCCCTATAGATTTTCCAACCTGAAATGCACACTGCTCCTACACACATAGGAATTAAATTCAATTACAATTTGCTATTTGAAATATATTCTTGAGAGACACTGATCTAAGTTTTTTGTAAACCCACAAACATCTATTAATCAACACCTGTTGATAACAATACACCATCAGGTAAAACACCTACTGTCCTTCCTCCCTGTTCCTTGCCAGAGAAGCAGTTACCAACAGACTACAGTCATAACCTGCTTTGGACATTGCAGCCCTCATTCTTGTCAACTTCCTGACAACCTTACTCCTTTCACATTGCGAACTGGAGCTGTCGTGGCACTGCCTCATTTCTGAGACCACATATCCATATATCCCTCTACACATTTGCCTTGTAGCATCATGTTTCTAAAGGTTTTCTTTGTCATTTTCCCTCTTCCTCATTTTGTGTCCTTTTCCCCACCACGGCAGTCTGGTTCCTTCAGTAAGCCCATCAAGTGACCTGGGATCAGCCAGGAGAGCTGTCACCCTTCTTTTGTGTTTGTTTTTGCTATCATTCGTTGTTGAATTTGTGTTACCCCCAGAAGAGGAGGGGGAGTTCTTCACATGTGTTTCAGAAGCATAGGTAATCACCTGGAAGTGAGGACTGTGTTAACTCAAGGTTAAAGGTTCAGACCACTGCAATTCACCACAAGCTTTCAAAGATATACTGGGCATGTAACCCAGTATGATCCCCATGATCCAGATGAGGGGCTGCAAATTCCAGTTCCTTTTTTTTTCCTTCTCAGTCTAATACCAAAAAAACCCAAACAAACAAACCAAAACCAAAACCCCAACACAACCCCCCCCACACCCCCCCCCCCAAAAAAAAAAGAATATAAAATTCCAAAATCAACTTGTTTCAGAAGCCAAGATTCACAAATTTTCTGCCTCTGAATTCAAACAGGTCTCCTTAAGTTTTTCATTGTTTCTTTTTCCCTGCATCTGTTATTACCTAAGTCAGAAGTTAGGTAGAAAAAGCACACCACCTATAATTGTATATTATGGTGCTCAGCATTTATTGTTATTGGAAAAGTGTAATAGAATTACAGTTAATATCTATAATGGATCATTCAGCACAGTTTCATATTGTGAAAAGTCACCAAAACACACAAGCCTGAGTTACAATTATTACTTACATGTGGTGGGTTTTGCTCTTATGGTAAGTGATGCAGGAGAACAGGAGAGGACCTAGTGGCTTAGAATAACATACATTAATGCAGGCAGGGACAGCTGTGATAATCTCAGTGAGCTCCTGTATCACAGGCCACAGATTTCCACACAGTAATACCCAGAGAGTACTTGCTCCCAGCCAGCAAGGCTTTGGAGAGAGCTGCAGTGGAAGCAGCTGTGCTGCAGCAGCGTGTGCTACCCATACCAGGAGCAGCACCCTTTGGGCACTGCAGTGTTTGCCTGGCATGCAGGTGACCTGCACAGGCTAATACAGCTCACTTTCTAAAGATCAGCTATTCCATTCCAAGCTCCCCTGCATCTTCTATAGTACTTCATAGTAGTACAAAGCAGGGATTTGCAAAACCTATCAGTCTGCTCTTCTCCTGTGGCATCCCAGGCAATCGTCACATTCACGTGAGGCCTGGAATGGTGCTGGGACAGGGCATCATGAGTTCCAAGCAGTAATGTGAAGGGATAGCTGTCATCACTTCTGTCTGCTGCAAGAACTGGCCAAGATTTTCAGCAATAAGTACCTAATTCATCATTAGGCTGCTTAGTAATGGACTCATTTTTAGCATGTTTATAATATATAATAATATAATATAATGGCCAGACTTTGTGAACAAAGATCTGGGGAAGGGGTCTCCCCACATGAGTGTGCCCTTCCAGCCTGCACCCGTTTAAGTCCTAAGGTTCATTTGCCACGGCCGAGCGAGCTTGGACAGTGACAGTGAAATCCTCGGGACTGTTCTACAGCACCCGGGGTACTATGACCGGGGCTGGCCCTGCTGAGCATCTGAGATCTGGCGGGATCGGATTGCAGGGAGGCATTTAACTGCCCAAGGGATGGTCCCTACTGAGGGCTCGAACACGAGCCCTTGGGATTCAGAGTCCAGAGTGCTAGCCATTATGCCACGGGACCACCCCTAGCATGTTTAATGTTCTGGGAAGTGTAATCTGGAATGGTTGTGTTCCTCAAGGCTAAGGTTGGATATGGCAATCACGATAAACTGCCATGTACTCCTGCCCAGCATAGGCCAGAGACCTTCAAAGTGCAGAGCAACAGAGGGTGGACACTCACATGCCGTTGCAGACCACTGAGTGGTATTTGCACCCAGCCAGTAGCTTCCTGTGGAGTCACATCTTCTCTGAAGGACTGCCCATCCTAGTGTGATGCATTCAAATTTGACAGTAAATCCAAGACTCACCTCAGTCAGCTGTTTCAGTGCTTAAATTACCTTTCCTAAAAAAAAAAAAAAAAAAAAAAAAAAAAACACCCAAACCCTGTGTTCTGGTCCAAAATCTTCAAACCACCAACTCTGTATTTTGTTTTCCTTTCTTATTTCAGTTTGTTTCCTGGCTCTGATATAAGCTTTCCCAAATAATCTTGGGCTACTCACTTAATCTCTTCTTACATCAATTCACTGTTGCAAAGAGAAGTTTAAGACATTTCTTTTCTCTAACCTCTCTATAATATCAAGTTCAAAGACTCCTTTGGGCATTTGTCTTTCCTGCATCTTGACACACTTTCTCAAGTGAAAGAACCATTATTTCAGCTACGGCTTGTATAGTTGTGCTAGGGTAGACCCTAACAAAAGTTATTTTTTGCATTAAACATATCAGCATCTTTGCAGCTTTCATGTTATTTATGTTGCAAATTAATAAACACAGTAGGTAGCTGCACCAAGTCTTGATTATTGCAATAACTTTCCTTCTCCCAGCACACGCCACAGCACTCAGCTGCCTAAAGAAGCTTCACATTGTGAAGAATTAATATTTTACCATCTTCCTCCACACCATGTCAAAGCAAAGCTGCTTGGATCTATGTCTTGCAGAAAAACATCCTTTCCAGAGAGGCAGTGGAGCACCTAAAAGTATTGTACAAAATACCTAAAAGTATTGTAAAAGTATTGCTTGCAGCTGTAATCAAAGGACTAGAAAACCCATAAATTCACCTCACAACATAGCAGGATCCTACTACAAACACTGAAGTTATTTTTGAGGAAGTCAGCTACATAAACAGACAGTCAGAGGATCTCTGGGGACTGTCTGGGATCTTTGCAAATCACTAAGTTCCTGAATGTGCTACTAGATCCCTTATTTTATTGCTTTTCTACCTGTATGGTCAGTAATACAAACTTATACCAAAATCCCCTCAGATTTTTTTGATCTTTCAGATGCATTAGTCAAAGCATAGTTTTATCACAGAGACAGAATTAAAAAGAGAAATAACTTGGAACAAACAATTACATCATTAATAATCTCACTAAAGTACTACAGAGCTCTTTATAGGACTTCATGGAGGAGGTGTCACAGACATGAGGATGCAAGGACCTAAGTGGTATTTTATGTCTTTTTAGGTCATCTTACAGGGCTGGAAGACTGGATCAGCTTTAGGGGACACAAGCCCTGGTGTATTTTATCCTACAGCAGCTGTAGGTCTGGTCTCTTTTGAGTAACACAGAAGATACAGTCCCGATGGCTTACCCCTAGATGGCACTGCATGGCAGCCTGGCAGCTCCCAATCCTTTACCTTGGTTTCATAGCCAAGGTTTCAACTTCACTCAAGGTTGAGTAGAAAACAGGGCAACGAGATGAGGGAATTAAATTTCTGCTACTCTCGGCCGAAGTGGCAAATATTCTCTTGTCTGATACTCGCAAGTAAAAAAGGCTTCAATCAAAGTGTTATAATGCAGGAACTTCTATGTGTGTGCATTTGGATGGTGTCTATTTCTTTTGTGCATGCAGCAGATACTTATTGACAGGGCTCCCTGTTGTTAAAACTAATGTTCCAGAGGCATCAAGATGGGAAGGTGCATTGTTATAAACTTCTGATCGATTTGATTCTCCTGCAATCATAAGAACAATGGTTGATGTGATATATTTTTCCAAATTAACCACCTTTTCCTTTATAACTTGTCATGGTAGAGCCTGCAATTTGCTTTTGTGTGTTTGAATTATTTATCAGTATTTTACAGTGTTTTATACTGCAGATCAGAAATTCCTTGTGAAACTTCTGATACAAAAGTGATATCTGAATATTTCAGCTGTTTGGATTTGTTTTACCTGGATGGATTTCTCGTAAAAGGACTGCAAGTTTTCAAACCCATGTGAGTAGTTGGATCAAGTTTTGCAGTTTAACAATAATCCTAAGTAATTTTCCATTTTTAATGTCTTCAGTTATTTCAGGTTTAATTTGTTTACTTGTACATTTATAGAGAAAATACATCAGAAGAGGAAGACATCTTTTTTAAAGGGCTAGCACCAGACATTGCCCATCTACCAGTAACATTTGCTATAACCCTTTCCTAACCTGTCCCTGAGTTTCATTTCTAGCCCACAAAAGACATTTGTGAGAGTACATGTAGGCACATCTGTCTACATCCTTTGCAGCCTGTAGAAGATGGTCAACCATTTCTCCTCATGGTTACAAATAATAGCAGAAGGTTCACCATGCTCATGCTTTTAAAAATAATAAGGAAAAATCTGTGATGTTTCTCAGAAAATGTGTCAGCCTGTAACTGGGCTGTTTTAGAGGTAATGCTGAATCAGCTTACTCTTACCTCGGCCTGCCACAGCCCATTCCAAAATACTGAGTCCCACACCAAAAATCTGGTTACAAGAATGGCCATTTGGGGTTTCAAAGGACTTCTACTGTCACTTTCTTGTTACCAAGAGGGTAATAGATTGCATGTAAATTGTGGGCTAGACTTCCACCCTTTTCCAGCTCCTCTCACACAAGCATGTTTTGATCACTGATTTGCACGAGGCAAAAGGGCACCCAGGCAGCCTCCTGAGGCCAGTCAATGAGCTACTGAAGAAATCCACAGAAACCCCATCTGTGTATACCAATCAAGGTAATTATTAATAAATTAATAATAATAGATTGTTAAAAGTGACCTGTCATCAAATTTTGAAAGTCCAAATCTGTGTTTACATAATTTGTTTAGTATTCCTTGTTTTAATTCAGTTCAAACAGTTCAGAAATGGCACTGAACTTTGAATTGTGATGGGAAAGAGCTAAGACAGGGACTGTGTTGATACTAATAAATGTACAAATTTGTTTTTTCACCTCTTCCAAAATGCAGCTCTGTTCCTTGTCGATCAACCTACTTGGTAATCTTTCACACTTGGCAATCTTTTTCAACCTTCGTTATAGAAGTGCAATGTGGTACCAAATATAGACTTGTAACACTTGGATATGGGCTGGAGTTCTTCCATAATCTTCTTTGGCAATGAACTGCAAGTTAAAAGATTATAAGGCTTAGTGAATAAAGCAGCAGTCTTTCACCTGCCAGACAGATTTCTGTCTTAGTTTAACCTTGCTTTATGTGATGACTTTGATATTAGTACATTTCTAAGCAGATATGAATTTGTGTAACCTGAAACTGTTTTACTATGCCTTGGATAAAAGGAGAAGCTTGGTTCTGGAGTCTGAAAATTCAGGTCAAGATTTAAAACAACACACATTCTTGAAGAATAGATCTATACATGTAGGACAGGATTCACATGGGCACTGAGGTGCACTTCAGATACACCTTCAAAGGAAATTATGCTATTTGTGCATATCAGAGATGAATTTTAATTATTAAGTTCAGGAAATGTTTTCAAGCTCTGAGTACTACTTTCTCAGAAACTCCTTGCCCAGTGTTGCACTGAGAGACTCGAGTACCTCCTTTTCATACCTCAGGGATGGCATCGACTGCTCAGTACTGCAGGTGCTGCCATCCTAGTCTTAGGGTTACATATCATCTCAGTTCCAGGGACATAAGCACCTATGAATTTGTTTATGAATCCTTGTCTTAGTGTTTTAAATTGCATCTGGATTGAATGATACAGCTTTGGGGCCGTGATGTTTGCCTACTGGACCATATGCTGAATTTCTCTTTGATTCTGTGACATGGAAGAGACTGATGACTGCTACAAGCTGGGTTTCTAGCTGAAGGAATGACCATCGCACAACCAGCATTGTATTGACCTTGGTTTTGTTTTTATTTTTGTTCAGTATTCCTTAAAAAGTGTTAAAAAGAGTGGATTATTTATGAGATTTCCAATTAAAAGCATTGAAAAGGCACTGGTGATTGAAATTCTGGTGTCTAGTAATGAGTGTAGTGTGTTATTGTAACTCTTTAGGTTCTTTTTACTTGGCCAATAAATCCCTCCATAGCAGCACATGAGAACAGTGACAGTATTGTGACTGTGGGACAAGAAACTACTTTTCTGTAACAAGGACAGAGCTACTGTTCACACAGGAAACATCTATGAAATAACCTGCTCACATAAGAAACTGGTGTCAGCATCACCTGGGGGAGACAGAGAAGCCTCACAACTGTGGCACTGGTACCCACCCACCCTGCCTGGTGCTTCTGGAGATGGACCTTACACATGGAAATAACTGGCTCATTTTGTCTTCAACACATCAATTTCAACCAGTGCCATAGCATCCCTGAAGGAGAATTAACCTGAATATGATTTTGGTTAGCCTCTTCCATTTTACCTTCAAAATTAAATTTACTTGCTGAATAAGACAGAATGTAAAGTTGCTTAGTGCTGTTCAAAGCCAGAGAATTTTTGTTTGTGCAAATTTGGTGGAGCTTAGACAACAAAATTTTGTAAGTTATGTGCTTAATATTTTGGTGGCTTTGGAACATGATACATACATTTTTGGCAAGGTACATTTCACTAATTTGAATATTTTAAGTTTGTGTTTAATAACACCTTGTTAGTCACAGGCCTATTGGTTGAGGGAAAAAATTAGTTAAGCATTAAATAAGTATTTGTTAAGACCTCTCTCTGTTCCACAGGTATCTTCGGGCCTTTTAGAGTAATCCAAAGTTTGTTCAGAGGTGAAATGCAATAGGTCAGTAAAGGAACACTCAGATGTAATTGAGCTTATGGAGCTGAGGCAGTGCCATCCCAGCAGCTGCTCCATCCCAAGTTCCGCCTCCAGAGAGCCCACCTGCACTATTTGTTGCCAGTTGTAGTGCTTTCTTCACCACATGTGCTGCAAAGTCTAATCCAAGTGTATCTGAGGCCTCTTCAAGTATCTTGACCTCTGCTCTCAAGGTTTAAATAAAGCTGTAATACTTCCCTTTAATGGGAGAAAGGAAATCGAGAAGAAAATAAAATTCAATGGTGTTTTTAAGAAATAATGATTACAATGCAGTAAAAAGTAACTTTCCAAGTATGATGTTCTTAAGAGGCACTGGTAAGATGGCACTTGTGAATAACTTGTGTCTAGTTATCCATCAGACTTGCAATAAGTCCAGAATAAAGAATCTGGCAGAATTATTCCTTAATGGCTGATATTGAATAGCTCATTTCTTTCTAGCATCTGCAAAATGCTTGTGGGGATAATAGCTATTTAGTAGGATTACTGACAGTGGTCAAAAGTAAAAAAAGGCAGGAGAGAACCAGAGGCAAAGATTTCTGTAGTTTGGGGTGGTGTTTTAGACAACATGAAATTGCAGGAATATCTTCATGTTTTCTCTTAGGACTGGTCCTGTGCTAATGCCAAACCCAGGCTCAGGAGGTGTTTCAGAAAGTGCTGGTTGGCCCAGGCCAAAGTCACGCTGACAACCAGAGCAGACTTCAGTGGCCTCTGAGCACCCCCAGTGCTGGTTAATTCATTAATATAGATACAGCCTCCATGCCAGTTCCCTTCTCTTGTCAAAACAACATGAGGGAAAGACCTGATGCTGGGTTTACCATAATATGGTTAAAGAAAGATCCTTTCAGAGACAGTGCAACAGAAAAAAGCTTCTGTATCACCTTCTACTTGCCTGATGTTACTACCTTGATTTCCAGTCCCTTCTAATAGTAGGAAATTTATGGGTGACATGAGTCAGCATTTCTGCCAGGACCACAGTCACAGGGGCAGCTTCGCTTCAGATTCTTTTCCAATTTTGTTTTGCTCCTCTATGAGGGGTGTTAATTTGCATAAACTTTTCATGGGACCCATGACAGGAGAAATGGCGTTACATCCTCTATAGCTATCTTCAAAGACCTCTTCCATATCTCCACCACCTTCTCCTCCACACATTCACATCCCTGTCACAGAAAAGTCTTGCTGATTTACTTACAGACACAGAGGCTGCACAAAAAAACTCACCAGCACAGAACATGTAATGGAAAAAGTGTTTTCCTCCATTGCAGAAATACCCAGGACCAGCTTCATACTGGGACACTCTAGAAATTTTCACAAATAATGACGATTTTTTTTGTTGTTTTTGTAAACTGCTCTATATATTCAGCCAGAATCTAGGTCTTTAAATTCAAAACTTTTTGTCCCAGAAATTAGAGTTCAACAAAAATATTGTTCCTGTTTTTAAAATTAATGTTTTGCGAGATATCAAAAGCACTAAACCAGTTCGTGCATTTTCTTTTAAAAATTGTTTGAACCTTTACTGTTTATCTTTAAAATCCTGGACATTCTTATTTAAGACTTGTACAGTCTCTGGCAAACCAACTTCTAACAAATAATCAGAAGCCCAGAAAGTTTATCAGTATTTTTCTGAAGAGTTTTGTGGCAAATCTTTGTTGTTCATAACTCACAGTTCAAGCTGTGTGCTCATCTGGGAACTGCCTCTTTCATGACTCCTTTGAGTGACCAGGGGAATGCTCAGGGCTCGGGGACATGTGGACAGGTCACGGCTCAACCGTTTGTTCTTTAAGGAACTGCTGTGAGTCTGCCCTCAAGTCTTCGGGTCTGTCAGATGCCCTGTACAGACAGTACAGCAACTGACCCCAGCCTTCAATGTGCTTGTCAGTGAGTATTTTCAGGTATTAATTCTTAAGGGATTAGGAGGATAGTTTTCACATTTTGTCTACAGAAGATATAAGAGGATGGTGTTAGCAATATCCAGGGTTTCATTTGAAACTGTTTTGCTCGTGGAGAGGCATTACCTTTTTGGAAGAGGTACAGCTCAATGAGAATTTTTTTCCTTCAATAGAAAATTACCTGCCTGTAAACTCTATATAAGTGTTACATGTCTCATACATTTCAGACTTCAAATATCTCTTTTATGACATGTTTATAGGCATCTGTGAAATGCCTAGAAATAACTCACATGCCAAATGTATTCAATAAACATGCAAGCATACAAATCAACACTTCAGAAAATTCCATTCATCTTCCATGAAAGAGGGAAGTTTTTTATAAACATCTAAAATATTTTTAATGGTCTCATAGCAAAAGCCAGAGAATGGGTAATTTGCTGGTGACAATTTTGTAAGTCTATTTGTTCACAGCTATTTATACACTTTTTCTAAACAGAGCTATATGGAGCTAAGCAACCAAAAGTTACACCACTGTATTACACTGCAGTCTTTCAGACAACAAGAGTCAAATTCTAGTTCACATCACAAAAATAGTGGCAGTGAGGATTACATAACCCTTTAATCTGCAGCCACAGTACCAACCTGTGCTGGCACCTGTGCAGTGGAGCTTTACCTGCTTCAGCTGTAATCCGGAAACACGCTCTAGGTGGCGGATTTTCAGTCCCGGGTCACTGAGGGATCTCTTGCTTTTCCTACCTTGAAAGTCATCAGCCTAATGATTAACTACACCTGCTCTTCTCATGACTGTCTGCAAAGGAAGATGTGGGGCTGCGGCTGCAGCTGCAGCAATCGCAGCAAGGTCCTGATCACCAAAATCCTCCTCCAGAAAAGCGTAAACCCCATTCCTTCATTTTCAACTGATTTGTGTGTCCCAAATAGATGTAGCTTAATATTAATTTACTTGAAATATCATGGTAAATAATGTTTGTGAGAGAAAGCAGAGGGGACACAGTTCTCCAAAGAGTGGCTGGGGAAACAAATCCTCATCCCACCTACCAGTGTCTCAGATGTCCCAGCACTGCCCAGGGCACAGCAGAAGTGTACAAGGGTTGACACCCTCCTCTTATTTGTCACCTTATAGTAGGTACCCTGGGCAGGAAGTGAGACACTCTGGAAGTCAGAGAGTGCCACTCTTACTGGTTCCTTTTAAACTTGCTCTACACAGTACAGATATTTAAACATTTTGAAGAGTAAGGGCCACAAAGTCAGCAACCCACATCAAGGGAGGTGTTGCACCTAGCAGGAAAATAAATGGTTCTCAGGCATTGTTTCATCTGGAGGGAAGCTGGAACACAGGGCAGTCACTGAAACCAGGCTAGAGCTCAGTATGGGTTTATTCCTGAATGTTTCTGACAGACCAGGGTTATAGACGTATGTCGATGTTTCATCATTATAGTCATGTTAGAAATAAATATGCTACTTTATGAAACAAAGCAAAATAATTTTTAATAGTTGAAATAGAATGGAAGATAATGTTGTTCTTTGTGAAAGCATTTGGCATGACTGTACTGCCTACATTTGCAAAGCCAGTGTATTTATAGAAGACTAAGACGAAATAGAAAGTTTAGTCCAGGACTGATTCCTGATCTGAACTCTGAAACCAAGGTCAGTAAATTGCAGTGTCAGTCATGAGGAATGTCTGAGCTGATGACCAAGGGCAGCATTCACACATCTCCCCTCTTCGGGAGCGAGTTGTACTCAGCCCTCAAGATCCCTCACAGACTGATGGGCTTCCTCATCACCAGATTTTTAACTGAAAATGTGATCAATTACTCCCACTCTCTGGGACAGCTACCAGCATTTAGGAGATCACCTGGATACAGCACCAGTCTCTGGGGGTCACAGTGCACTGTATGAGGCTTTCCTTGAGTGAGAGCCAAAGATAATGATATGGCCCTTCTTCCTGCAAACATCAAACACCTGCAAATGAGAGCAGAGGAACAAAGGGGATGAATGGAAAAACCTGTGGCCTGGGTGAAGTTAACTAATCAATCATAGGATAAAAACTGAGGCCAGTGTAACGAGGAGAATAAAAATAAATCTTTGCAATAACTTCCATGTTGCAGTCTGTGGCTGAGACTTTCAGATCCATCAAGAGTTTTAATCATCATACAGAATGCTGGCATTTATAGATTTGAAAAAATTGTCCGTGGCTGAGCAAAGAAGTAAACTGATTATGATCCAGGACTCATTTTGGGCTGGGAATGCTCATGAATATATAAAGTTGGTATTCAGAAGGCATGACATAATTCTTTTTGCTTTAAAAAATCACTGGTTTTTAGCAGAAGGAGTTTTAGAAAGCTAACAGAAATAAGTCTTGTTACATCTTCTACAGAATAATTTTTAAAAAAGAAGGTTTAAATAGCAGATGTTCCTCAATCTTGGTGCTTAATGAGGAGCAGGAATGTCAAGAAGCAAATATTTGCATGAAGGGATTTTGGCAGCAGCTGTTTAAAGGTAATGGACTGGATACAGTCAAAATAGTGACGGGCTATTAACCAAATACTGCTATGTTTCTAGAAGGAATAGTGTGCTCAAGTGTGTGTTACTACTTGTGTGTAAAAACATCCCTAAGTAACTTTTCACTGGACACCTGAAACAACAGCATGTGAAGTCATTTGACATCCAGTCAGTGTTAAACACACTGAGTAGCTCCTGCTCCCAGAAATGTAATATGGATTTCAGTGGGAGCTATAATTTTTCATTATAGGAAACCTTGTCACAACCTTTTCTGAGATGTGTCCTCTACAGTTTGATTCTCTGCACGTCTTAAAATATAAGAACACCTGAACTGGGTTCAGACAAGGAGTGTTTACCTTGGTCCTAACTTGGTTATTTACCGAGTATAAGAAGATAAGCGATATTTCTTTAGTTACCTTCTTTGCTTGCAGAAGGCTGCAGATTAGAGACTTCCTGAGCAAGACATGGCACCTGCATCTTTGTATTGTAAATCTTTATTGGACACTTTTTTCTATTTTCGTTTAATCTGCTGTCAAACTTATTTGTACTTTGGTACTTAAGACTTTTTTTGGCAATGAGTTTATTTGATGTGTGTTTTGACAAAGCTTGGTGTGTTTGTTTTGAATCTGTTGCAGACTGATTACATTTGGTGTGCTTTGGCTTGAGTTTATCTTGTTTGAAAGCTGTTCCATACCTCTGATCATTCTCCTTGCTCTTGTTTGTGTCTGGTCACCTTGCTCTGCATCTTAGAGGTGAGAGAACCAAACTCCAGAATGCAGGAATATGATTGAGTTTGTGTGTTATTATAATGACATTTAAATGCTGGGTTCTACTCCTTGCCTGATAGTACTTAACCTTATGTTTTCATTTTAAATTATAGTGAATACTGGGATGACATTTTCATAAAACAACCCACACTTAATCTAAGATCCATCTTTTTACAATGCAATAGTCAATGTCAGGCTTATTTTTAGTAAGTGCATTTCTTTGCAGCTGTCAACAGCTGTTGAGTTCAATATAATTCTGTAGCTCTTTGTGATCAGTTCTATTTTAAACTACCATGAATAATTTCATAAAGTCATAAAACTTACATATATTTATTTTGTGCGGTCACTTTTCTGACTCATGTATGAATGAATATCCAGCAATACAGGTCCCAACACACTTTTGAAACCTACCATTTCTTCCTGTTCTCTTTTCTATCTTTTTGCCAGCTATTACTCTTGCAGAGGGCCTTCACTTTTACCCCATAGCAATCCACTTTCTCTAAGAGCTTTTTAGATAGGTGTATAAACAAAAGCCTTTCTGAAATCCAAGCCTAGTAAATAAACTAACTTAGTGATAACCAATAGTTTAATGACATATCCAGGCTTGAGACCCATTACTTCTTCCTGCAAAACCTACACTAATTGTCCCCTGCAAAATCATACTGCTAGTAATGTTATTTGTTATAGCTTCTACTAATCTGCCCAGTACAAAAGTACAACTTCCTACCCTGTAATTTCTCAGATTCCCCAAGAGTTCTTATTAAAAACTTGTCCTGTATGTGCTATCTTCCTTTCCTTCAGTACTGAGGCCAATTTAAGTGATAGGTTATCCACCACAGCTTAGAGCAAGAACATTTCACATTTGAATTATCTAAGACCTACTGGGCAAATGCTATCAGCTCTGGCAGTGCTCTATTGATTTATTTTTTTTTAAATTGTCCTGAAACATCTTTTGCTGACAGTTTTGACCAAGATGGTTCCCCTATTCTTTCTCCTGTAAAGAAAGGCTGAGGGAGTAAGACCAAACAGAGGCTCTGCCATACTGACTGCTGATTGATATACTGAACTTGTTTTTCTGCTACTTCTTTTATCATCCTTGAGCAATCCTTTTACAAATCAACTACTCTTTGGTCCTATCAGTTTTCTAAGAGACGTGCCATTTCTGATATGTCTGGAAAAGATCTGTTACTAACATTCATGTCTCAAACTGGCTGTTCCTTGAATTCGTTCTGGCCTGTCTCAAAGTAGTTTTACATTCAGCATGCCAAAGTATATAATTTTCCCAGTTTTCTGGTTTGGAGACTGATTGCAGATTTTGAGGGGCAGCTCCTTACTCCAAGTAATGTCTTTGGTGTATAACCATAGTCTTTGGTGGCCTTTTAAACTTCATTTGGATAAGAGTATATTTACCATGAGCTTCTAATCCAATGTTTTTATGCAATCTCCCTGCCACTTAAAATAATTTTATTCTCTTACCAGGACTTTTTTATTTCCTTTGATGAAACTATATAATTTTCATGCATATTCTGATTTTGAAGCTAGGAAATACTGAAGTGTGGGGCTAGGAGTTATTCTTCTGTCTTTTCAGAGCTTTTCTCAGTTCTACACGGCTGCTGGATACAAGTATATTGCAGTCAGCATTACAAGATAGTTGTTTAATAATGCTTCAGACTAGGACCTGTGAGCTCATCCCATGAGGGCTACATCAAATCATGGTTCTCTGCTTATGAGATTTCTAACCAGCTACTCCAAGAGATAGTAGCTTTAAAATACCTATGATGTCAAAAAATGTAGCCTCAGTATATTGTCCCCTCAGGGACAACAGTGCAAAAGAAAGTGGGGAGGAATGAGACCTGTCTCTATTAACATGTTTTCTGCCTTTGTGGATTCTTTAATAACTCCCTAAAAGCAGTCACAGACCGGGTGGTCCCTGCCCTGGGTGATTATAGAATGTACCAATAGCCATATTTCCTTGATATCTCTTTGAGTTAGTATATAGTCCCCTTGCTACATAGACTTGTTTATGCACTTAAAAAAGCTTGGTTCTGTTCAGTAACCACAGTGCTATTTGGGACTGGGATACACCAGCAGCAGGTCTTCAATCCTTTCTCCCAGAAGACAGTTCAGTGTCAGTGGTATTCCCCACTGCATATGCAGAAATGCCTGCTCAAGTCTACAGATAATGGCTTTCTTTTTAATGAAAAGAAAAAACAAACCCTTGTGCGCTCAGCATATATCCAGTCCTGAATGCTTACTATCCTGTGAGACAAAGGATAGTCTGCTGTCTCAGCTTCTAATCTGTGTTATCCTTCACATCTCCACCACAGTGTGTTTTAAAACTGTGTTTCAAGTGAAACAAATTTTGTCAAAACATTGAGGGGAGAAGGTGGTAGTTCTGTGTCCCAAAACAAACAAACAAACAAAAAATGCATCAGAGGAAGCAAGAAGTAGGCTTTTGAATTCAAGGGAGAAATATTTCTCAGTGGGTTAGATACTGAGTTATTGGCATAAGACAAAATAGTGTTGATAGGTGTGAGATGGAAAGACAAGCAAGGGTGACAGGAGAAAATGAGAGCTAATATATAATTTCATATGTAGAAATATCATCCCACCAGTGCTGAAGGATGGGGAGCTGCAGGAAGGTCTCAGAAGCAGCATGAGGAATAACACCAGTGCTATCAAGAGCACAAAGGACTTCTAGAGCTTTCTTTTCAGAAAGAAAGAAGTAGATAGCAAGGAAGCCATGACAGTAAACGTTTCCTGCTGTCTTCTAACTTCTTATTAGTTTCATCCACTAGAACATATGGCATGAGAAAAATAAATTTCACATTAGAAGGTACCCAGCTTCTACCCCATGAAAACGAGGAATGACCAAAGCACATAAGAAAGCAAATATTGTTTCCTTTCTTGTATTTGTTACTGAAGACCTTGACAGAAATCTTCCTGTGAGAGATATTGGCTATTTGGTGGAGCTTCCAGTAGGAGTCATAAAAGAGAAGGATCATGGACAGACATGGAAGATGCAGTCCCTGCTGTCTTGAAGATTGAAAGGAAATATGAGCCGAGTTATGCACAGATGGGAAATTAAAGGGTGGTTTTTAAACGGTAACAAATCAGATTTGAACCTGATGTGGAAATGAGAAGACATTAGCAGAGATATGTCGGAAGGAAAATAGTTTAGCCAGAGTAGATAAAAGCAAGCTACACTCAGCTGCTTACTAGAAAACAGACCTCCCTTCCATGATGATGTACAAGCATTTTAGGGAATGGCTGCCACCATCAGTATGGGCATACTGAAGATGGAAGGAAGAAGGAAAAGAAACACCTGTGTTTTCTGATGGAGTACCATATCCATCTGTATATCTCTTCACACAGTTCCATGTTGCTATGTGCTCCTGTGTTGCAACCCTGGCAGAAGCCTGGATCCCCAGGTCACCTCAGCAAGAGGCTTGGTGGGGATGGAGGGGAAGTTCTCACAGCCACCTTTTAGCATGGACAGCAAAGTTTGCCTTGAATGGAGGCTTTCATGCTATTTGCTTTCACTGCCTCGGTTTTCCAGAGATCTTCTGCTCAGTTATTGGGCTGTGATGAACTCAGTAGTGCCTTGCTCCTCACCAACCACTGCACAGGTGGAGTGAGCAGAGCTGTCAGACACTGCCTCTGCTACAAACAACCAATCCAGAAAGCAGGAAGCGTTCATCCTGATGAGTGGAGAGGAGAAATCAGCCAGGGGAAATACAAAGTTAATGCACTAATTTTTCTCAAGCAGGGTTCAAAACTGAGAAAACAGTCCAAAAGTGCATCCTGCAATTGATGCCAGCTATTATTTGAGATGATATGTATCTCACAAAGTAAGACAGGGCAGTTATTTCCTCAGTGGTAATTATATTCGAGCCTGTCATTTTGTTTAATCTATGTATGACTAGTTCTGTGAATGTTATACATGTAGCAAAAACCTAAAGATATGCCAGTGTATTTTTGCATATTACTGACACTCTACTTTTGAGTGGAAAAAACAAAGTTAATGCTGGGAAGTGTCTTAAGTAATGCATGTTTATTTTTAGGTATAAATTTATCTAAAGCAAAGACAGCTTTCAAGGCAGAAAACAATTGTTTTACAAACATCCACTTAAGAATGTCAACGATGTTTCTAAATGCTTGTTAAACATTATGTAACCTAGAGGTCTAACTCAGACATACTTTCTAAAATGCCAAAACTGTTGATTTCCTACAGATTTTATGCCAGAACTTATGAAGTTTTTAATATCACAGCTTTCACTGATACCTCAGGGCCGCTCAAAAATCCCACCACTGTGGCAAGGTGAACCTGGGTGCCAATGTGCAAAAATGAGACTCCTCCTGACAGAAAGGGACCATTCCAGGAGGAGCACTGCCATCTAGACAAAGCAAGGCACAAAAAAGAATAAAAAGCCAACCACCAAACAACAGCAACAAAAACCCCAACAACAACAAAATCTACTGAAAATCAGTGACTATCTGCTGGCTTTTGAAAGCTGAAGTTAGAGAAATGATTGACTTGTCTTGTATTCCAGCAAAATGATTAGCTGGCCTATGAGCACTGAGGAAAGAAAACACAACAAAATCCTCTTATCTTACTCATTTCCAGTGAGAGCTGTCTGGTTATGGGTAACAAATAGGCAGTAGAGTTTGTCTAACATTGTGGTTAGGAATTAGAAATAGGAAGGTGCCTGCTAATATCATAATTTTTTTTTGTAATGTAGGTCGGTAGGAAGAATGTTCTTGTCAAAAGAAAATCCAGCTTGTATAGTGCCTGCCGTGGCTATAGCCTGTTGTCTGCTCTTAAGTCAAAGGGAGCCTGTTACACATCTTTACACAATTTCTGCTGCCATGCAACCATTTTCAGGAGAAGAGTTGATATTGTAAGTTTTGAGCTAGCAAAGGCAGTGGAAGTTTGACATAATAAAAGTCTAGCTGTAATTTTCCACTGTACCCATAGTTAGTACTCACTGGATTTGAATGTGCTGGTACTCTTTCTCTGAAAACAGCTCAGAATATTTAATTTCAGTTTCTCCAGTCTGAAATTTATCTAATGGGAAGGATTTATTTCTGGATCAATATTTTGCTTAGTCTTTTGCATAAAATGCATGCAAATAAGGAAAGAAAAACTTTGAATATTGCATCAAATACTCTGGATATAAAAAGTAAATATCACCAACATTTTGTTTTGACTTTAGAATTTAGAACAAAATATTATTCTATTAAAAAAGTACTTCTATCTGTGAGCCAGACTCATCTGAGGTATGTCCTCACTGAACCATGGTGACATACATCATCAATGGCAGCAGAGGAGATGTGTCAGGGAAAGTTTTTGCCCAGCCAGCGCTATATAAAGTCTTTTTTCCAGTGAAGGACATCATCAGTGTCAGGTGAGGAGAAGAACCATATACCCTCCCTGAGAGTAAAGACTGCAGGAAAGTCTCTGGGAAGTGGGATCAATGCTTTCCTGTACTGCAACTACTCATACAGGTAGTATGATTGACAAATTACTTACTTTCTCTCTTCTCTGGCTTCCTCAGCTGAAAAATAAAGATAGCAACCTTTCCATATTTCACAGAAATGTTTTGAAATTTAGAATATAAAAAGTTGAACTATGCTGGGTCCCTTCACAATAGGCCATGTGAGTGCATAAAATGGATGCTACAGCAAACAGAACCTTTTCAGCCTTGGGAGTTACCGTCATTGTGCTAACAACAAAACAGCTGACCTCCTCGACAGCAAGAGAGACAGTGCTATCAGGAAATCTGTCATTTCCCTGCTGTAACAAGAATATAATTCTCTCAAAGAGTATGTTCAGACTGATTTTGAAACTGAAACACCACACAGCAGCATCTAAGCTGAAACACAGGAGGTCCTTTCTTGAGCATCAAGAAGCACTTTTTTACTGTGAGGGTGACTGAGCACTCTGGCAGAGATGGTTCAGACCGCCTGGGGAGACTCCATCCTTGGAGATATTCAGAAGCTGTCAGGACATTCTTCTGCACAAGCAGCTTTGGGTGGCCCTGCTTGAGCAGGGGTGTTGGACCAGATGACCTCCTGATGTCCCTGCCAACTCCAGACATTTTGTAATTCTGTGAGATTTCTGTAGCAGATGTCAGATCCAGAAAAGGTAGCAACAGATTTCCAGAATTTTTCAGTTAATGCACTTAACTGATGGAAAAATCTGTATGTAGTTTTCCTTCAGGCAAAAATCATTTGGGGAGATGTGGTGAGGTATTGGCTGGAGAATCCTAGGAGTTCTGATAGCAGAATTGGGATTTAAAAGGTTGTTCTACATTTACTAAGAAAGAGATATGGACTTAACTGGGATATACAGATTTAGGAGGTTTTATGACTCTTCTGCAATCACTGTACTCTAAGAGCAGATGAACATTTCATACCCTTAGGAGCTGAACTACTGGTCTCATTATCGTTGCAAAGCTAATCACCATTCCCATCTATCTGTAGAGAAATCTCTTACAGGAAAAAATATATTTTCTGTAATCTACATTATTTAGAATACTGAGAAAAGTCTTTGCTTGGATTTATTCTGTTGGAAAACTTTCTGTTATCATTGCAAGTCTCATAATGCATTGTTTTGTAGGTGTAAATAATTCAAGAGTTATACATCCATATGCAAAGGAAAAGAGAGAGAGATTTCTGCTTCTGAGCGTCACACTTCATACACATGCAGTATAAATGTGGCCTCTTTGACAACAAACAATAAAATTAGGCAAATCTTAAATTCAGTCTTTGCTTAGTGATTGCCAAAACTGTGATATCAACACTTAACAATAAGCTAGCTGTCATAAGTATTGATATAAGACAATGAAAATGTTGGTACTCTTTAGCATATCTCACAGTAAAAAAATAATTAAAAATGCAGACATCAAAACCTCCACCTGACTAATTTTTCTAGATAAAACGCAATGAAAAAAAAAATACTAAGAACTAGAAAAGAAGTCCATGGTTTATCTGCAGAAAGGTCATGACCTCACCGAATGAGAATTTGAAAAGGATGCAGTCCTTTCTGGGAAGGCACTAGTCATCTTGTCCTAGATTTTGGAGTAAGGAAATAAAATTTGAAAAGGACCCATGTGAAGGGGAGAGGAATTTTTTTTTTTAGTACTTTCTACTGTCTGATATGTTCATGAGTACTATATTATTTGTTTTTGAAAAAGAAGCTACTTGGTGATGCAGCAAGCATATTACATTACTGCAGTGTGGCAGTCCACAGCTGAGGCTGCCACAGCCCCGGACTGTTCACATAATATGTGTTTACATTAGTTCCCTCCCTGGTTCTCCTCTGGAGCGAGCTAAGTATGGAGGGAGCTCAACCACAGTGCACCCTGTAGATGTGCTTTGCTCCACAATATATGTCCATCTCATGCCAGAGCACACAAGACATATAACCGAAGTTATAGTATGGTGCAGATCCCAGCTACTTCTTTTAAAGACCTGTGAAATATCTGCATTTAACAGATTGCTTGGAACCTTTGTGTTATTAAAAACACACAGCTGACTGCAGGCGAGCTGTGGCAGGATCTGGCCCATCTGCTGTTGGATGATGAGCAAACATGTCCTATGCATCACACCCCAGAGGAGAGGCACAGGCGCCTGCACACATGCAGGTGATGTTTCCAAATATCCCTCATGAAGGTGTGCTGAGCAGTTTAAGATAGAGGAAGGGAACTTTTTACTTTCAGGTGTGCAGGAAGGGATTTCTCCAGGTCATGGGGAAGGTGTTTTGTGTTCTGCAATATAAGAAAAACTGTGGCACTGTGTCCTAGTCATGGATAACCTCACAAAAAACACTGCATGACAACCATCTGAGGAGGAATCTGGTGTGAAAGCACCATCCAGGCTTACCAAAATTGTCTCATGGTTTAGCAGCTTAGGATACTGAGCCCTCCTGGCAGTCAATGAACTTGAGCTCTTAAGTTGATTAGGTACTACTGCCCTGCTGCAGATAACAGATTGCTCAGTACAATCTTCTTGATGTTAGTTCTGCTTACTAGCATATTTTGCACCCTCACATCATAATTAAAGATTTTGTCTACTTTTATTGTCAAAAGACATTTGAAAATAACCACTGCTAGATCAGATGCAGGGACTTTCTGGATAGTAAATGGGCAGAAATAGCCTACTTTGACTTTGTTTTTTAATCATTTCATCATTTTAAACATTTCATAGAGAACAGATTGCTCTTACATTTGGTGACTGTCCAGGGTACGGATTTTCTATATATATAACACACCTAATTCATAACCATGAAGCTAATATGTACTTGTTATCTAGGGGATTGAATTTATGCACCTAACTCTGTAACACTAATTGCTCTGTTGTAGGTTGCAAGGTAAGTCCTCTGTGCATAGGGGATAGCTTTCTCACTACCTGCAAAGCAGTTGAACACAAGATTAAATTTATGCAGAGTAAAACTCTTTCTTGATCATACAGGGCTAAAATGTAACTTCAAGGCCCAGCTCCAAGAGAGGGTAATGCAGAGCAATCTGTCCCAGGAAGAGCACTGTGAGGCATCGTGCTTCTTGGAAATGCTTGGAAGCATTTCAGTGCCTGAGACTCTCACTATACAAGAGTATACCCACATATAAAAGGCAGACAGCCCATGTCTAACTACTTAGCATCTTTGTTTGGTAACCTGGCGTTAAAGAGAGCCTGTGTCCCCTCAGGTAGCACTGACATCTTGGGAAACATCACCAGTAGGGCATTAAGGGACAGAACAGGAGTGGTGAGTGTCTTTCTCTAATCACAGCTTCTTTGGTCATAGTTTGACTTTTGCAAGACACCCTCAAAAAGAGATAGAAAGCAGCCTCTCCCATTGCATCCTCCCCCTTTCTGTCTTCTTCCTTATCATCCTCTCCCTGTTCATTGTCTCTCTTTGCATCTCCACATAAGAATCAGGAAGACTTCAGCTACAGGGATTCTCACGTATTCACTGACTGCTTAAAAAGAAGCAATAAAACAAATGGCCCCTCTTCAGCAAAATCAGGATAGTGGAGATGGCAGAAATTAGAAAATAATCCATATTTCACTTGGACCCTTTAGGGAATCTTGGCCACCTTTGTTTCTTCCACATCACATCCACACACAGATATTTATAGAGAGCAAGGACAGTAAATAAAAAAGACGCTCTTTCTTCCTCCCGTCCTTTTAATTTCATACTGTGCTACAGCAACTCATGGCAGAACTAAAGCCAAAATATAAATCTGTAGTTTTTATTTTAACATACAGAAATTATAGATATTCTGAATTGATTTTTTTTCCAGGATGTTAGAGAAGAACACTTTTATAAGATTCAACATCCACTGCTCTATGTAAGGAGTTACTGGGAGTCAATTAAAAGAATCAGTTAAAAATAGCTTTCCCTTGATAAAGGAGAGGTTTCTCTCATTAGGACACACTGCTACGTTCTATAACCTTACAAGGAAACAGCATTATCCGCTAAACTGCCCCGGTTTACTTTCTTTTGTCTAATTCTGTAACACCCACGTGTCTTACAAGGGAACCAGTTATGGTAGGTGTGGTAGAGTGTTTTACCAGTATTTGTCCTGGGAAGTGATGTAGATTAAAGTAAAGAAAATTTATACAAACCCAGGGGAAAATGAAGACATTTTCTGTTTTAGAAAAAAAGGCTTTTTTGTTTTGTTTTGTTTTGTTTTAGGACAAAAATCAAAACACTTTAATTTTGCAGAAGGAGAGAGATAGACCAGGCAAAGCAGCAGAATTAGGAGAAAGCTACTTGTATGAACCAATATAATTACATGGAAACCTCGGGAGCTGTGGCTCTTGAGAGGACTCCTTGAGCTACATCCTTAGAGAGGCGGCCTGAAGTCTTCTCAGAATAAGAGCCCTCCATTGAGAATGTCTCCAAGATGCATGGATGAAACAGAAATACAGGAACCTAGGCCTGTGAGAGCCCTTGTATCATCAGGTCCACTTACCTGCTCCTGCAGACAACCAGGTTACACCACTCTGTCCACCAATTTATAAAATCCATCTTACAGCTAAGCAGACTGCTGGATCCTGCTACTGGGGCTGAGATTTCTGTCCAGAAGCACTTCACAGAATGATGGTCAGTTTTGGTACATGCTGTTTTTCAGGGGTTTTCCTCTGTGCCCTTGTACAACTGCTGTGGGCTCTCTCCCGTTGGGCTATGGATGGAGAAGATGCTTCTGGTCACAGAGTTACTGTTTGGGCTCAGTAATCTGGTTGCCTGAAGGTGTAATGTATTTTTTGTAAAAGTAAAATCTGCTAGTGGACTGATTTATTTTTCAGTAAAACCCAGATGTTTTAGAGTGTTACTATTCACTGAAGCTGCTAAAAGTGAGAATTTATGGTGTTAAAGCTTGATTTTGCACTGAGTAGGGCAAAATGAAATGTCCCGTATCTGAAGGAGATTAATACAGAAATTTTGAAGTACTTAATTTTGACTTTACTGGATATTGACCTGCATCTTCTATAAGTGACTACAGTATTTCATGAGATTCGTTGCTAAAAGCAACTCTGTGATCTGGGCTTTTTCACTGAAATACATAGGCCATAATACAGCTCTCACATGCAAGCAATTCAGAGGCAGATTAATGCTCTCCTGTCATGAGGTAGATCAATTCAATTCTATTTTCTTCATGTTTTTTTTTCTGCGTTCAGATATTTCCTTTGAAAACTGAAATCAAACATTCCTTTCATAACATTTCACCTTAGCAGGTAATGTAGGAGCTCTCTTCATAGTAGCTTTGCTGCTGTTTCAGCAGCAGAGAGAGAAGTTTGAAAGATGCAAATCGCAGGGAGACGTGCAACATTCATAAACTTTCTGATGGAGCTTTGAGTCCTGTGGGGGCTTGACATATTTTTCTTATATGAGAGCAAGGAAGCACACTGAAACAAGCACACGTGAGAAACTCGCAGCTCAGAGAAGCTGCCTTTCATGTCACTTTGTGATCACCTGTACCTGTTCCATCTGCAAAGCCTCACTGAGCAATGCCTTGCTCCACCCAGCTTCATCACGAAATTTTTAGCTATAGGGTTTCAGTGGCTTCTGAGCCAAACCCATTCTCCCTCTTTGCTGGGAGGGTATACAGAGGTGCTGGAGGGAGAGAGTGTAGCAAATGGGAAACCAGGATGTAAGTTTGCCATTCACACAGTATCTTAGCTCAAACTAAAAAATCCCAAGTCCATTCTGGTAATGCTTAGTCCTGAGTTTATTATTCCTCAGGCTTCCCAGACAGAGCTTGCACGTAGACAGACAGTCCAAGATGGGCACACAGGAGGAGCTCTCCCACGCTTTACTGCATGGTCTGCCCCCTGCCCAGACTCTGTATGGCCTATGGGGTCTATTCCTGCACCATTCACACTGCAGTCAGCTTTAGGAAAGGCTGTGGGGAAGTAAGATCATCAACCAACAGATGGGACTGAACTAGGAGCAGACCATGGTCCCCTCAGGACTGACAGAACATTGCCATATTCCCCAGGAGATCCCAAGAAGGTCTTGCTCTACCTTGAGCTACAGTCATCAAAGTGTCTGCACACCTTCTTACCCTTGGCTGACAGAGAACTTTTTCTATGTGTCATATAAGCAAGACGACTCTTTGACTCATACAGGTTTCCTGTCTTGCTCAGTGTGCATGGAGATTTTGCTGTAAAGCACATGAAAAAGCATTATACTTCTGCCCATCAAACAACCAAGAACAAGCATCTGCCTTTCTTGTTGTTACAGAATACTGCCCTGGTTTCATTGAAGAAAACAAGTATGTATTTCATTTTCTGAAATGTTTTAATATTTCCCTGGTTCCTCCTTATACAGTTCTTGTTAGAGCACAGAAGCACACTTATTTATTTCCAGTCCGTGTTTACAAAGACTTGCAAAGAGTCACACAAGAATTTTGACACCTATAGAGTTATTATTCCAGGGCCAGGATGTTTTTCCCTGCTCCAGCAGCACACAGCAGCTGTAAAGCTTGCCTTCACTACCCTGCTCTTGAGGATTTCTCTGACATGAATCCACAGTTTGACACAATTGTTCTGGATAAAACAGCATGCTGATCCCCAAAGAACTAGTTCTTGCAGTATCACTCAGAGGTGTGCCATATCATTAAATTATGTTTCTCATAGACTCCAGTGCTGAATATTGCAGCAGCTTTGTATCAGACTTTCCTTTTCAGAGGATATCTGCAACTAACTGAATTCTCCTTCCAGCAGCAGCAGATGTCCCTGTGTCAGCTCATGCAGTAGTTCACCAAGAAACATGTAACAAATTATTTCCAGGGCAATCCTTCTGGATCAGCAGTTTGCAAACAATTTTCAGACACAATTAAAATGTTTTATTTCCCCACAGGCCTGAGGGAAATAAATGAAAGAATCCCTGTACTCAATATGTCTCTCCTTTGGAAATTCTTCATATTGCTTGGGATCCTGTCTGAGATCCCTTCTTTCAAGTTTAGTGTGGGCATTCATTTTTTAAATGTTGTTAAGAACAATTTAGTTCATGCATTCATTAAGTTAGGTGAAATCTGGTCTCAGAAAAGTGGAGATTATGCCTGACAGAAAATCCATGAGTAAATTCTTTGCATCCCTGCAAATGCAAATACAAGTTCAGATGCTGTTTCTGTAAATCAGAGGGCAAGGTCTTATTTTTTTGAGCTTATTTGAGCTATCAGTGAGTTCAAGGAAAATAAGACCTCTGGTGCTGAGAGACATTTAAATAGGGGGCTTTTGAAGAAAGAGCTACAATATCTTGTCTGTTCCCCACAATGTTCTGGGAACAGCAGATTCACTAAAACGCCTTTAAATTTTAAAGAGTAAGGTATTAAAATGAATAAAACACTACAGAATCCCAGGTGCCCAGCTAAGAATCCCTGCAGCAGAAAAAGACTCAAACAGAGCTGATTTCTTCATATATTTGATGCAAAAGAAGGTATAATGAGCTCAGCAGTATTAGTTTCTAAGGAGATACATGCAGAAATTAACTCTATTTTGCTTAATAAACTAACTGTTATACAAAATTTTTTTTTATGTAGACTTGGTGAAGATGAGTTTTTAAATCTTCTTATCCTTCTGCTTTCTGGGATGTTCTTAGTTGAACAAAATAAAACTCATGTCTCTAAATTAATGGGACTCTTAATTTCAGGATCTTACCTTGTAAAGAGTGTATTAGATGTAGTCAACATCTATTCAATTAAAATGGCTTTTCAACTGCAATTAAAATTTTTCTAGCAATTTTTCATTTTGGTCAGTGTTTTTATGATCTGATGCTGACAAGTAGACAAAGTGACTCAGAGAAGTTCACCCCATCTTCATATAAAGAATCATTTTCTGGAGCTTGTTAAAATTTGGGGATTGGGGAGTTTATTAGCAACATTTTCACACTGAACCTTACTCTTTTAAAACAAATCTTCATGGGTTCATTTTGTCATATAGAAACTAAACCATTGGAAATATTAAAAAAAATCAAGTGGCATTTAAGTAGCTTAAATACTTATTTCTCCACACCTAACAAGTGAGGGAGGTACTCGTCATTCAGATTTGCTTTCAAGTATGGACAAGTGGAACCCCTTCTGTGGTGAAGATGACTTTCTGCACAGCAGATGCCACTCTTGCCTGCAGGATCAGAAGGGCAGTAAGGCCAGTGGGGGTGATGAGTCTTCCCTTGGGGCACAGGGTCACCCATCACTCCCATCCCCGATGGCAAGGAATGGCACACTGACAGTAGACCTGCTTTTAGCACAGTCCATTAGTCACAGTGAGGGTATTTAGTGAGGAAGAGCTGAGGTATCTCAGCATCACACTGCAGACGGCAGTGTTGGCACACTCTGTGTCCTTCCAGAAATTTCACAGAGGTTTCAGGTACCTTGAGTTCAAGTAACTAATGCAACAACTGACAAGGCCCGCTTTATCTTGACAATAGTGACTTGATAGAGGGTTGAAAAGTTTAGTATCTTTAGTCTGTTCCATTGTTAATGCCTATTTAGTCATCAGGATATGTTACTGGCTTTTAACATACTAAATATTCTTTGCTGTGGGAAAATAGGTTCATTTAGGGTATATCTACACCTGCATGCATGTCCATCAATACAAGCTAACTGTATGCTTACCACTGAGCTAAGCACTGAGGAGGTGCAAAGGAAGTCATATTCTGGTTCCAGAAGTAACTTCCGCATGGAGCTGCCCAGAGAGGTTTCCCCCAAATCCCTGGTGATGTTAAGCAACAGTAGGCAGCCTGTGGCAGAGCTGTTACACAGCAAAGACATTTCACAGACACCAAACCCCATCTGGCATCACAGCTGGTACCTTGCTGATGGGGCCTGATGCTTTACTCAGCATTGACCCCTTCGAGGAGCTGGAGGATCTCTGTTAAAAAAAGAGATCTTTAACCCATCAGCCAGTGTTTCAAATAGTAGATGTCTCTAAAGCTTGTACAATTCCCTCTGAGATATGTCCTTCCAAATCTAATTATCTGCTGTTGTCATCCTCATTTTTCTCCCTAACTAACTAACCAACTAACTTACCAAACAACCAAACAACCTTTAGACCCATGGAATAATTAGTGATGTCTTTTCTTTTAATGACTACATTTTTCCAACTCAGTGGAAGAAAATTTGCTGTGTTCTAGTCTCTCTAGCTCATTAACTCCAGAAATCTGATAACGGTTTTAATGTAAAAGAATAATGTTAGGTTTTAAATGGGAACAAAATAAAACATGCACAGGAATAAATTAACCTGTTACATCCCCCAAATGATTACCTGCACTGATTTGGAATTTGCATAGACAGATGCCTTACAATACACAAACTCATGGTTCAGCTCTGAATATTGAAAATCAATGGGAAATTCTGTCCCTACAGGTGGACCCTATGATAGGTGTCTTCTGATCTTGTTCTTATAGTGTCTTCAAACCCTAAGCAGTGCACAGTAGCTGCAGGGGGTAAAACAGGGCACAGTAGGGATCAGCAAGGCACAAAAGCACATCTATTGCTTGGAGCATCAAATGCAAAGGCAAGCAACATTAAGGCTTTTCTTAAATCAGAATTGTCACAGCTATTATTTCCCCTCCAACTCTTAAAGTGACTGTTAGTCAAGAAATCTCATGCTCCAACATATGCTTTGAGTCCTATTTTAGGTGTAAATATGCGTTAGAAGAACATCTTCTTGGCTGAAAGGTGAGAGTAACACATTAGCCCTTAAATATGATGGAAGTTGTGAAATGACAAAGTCTTTATCTTCAGAATTAGCTTTGGAGAATCTTCAACCACAAGGAGAGTGGATTAAGGAAACTATGGAAAATTACAGGAAGTCTTTCAGAAAGGAAGAGCAAAACTACTCTGGGACATCACACAAGTAGCTTGACAGTTTAAATTGCAGGGAGTCAAGAGGCAATGGACACAACCTGAAACACAGGAGGTTTCCTGTGAACATCAGAAAACACTGTTTCACTGTGAGGGTGACTGAACACTGGCACAGGTTGTCCAGAGAGATGGTGGGGACTTCACCCTTGGAAATATTCAGAATTTGTCTGGACATGGTCCTGGGCAACTCGCTCTAGGTGGCCCTGGCTGAGCAGGTGAATTGAACCAGATGACCTCCAGAGGTGCCTTCCAAACTCAATCATTCTGTGGTTCTGAGAGATGCAGCCATCAGAACAACTAGAAAGGAGCTAATGTAATGATTACTAGGTAACTCTACCTCATAGGTATGCATTTGCAATGCACATGAGGAACTGTTTCCCACTGACCTTCAAGAGTAACCTCAGCCAGAGTATAACTATAAGTCTGCAGCAGAATCTCAAAATTGGAAAGTTAAAAGTTGTGTGGAGAAAGAGGAATTTAAGAGAAACAGTCTAGCTATGCAACAACTCGAAACAGATCTGATGGATCCTCCAAATAACAGCCAAAACATATGTCCAAGAGATCACTAGCCAATCAAGGTTTTATCCAAAACACAGTTCCTACTAAGGACTGGTGAAACAAATTTATTTCTGCTGTAAAATCTTGGTAAAACTGTCATCTCTGCTTGAAGAGCATGGCTGTCCAAATAATTTTAAAACATCCCCCTTATAACCTTTCGGTCATAATGAGCACAAAAAAGAAACTATGAATGAAAAATTGTATTTGAGAGAAGAGCAATTCTCTGAAAGTCTCAGCAAGGTCCAAACAAAGCAGTTAATCTCTTCATTTATTCTCCATCTTTGGCAAGGTCTAAGCATACCTCACAGGGCAATGCATTCCTGGGGGATATATGGGCAGCAGTAGAATATTTTCCACTCCTAGAGAAAGGAACAAGGCTACTGCATTTATGTGTTTTCTTCAGAATAGTATTGAGGACTTTGGAGGACATTTCACTAGAAATCTTCAGGAAAAAAAAGCCAGTTTGAGGAGAGATTTTGTTGATTTTTTTCCCAAAATGGAAGTATACGAAATACCCCATCATACTGAAGGCACTGTTTGACAGTGGAAGGAGGAATCATTCTGTAAATCAAGGAAGTTTCTTGTCCCTGATCTAAGAAAAAGTGCATTTGTTGGAGATGTCTGTGTAGTGGAAGCTAGCTGTGGAGCTAGACCCCTGGAGGCAGCATGAAACCAGCCAAAATCACAGCCTGGGTTCACAAGAGCATAAGGAAGAGGGAGAAAGGTAGGAGCTGCTGAGTTTGCCATCTGGAGTCTTGGGAAGATAGGGTAAACATCTGTGTTTCTGAATGCTTATCATCATCACATGCTTTGTCCTAAAAGATTTCCAGTTTATCCAATATGTATCAGAGATTTACTGAGGGATCTCCAACTAATCCAAGTTCACAGATCTGCAGTGGGCAACTTTGTGCCTCCCTTCCCTTAAAGGCAGCAAGCAGGATGAACTTTAGACTGGGCACATTCCGCCCTGCTGGTGCAACTGGAACTTTATTGAACATATTTGAGTCACCTTTCATCCAGTGTCATCTCTTATGATGTATAAATCCTTATATGGGGAAAAGCGACCCATTTCAGGAATATTCTAGTCCACCAGACTCATTGCCAGACCTTTGCATTCATAAGAGTGGGAATTCCAGGTTCATTCCCTGATGAAACACCCTGCTCTGCAGCAGGACTCTGATGTGGTGACAAAACATAAGGTAACTGTGGAAAGGCAACATGATACCATGACATGTGATGCATCTATCACCTAGCTGCAAGAACAGGAGCACCATCACTTGCAGAAGTATCAGATTCTTCATCTGATAGAAGTGCAAGGTCTGAAACATGTTGCCAGTTCTGTGTCAACGAAGACCAGCTTTTGGAATTGAGACCTGTACATGCCTGGTACAGTCTAAATCAGGTTTGCTGCTGATCTAGCAGCTAAGCTGTGCCTCTCTGATCTTTTCAGAACTGTATCACCCACTTTTGGGGAATCTGAGTGCATAAGAAACAAGCCTGTGTCCTGTCCATCACACAGCTGCCTAACTCAGGTTTGGTTTGAAGGTACAGCACTTCCGAAGATAACATCTGTGGATGATTCGGAGGTCAGGATTTGCTAGAGACCATTCCCAAATAATAATACGTCACTTTCAGCTTGCTGGGGGGGGTTTTGCCAACATGCATATTACTTCCCAAGAAGGCACTTCTGAGGCTCACTGGTAACTCCGAGCTATGGCAGCTATTGTCCTTGGGTCTTGGTTCAGGTGGGCAGATGTTTCTTAAACAACAGACAATCAAATTCCTCTGGTTCTCCACACCACTGCATCTCAGGGCAACCCCACTTGCAGGAAAAGTTACACATAGCTTGTATAAATCGTAAGAAATCTGTTCCCCTTTCTTTTACAGGTCAAGTGGTGATGTCTTCCACTAATGAAAAGCGATCCATGGGTAACTACTTCCTGTACTTTTCCAGATAAGAAGTCAGTTGGATACCAGGCTTATAGTCTTCGAACCCTTTAGTGTGGCCAGAGGTGGAGAGAGCTGCACAACCAGGAGATGACAATCTGTATTGTAACCACAGACTCTGCCCTTTCCCTGCCTTGCTGTTGGTTCGGAAGCCAAGCGAATGCTTGGACCTGTCATAGCAGGAAGCCACAAACCACAAGGACAAGGCAGATCTCCTTTGCAATCCACTCCGAATTTGTAGAAGAAAAGCTAGACCTAGAATCACATCCATCTTGGCCCCTCTCCAAGCATCCTGGGAGTGTTGGAAGCATCTAAGAATAGATAGAGCAGAGGTTCTGCTTTCAAATCTGGCTCATTCTAGTCACCTGAAATGGAAGGCACTGTTGAGCCATCCTTCATAAGGGAAAACCTGTGCAGAGCCACCTACCCATACTAGCTCAGAAATTTAGCTGAGGCTCTGCTTGGAGTGCTTGCTGTCTTAATGTGACTCTGGCTGTGAATAGCAATGTATTGTAATGGCACTACTCACCTTTCTTCAGAAATATTCAACATCCACTTATGCAATGTGCTGTCAAATGCAAACCCAAGATTAATAAAAGTGACTACTGACATTGAGCATGTGTTTTTGAGCAATTATCCTAAGGTGACTAATGGAACTTTATTTCTTTAGTAAAAGAACGGCAACAAAAATATGTATTTTTGTATTTAATGCACAGATATTATAATTAGAAAACTAAACTTTAAGACTGTTAAAGACTGAAGGTTTTTGACTCCCTGTGAAGGCAAACAAATGAACAAAGAACAAACAAACTTCTGTTTAAGAATGTAAATTTTCTTAAGCAGTTGGGTAAATAGATTTGGGGAAAAAGGAAAAAGATCCTTTCAGCCAGGTTTCTGAAAGGAGCTAACTCATACAAACAGAACTTTCCTCCTGCTGCTGGATTATTTTTCTGCTAAAAGAAGCATATGGATAAGGATAGGATGACAAAAAACTGCTTTATCACTTTACCAAAAAGAAGAAAAAAAAACCAAAACAAAACCAAAAAAATGCTTGCTGTGCTCTGGAAAGCAGGGTGAGTGGTGAGCAAAGGACAAAGGGAACTTCTGAAAGCTTCGTTTTCCCAGTCAGCATGTGGCAGACCTTCCTAGAGGCTTCTCTTCTTCTCAGTTTACCATGGCAAAGGAAACAATTGTTCAGCAGCTTCTGAATGCCCTGGCAAAGTAAGCGAGTGTAGTGACCAGAGATGGAGGGAACTGTGAGTTATGAGACAATTCTGTACGAATCTCAATTTTACCAGCACATGATATCCCAAATTAGATGTATCCTAGACGTACCCAGGCACTAAATTAGAAAGAAGATCGATTTGGTATGATACACCTTGTTCAAGTCATATGCCAGTAGGCAATCAGTAGCTCCCTGGAAAGGTGCCTTCCTTCTTACAGAGCATTGGCATGAGCTCACCAGCTCAACAGATCAATGGAGAATTAACATGCTGTAGTTCAGATGTAACTTTCTACTCCAGAGATCTCTAAACAGCTTTTTTTTTTTTTTTTCATTAGAGAAATTATGATAGGGAAGGAGAATAAACTAAGGAGTAGTATGCAGGAAGATAAATAAAATCAACCTATCGTGCTTGTTTTTTACATACTTCCAGCTTTACATAACTGGGTGGTGCTGGAGACACAGCTCTGTGGGCAGTCTTTTGGTTCATTCTTCAATTTGTGTATTCTTTATTGCAACAAATATTACAATTAGATACCTGTGTGAATATAAGATACAACTTATCTTGATTGTTTCATAAGCGCTCAGCTACCAATGGCTCTGCTCACTTCCTGCCAGTGGTAAGAGCAGTGAGTATGCACATGTCACAGGAATCACTACTTAGGCAATGCTAATAGCTGTATGTGCAGACCACACATCCACTATTAAAGGCCTCTATCTACAATGTTAGCAAGTTTACCCTTCATTTGAACAGTATCTTGAGGTTTACATGGCTACATAAGGATTAGAATAGGTGGGAGGGCATTTCAGGTACTTGTTATTAGTCACTAGATTTCCTAACAAAATTCCAGGATAAGGTTATTAAAGTTGCCACAGCTAAGTAGTTAGCCTTTGATATGAGTTGACCCAAAAAATGCGAAAATTCACTGAGCCATTCAAGGCCAACATGTTGAATTCATTCCCCCCTTTAAAAAAAAAAGACCCAAAGAAGGTGAAATTGCATACAGGGAAGTCAGCAGGTTTAGTGTTTGTGTTTTTTTAATTGAAGCTAACAGCTCTGACTGCAAGAAGTCAGCTGACAGAGATTCAGTTCTGCACAATTCACATTTTGTGGACGTACACATTAAAGCTGACTGCAGAGTATGCACAAGCATTATTTTTTGTGAAATCATTTGCCCAACAGCTGCCTTCTCAAGAGGAAGAAGATATAAGCTCATTCCTGTTTACAACTGATGGAGGAAACAAGAAATCCTTTCTAGTGTTTGGGTGGAAGCCAGGCATGAATGAATGAAAATGTAGATCTACATTTTTCTCACACTGACAGAGGACGTATGTCTTTTTCTCTGCTTTGGTGCAGGGAACAGCCTATCGTCAGCTGTTTGAAAATGAAAACAGATTTTTGAAAGAAGCTAACCATTCATTGATCCAAGAAGCATACTAAAATCTTATCAGCAGTACAAGTTTTGAAGAACCTTTGCTCAAAAATCTCAAGATTTAAGAGAAGTGCGAGGGAAACATATGAACCCTTTCTCTAATGAATGATTGTTTAAATTACAGTGGAATAAGAATTATCAGGGAAAATAAATAAAGCCATTCCCACCATTTCAGAACTCCCATTTTGCTAATTATGAATGTTTCGAGTTCTGTACTAAATTTAGGAGTTCTGCATGAAATCTTGGCTCTATTGAAGTTAATGGGAGTTTCTGTCATTTCGAGGAGGTTCTAAATTTAGCTAAATGAATTTTCTGCTCAGTAGTTCAGTGCCTTCTCTGGTTTTGCTGACACTAGACAAATCTAAATGCCCTTGCAATAAACAATAACAGCCATTGATTTGTTATTTCACATTAAATGCTTGTTTGAGCCACCATTTAATTTTTCTTTCCCACAACCTAGTTCCTTTTCATATATCTGAGAGAAAGGCCTTTATAGTTTGACAACTCTGAGCATGTTCCTACAAAACTGGCTGAATATATTCAGAGTTGAAATGTATAGAAGTCTCTGTCATGAAGGAATTCAGAGCCTCACAAAGCCAAGTGATCTGTAAATTATAAAACTGTGTAGTTTTGACTGTCCTGTATTGAGATAATCTATCTGCTGGCAGTCCGAATATTCTTTCAAAGTCTACTAATCCAGTTTTATGCATGTTAGACCCCTCTCTTCTTGTGAAATGAGAGACTTTCAGAGATGTAAGAAGTTTGATAATTGGCTTATTTTGCATTTCCTTCTGAATTAGGCTTGATGAAAATTGTAAGTTATGTCACAAGCTGCTATGTGTAAAAAAATCCTTCCCTGATCCTTAGAATTTTCACTGGTGAAGCTGGAGCTAAATTGGGTAACAGAAAGTAGAAACTTGGGGATGTCCCCAAGTAACCTGGACAAAAATAGACTAGTAATAGACAGCGGTAATGATCAAACTGTAATATTTTATGATGCAGAGGTAAAGAACCAGATATTGTGTGGATAGACTCAAGCAAATTGTATTAATCTTTATAATATTTATTTGTTAATAGGAAAATGTGATACAGATTGTCAGCGCTTTAACTCCAGGAGTGCTAACGTCAGTGAACCACATGTCCAGGCCAACTTGTAAGAACAGAAAAAGGCAAGAGGAGTTTCCTGGGTTTTTTTTGAAAGCAGCAGAGAATCATGAGTTCTCTCTACATCATACAAGGAATAATTGTGCAGGATATCTTAAATCAGCTCTAAGTGAGAGAGTAAAACAGTTTAACTCCTTTAGGAGGAAAACCAATTAGGGCCACAAATGCACCTGTAATGCTGTTGGGATTCAATCTGGTACCTTTTTAATTTGGCTTTGGATCTGGGATTTCCATTCTGTCTTCGTCTGTCACTAAAATAGCTGTATGCCTTAGCAATAGTATTCTAACTGTCCATAGCACTGCAGGTAGAAAAGGCAAAATCAACTTCTTTCCTTTGCAGAGGGTACATTCAGGATGAGGCACTTAGGAACCTAGCTTTTGGTGATATTTCTAGATTTGCATGTTAATGGCTGCCTCAGAAAAACATGGAAAAACAAAGCTGAAATTCTGCAAATCTGTCTTCCTGTGCAGCCATAACACATCAATCGACTCAAACATTCCAGCAGGTCCCATATCACCAAATATGTGCTTTGCTCTCAGGCAGGCTGTCTTCAAGGCAGCTCCATGTGCAGGTGTTTTGGGAGCAGGTGACTGCTCCAGGTACTGCGGACATCAGCCAGCCTCAGTGGGAGTTAGATGCGTTGGTGCTTTAAAATTAATTGTCTGTGTGAATGACCTGCAGGCTGCTCCTGCTGCCTAGTGAAGAGACAGATGCAGTCTCCAGACTTTAGGCTCCATTTCCACACAAGATAGGCTTAAGTATAATAAAAGAGGAACCCACTGGAAGTACTTAAACACCTTGGTTCAGGAAAAACTTGAGTCTCAAATTTCAGAAAGCTGAAGAGATCCTGGAGGACTTAACACATTTGTTCCTTCTGTATACTTTTCCCAGTGTTGATTATTATCAGAGAAGGATGATGGACTACATAGATCTGCAATGTGACTCAAATTTTAGTATTGTCTGCAAATCTCTTATCCAAAGTGGAGGAACACAGAGTCAGGTGGTGGTCAGGCCTGGGGTTTGGCAGCATTATCCTAGCTGGTATTTGGAGAGGAGTCTGTAATATTATAACCAATATGTCTTTTACAGATGGGCAGCAAAGGTGAGGGTAGTGCCTAAAGTAGTTCCTTATGAGATGTTTGGTAAATACAAAATACAGAGACGGAATTAAGAAATTAGAATTAATTTATGATTGATGCTTAGTGATTCAATCTCTCTGCTGTCCAGGGCTGTCATCCCTGGACCTCCTGTTCCTTCCATGAAGAGATCCAGTTGTCACAACACACTGGTGGAACCTGAATGTCCCACCTTCCTCTCTTGTAAGACTTCATAAGAGCCAGAGTCTGTCAGCTTGGAGACTGAAGATTATTTTTTCTCATTCTCTTGAACTTAGATATCTCTTAAATGAGTAAGCTGAATAAAGTCTTGTCAGTTTTCTAGCCAACAATTTTACCCAAAAATATTTTATCTTAGTAGTCAAATTTTGTCCTTCTCCTTCCCTACTCACTCATCATACAAGAAAATCAGAAGAAAAAAATCTTGAGATCCCACCTTATCTTAAATATCTTTATCCTATATGCATCATACCAGAGAAAATGTCAGGGCTATAGTGAAGGCTAAAGGCATTTAAGTATTAAGAGTCAAGCTGTTATTAAGAGAATCTGTTAAGAGCCCAAGGAGACATTGATCTTTTGATAACATTGAGTCTCTTGCAAATTCAGTTTATTGACTTATCATCTGATGCAGTATGCAATGGGAATTTTCTTGCTACAAGTTTTATTTAGCACTGACAAATTCCAGCAAAGCCAATTTTGGTTTAACTCTGTTCATAATGATGTAACATTGAAAGTCTGTTGAGATGCTCATTTGAACTCCATGTTCAGTTCAGTAACAGCTTCATTTCACAGTGGAATTTGATGGTAGTAACACCAAACCTCATCCAGATAAGAATCTTAAAAGATATGAAGTATGAGTTTGCATTTAAAGGCCTATCATTCATTAGAACACACTGGTCATGATTTAAAAACTCACTGCAGTGAATGTGCTGGACCAGCTAATACAGAGCTAGCTGAACTTTTTAGGTAAACATTTTCAAAATTGTTAAAAAAATACGAAATTTTTGTACTCAAAAAGGCTGGGTTTTGCTTTAAATTCCTAAAGACTTTAAGAACAAAAATTCAGCTATTTAAAAAAAAAAAAAAAGCTAAATTCAAAAAGGCATTTAAAGCCTGTTTATTAAAAAACACTCCCAACACACAGACTCAGTATATAATTTTGAAGCGAACTTAGAGTTTCACAAATTCCAAATTAATGACTTTTTATCTTCGTTTCTACATGTCAGAAAATATAAAACAGACATCAAACATCTCATTTAAGTTCATCCACCATTTTGCCATGGAACCAAAACGGCTTTTTGCAAATCATTAATGAAATTTGATTATTTGTTGTAAACATAAATATTTCATATGAAATTATTGCTGTTTGTAAAATTGAAATCAACTTTCTAAGCATAGTCTGGGAAAGCTACAAAAGCTCCTGGTGGGAAACAGCTTCACCACAGCAGATATAATCTAAGATGCTGGAGTATGCTGTAAAATGCCTAGGTCTTAGCTCCCCATACATCTAAAAAGAGACTTTTAAACTCTGATCTTCCTTGTGTTTGGCCTTTCCACTGTATGTTTTATCCTGTTGTGAACTTAGGCAGAAACCACTGTGAACATCACTGAAAAGAGTGAGTAGTAAGAGCCTCACCTCCAAAATGTGCCAAGAAATATTTATAATCTTGTAAGGCTGGGATGCAGCCAGACTCACATTCTTAATGAAGTTTTAGCTGGACCTGGGAAACCAGATTTCACCACAGTACTGAGGTGTGATTGTTTATAGCATGTTTGTGGTAAGCACAGAATCCAAAACCAAACCTACTGCATGAAGACAAGCATCCATGACATGAAATACAGTTTTTAAGGACTCATCTCAAGTGAGGAGTAAAAAGCTTCAGCTGGGGCTTGGAACCTGTGCAAAGAAAAGAGAGTTCCTGCACATCCTGTTAAAGTTCTTTAACAGGATCAAAGTCAAAGACATACTGAATTTCCATAAATTGCACAACTTTGGTAAGTGTTGTGAACGCTCAATATACTCCCTGATCAGCCTCAAGCAGTGCAGTTGGAATAAAGCAAGAACAGAGGGCAAAAACACAGAACAGAAAAATCAGCATTGTTACTGTGCCTGTTTATTGTTTGGGGCATGAATTTGAAGTTTATCTTATTCATTGTAGCTGTGAATGCCTCACTTTTTGTCAAAGAACAGAAGTTTTGAGCCATTTTAACTGCTGATGTAAGCATTATCTTGATAAATCAGGAAGCGTGAAAAGAGATAAAGTCAAGCTCTCCAGTGAGTGACATTAGGCAAAGAATACCACCCACATCCCCTTCTCTGTCATACTGCACAATCGTACACAAACGTGAGCAATTACAGTGTTTGTGCATGGAGTGAAAGAGAAGGATTTTAGGATCCTTTAGGGGAAATGCTTTCATCCCTGGCTTCCATTAATGTCACTTATATTGAGATTGCAAAGACAAAGGAACAGACTTGAACTCTGTGAACAGGGGATGAACAGTGAACTGGATTAATAACTTCCAAGAAAAAGTGACTCTTTCCTCTATGCAAATTATGGTTGCACAACATTCAGTATTATATCACTTAGATGTAGTTTCCTGGCCTATCAGGGTTATTACATATTTGACATACTTTGTGGAGAAGTCCAAATGGCTGAAGTTATTAACTTGGGGTAAGCTTACAGGGAAGGACAAGGTGGCCTCCACTGAGGTGGATGCAGGGCACTACAAGAGAGAATTCTGAAGCCAGGGGACAGCAGGAAGGACCTGAATCAGAGTACCTCAATTGCTGGCAAGAGGCAGACTCCATTTCAGGATGATGCAGACTATGACATCCAGCTTGGCAATAGTCTGGACTGCCAGAAACAAGGCAGTTTCTGCATTTTGACCACTGTCTGTCACTAATGCATAGGGAGCCCCATGACTGCATAAGGAGCTTCGCTGCTTCATGGCTATGGTAAACTCACCAGTTCATGCTAAACACTTCTATTACTGTATAGCTGTAGAGGGCAGCCTGAATCCAGCTCCCATTTATCTTCATTGCATAAAGAACCCGGGTCTGTCAGTGTTGACTGTCAGGCGTTCTGCCCTTGGATGCAAGATACCACATGGACACCTAAATCGTCACTATATCTGAGTAAAGATCCTAATTTACGTTTTCTGGGGAGGTATGGGCTAACCGTGAATCCAACAGATAAGTGGATCAGTGCTGTTAAGATAGTCTGGTCTCTAATTTTTTCTGATTTGGGTCATTCTATTGAAACTGTCAACAAAAGAACTAATTGTAATGTCAGAAGTTTCTGTGCTGAGACCCTGCATTCTCTTTACTTTTTCTTATTTTCAGTAACTTATTTACTGATTAAAACTGAAAGGACATTGAATTAAAACTGAAGGACAGGAAAGGACTATTCTTCCTACATGAAGAATCCTGACAGTTGCCTCTTCTCTTACCTTACAGGAAAATACTGTATTTATCATAATGTATGATATCTGTTCTTGTTTATAAGAGAGGTTTCATACTGTGCAATGAACATAATATCTGGGTCAACAAGGGCATGAGCTAATTTGATTTTCACACCGTCTTCCTGCTACACTAGGGCTTAAAGCAAGTGGGCTTTGTCCTCCAGGTCCAAGAGCACAGTCCTTGTCTTCTACGAGCTTCAATTCCCTTAAATCTTATCAGTTCAGCTGTGCAGCAGTTTTGTGAGAGAGAAAATCATCCCATATATTCCTGGAAAACTATACCTGTGATCTCAGGATTTCAGGCTGGAAGACTTGAAGTGATCTAACCTTGAAAAACAGAGGAACTCCTTTGCTTTACTCTCACTCAAAAACATTCAGCATACTCCAAGCAAATTACTTCATTATTTTTGGCAAGTAAGCAGGTTAGAAAGTAAGACCAATAGATTTAGTATCCAAACAGCTCCTTGAAGAAGTTGCATTATGTCAATAAATAACAGAAGTTCAAGACAATTACCTCCTTTACATTCCTGCTTTGAGGGAAAAAAAAACCCTTGAAGACTGGAATCAAAGATTTTCATAATTTAAAAAAAAAAAAAAAAAAAAAAGGAAGAAGAACTGGACTAATTTACTAGGAAGAGAAACAATATAGCTTTGGCCGCTGAACAAAATGCCGCTTTCTGTTGCACTACCTTGCATACCTTGTAATGCCTCTCCCCTACTCTTTTCACATCCTGTGACTCTGGTGATGGTGCTAACCTAAACTTTGGATTATGCGATGCCTGCAGTGTCTGTAACTGCTCTGTTAATACTGCAGCTGTTTCTTCCCCTTCAAAAGAGACATCAGGGCTGAGAGACAAAATGCAAACACATCAGTTTCCTGTACATAAACCTTGAAAACTTTTTTAGCAGTGCAGCACGAAACTTTGTGCTAGAAGGTGAGATGAAAATCAGCCTTAGCTGTAAAGATTAAAAGCAATCAGGGAGTTATCTCCTCCAACAGCTGTTGGACTCCCAAAATCTTACATCAGGAAGGGGCATAAATAACTGGGTACTCAGCTTCCCTATCTCATTGTGATGATTTACTTTCAGGATGTAACAATTATTTTACATTGGCTGAATGTGTGCAGATTGTGGAAGTATTTCACTCACAAATCCCTTACTAAGACATTGCATTCCCTAGAGTATTGCATCACCCCGCGTCTCATCCTGGTTGCATGTGCATCAGCTTGAGAACAAATCTGGAGGCAAAAAAGGGAGTTAAAACTTGTATTTTTCCCATTGATACTGTATTTAAACTAGTCATTCCTTTCAGTGTCAAACTCATGCTGAAAAGAGATTAATGAGTGGGTAAGGAATAGAGTTCTAGTTATGCTGGTTGTATACATAAATGCATGTTCTTTGCTTCTAGGCACATTTCATTCGTTGATTCAGCTCTTATTCTATTATTTCAAAGTTGTCTCAGTCACCTTATGAGTTATTTCTTAATAAGAATTTAGGAAATCCTGTATCATTTATATTCTGTGATTTTATGTAAGATTCTAAAGAGAACTCCCATTGCATGCATAATTTCCAGTCAGCTCCAACTCATCTCTTTCTTCATGCCTAAGCTAAGCCTTGTTTTTGCTATGTCAGTGTCTGTATTCTGATCATTTGGGAGAAGGAGCCTTTTGCACTATCATGCGAACTCTATAACCCTTCAGAAAGAACTTCAGTATTCGGCAAACTCCAGCTCAAGAAGCTTAGATGAGATGCCACTGAATTTCTATAAGTATGTATCATGATCTAATAGCTTTATGAAGCCTCATCCGGGCAATGCTCCCAGCCAGTCAGTCCTGAAGTTTGCATCACACTGAAACTGATGTTCACCCCTTTTCTAGAAGAGCTTCATGCTACAGAGATCTCATCTCTGTCTAGCTCCACTATATCATACCTCTCTTCCAGGAAATGCATGGCTCCTTCTTTAGCAAGCTTTGATGAGTGAATGAACACAGGGAAGTGGTCTTTCCATAAGAGGGGAAGAGTGGTCAAAGCAAGGGCTTGGCTGTGTTCTTTAATGCCTTGGAAATGTTGCACTGCCCAGGATCAAGGTCTGCCTGTGCTAACAACAGTGTGGAAAACTCCTGAAGAGGATGGTAGGCTCCCATGCTCTCCTTAGTCCCTGTGAGTTGTGCACATGATACAGCAGATGAGCTACTCAGGAAGACCTGGTGGAAAATCAGGTAATGTAAAACAAGCAGGTCATGGTGTGCTTGCTGCTTCAGCAAAGCCAGATGTCTTTGCAGCTTCAACCCCTTTTTGGCCTCCTACACACCCTCTCTGGTATCAGCCTTGTCTTTTTCCTGATGGAATTCTTCCACTTTTCTCCTATGTTTAGGATCACAGTCTCCATTTCTCATCTGCATGTACTCTCTGGAAAGCTGAGGTTAACACTCATAAAGTGCTCCATAAAACTGTTCCCAGCAACAAACCCAGAACTTCAACCGCTCTTCCCAAAACCAAACCGCTATTTCTACAGAAACAGGAACACAACTTATTACACCAGGAGCAGAGCACGTTATTTAAATATTTACCACCCCTCTTCTAATAGAGACTGAGGGATGTGTCACTCTCCAGCCAGCTAGGTTTACACTACAGTTATATAATTTCTCCATCACCAAACAGTCTGTGGTCATGATGTTAAACTTCCTTAGGCTCCAAGACAAACTGTCTATGGGCAATAGTCCCTAGTTTGCACTGACTCCCAGATTTCTTGGACATTGTATTGAAGAGTGCCAACTAGCCTAACAGTCTAACTGTTAACAGTCTAACATAGTATAGACTGAAATTCTACTGTCCAGTGACATTTCCTGGCACTGTTTGACAGCACAGACACTCCAGAGAGCTCTGTTAGCTGCTGGTCAATGGAGGAACTATTCTTTAGAGGTCCATGGGGAGGATGTATGGCTGCAGTGTGTCTCTTTTCCAGCTGTAAAACTGGGAATTCTTCCTTTCATGGTGAAATTCTTCCTGTTTTCCTATCTCTCTCTTCTCCGAGATACTGTTTGTGTGGAGAGACAATCTGGATTTAAACAGCTAGATCTGAAAATTGTTCAGTTGTATATGTCCATCAGAACAGGGGGAATTGTCTTGTGCATTCATCCCTGCTGCTGAGAATCTGTCTCCATGGTCTCATGAGGTATTCATCAATGTATGAATGGAGAAAGAAAGATGGTACTTGCAAGGAGCCAGCTGCACATTTACCCAGTGAAGGTATGCGTTTCCCTGCTAATGTTCCCATAGAAATGGGCCATGTCAGATTTACACAATGAATATAAAAAGGTGTGTATTTAACATCACGAGCTCACTGCCTTGCCAGAAGTTTGATAAAAACCCCATGTGTTGCTCACTCCCACCACACACTTGTGGGGGGTCTCATGCCTGTAAAAGTCTGTTTCTATTAACCTGTCACATATGACAGTTCATCACACCATCCCACAGCCAGGCAGCAGAACATTTTGCAGAGCTGAAGATGCAAGACACTCGATCCTCCATGACACTGTTCCTAATTTCAAGTGAATTTAACACTTACAAGGAAATGCTGGAGATGAACAGCATCTTGCACTTATCATCTGAGAATTAATTCAGGGTCAGCTTCCTGTATAGGCAGATCTACCAGCTCCCATCAGCCCTGATGCAGAAAGAGACACCTCTGAGCTAAGAGGTTTGGTTACAGTTCTGGACTCCAGCTGTAAGATTTAGGGCCAGCTATGGTCACGGAGTTAGTACTGTCAATGTCCACCCACAGGGAAAGGAACATCTCACAGAAATTAAAATTCAAGCATCCTCTTTGTCAGTTTTAAGTGTTTCTAGCAAGAGCTGTGTGTGGACCAGTTGTTATGGGATAAAAGTTTGTTATATTCATACCTATACGTTTTAAGGGGAAGAAAAACACAGGTTGATTCGGCTTATCTGATTTTCACCTGCCTCCCTTGAATTTCTCATATGGTGGTGTTGAAGCAGAAATTTACTGTCAGTCCTCATTAGAGGGCTGCCATACAGTTGTCTGGAGGAGTACACGTGCTCTCGCTCCTTCTCTGCAACCAAATTGCTAATGAACTCACTCCTTATCCAGTTACAGAACTCGACACAGAAAGCTGGGAGGTGTTTATGACTCCAAAGGCTCATAAATGAGAATGGTAAAATTATTCCTGCTGGCTGCGCAGCAGGGAACTGAGAATACAACTAGCTCTAATACTACTGTCCAGACACTTCATGTTTCCAAGTTAAAGAGCAAACCACCTCACGGCAGCAGTACACATGTCCAAGATAAAGCATAATATCCTTTAAAAGGATTTTCCAGTACCTTGTGTACTCAGCAAGAAGCAATTTACATGCACTCATAATTTTACTGTATTGCCTTTTTTTTTTTTTTCTTTTTAAGCAGATTGCTCCTGTTTTAACAGCTTTTGTTCTGCTTAATGATATCATCTTTACTCTCCCAATTCTACTTTTTGGGAGGGATGTGGAGACATCTTGTGCTTTTTAGCTTTCTAACTTTTCTGAAATGGGATGTACAATAAATCAAGCTTGAGACATGAATTTCTGAATATCATTTTGCTCACTGAGGGTTTTGCAAATCCACAGAGATAACTGTAGTTTTGCTTTAAAATTCAGGAGCCTCATTCTCATGTTGAGCAATGCTCCTGATTTAGACTGTCTGTGTTTTTTAAGAGGAAGACAAATACAGTAGTAGAGCACAAATGAAAACCACTCCCATTGTACACTTGTAGAGACTGGAGACCATTAATTAAAAATCATGCAGAACTGATTAATGTTTCATACCAGTGCAGCTGCTGCAATGTGAAAAAAATTACCATATTTTTCAAACCTTTCTGGAGCTAAACAAGTTCAATTACATCATGAGGCAGCAAAATATATTTAAAGCTCTGAAGTGCCTTACTCTTATTTGTAGTACCTCAAGGTTGGCACTAAAAGGGATTCAGTTGGCTGCCCAGAAGTCTTTGAATCATAGAATCATAGACTACTTTGGGTGGGACAGGGCTGGCCAACCTGGTCTTGAATGTTTCCAGTGACTGGGCATCTATCACCTCTTTGGGCAACTTCTTTCAGTGGCTCACCACCCTCACTGTAAAAAATTATTTCTTTATCCAATATAAATATACCTTCTTTTAGTTTAAAACCATTACCCCTTGTCCTCTATCAACAGCCCTACCAAAAAGATTTTCTCTGTCTTTCTTATAGGCTCCCTTTGAGTACTTAAAGGCCACAATAAGGTTTCCCCAGAGCTTTCCCTTCTCCCAGATGAACAGTTCCAACTCTCAGCTTTTCCTTACAGGAAAGATGCTCCATCCCTCTGATCATCTTACAGCTCTCCTCTGGTCCTGCTCTGTCACATCTATGTCTTTCCTGTGCTGAGGACCTCAGAGCTGAATACAGTAATCCAGGTGGGTACAAGGGCAGAGTGGAGAAGCAGTATCATCTGCCTTGACCTGCTGCCCACCCTTGTTTTGATGCAGCCCAGAACACAGTTGGCTTTCTGGGCTGTGAGTGCACATTGCTGACTCATGTCCAGCTTTTCATCCACCAGCATCCCCCAGTCTTTCTCCACCGGTCTGCTTGCAATCCCTTCATCCCCCAGCCTGTATTATACCAACTGTTGCCCTGACCCAGGTGCAGGACTTGGAATTTGGCCTTGTTAAACCTCATGAGTTTCCCATGAACCCACTTCTTGAGCTTGTCCACATGTCTCTGGATGGCATCCCATCCCTCAGGCATGTCAACCACACCGCTCTGCTTGGTGTCATCTGCAAATTTGCTAAGGGTGCACGTGACCCCACTGTCTATGTCATTGTTGAAGATATTAAACGCTACTGGTCCCAACATGGACCCCTGAGGGATGTCACCAATGTCCATCTGGATATTGAGTCACTGACCACTACCTTCTGGTCACCATGTAACCAGTTCCTAATCCACCAAACAGTCCACCTATCAAATCTATATATCTTTGATTGAGAGAGAAAATATTATGGGGACAATGTCAAAGGCCTTGCAGAAGTCCAGATAGATGATATCTGTAGTTCTTCCCTTGTTCACTGATGTAATCACTCCATCATTGAAGGCCACTAGGTTGTTCAGGCAGGACTTGTCCATGATGAAGCCATTCTTTGACTAGCATTTTGCTCATAATCAGTTATTTGTAACTAAGAAGACATCCTACTGCTATAAGGAATGTGAAAAAAAATGTTCTGTTCATCTGTCAGTTGTCTTCAAACTGTAGTCCTTTAAACTGTTCCTCATGGAAAAGGAGACTGTACACTGTTTTTCCCTTCTTTATTCTATAAATAAACCAGACACAAGAACAATAGAGTGCATCTGTTGGGGAGGGAATGAACAGAGCTGCTTATGATTTTCATTAAATCTTTTATATATATATATATATATATATAAAATATATATCCAGTAATTCTTCAGTTGGCACTGAGATCTTCCACTTTGATGTTGCACAAATGTTGACAAAGTCATGCTGACACTGAGTTCAGTGGCTGCAGAGGATATCTATTTGCATGACTACCTCCATTGAAGGAAAACTGTTTGTAGTGTGACTAATGAACTGTAATGTATTGCACATGTATGCATTGTATGGGGCACTGTGGTTGTCCCATCCTTGGAAGTACTCAAGGCTAGGTTGGATGGGGCTTTGAGCAACCTGGTTTAGTGGGTGGTATCCCTGCTCATGACAGGGAGGTTGGAACTAGATGATCTCTGAAGACCCTTCCAACCCAGCCTTTCTATGATTCTGTGTATGTGTGTAATGACTTAAAAGGTCACTCCTGGTGTACATGGCATCTGAAATAGAGCTCAGTCTTCATTTTCAGAACTCAGCCAGCTGAAGTAATGTCTCCATCCAGAATAAGGTTACACACATGAAACCTCTTGAGAAGATCCATTTGCACAATGTTAGCAATCAAATGAGGAAATTTGAAGACAGGATTTTCGCACTGCTTAGAGTCTTTTTAACAGTGTTAGAAATTCTGGGCTCAGTTTTCCCAAACAGCTTGGGCAAAACCTTCAAATCCTACATTCCAAGTCACAGAACAGCACCTCAAGGACTTCCCACCCCATGGCTTTTTCTTGTATCAAAGCATCCCATTCTTCAGCAATATGCTTCAAAATTATTGCTTTAGGACATGTATTTTAAAGGCTTCAGGATGTGTAAAGGATTTGGGTTTTATTCATAACACAGAAGCATGTTTGGATGTGATTAATTAACTTCTGTTTCTAGTCCTCTGTTGCCTCCCTGTTGGTTAAAATATACGATGCACACTGATAGCTCTTGACTGCTGTCACTGATCATTCAATTATTTTCTTTCTTCATTTCCAGTTACTTGTAAAGGATGAACCAAATACAGCTGTTACTGAACTACTTACAACTAAAAAATAAAATCTTTGAGAGAGTGACTGACACAATAGCTGACATACAGGCTGTGGTATGTCCTGAAACCTTCTTACCTGTCTTCTGTATGCCATCCTTTGAGATGATCCTCAAATACAGCAAAGAATAACACAAAAAATAACAGGGTTGGAAAAGATCTCCTTGCCACTGAGTGCTTTTCTTTTCCATTTGAGGCACAGTGCCACATGAACCCTTGACTGCCCTGATGAGACCTGCACCTGCACTATTGCACCATGGTCAGATGTCAGGCACTGTCTTACAGAGCCACCATCTCTCCCATGCAATAAGTAAATGTCAAGTTTAAAGTTCATAGGGATAGAAAGAGTATTTCTCAGCAGATTAAGAAATTACTATGACATCATATTACTTTTGCTACTCAAAAGCAATAATTTGCCAGACTAATAAAAAAACTAACTGCATTTATTTCTCCTTAAAATAAGGGTATCAAATACTAGGTCAAACTGCAGGAAGAAATAAGTGTATTAATGAGGCCAACAATAACCTGATAGAGCAGGAAAAATCCAAGGGAGGCAGTGGCACTGTTGAAGAGGAGATTACATTTCCCCATCTGAATCAGATGGTGAATTCAAAGCATGTCTGCTCATTGGAAAACTGCAGAGTACCTCTGTGCTGGATCTGCAGCAACCTGGGACACCCTTGGCCAGTGAGGACATAAAAGAGCTCTTCCATCTGACTTCAGCCAAGCGTCCCACAGCAGGTATGCAGTCAAAATATATGTGGGCTCCAACCACTGCAGGTATATGATATACAAATTTGTTTGCGTATCTGCTCAGCCAGATGTGTTAAAAGTCTTCTGAGGTATCTGATAATTAACATTATGCAGTGAAAAATACCTGGAGATGTTTGAAGACACACAGTTAAAGTGGGGTCTTTCAAACAGCTTCCAGCGGGCCAGGGTCTTCTCAGGGCTGGGGACTTTGGGGGCCCCCAAAGCAGTGTCAGAGCAGGGCCAGGCAGCCTGCACTCACTGCAGTGCCCCAACCAGGAAGCAGGGCAGCTGGGGCAGATGCAGGCTTCAGATACCTCTCTGGGGATGGAGATGGCCACAAGCTAACATGCACAAGAAACATTTGGGAAATTACACAAGAACAAAGAGATTTGTGGACTCTACCTTCACCTTCCCCTAGCCTCCATTCCTTTCTAACTGGCCAGGCCAAGCCCTGACTGCTGCTCCCCAGACTGGGAAACACTGTGTGTAAGGAAACACTGCAGGAAAACCTTCAGATGAGAGAAGGGGGAGTGGAAAGCATCACTCAGTGGACTCTACTATCAAGTTTGCTTTCTCAGCCTCCTCATCCAGCTGAATCATACGGAGCAGCAACTCACAGCTGGATCGAAAAAGCTCCCTGAGAACCCAGGACAGGCAAAGAGGCTTTCGCAGAGCTGCTCTTTAGAGAGTTAAGATGAGGAGAGGGTGGAGTAGATGTCTAAAGTGGAGTGATAAGAGATACTCATTGGTGAAGAGGAAGGATGCTAAATGGCTTATTTACAACACCATTTCCTCTTTACTTGCAGATGCTATCAATATTTGTGCATGTGTGATATGTTTCTCTATTTCCCTCCAATTAGGTCCATTTTTTTTTTGCCTTAATAAACAGATTTCTTACAATTAGAGAGTGATAGCAGGGGAATGATCTGCCTGCACAGGGCATCACTCTGTGATTTGGGGCTGAATCTTACTCAGTGACCTGTGAAGAGCAGCCCTAGATACAGTGAACCTGGCCAGTTTTGGTGCTATTAATTACCCATTAGAAAGTTTACAATTGTCCTGGTATGTTTGCTCTGGCCGAGTTTGACTTTGCACACCTCTGTGAACTCTGTTAATTGAGTATTCAAAAGAGCATCAAGAACACTAATTGATTCCGCTGTGGAGCTGCCCCAATCTTTTTCTCTGCCCTTAGACCAGCAGTACTAAAACTAAGATTTGTTACAGAGGTAATAGGCATTTTAGCAGGCAATCTTACTGAATGCTTTAAGGGAAGACAAACTGGCAGAACACAATTGAATGGCCCAATTAACCTCACCATAATATCATCAGTTGGCAATATAAAAAGCAAATGCTAGAAGTTTCTCATCTAAGAAGATCATTCAGTCCTCTGTCATGAATATTCACATTTTAGAGATGATCAGAGCTGTGATGTAGGTGCCTCTTTTACCATCTCTACAGTCTAGAAACTAATTAATGGAGCTTTTTTCCTGACAAAATAACAGTGGCAGAAAAATTGCAATTTGAAACTAGCCCTCAGTCTAGGAGAAGTTCAACTTTTGGATATAAATAGCAGTAACACCTGCATAACCTAAATGCTCATTTTACTTTAAACTAGTTTAATTTAAGCAATAGAAGTTACACTTACTTTTAATGGGCAGCAGCTGTTCATTAAATTTATAATGACATTTGGGTACCCTGGTGATAGACATTCAGAAATATCATATACACAGAGACAGAAATTCATTAGTAGCACTACCAAGATGGCTTGGAAGTGAAATTAACTTGGAAAGAGACACTTGTTTCATTTCCATCTGCAGTTTGAAAACCTAGACTGTTTTCTAAGGCATATAAGTGCATTGCAGAATGATATTAGCCAAAGCCAATGCCATAAAAAGTCTGAAGAATTTTCCTTGTGAAGACATACACACACTTGGGATTTTTCTAATAAATGATCATGGTACTACTACCATGGAAATCTACATTGGTTTAACTTTCAATTATACACAGATATACAGAGACACAAATCTATATTATTTTCACCAAGGCAGTGCTGAGTGTATTAGAGTTTATGCGCATTGGAGCATATGTCAGAGAACTGCTCATTTCTAATGGGCCTTTTCTCTGTCCTTCTGATGCCAGAATATTTTTAGCAACTTCAGTAGACAAAAGATTTGACCCACACATTATGGACTAACACAGAAAATAATTACAGAACTCTAGTAACCAAAGAACTTTAGTCTTTTATCATTATGAATGCAGTTTCTTGGTCCATAATTACATATTAAAATCCATCTCCATTTCCAGTCTCTTATCTTGGGCCTCTTCCTCATGTCAACTCCATTTCTCCTCTCTAAAATTAGTACTGCTAGGATCCTCCTGTACCATGCTACCTCCACAAATAAGGTACATGTTTTACTGTCTGGAGAACCCAGCAGGGGATCAGGATTAAAAATGTTATTCCTATTTGCATGTCACCAGTGTTTATAAAGTAACCAAGTTCAAATAAGGTTTCATGTGAGGGATTCCTGGCATTTCAAGCAGTCTGCAGTGGCAGTGACACCTTTGCAATCTTTTTTACTTCAGAGGCATTACCAAATGTTATCATCTGCATTTCATAAGCAAGTCTGTTGATTAAACATAAAAATGGACTAGAACATGACTGGATTAAAAGTAAACATGTAAAGTGACACATAAAACTAAACAACAACTTTGCTAGCTTGGTTAAGCATGGATGGAAGCAACACACTCTCATTCCCTTCAGTAGACATGGCCGTGATGTTACAGCCTACATCTGTATTATCTAATTGTGTGGATAAGTAGGAGTAGATTTATACAGAAAAAGAGTCTGAGAGCCCAACATCTGCACCGCACCTGTCACAGGGTTTTGTTTTGCCTCTTTCTTCAGAGCAGCTCTAGTTCAGTTCCACAGATTAAAGACCTGTGTGTAGCTGCAATGCATTAGCTGCACTACTAGGAAGCATTTTCCCCTCTAGTTTCATACAAAAGGAATTCAGTTCATGTCTTCAAAAACTATTCCACAATAAGAACCAAAGCATGGTAATTGTGAGCAGACATTTGTTTCAAAACACACCAAAACACACTGACCCAAAACAGTGCATTAGAGTAGGTAAAAAACATATAAAGCAGGTATTTTTATGTATAGGAGAGACAGCTCACACCGGAGGTGGTCTGAGAAGGACTCCATATGAATAGCTCTGCTGAATTAGAAGCATTAAACCCTCACACAATTCTCTCTGTGCATTTCTCATTTTTTTCTATTGAATAAGTCCTAGTGTGGCAGGAAACTCATTAGCAAATTCTTTGCTGAAAGTAATGCTTATGTAAGTAGAAGACAAGCACATTATCAGAAGAATGCTTTGATTAATTTGCTCTTCATTAACAGGACACCTCTGTGACTGCATAGTAAGTTCTCTTTTGAAGATAACTAAAAAAATTATACACAGCTGCCTTTTTTTTTTTTTTTTTTTTTTTGAGACTCTAGTGTTTTGATAACATTTAATCACCTCAAACAAATGTTTGGTATTTGTTCACATCAGGTCCCCATTTAAACTCTGTAGCACACACCTGAAGGAGGACTGGCAATCTGAGGTCCCAGAGGGCTTCTTCCACGAAAGCTATAATTGCGGAGCCATAAAAAGTCTTCCTGGTGTTAAAAGGTGACCAGGTTTGTATGCCCTGTCACCCATGAATCAGAGGCAGAGAAGGTATAACACCTTTTTCACAGAAAACTTACAGGAGTGACTTTTTCCAGCAGGTCAGCTGGGACACTTACTATGATGAACCTTAATCTGGATCATACTTGTCTAGCTTCCAATGTCATTGGAAATCCAAAACTTTGACCCTATTTCCTTTAATAATATGTATCTTTTGGTGACCTTTGTCAGAATACGGAGCTAGTGTGGCTGCTAAACTGGAGACATCTTTCTTCCTATCAGAATAACAGATGGGGTTTATTGTGAGGGAAAAAACAAACAAACAGTTGAGTAGCTTTCCATTTATTTCCCAGGGAAAAAGAGTTTAAATGATGGATTTATTTCTATACTGCATCTGTGCACTCCTCCATTTTAAGGGGTGTTGTGGTGATGAAGACATCATCAGTGTTTTGACAACATATACTAGCTACAGGTGCTGTATCACTCTCAGTAAAAATAGCTGCACTAGTAACAACACTGTGCAAGCTGGTACTATGTAGTTATATTTGGCCAACATGACCTGCTATTTTATATAGGATATTCTTCATTTCAGTCCTACCATGTGTTGTAATAAAAATGCCTCTTTCATTCACTTATTGTTTCTGGGGGGTAGAACAAAAGAGTCCTCATGCACTGTATGTATTTCTAGGTTTCTAAAGAGCTTTATGACAACAGCATTTCTATAAATATAAGTAGGTGTATGCTCATTTTCTCCACAGTTTGTCATCTGCTCAATTTTTTTGGTGGGTTTGCCCAGAATATGATTTTCCTTTCACTTGGTTTCGGCTAAGCCTGGTCTGCTCAAAAACCTGCTCATAAGTTTCACCCAACTGCTGAGTGTAGATTGGCTGGAGTGACTTACCAGTTAATAATTAATTAAAAGAAAATGGCTCTTCCTCCTAGACATCTTCTCACTTTGCCAGTCTGTAACATCAGATAAGTGGGAGTTGCAGTGCTCTGCTGTCACTGCTTCTGTTCCTGCTTGTGCTGGAGCAAAGGGGGCAGAGAGTACTGACCAGCAAAAACGCATCAGAAACACAGCATGGTATTATCAGCTCTTGCTTATTAAGGAGAACGAAGAGCTGTATTTCAGCCTAACAGCACAGCACTGCCAAAAATCTTCACAGAGCAGTTATAAACACAAATGACTACTTTGTGACCACACTCAAGTAATGGCAAACTTCAACCAAATAACTTGAGTGAGTAGGTAGTTTTCCAAACACCTTCCTGGCTTTCATCCCAAGGCACAATGATGTGTACAAATCAAGCAGCTCAATAGCATTACCCTATGGAAATGTGTCCCCAGAGTCCAATGTTCCCTCTTCCTTCTCTAGTACACCCAAAATGACTCCTGTTAAAACCACAACTTGTTACAGAGATAAAAACAGCTTGAGGAGTTTTGTCCTTAAATTTTCACCAAAAAATGGGCAGAAATTTAAAGGCATGATTCATGGAGGAAGTCAATAGGAACATCATGGAGTTCTGTAAAACATTCCTTCCTGCCCTGCTGTTAAATCAAATTAGATTTTTTGTTTTCATTTCTTTCTCAATAGACAGAAAAGATTTTAATGCCTTCAGTTTTGAACTATTGTTATTAATAATAACAATGGGTTACAGAGGGGCTCTTAGACAGTTGCTCTCTAGGCCTCTGATCTATGACCCTAGGGAGGGAGACTGCCTGGCCTACAGAGGCTGGAAATAGCACAGCATTTCTAAAGCGGTGGGCAAAAACTGGTAACTCAGAGGAGAGCCATCTAAGTCAGCAAAGCAGAAAAGCCCAAAAAAGGTGTCTCAAAATCCTCCCCATTTGCAACTCTTAGCTCAAAATCTTTCCCCATATAGGTAAGCACTGATGCCTGCAGTGCTATGGAGGTGGCCTTGGAGGCATCGGTGCTGTAACAGGCAATTTTCTTCCGATGTAGATGTTACACTGGGTGCTGTTTAATGATGAGCTGGAGCCACAGTACTCCTGAGCCTTGCTCTGAGTTTGCTTATTTTCTGAACTGATCATGACACAGCCCTTTCATTCAAAGTTTTGATGGAGATCTGCTTCCCCTGTTGGTGTCTGCAGAAATCTGAGATGCAGAGAACTACATTTACCTTCTGCTTTTTCCTAACAGAGTTGAACTCTGAGCATGAGAGGGCCTTGTCTATGCATCATCTATGCACATGTTCGCTTGTAGGCTGCAAAAGATCTCCTTGCTGTAAAAGTCATTAATTTCTGCAAGGAAGAGGGGAACAAACATTCTCTCTGTTGTGGCTGAGGATGCTTATATGAGAGATAAAACACCTGAGTGCTACTCTGTGGTTTATATCAAGTAATTTTCAATAAAAGATTACCACAGATAATCTGAGGAGTTTATTTTTATAACTATTCAGGAACTAAAATTTGTTGCAGAAAGGTTTTCACATTTTAGTAGTCATTTCAAATGAAACCACTTTGTCTCAATGGGGCCATACCAATGGAGCACTCCACACTGGCTGCTTTAGCTTATCCATCTTCTGTGGTCCCAGCTGGAGTCACAGAAGCAGTTCAGGTTTCTCTGTATAGCACTGAACTGTACAGTGCTGATGTACCCATTACTTCTGCATAAAGGAGACAGAAGAATTTTGTTTCCCACTTGAGCCGTCTTACTGGCACTAATAAAGTCCTGCCAGCTGACATCCCATGCTGTTGCAATGAAAAGCAGGTATGCTTTAGCAGGAGTGGGACTTAGAGTATTTTTCTTCTGAGCAAATGTTACAGAAATAGTCATGAGTCTTTTTACTCTGCAGCCTGCAGTCAGACAAGTTCATTACCCAAAACACATGTAATAATTTCCAGAAGAATACAGTGCAATTTTCCAGAGATATCAAGAATTATTAGGGACTGCACAGTTTTGAAAACAGACTTTGTGCTTTCAAATGAGGTTTCTCGTAGCCTTCCATATTACAGACAGACCTACCTTAGCATGTCATGGAAAAACAAGATGGACTTTAACAAAAAAAAGCCTTGTCAGACTTTCCAGTTTTCCCACTATATTTCTTTATTCCATTCAAAGAGACTGACCTTTTCTCTTTTGTATTGCTCTTCTATTCTTACCGTATTGCACAACTGAAAGATCTGACATCCTCAGCTTCTCAGGTATTCATTTTCACCAAACTACTCTAAGAAAGAAAATTCATGAATGGGAAACTGAAGCACCAGAGATCCAAAGAGCTCACAGAACCATTCAGGGAGTCAGTTCTGGGAGCACTGAGTCCAGACCTCCTAAGTCTAACGGCAGGACCTCAGCTATTCAATCATCCTTCCTTTCAATAACACCATTTACCTGTCCAGAGATCACTTTCACATGATAAATCTTTTTAATTTAAAAAATACTTACATTTTCAGTGTACATTAATTCATAACAAGAAAACCAGAGTATTTTTACTGAATTATGTTCATTCCCTATCAGTTATTTATGAATACCTGAGCTGTCACTCCTTATTCAATAAAATAGGTATGTATTAATTTGAATTAATGCAAATAAGGACCATTGATTCCTCTGACCCCTTTAATTCATTAACCAGGCTGATTAGTTTTTTAGATAAAGTTGAAGTGAAAAAATATACCCAAGGTGAATTTTGAAACAACTGTGTCAAACTGAAACTGATCCTGGAGTGATCCTTATCTGCAAACTACAGGATATTTGTTCCATTGAACGTCAGAAGGATAAAATCAGTCTAAAGTCTCATGTTAGCAATGGGCAGCCACTTAAGAGCACTGCACCTGAGAACAGGTTTTACTTTATTGACCATAAAAGTAAACAATGTGCCTTATCATGCTCCTACTTAGGCAGCAAAATACTTTGAGGTGGTATTTCTCTAAGTTTTCCAAACTATAAGTATGCAATTTCTAATGGGACAGTACTTCACTGAAAAAAAGTCCTCAACGCAGACCTTGTAAAACCGAGTCATTGCATCAATAAATATTCTGGCCATGTATTCTGACCTCTGCTTCCAGAACTGGGAGCTGAACGAAGGCAGGGACATGAGATTCTTACAACCCAATGGAAACTTTGAAAGTGTTCAATCTGGTGGGGACCACCTTGTCCCCAAGGCTTTACTCACAGTCCCCAAATACTGACTGTATTATATGATGATGGGACACTTTAAAGCACTTTTCCTCAGAATATGTATACCTCCCCTTACAATATAGACAACACTTAAGAACAAGTCAGCTACAGAACTGAGTTTTTCAAATAAGCCTGAAAAGTTTGTCAAGTACTGTCATAACAAAAGGCAAGCCACGCAAGTGATTTCGGAAAAAGGGAAGTTTCCAGTCCCCCCAGTCTTTAAACATCAACTTGTGTGGAGTGTTCACTGGAGCCTGGGAGGTGGGATTACATCCTCTTGCTCTGCTCATGAGGACTTGAACCTATGGTGCCTCACACTTGTCAGGGGAGGGAAGCTCTCGCTTTTAGGTTACCACATATTCCTGAGGGGGAGGGGGAAGAAGAAATCCCACTTGCTATTTTTCCTGCTGGAGCTGCTCATTTTATATAGGATGATTAAATATTAATTGGCCAGAAGATAAGCATCACTCTCTAGATGATCCTTTAGACAAGGGGACACCTGTGTTTTTATCCTGCCTCCTATTAATGCCTGCACAGGAACAGGAAAGCAGGTGTCTCTTCTGCTCTTACCTCCAGCTCAGGAGAGTGCCCAGCGACTGGGATGGTGCTCTTTCCCTTTGGCCAGAGAAACATGCAGCTACACAATGCAGTGCCAAACAGCTGCAAGAGGAGTACAGGGGAGAGCCCCACTGCCTGGTGCTAGGGCACTCACCTCTGCAACAGAGCACTCAGGCAGAAATAAGAGTGTGAACCCTGCTCTTCCTAATTTTGGAGATGCAGAGGACCTGTGTGCCCCAGCTTGATGGTTGCCTTATGGTCCACTCTATAGTTCAATAAAAGCATTGCTTTTTGCCCTTGGTTATTTAGCTCTGAGTCACCCACAAAAATGAGAAAATATTCCTTGAAAAATTTACCTATGTTCCTTATAACCTTATTTTCAAATGTGAATCATAGGCCCAAGTGCCTTCTTGAATACTGACCCTACAGGTCTTGAGTCTGTAAATGCCAAGAAACTTTGAATAATAGCAACTGACATAGAAGTTATTCCCCACTTATCTCTGTTTCTGAATTCTCTACCTTTATTAGATTATTTTCTCTGTTCTGCAGGAGCAGTTTTTCTTTCCAATTCTTTTTAGCACAAGTGGGAAAAAGAAACTGGCCAAATCATTTACAAGCAGATTAGCCAATAATCCAACTGCAATTGTGAACTACCATGCAATAAACAAATTTAGGTTTCAGTCCATTAACACAACTACATAGGTATAAGTTAGAGACCTCTGGCACTGTTCATCACTCTTATGAGGGGTCACTTAGGTGGCTTTTGTGCACTCTGACCAGCATTTCACCCTTTTCCTAGCCTCTCCTACATGTTCCAGCCTGGCCATTAGAGCTGTTGAAGGATTTCCCTAATTACTGACAGTTGTTTTCTCACCTACCCCAGCCACCTTGGTCCACACAGGTGCCACGCAGTTGTCAAAATGATTTTCCTTAGTACCACAGATCTCCTGGACCTGGGGATCATCTGGAGGCCAGTTAAGCTGGTGTTAGGGCTGCTTTGTGTGGATGATACAGAGCCAAGGTGTGGGAGTATTAGGGCAACAGTATTTGGGACTCCTTCCAGTGGTATGAGATTTCTTGGTCATGGTGACCCAGTACTGGAAACAAGGTGCCTTACTGAGTCAAGGCTGCAGGAGCTGATAAAACAAGGGTGTTTCCTGCTAAAAGCTTAAAGGATCTCTCTCCCTAGCTTCTCCTAAAACCTTGAGAGAAAAAAAAATTAAAAGAGTAATTAATTTTCTTGTTCTCTAGAACCACAGAAACTGACACATTTTAAGGACTTTGTTGGCTTTTTTCACAAACTAATAAAAAAATAAAGGACTCCAGAATATTCTGAATTATACACAAATGTACAAATGTTTGCTTAGAATAGAACCCAGGTCCAACGGGAGGTGAAAAAAACCAAACAAAACAAGGAAAAAAAATCCCCAGAAAACCTGATAATAGAGATTGAAGCCAATGTACATCTCCCAGGATAGCACTCCCTGACAGCCAACAGCATTTGCATGAGCAGTGATTCAACTCACATTTTTATAAATGTTGCATGCCTAAAGGCATAAGAAAGACTTCAACATCATCAAGAAGAGCTACTCGAACAGTTGCACCAAATTCCTTTTAATGGCTCCAAATACTTTTATTTGCCAATGTACAATATTTACAAGTGACCACTGCTTTGCTTCTGCTTTAAAGCAATTGACTGTATAAAAACCATATATGCTACCAAGAGAAGGAATGAGAAATTTTACTTAGTAAGGATAACACCTTCCAACAAAAATAGAAACCTATATTTAGGTCCTGTTACTTCATGCCTGGTTAATCTAGAGAGCATGTCCGGGAGAGCAACTGGTGTTAACCAGTCTGATAGTGTGATGCCCGCAGCAATACGAACTTGTTAATCTTAAGTTTAAAATAGATCTTCACAAGCAATTCAAGTTAACTATATCTGATCCAACTAGTTTTATCTTAAACTATTCACTTCATTTCATCTCCTCTCTTTTGGTGCTGGGAAAAATTGATCCAAATAATGTCTTGATCATTATGTAGCCTGCATTGAATTGTAGAGACAGGAAATTTGCAGACTTTCCAAACTAATAGCTTGAGCTTGGTGGAGTTAAATGAAACATCAGATACCTAAATATGAACACCATTCAGGCACAGTTATGTGTGTTTCAGTGGCCATTGCAGCTGAAATCATAAATTAGCTATGGTACCGATTAAATAAAAAACTAAAAAAATTATTCCACTTATAAATTTTAGAAAAACATTCACCTTCTTCCAGTTTGAGCTACAGAAGGTCCAAAAACTGATGAGGATGATGATATTTTCTGCCTGTAGAAAAAAACCTTCATGAAGTGATGGTGAATATCTGCAGCTTCCACTGCTTTAATAGGATTTTTGTGCATTTGAGTTTTGGAAAGTCATACAGTGTGTTCACAAAGGCCTGGATATAGACTTTGGAGCCAGATACAAATCTCTAAACTGTTTTGCCTCTATCAGGCAATCTGATTAAACAATAGTTATTAGTCTTTTGCCAGACTTTCTTCTCTTAGGAGAAAGAAAGATCCATTTGTAAAACTGATCTGCAAAGTGTTACATTTTTACTTGGTTTTTGGCATTTGTTAACAACTTTGGTTCAAAGAACAGAAAATTGCATTGGGCATTCATTTAGCCTACATTATTAATAAACTTATCCAACCTCAAGAAACCTTCAAATATTTTTGTATCACAACATCAAGACTCAGAAGTCCAGAATTTTCCCTCTCTAAGAAGTTTCAAACACTGAGAAATAAGGATTTTAGTTTACTGGAATTCAGACAGAAAATGTAGCTCATCCAGAACCACTCTTACGATATTTCTTTATTATATGAGAAATTTTGGCCCCCTTCTTTAAATTAACTTTTAAAAATTTAGCTTCACACTCTAGTTTTTCTCATGATATAAGATATGCTCTCAGCAGGAACCCTCCTCTCTGGGATGGGAGGAAGTGAACATTACTTGGTCCTTTCAGCCCCTTCCACCAGTGGCCCAAACAGCTCCTCCCCCAGCACAGGACACAGATGTGTATAGGTTCTTGGACACACCACTGCTATGGGCTGACTGTGTGTAAAACCAGAAAGCATACCACTTTGATCAAATTAATCCATAATTCTTCCTCCCAAACGCATGCTTGTCCTTTTTTACGTACATACTTTGTGCCAGCAGAAGGATAAATAAGGTCCCTGGAGCTATGGATCTGGGTGTATTACAATCATACTAGTTAATGTAAAAGACCTTTTCTCAAGGTTTAAAGACCTTCTTAAAAAATTCAAGACTGTCTTCAGAACCCTTTCAAATTGAAGTAGTACTTTCCTATGTTTTTTACTGAGGGTAAGTACAAAAATCCTACTTGAACTCAGGATGCTCTACACAGGTCACCTCTGGTGGTGGTTCCAGATACTTTCTGGTTTTCAACATCTTTAGGAGCACACTGTTGCTGTTTTGTTTGTGCCTTACTGTCTTTTAATAATGTGGAGAGAGGAGATGATGAATCGCAATTACCGGTGATGTTCATATGAAGAAGTCCCCACAAAGAAAGCTTCCGCCAACTTTGTTGCCTAAAGAATCCAGACTGCCCACTATGCCATCCTGTGAAATCAAAGCCTCCTCCCACTTTCTTGAATTGTATCTGCTTTGTACGTTTGTTTTAGGAACAGATGACCTTGAAGATTTATGTGTAGCAAAAGGGAAGAATACGAGTCCTGTGTAAGAAACTGGAGAAGTACTATGGCTTTTATATCAATGTGCAAAGCACCGAGAATCCAGACATACACATGTTCATTGTGTTTGTGAGTTAAAAAAAGTCCTACCCTGGCATCCAGGAAAGAGATGTGGCTCGCAGTATTTAATAATACATCTTCAGGTTACTTGAAACAATAATTATAAAGATTAATCCCACTCTATAAACTTGGCTTGTCAATGGAAAATATATGGTGAAAAAGAGTGTTCTAAGTCTCTAGAAACAGTGCTGGAAAGGCTTGCTGAAGTTTGCAAACCTCACAAAGATAAAGGCTCTAGGTGTATCAGAATCTGAAGAGCAGCCTTGCAAAACACTCCTAATTCCTCCACTTATCTGTATCCTAGATAATATCACAGAGAGGAGGAGAAGTGTCAGCCAAAAAGGCATGTAGGATATTCATGAAATAAAGAGAACAGTGCAATTTTGCATGGAAAAAACAGAATGAGCCTGCTCTAAAGTATGTGAGGTATCCACAGTGCACGCTTTCGGTCAGTCAAGCATAAGCTCCATAGGGCAAATGTAGGACTTGAATGGAGCTCAGCACCAGCACAGATATTTACTTTCTGGTGTGTCTGTCATTTAGCATGCAGAATGACTTCAAGAGAAGTTACTGAAGTTCTGTCTGTACCAGAACAAGAGTAGTTTGTCTTCATACATATGGTTGGAGAAAGTAACCCCCATACAGGTGGAGGGAGAAGAATAATCCTTTACTGGGGCCTCCTTCAGGTCTAACACAGGCTCTGTCAGGCTGCAGTGATGCTGGTGTTAAAGCTCACAAGTTTTACTACATCTCAGTTGGTTTATTCAGTTCTTTCTGGCTTTCTGGGCTTTTCCTCTGCCCATTCTGGCCACAGATTCACATATTGTTTCAGGCTGCAGAGTACCTTATTTTGAAGGCACAGCTTTTATCTGCCAGTTTTGCCTTCCATGCTTTTCCATGGACAGAGACAAGTTCTTTCTTACCCTCCTCCAGGTTGTGGGAAGATGAAAAGCAGAGGGATAGACATTTCAAAATAGTAATTCTGAAACTGAGTGACTGATAACAGCCAATGAAACACTGATGAAAAGTTACAGGAAATCTCTGGCTATTCCCAGCAAGTTTGGGAAATGTTCACTGCAGACCAACCAGTCTCCAGCAGCCAGCTCAGGCACTTAAATATGTGGGATTCCCATGCTTGAGGTGAGGAGCCCTGCTACAGCTAATGGTGGGTCACTAAGAAAAACCTGTGTAAAATTCTGCTCGTGGGACTGTGGAAGACAAGAGACCTTCCGGGAGTGTCCCTATGCTTCTTTCAGAAACAGACATGGGACTAGAAACCTGGAGCTGAGGTCAGTCTTGTGTTGCAACTGCTGAGAGCAAGAGAAAAACACTTGACCAAGTAAGTTTGTGCCCTGAAAGGACAGAGGTAATTTGAAGTATCTGTGACATATTTTTCCTATTTTGAGTGCAAAACCTGATCAGTTGGTATGTCCGTAACTTGTACTTTTTCATGTCGTTTCATTATTTTGGAGCTATTTGAATATAGGGCTGACTTTTCCTGATTTACATTGCTTCCACCTGGTCAAACTGGCCGCCCCAGTGGTGGCCATGGCTAGTCCTTAGTTGAGGTCAGAAAGCAAGCTCCTCAAAACCTTTTCATGACAGGTACTAATGCTCTCATTCACCGATGAGGAATAATGCAGCAGGTTGGTCTGCACAGCCCTTACATTTCTGCTCATTCCCACACCACCAGTATCACACGAGGCACAGTGGGAATCACCTTGCAGTCCAGGTCGACCTCAATCAAGAAGTAACAAAGAACTTTGTGAGTTTGGAAAAGGGCTGTGAGGCTAAAGTTGTAAACTGATAACAGGTTGGACACACTACACTGTTGTGTTGTGAAAGCCTAATGTTTAGCTTCTGTTTGCTTTAACTTGCTAACATTTTCCATTCTCTGGCTGTTGTAAATGTCATTTCTTTCCACAATCATAAAGTGAGGCCCTGATCTTTGCTCAGAAAAGGGTCCAGCTTTTATATCAAACCTTCTAATCATAATTTTACTGCAAACCTTGGACAATTTTGATAAGTGGTTATGTTACAAATTGTTAGAAGGAAAGCTTCTAATCTTGAACTCGAGTGCAGGCAGGTAGAATGGATCGAATTTTGAAATAAAACAAAATGAATGCTTTTTAATGTATCATTTACAAGCTTCCAAGAAGCCACTGTGCTTATCAGACACTGCAATCATTTCCAGGACCTACTTAGAAATAGCTGTCAATTCTCTTCAGAAGTAATATGCCTCAGAGAATTAATAAAGAGATTCCTTACTAAATTTCTCTTTTCTGATCTTGAACTCATCTACAAAGTAAATTATTTAAATTTCTAAAGAACATTAAACTTTTTTTTAAATAGATCAGGGGGATGGAAAACATTGTTAGCAAGTCTGCTTTCCCAATGTAATATTCTATATTCTTGATAAAATCATACATATATTCTAATCAGTGGATAAGAAAGGAGATAAACTGGTGGAAATATTAATAGTAAAGAGAAAAATATAAATAAATAGAAGAATGCAGAAGTCTGTGTAAAAAGAGTTCATACAATTTGGGAGATAAATAGCATATAGAAGAGTTATTCTCCCTTTGATAGGCAAGATTACCAGTCACTGATCTGCAGTGAAAGCCATGCATAAGAATGGACCTTACAGATGAATGACACTTATGATATTTGCATGGGAAAAGTAAACAGAGTTACATGCCTGCCTCAGTGGACCTCCAGTTGCAGTAGTAATTGATCACATAGATTTCTGTCCGTACCAAGAAGCCACATTGCTGTGCAGCAGCAAGCAGTGACTGAGATTTTTATTACAACAGCACCTACGTCACTTTTGCTGAGCTAGTTTTGAGTTCAGCACAGTTGGAAGATGAACCTGTTCACCTTATATAATATTGTTTGCTTTATTTATTGTTTTTTCCATATTACCCTTTGAGACTCTCACCATGTAATTTTACAGCTTTGAAGTTGTGTGGGTTGACCTATAACTGTAATAAAAGAATTTGGAATGAGATAACATGAGTTTTTCCATTACTTACAAAAGGCTGAGGCTACTTATTAAACACCTTCATATTCTGTAACTTTGCTAAAATGAATACTTTTTCAAGCAACTGTTACATTGTGGTAGACCCTTGCAGCACACAGATTGGACAGGATAGGTCTGTGCTGCAAACTCAAACAAGAAAAAACTGTGGTTTAAGTTTTTAATTCAACCTTTATGAAGAACACTGCATTTCCTAGTTACAAATTAACATATGTGATCATCCTGCATAGCTACTCTGGGACACAGATTATGTTTCTCATTATTTGTGCTCTTCTTAAAGAGCATGGAGTTCAGTTAAGAAGATGTACAGAGAATAGAGCGAAGAATATTTCTCCCATTCTGTCCACAGAGGATTGACCCACAAAACCATTTAACAAGGATCCCATCACATATAATGTACCCCTAAACTTCATTCCCACATTTCAGTCACACAATCAGCTTTTCCTCCAAGTAGAATAATGCCCTATGGATGTGCCTGGAGTGCAGAGCAGGTGTTCCCCAGGGTTTACCCCACAGCCCTGGTCCCCCACTCACCAGGACTGCAGGACCTGTGGGCGTACTATTTTTCCTTTCAGCTGTCAGCTCAAGTTTCTTTGTGAAAAAAAAGGTCACTGCTCAGGAAGTGAGGACTATGGGAACAGGGACCACTGACACACACCCAGGTCTCCTCCCTGGAGTGGAGTTAATGCTTGGTCAAAGCATGCACACTGTTCAGTAAACTAGACACAGTCTGAGTTCTCCAGGAGGTAAAGTGAAAGTGTCCTAAATACTCAAAAGAAGCTCTAAAGCCCTCCAAGAGACAGGTAAATCTCCTAAATTAGGATCCTAAATTTCCAGCTGTCTCCCAGTAAGATGTCTCACAAGGTGGGCCTCTGAAAGCTTCAGTAACTACCACCTCTACTAGCAGCACTAACATCCCAGAAAAGAACTTGCTAGACAACTAAACTCTGCTGAATTCGCTTGGAGTTGCATGCTAATGTATGTGATTCAAACAGTGGAACTGAAAGAAAATCCAAACTAAAAGAAAATAAAAATCCAGTCTGTCATACAGCAACATAAGCCACTAAAAATCCCACTGAAACTCACTGAAAATCAAGGATGAACACTGATTTTCATAAACATTGGGTCAGATTCTTAGAGAAAGCACTGGGTCCAGTGACCTGCAGCCCATCCCCAGTCAGTCCGTGCCATGCAGAGAGCTCAAGGCAACAGCTGAAGGTCTCCTTGTGCCAGGGGTATCTTTGACTGTAGCAGTAACTTCACAGTACCTCGCATGCCACCAGGGGAAAGGTATTATGGGACTGTGACGGGTGGGCAAGAGGAGCTGCTTTTCCTGGCATGAGTTAGGTCATCTCCAAGCTGCTTTCTACTGGTATGAGTTACATCATCCTTGAGGCTCTTCTAGATCTCATAGTTAGGCAGGTATTTACCAGCAAAATTAATTAAAATTAATTAGGTGATATCTTGGAAAAGACAGAGCTAAGTACAAGAATGCTGCATCGTTTCACTTGTCTTCTTCTTGGCTTCCTAGAGGGTCTGTAGTATTGTAGATCATCAAAAAGATCCCATTCACCTCAGGTGCTTTTTCTGGTAGCACTGATACATTGACAATCAAATACAGCCTTTCATGCATATGTAGCATGAACACAGTGTTGTATCCTTCAAGCAAAATGCTGTTTACCCATTCCTGGAGCCACAGGTTATCATGCTCTCAGCCCTTGAGAATGGCTGGGCTGGAGGGAGTTTCCTGGCCAGTGCCACTCACGAGGGCTGTGCTGGGCATCCATGTAGTTCTTGAAGGAAGGGAGCCGCAATGTAAAGAATGAAATGTTCTGATGGCTATAAGGATCTTATAGATTGGGAAGACATGGCAGAACATGGTTGCTTGGACTTTTAATCTTCCTAATGCTAAGAAAACTGTTGTTGAGCATTGCCTTGTCATTATGCTGCTCCTTGGAAAGCTACAGATGAGACTGTAAGGGTATAAATGAAGTTAAAAAGAGATGAATTAGGTCCTAGCTTCACCTGTTAGAAGGTTAAGGCTGCAAGCTGAATTCACAAGCAACTTACCAATTTGAGGTTTCTATTAAAATACATTTCAAGTCCTCAAAATTATTTTGGACAATTCTGTCTTGTGCATGAAAAATAGTAGTTTACCATAATGACTATATAAGTCAAGGGCAGCATAAGACAGAGTGTGCATTTCAATGCTGCATTGTCTTTTTCATTTTTAAAGAATAAAAATACTGATTAAAATGTAGATAAAGAAAAAGTAAGCAGTAAATTATTCTCTAGTATTAGCCAAATATTCAAAAGCACCCAAACTTGATGGCAGTTGCACATAATTTCAAGTTGCCTTCTAAAGCACAACACTACTTTTGCAAGTTCTGCCACAGCTCAAACCAGGTCGTAACACTGTTCCAGCTTCTCTGACCAGTTTATGTGTCAGGATTAAGCTTGGGGATCTTATTTGAGTATCTGGATCAAAGATACACCTGGAAAAAAAAGTTTTCCCCAGGTTTTGGGTTCCTAGAATCACTTTATAAAGCACCAGCTCATACCTATCATCTGGTCTGTGCATCTGTCACCCTTAACACTGACAATAGCATGATGTACAGTAATGTGTTCTATATAGGTACAGGTAGGTGCTTGTCCTTGTTCAGAATTAACATATTCTACATACTTTTGTTCTTATGAAAGACTTCCAGTTATGGTGTTTTTCAGACATGTATTTAAGGTAGGAGCATAGAAGAGTAAGAGAGACCTCTGTATCTGATAATCATGAAAAGGTTATAATTACAATCTAGGGAATCAATTGCTTCAAAATGCTTCTTGCTCTTATTGTTCTCCATAGAAAGGCAAAACTGCAGGGAGCAACTACACCCAAAGACCAGAATTTCCTTCCACGTCTTTCAAGACTGACTGTGCTGCTAATAGTCACAAAGCATCAAATAGAAAAGAAGATATTGGTAAAGTAAATCCAGCCACAACTCACGATCACCACAAGACTTTGGCTTTTCAGAAGAGAGGTGACACAACGGTCTCTGCCTTTGACATGTCTTCTGATGATGGACTGAGAATAGCTTAGTAAACAACTTCTGTGGTCCTTGTGGAGCTTTTGTGTTGTTCATGTAGGATCTCTTCATTTGAAAGTTCTTATATTTGGGTCTCTTTTGATTTCTGTTCCACAAAAGCAAGTTTGTGATGCTTCATATAATGCTGGAATGTTGGTGTTTTCTGACTGAGAATTACTTGCCCTGTTATTTCTTGCTTTTATTTGGGGTATATTTTAGGTTGAATTGCTATTTTATCTGGCATATTTGATTTCCACACATCTTGAGAAACCCTTGGGCTATTACCACTAGGTGCTTTCCTGAGAGTGAAGACAGAAGTCTGATAGTCAGAGCTAAGAAGCGTCAGAAAAGTCACATGGAAAAAAAAAATTGTTAATGAAAAGCTTTTGAAGAATAGCTATGAACAACAAATGTTTTCAAAGAAAGTCATTGTTACTTAAATTCTGGGGCAAATTCCCAGCTGGCTTCAGTGTAGCATTTCTGATTTCTGCCAGATATGGATCTGGCTCATGTAGCTCTAGCTAAAGTGAATGACAAGGAGTAGGCTTTGGTATATATGCTTATCACAATACATATAATTTCTGCAAATATGAAGAATTTTGTCCTTGCATAAAGCACTCTAGAATCACTGGAAAAATTTGCATGGACTTCATTGGGTTATGGTTCACAGCCTGTATATATCTACATTTTTAAATCTTTTCCAGTGCTTCCTCTTTCAATGGAAATTAATAGCCTCATGGAATTGAAATGACCAGTTTCTGATTTAGTTTTGCATAAGAATCAGAGTCCAGTGGAATTAAATATGAATGCTGGCTTGGTAATTCATTAATCATGAAAATATGGTGTGCAGTTAGTTATATAAGTGATTATTTTTGCACGGAAATGTCTGCTACTTTTATGCCTGTGCAGAAGGATCACATCAAGTGCAGCAGTGAGAACTTATGAACACATTCACCTTGATATACTGTTTTATAAAGAACACACAAAGATACATAAATGCTCTGTAGCCAATACTGATTTTGTAGATGTTAGCATAATGAGAGGTCAACGTGTCCAAACACCTGCACTCAGTTATACAATTATGGGGAGAAGCAGTATATTTCAAAAGTTCCAGTGAGACTTCTTTCAAGTCCTCCTGGCTGCATATGAGCTATGTAAAGTATTTTATTCTGAGAACTTCCAAAAATGTAAACATTGCGGCTCCTGTTCATTTAAAAGTCTGAACAGTCAGATGAACAAGGTTGAGCTGGCCACAAACAATGCTAAATTTTTTGCTCCCATTCAGCTACAGTCTTTTGGGTCAGAGAAAAGAAACAAGCACAAGATTTGATGTGCCATTGGAAAATTGTATGCAGCAAGGAGCAAATGAACATCAGATGCAAGTCAGAGGTCTGTTGAAACAGGTTCGGTACTCAGTTTCCTTTCCTGCAGGCTTGCTGAAGGCTGAAATTCTGCACTGGATGGGGTAATTCAATACATTTGGCATGTAAGAAGTTGCCTCACTGGCACAGATCTCTTCTATCTAAAAATGATGGAAATGCTAGTTCCACCTTTGTCTCCTTCCAGTGTCCTTGCGTCACTGGCACCCCATTGTCTTTCCCAAACACAATGGATAATCGCAGGCTCAATTCACTATGCTTACGCTTGTAAGGCCAGAGCTGTGACTGTAAAGAAAAGCCTCATGAATTCTCTCTTTCCTGGTCATCATTGCTACTTTATGGAAATGCATTAGTTTCAGATTTTTATTTCCAAGACAAGATGTAGGCAGATTACAGAAGTTTCGGGATATGGCTCCCGCTGAAGTCTACTTCTCCGAGAAAGCCATGCCTAAAAAACAGTTCGTAGATAGAAAACTTGCCCAGTCATAACTTTTTTTTTTTTTTTTTTTTTTTTTTTTTGATACAGTGAAACACATAGCCTGCTTATAAGGAAATACTTAAAATTTCTTCAGTCATTTTGCAAGTATAATGGTATTTATGGCTGCAAAACTAATCTGACCATTTTTCACTGATACAAATATTTTGAACCAAAGAGATTAATGATCATATTCCCGTGTCTTTCTTCTTATCTGCTGCTTTGTTCAGCAGCTAAAAAGCCACAGGCCAACCCACTGCATCTCTTGAAGAACTCACAGCCAAACAGCAGCAACAGAAGGAGAGAAAGCTGCACATAACAGGTGGAGAAACAAGAGAATGGAAAATGGAGGGAATCAAGTATAAGGTCTCATGATTACTTAATCGCTATGCCCACATCTTGTTCCATAATGCATACAAGATTTCAGCCACCCAATCTACTGAAATCCCTCTCAGGACATGTCAGCCTTTAACTAAGCACCCACCTCTCATCCTGCTGGGTTATCTATCCCCCTTGGCATTTTGCTGTCTTCTGCATTACCCTATTATTTTTTTTAAGTTCACACTATATGTGAGTCTTAACATACTGTTGTCCTACTGTTGCTCATGTTGATCACTTAACACATGGGGATTCCTAGGTTTCCCAGCTGTTCTCATCCCTTGCCCTTACTATACTACATACTGTACTTGGTGGTGTCCTGTCAGCCGATCACTTTGACCATCAAACCGTCGTAACTCAGTGTAGATCTGAGGGATAGTGCTGGAAGGAGAAAGCCAGGTTCGGTGCTTCAGAGAACCCAAGTAACCCTAGTGACTAAAATAAGTCATCCCAAAAGGAACTTAATCATCATTACTAGTACAGCAACAGGTTGTCCATTGCAGAAGGAAGATTTTGTAAGCTGCTCTGTCCCTTCCCACCAACCCACTGCTATATCAGGGCAAGTCTCCAAAGCTAGTCTACCAAGAAAAGCTCTTGCCCAGTCAGAACAGACTGCGGTAGTGTTGCTTGCACCTCTGCACTGTTCATATACTGTCTCAAAATGGATATCTCAATACCCCATTATATATCAGAGGGTTTCAGCTCTTTCAAAGGTCAAGTCTGTGCAAAGGCATCTACAGGTCTGGATTGGGAATGGAGCAGTGAAAAACGGGTTCCTTGCAGCCCACATGGTGTCCCAAGTGGCCTTTTCATTGCAGTGCGACATCCTGAGGTGTTTCAAGCCGTGCTCTAACATTCAGGACCCTCTTCCAGATGGAAAACCCACAGCTCAACTGGGAGGGTCTGTGCCCACGTCTCATGGCCATGCTCTCTACAGCAAGGGGCCCGCAGTAACTCCTGGGTCTCGCAGCGCTGCTCGCTCGGCTCGGGGCTCCCCGCTCGGCACCCGCACACACCTCCCCGCCTTCCTCCCTCCCTCCCTCCGTGCCCCGTCGCGGGGTGCGGGCTCCCGAGGGCTCGCTCCGGGTTGGCCCCGCCGCGGCGCCGCCACCGGGACACCCCAGACCCCCCTGCGCAGGGAGGGAGGGAGGGATGGGGGGAGGCAGGGAGAGCAGCGCCGGGGGGAGTGGCCCAGCCGGGGCGGCCCCATAAATAGCCCTCGGCGGGGCGGCGGCGGAAGGAGGTATCGGAGCCGTCGCCGTGTTCGCCGCCGCGCCGGCCGCGGTCAGAGTCAGTCAGGACCGCGGACAGCGCCCCCCCCCACCACCACCCCTACCGCGCCCGCCGCCGCCCCGCGCCCACCATGACGGCGGAGACCCACCTGCAGGGCGTGGAGATCTCGGCCGCCCAGTTCTTCGAGATCTGGCACCACTACGACTCCGACGGTGACTCCTTTACCCCCGGGGGGGGGGGGGGGCGCCCGGGGGGCGAGGGGGGCAGGCCCGCGGGAGGCGGGGGGTCCGCACCGCTCCCCGTGCCCGCAGCCCCGGGGCAGCCCCGCATCCCGGAGCGGCTCCGGCCGGCGAGGGGCGAGGGGCGCGGGCGCGGCTCCGGCGGCAGCGAGAGACGGGTCCGAGACGTCCCTGCCGGCGCTGGAGAGCTGAGAGTTCGGAGGGAGCGCTGACAGCAACCCGTAACTCTTTCTGTTGTAGGCAATGGGTTCATGGATGGGAAGGAGCTACAAAACTTCATCCAGGAGCTGCAGCAGGCACGGAAGAAGGCAGGCTTGGTAGGTTAATGTTTCGCCCCGCTTTTCTGTCTGCTTCGGGAAAGAAGAGTTTTCTTGAGGAAACTCCAGTGCCATTTGTTCTCTCTTGCCGTGACACGAGTCGTGCACCTGCCGCACCAGGCAAAGGGAATTAGCTCCGTCAGAAATGAGCAGGTTGCAAATTAAATAAATCGTCTGCTTTGGAAAGGTGAGACCAGGGTCCAGCTCCCAGGAGAGCGGGTTCCGCTCATACCTTACCAGGCTACAACATGATACTTCTGACAGTGCTTAAAAAGAAAAGTCAAGAAATACATGGATATTTTCTTTTTGTCTTGGATGGGACCTTACCCCATTGCAATTAATCTTATCTGATCCAGATGCGTACTCTTACTAAAACGGGGGCGGGGGTGGGGGGGTGGGGTAGGGGTGAAGAGGAGAAAAAAAAAAAAGGGGGAAAAAAAAAAAAACCACACTTCAAGGTAGTTGGAGTCTGTTTTATTTCCATACCTAAAGGGCAGTACGGGCTGAAATGCATTCCTGCCCCTTGGTGGTCACTAAATAGATCTGCAGATGATTCTTAACCACTTTTGCTCTTCAGTAGTAGGATATGAGTACCAAATCCTGGCTGTTTAAATTGTTCAGAGACAGCAAAGTTTTTGGCAGTGTTGTCAAAACTCTTCTCTGTATGAGTTATAGAAATATTAATTATTAATTTCCTCCAAACTATACCCCCGTGGGGAAAAGAAAAAAAAAAGAGGAAGAAAGAGTGAAATTAAAGATTCCATGTAAAGATCTGAATTAACAGAGAAGTGAACATTTTTAACAAATAAATTGCCTTTAAAATAATCAGTTTTTAAATCAGGCCACTTTTAGCATCAAAGTCCAATATATAACTTAATGGAATTGGTTTAAAGGAATCTAAGCTAAAAGACTTCTGAAGAAACAGAAAATAAAATTATAATGTAACTAGATAACGTGTGTGTGAAGGAAGTAGATTAATACTTCATAAGAGTGCCTTCAAAGTGAGCAATATCTTCTCAATAATCAACTTTGTTTTGAAAGCTGCTGTGTATTTTAAAAGTAAATGCAAAAAAAAATAATATGAATCTTATTTGGTTTTGTGGATAATTGTATCTTCTTATTAATTGTATGAGTGTAAATTTTACACATATGAAAACCTGTCTCCCAGCATTTTCTCTAATGTTACTGCAGTCTGGGTACCAGTTAGGTGGTCTTAGACTTATTGGTGTAGGTTCTTGTTTTCATGACTACAAGTAAGTTTAAACTAAAGTTAAAAATAAAATAAAACTAAAGTAAAACCAACCAAACAAAACAGAGAATTGGGAATGTGGTTTTTTTTTTTTTAGATGAAAAAAGTCTATCTTTTCACAGAAAAGATTAAACTCAACTTCAGTGCATTTCAAATAGTGCAACAGAACAAATCTCTCTTCTATACTAAAGTGTAGGAAAATTAAGTATGCCCAGTAGAAAGAAGATATTAAAGCCTCTGTATATTTAGTATGAATGGCACTGTTAATAGAAATGCTGATATATTATTCAGTAGTTTAAAAATTAATTACAAGCTCAAGGACAAAAATACTTAGCATTTTGAGATCAGATTTTTTTCTCTCTCAAAGTAAGCATGCATCTCCTAAAAACAGAGACTACTCAAAGCAACACAGAATGTCTCGCAGGATTATTCTTATCTGCTACAAATTTTATAATTTGTGGGTTTTTTTAAATAACCCCTGCCAGTATCTCACACTATATTTTAAAAATGCTCAGATGTCTAAGTTTTCCTTTCCTATTTCTCTGATTCAAACCTAACTTTCGAGTGTTGTGCTAAGAGCAATCGACAGCAGCAACATCAAATTCAGCTCTCGGTCTGTGGGCTCTGGAGTACAGCTATATGTCATCTATGCTTCAAATCTGACCTGATCTTGGATTTGAAGGCTCATTTGCCAAACAAGCATCTCATTAGTTCCTTTCTTGTCTCATGGGATACTAATTCAGTAGCTTTGAATTTCTATTCTTTTGCCAGAAGGGACACATTGAAAAACTAGTGTAAGTTATGTCTAATTTCCTTGTCTGTCCTGCTTTTAACACCCCAAAGCTTCTTTGTCATAATTAACTTCTGCATTACAGGTCATTCTCCTTCTCACTATTTTTGAAATATTCAATTATGCATTCTTCATAGCTGGATTTTGCACCAGTCATGCCATATGCATTAAAGAATCACATTGATTCTGTCATCAAACAGGACGGTTTAATATTTTCCAATATTCTTCCCAACCACGTAACTGTTCTAATTGTGTTCTAATGCTAATCCTTGTATTAATCCACTCAGTAAGCCTGTACTTTCACAGCTGTTTTTTCCCAGACAGAGCAGTGGCATGCAGCTTGATTCGGGCTACTCCTGAAGGGGGGAATGTGTACTCAGAAGTATTAGGTCTTGGGATTTGGTAACATTAGGCCTGTTTGCTTCATGCATTATTGTACCCAGTGAATTGATCTGATATAATTTCAGCCATGTTAAAAGAACAGCATCTTTTTGAAAGACAAAAGCATTGTAAGTATATAAGAATAGCTTCCATTTATTGCACCCCACATTTATGCAATATATTCTGTATTTGCCCAAAGAAACTTCGGGATATAAGTGACTAATGCAGAAGTTGATAATGTGTAGATTGGCTGAGCTGTTCCACATCCATTTCTCACTTTCCCTGCATATATAGATAATATTTCTCCACAGAAACACATGATTTATGAATACAGTCATGGAAGTATTTCTGTAGTTCCATCTATCCTTACATTTTCAAATTATATTGAAATAAGCTTTTTTTTTTCCTACAATTCCACTTGTTGACAAATGTCTCTTCTGAGGTGTCTGACCGAGGTGCGAAGGGCTACTTTCTTCATTTCAAAAATTGAATACTGCATCTGTATCAAGTTTAGCAGTAGACTTGGTTAAATTTAGGCAAGTTTTCTGACCAAAAATATTTATTTGAATAACATAACTTAAATAACTCATCAAGCATCTCAAGAGCAGGTGAAGTGAACATGAAAAAAACCCACAAATACTTCTGAATAACGAACTACAGGACAAACATCCTGTTTTGTTTAACCTGTAATTGACTGTTCCTCCATCCATGGCTGGACACTGTCTGGCACTGCAGAGATGCTATTAGAAAGATTAGTAAAATATTTAACCAAGACTAATTAAAATCCAAGTATCTAAATTCTCCATTCTATGTGCTAAGCAAACTTGTCTCTACTTTCAGATCATTAAATGAAAGGTGACTTTGAAGTGCATTGTATTAATAACTACATCTCTAATTAAAGCCATGGCAAATTAGTAACTTGCCATGGATGACTTTGACAGAAATAGGATACTAGGCCATGAATGCATCAGCTACAAGGAACTCGCATTTTAGTTAGTTTTAGTGGCGAAATTTGGGACAAGCTACAATGGACTTTGTACCGCTGAGATTCCCCATGTCTCCAGTGAGAGACTCACTTAGGTCCCATATAATCAATACAAGCAACTAAGCCTTTAATTCCCAAAGTCTGCTCTATCTTCATCTATAAACACAGAATTGTCCATTTTATTAATATAACTGTAACCCTGATTAATGCTGCATGGTTTCATTAACTCACATCTATAAATACAATGAAAATTAAAAGGTTGCTCAGTATTAAAGATTGATGGCAGCTCATATCAAAGCAAGAGAAGTCAAGTTGAAATGTGAAATCAAATATTTAGACATTCACTCCAAGCCTGGCATCTTTGCTGCAGCCTAGAATGAGGATAGCCTTTAGAGAACAGATGTATAGCAGGGACCGTAATTTGTATGAAGATTAACTATGATGGCTTTATTCTGTCAGGTTTAAGGTTTTGTTCAAAGTTTTCTCCATCCCTAAATCTGCCTCTCTACATTTCAGCAGTGACATTTTGACTCTGTTTCCATGATAACCAAATACTAAACAGTGAAAAATATGATATTGTGATGAGTTCTTTTAGGACTGAAATAGCATCCATTGTTCAGGAAAAAATCCACTCAAGATGTGGAAAGGCTATTTTGGTGTTCAGATGTATTATACTGAAATTTTCCTTATTTTGAAAGATTTCACATTGCCTTTAAGTTACTAATTTAAAAATGAAAACTGAGAAAATGGACTAATAATTGCCTATGAACTACACTGTCATGCTCTTAAACAAAGGAGCTTTTATACACATCTTCCAACACATCTGTCTTTATAATTTTTTTCATTCTGTAAACTAAAAAAGAGTTCTAAGTATTTAAATGCCAATCATTCACGCTGACTATAATATAATTCCTCAGGAAGTAAAATTTATCAAAATGACATTATTTGTGACAAAAAAAAATTCATTTTCATTTAAACAACCTGTGGTAAGTGTATTTCATTAAATGTAGCATATTATTTTGCAACTCATAGAATATTCAAGTAAGTTTACATATTTTCTCTTTATCTTATAGTAATGACTCTATCATTGTAAATTTGTAGGACTTAACACCTGAAATGAAAGCTTTTGTGGATCAATATGGGAAGACTACTGACGGAAAAATAGGAATAGTTGAGGTAAGACAGTTATTTTTGTAACAAAGACCAATATGTTTACTTGAAGAAAATACATTTAGTGCAGAACAATGTGAGGATAATATGCTTTGGATTTTTAGTTGCACAGAATATTTCTTCCTCTCTCTTAAGGCCTTTAGTATTTGTTTCATTATTAAAATTTTTTCATTAACAAAAAGTAAGGTATTCCTTACTACTCTCCAGACATTTCAATACACTTCAAATAAGTGTCTCTCTTTATTAAGTACAAATAAGCATCAGCAGCAATTTAGTTTTCCTGCAAAGCTGATAAGAGCTCCATTTCAGAAATTTAAATTGTCAAAGGCAATGTGATTTATTGCTATGTGTGATTTTGAACTAATGCTCTGTCACCACTCTTGTAGTGAGGATAATATACAAGTGAACATAACTGGGCAATCACCTTAGTCTATTCTAATAAAAACCACACATGGTAAGACAGCACATTAATCATGTTACATGTAAACAAAATTTCAATAGTAGTTGTGATCCAGGGAAAGATTAGGATTTATTATGAATTCCTTTCTTGAACTTTAACAGAACTTCAGGCAGAAAATTGCCATATTCCTTATTCCCGATTTCTGAAGAGGTTAAAGATAACCAACCTCTTTTCCTCTTACAGCTGCTCAACAATTGTATCATTTAGGCAACTTGCTACGAAAGGGTTTCCTCTCACTTTCACTCTTCAGTGCTGCAAGTCAAAAAGGAGAGTTCATGGGGTTACAGTTTGAGAAGTCACTTTTTTGAGTCTAAATCGATGACTCATTTATGTCACTCTGAGTGCAGTGAGACTTTAGTTTTATTATTAAATGATATTATATTTTTTTCACGATAATAAGAAATCTGACCTAGAGAGATAATTAAGGGACAGCTGGAAACAAGCCAGGCCTGAAAAAATTCTACAGTGACGAACTTTGAGTCAGTAGCTAATTTTAAAATAGAGGACTGAATAGAATCTGTAAAAGTCAATAGGAAGTATCACTGCTGATACAATAGATAATTTAAAGATATCTTTTCTCCTCTGTCATATGTCTGAATTTTATATACTTGTTTAAATGCATATGTAATTATGACTAAATTACCATGGAAATATAAACAGTTTGTTTCACTTGCAGCTATAATGGATTTTTAAAAATGCATCTTTTGACAATACTTAGCATTGATCAAATAGCTCTGCACCAGAAAGAACTAGTGTTTGTTTGGTCTAACAAAATGTTTGGGTTTGGACTAACCAAAATTTATTTATTTGGTATTGAGGAATCCTATTAATCTCTTTGATTATGTGCAATTGCAAGCATTGGATGCAATGTGTGAACAGTGCCTGAAAAAGACTGTGCTTCCTCACTTAGGAAAGATAACTGGAAGGTTTACCTTTCAAATTCTTTTTCTGATTCTGATATTGACTTACTAGGTAAAGATGAACAAATTCAATAGGGTCTGATATGGCTCACCACCCCCAGTGAAGTGCCAAGCATGCTCAGCATCCATGGAAGCCAGTGAATAGGGATAGTACTGAGTTAGGTGACTGAAGGAACTTTCTCCCTTAATATAGCAGTTTCCAAACCCAATAGCTATATTTTATTTCACTTACATCAGCATGAAGCTTGATTTGGAAAGCGCTGATGGAACTCACAAAAAGTGTTGTATGTGCAGAGCAGTATGAAATTAAAGTTGGTATTTGGACTTGATTCTCCTTTCTTATAATAAAAAAAAAAAGTCCAGTTATTCCAGATTGCTGCCATTTACATACTACATCAAATAGTTTTTCTAAAAAAGTGTGTTAATGCTGTTAAAAAAAAAAAAAATATATATATAAAGCGTTCAGACTCCCAACCATCATAATGAATACTCGAGTATGTGACAAAAAAATGTGTTAGCGAATAATGAGTTTTCAGGAAAGGTCTGCTGACTGAGATAAAGAGGAGGCCTGGGTGCCTTCACAGAGGAAGCAGTGGATTTTCAGATCTGATGAAGTGTCGATTCTGTCTTTGCAAGCACACTGCAGTTAGATCATGGGCTTTAGTCCAGTGCCCTTCAGCTAAAGGCAGAGTCTGACCATCTCTTACACAATGACTTTCTTGTCACTGTGTAAAAGACCTTAAATTTACCTTTTGTACTCATTCAGACCAACACTTTCACAAAAATGTGCCTGTGAAACCCAAGGTTTCAAAACTCAGAACTGCGGCAATTCCACATTCAAGTTATTTGAAGATTACTGCTGCCAAAAAATAACTACCTATTAGCCTAAAATATTCTTTGTACTCCCATGCTCTATTATAGGATTTTAAAAAGCAAATTCACTGTATTAGGTGAAAGGAACTCTAAATATCAATGGAATTTACATAGAGAATGATTTCTAGAAAATAGTTCTGATATTGTTTTAGGTACTGAGAGTATTTTTTCTGCTAAGTAACCTATAAAGGCACCCCTCAGACTGCAGCTGAGCAGAGAGGAGTCAAACCAGTCTCAGGCTTTGTGGCTGTCCTCCATTATTCTCTACACAGAAATAACCAACATTCTCCATAAAAGCAGCAAAGTTCACTAAACTACTACCATACATGGACTCGCAGTGGTCTGCAGTGTTACTCAGACATTCTCATGAAGTCCCCCTATGCTTATCCTCACAAAGAAGTCCTCACTTCAAATAGCACCAGGTCTCCATCTCTTCTCAGTAGTGGTATAAAAGTGGAAGTTGAGTCAGTTTCCACATGATCTCCTCATCCCTTAATACTGCAGAGTTTTCCACAAAAAGCAATTTAATGCTTTCCCCTGACACATAGAAAGGGTGAGAGGTATAGCTTAAAATAAAGTGGTATATTCTGTACCTCAAATACTGTTTGGTACTGCTAATAGCTGTTAATGATTCTTTGGACAGTTACTAATTTACATTCACCCTGGCACTTTGTACTATTTTACAGTGCCCTTGCAAAATTCACAGGAGTTACCTATGTCACTGAACGACATCTTATGTATAATTTTCACATATGCAAACCCTTTCCCACTGTCATAGTCCCTTCCCCCAAACTCTGCTTTTTGTTCTAACAGTTCTTCCATTCCATTTGCTGTTAAATAGGAACATACTCTAAAAATCAAAGCCTGACTATCATGGGAGAAATAAAAACGTTTTTCCATAAATCAGGACTGTTACACACATTTAGCTATTAAATATTTACCCACAAGTGTATATGCTATTTATAATGGAGTAGATTTTGAAAACTGCTGACAAAAACACTTCGTTTCAGTAGCTTTTGGTTTGGCGTTCAGCCATTTAACAAAAATACTCAGAAGGCTCTGATGGGCCTGACAGCCTGTCATCAGCTGTGCCATTTCTCTAAGGAGAGTGCTCTGATGTGTCTTTTCAGTTGTATCAACACTTAAAGAATATAACTGATCCCTTGCATAGATAATTGTAGAGAAACAAGAGATATGTTTCCACAACCTTGTTGTGCCTGTGGGGTGAGAGCTGAACTCACTTATAGCTCTGCTGGATCCCAATAAAAAAGCCTCAGCAATTAGGCAAGAGCACTGAAATAGGCAGAACAAGGGATCTGAGCATGTGAAATTAATGAAAAAAACCCAGAAATTTGAATCACAGTTTTAAGATGGGACTCCAGGATGTCTGCAGATGTCATTTTTCATAAAAGAATGCAGCTAAGAAATCTGTCTTTCTCAGTTTTCTCTTCTTCGTAAGCACAGCTGGTCTATTCTTCAAGTAAAAAGTTTTCTTTCATCAAAACACATTTCATACATTTTGAGGACAGAAAAAAAATAGTGGGCTTTTGTTATAAACAAATCGTGATTTTACATTAAATTATACAGCAATGCTTTCCATCTTCTACATTTGTCACTTGCCAAAATTGAGTTACAGTAAATGAACGTTTTCAATAATCAGTACAATAATGTCTGATTTTAAAAAAGCCTTTTGTAGCAGAGGCATTGGATGAACCACCCCTGGTTTTGCAGGGCTGAAAAACCCTTTTGATTTCTTTCTGGTATTTATAGCTCTTCTTGAACACATCTCAAGTCTGACAATTGAGCTCTGGTTGCCATCCCTTACGCTCCCTGTTTTGTTTTTTTTTCCTCCTGGATTTTTCTTATATTTAACCATTTACCTTACACATGTGTTTTTCATGTCAGTGTTCCTCTCTCTTCTTCCTCTTCCTTGGTATCTGTGAGTAGTCTGTTTTCCTCACTTTCTTCATTCGTGGACCTTCACACTTATCAACAAACACATTCTTGCCTTATGCCTTCTCTTCACGCTGATTCAATGGTTTTCAGTACAGATCCACTCTGCATGGGCAAATTTTTTCCCCTTTCCCCAGCTACCCTTTTGGTAAAGTGCTGCCTCACTTCTCTCAGACCTCAGTTCTGTTTGACCTTGAAGAATATGGTAAAACTGCAAGCCAGAAGCCTTTCAGAGCCATCCTCCAAACATTTCAGCTAGCAGGATGATGCTTCCTATGGGGCCACTATAGGGCAATATGAGCAAAAAGAGTTTCATAAACTTTTAAAGAGCTTCATGCTCTATTACAGGCTCAGTTGGCCTAACGAAGAATCAAAATTTAATCTTGCATAAATTCTGTTATAGCTCGCTCAGATATTGCCAACGGAAGAGAATTTCCTGTTGTTCTTCAGATGCCAGCAGCTAAAGTCAAGTGAAGACTTCATGCAGGTACAGTATGGAAAGTTGCCTCCTGTAAAACAAGACCTGCTTGCCATAAATATATCATTAAAACATTCCCATTCTGATTGCAGACATGGAGGAAATATGACAGCGACCACAGTGGCTTCATTGATTCTGAGGAACTTAAGGTAAACCAATATCTATGAGTATGCATGACATGAGAACAGGTGTTGGATTACAGCCTTGCTGCTATCTATTTCTTCAGATATCCACCTGTGCATGTTTTTGCATTTCAAATATGACAAAAACCCCAATATAATTAGCTGATGTTTTTATCGCCAATAAATTATTTAAAGTGAAACCCTAATCTCATCAATGTGTTTCAAAACACGTTTTAATTCAGATTGAGTTTCTCTCAAGTGACTCAGGGTAGCACGTAGCTTAGAAGTAAGAAAGATTAAGAAAGCAAGATGGGCCTCTGGAGGTTATGTTGGTTATTTTTTGGGTATATTAGGGAGGAGGACTATTTTGTTGTGTTTTTTTCCTAAGGGCACCACTATGCTGCTGGATGGACCGTGCTCTCCCAAGTTCCATGTAACCCCACAGTTTCCTCTGTAATACTGTTAGACTAACACAAATGGAATTGTACTGCTTGGTTAACCTAGTAGGATTTCGGTATCAGTGTTAATACGTACAAATAAGAGCAGAATTGAAATTATTCCATTAACCATCTCAGCCTTGCAGTTAAGAAACCTTAGAACTAGAGTGATTTTACTTCCCTAGTCATACAACCAACAGTGATTTGTAGATGCTGAATTAGTGTCACAGACTCATAGAATGGCTGTTAGGGACCTCTGGAGGTCACCTGGTCCAACCCCCCTACTCAAGCAGAGCCACCTAGAGCCAGTTGCCCAGGACCCTGTCCAGACAGCTTTTGAATGCCTCCAAGGAAGAACACTCTACAGCCTCCCTGGGCAACCTGTGCCAATGCTTAGTCACCCTGACAGTGAAAACGTGTTTCCTGATGCTCAGAGAGGACCTCTTGTGTTTCACTTTGTGATCATTGCCTCTGGTCCTGTCACTAGCCTGACTCCATCCTCTTTCCACCCTCCCTTGAAATACTTACATATTTTCGTGATGTCTCCCTGAAACTCCTCCAGGCTGGAGAGTCCTAATCCTCTCAGCCTTGCCTCATAGGAGAGATGGTCATATACAATAGCATCTGAGTAGAAAGGTGCTATTTTCCACAATTATTCAGTTATCCAGCAGTTGATTCATTACTGTAGCTTAACATTCAAAGGAATCAAAGCAGTTCATAGCAAGAGAAAGGCCCAGTGTCTATCCGTCTAATGCAGACTATTTTACCCATATGTGGTATAAAGAAGAGTTATGTAAGCTTTATTGACTAAAGCACCAGGAGATCAAACTGTCCAAAATCGTTACAGCTCTTCTGTTCAGAAAAGGAATCCACGTCTGAAAATTTACATTTTTTTTTTTCATTTGCCCTTCCTCTTTTGAATGTGGTATCTCTGTGACATTTGCTGAGGATCTAACCTTAAGGTAACCCTCAGGTAGATGAACCCATTCTTCTGCTGACTGTTTGCAGGAGGTCAATGTGTCTGAAGTCGATAGGATCAGGAAGAGGTAGTGCTTGAGAACTCTCCAGCCGTTAGATGATTGTCTTAAGGACTCCTGCTGACTGTTATAATTTAAAATAGACTTAAAAAGGCAGGGCTGATTGAGGACTGGCTGAAGAATGAAGACATTTTAACTGAATCCCTAATGGTCCCATCTCGCTTGTGTTGTAAGATTTTGTCTGCCTCAGAGAAACAGGTCATTTTAACATGTTGAAAATGAGACATAAATACACAGTTTTATTTTTAGATCAGCATTTCTTGACAAGTCCAAGAATTTTAAATATTTGCTATGTGAGGAGCACACCCACTGACAACTTTGTAGTGAAATTCAAGCTGGAAATCAGGAAAACTTTCTAACAATAGTAATGGCAGTAGAATATGTTGTCTAAGGGGGAGGCAGACTCATCATCACTGTGTTTTGGAAAGGCTTGGCAATAGCTCAGGTCAGACTAATTCAGGAAGTTTAAATAGACATAATCCTTTCTTGAGACATGGAGATGGACTGGATAGCCTTTCAGTGTCCTTTCCAGTTCTATTTTGCATCAAAGCACACAAGATTAAACATGTCTCCATAACATCCATTACTACATTTCAGTCATGTTCTTTGTATACAAGCTACCAGGAAGGGCCTCCAGCATGGAGGGGGCCGTACCAAAACAACTATAGTGGGTATTAGTCATATGACTATTGACAAGGTTGCATTCAAGTTAAGGAATACAAGTCTGTTTTCTTATATGCTTCCCCCCATTCTGTCTTGAAATGTGGCCCAAAATTCCACAAAGACAATGACACTTCAACTGATGACAGGAATTCGGTGCTTCATTGAGGATTGACAGGCACACAGACATCTCAATACAATTTGGTATCTTTCTTTTTTTCATGTCATAGATCTAGTGCAGAAATTTGAAACACTGAGTGGGTGAAAACCATCTTATTTTTTCAAGTAAAAATGGCTGGTGTTTCAAGTCATGTGACATCAAATTCTCATCAAAAATGCAATGAAATTGCCTGCACACATTTGAAATACAAGGTAGGAAGGAGCAATGCTCACATCTAGTAATAGGTACTGCCATAGGCAAGGACAAAACTTGATTAATCATTGATCCTTTATGTAAAATTGTTCCTATGTTGCAAGATGTGATTAGGCATCCAAGTTTTCAAGGAGACCCAAGGTTAATTGGTTTAGTTTGCTGATAGAGCTGATTAGGATAAAGTATTCTTGAAAGCTAAACTTTTTTCCAAATTCACAATACAAGAAATGGCATGCAACACAGAAAGTTTTAGGAGTCACTTTTTCCAAATAAAATGCAATATACTTAAACTTGTTAAAAGAAACTGTTATATTTTTAGCTGTTAGTAACTAATTTTTTTTGTACTTATTTGGAACTCCAGCAGTAAATTCTAAAGTGGAAGTAAAATAGTATTTTCCATTACTTTAATCTGAAGTTAGCAAGTCAAACAATTTGCACTGTAGGTAAAAATTCACCTATTACTCTTCTATTTAACAGAGCTTCTTGAAAGATTTATTACAGAAAGCAAATAAGCAGATTGAAGATTCAAAGCTAACGGAATACACAGAAATAATGGTAAGATTATTTAAAGGAATAATGGATTAATCTAAACTCTGTTTATCTTTGGCCACTGGAAGGCTCCAAATGTCTTGGAGACCCAGGTCGAATCAGACTAACTACGTCATTGCAACGACCGGACAATTGTGGCATCTAGCACTGCATGTACTTCTGCAGCTACAGAGTTTTGATGGGCAGTTTTCAGTGCTGCTTAAAAAACAAAAGTCCATGAATTTTTAAGCTTCTTAGTATTTGTATATTACATCATGCCATAGTATTGTCCTGGTTTATTTCCTTGTGCTGTTAGTTGGAAAACTGAAGTCTTCACAGTTCATAGGAGAAAAACTGTTCATGCCATAATTACATTATTTAGATCAAATTAATTTTTAGTTACTTTCTGTTTTGCCTTTTTACAGTGCTGTGATGTCTGTCTCTTGTCTTAAAAGCCATCACTGCATGGTACCTTCTTACCAGATTTACAAACCTCTCACACTTTCCTTCTCCCTCTGCTTCAAGAAGGAGAAATGGATAGACAAGTTGATTTGACAAATTGATAGAAAAATTGATTTTAGATAGACACTGTATCACTACTGTTGTTTCCCCGGCCTTAAATCAGCCAATCATTGGAATGCTCCTTTCATCCCACTGCTACAGTACTCCATGGTAAGGACCAATACTGGCTTCTGCGTGGGCTTTTCAAGAAAAAAAAAAAGACAGAATTCTGGTTTCTGGGAAATGTGTAACACTACATTTTTTGTTTTAGCAGCTTGTTTTCATCCTACAATATTTTTAGTAATTTAAAACATGCTAGGAAAACACTCTAGCCCTCGAACTGGCTTGAGAACGGCCAAACAAGACTTGTGTTTCTCCTGGAAAAATTCTGCTGGTTCATAGTACCATTATAAACCCTTTACTTAGAATTGTCACTGTTTATTCACTGGCAAAGATAAAATGTATCCTTTTCATTCAGGGAGCTTTGTGACCTTCATCATAAAGTGTGCAGAGAGACACAATGACAAAGAATTTAGTTATAAGGAAAAAATATAAGCCCAGTTCTCCCATAATCTCCTCAGAAAACTGAAGACTTAATAGGAAACATGCAGTCCTGAGCAGCTGCTGGCAGGAACAGTCGGCCACTAACAACCCACCAAAATACAAAATATGTTGACTGCACAGCTGCCACTGCTTACCTCCCCAAAATGCAAATCTGCTTTCACAGGAAATGCATGCAAGGCAGATGCTTTTATGCAAAGGAAGGAAGTATTAAAAGGAACCAGGGTGTTACATAGTAATAAATGTTTGTAGAATTGTTAACTTTTTCTGGTATCCTTTGCCATTTATTGTGTATTAAGCAAGTGAAATCAGGTCTTTTTCCATTGCACTGCATTAATTATCTCCATAAAAGGATATACACTTAGGTATGTATGTCAGTACAGAATGTCACTTTTCCTTGTCTATAAACTACATCTAAAATTACTGTGATTGCAAGTGATGGGATGAAATGTTGGTGGAGGTGCTTTCAGTGTTTTGTAGTCTACTGCTTTTGTGACATTTTTATAGAGCAAATGCAATATAGACATAAATACTGGGAGAGGATGTCCCACAAAGGAGCAGTATCTCCATTTACTTCTAATAGGCTTTTTGTGCCTCTCAAGCAGCAGGAGCTCATACTTTCAAGGCCTCAAAGGAAAATACTTTAATAGAGTTATTAAAATTATTAGAAATAGTATTATTTTGTCAAATTACATTAATATCTTCCTTTCTGTAACTTAATTATGTATATTTGGAGAAATTTATTTCCCCATTTTCATACCATCAACAAAATATGATCATCTGCAGCATATGTTCACTTTTTTTTAAAAATATATCACACTAACAGAACATTATCTTTACTTAAATATTTAGACCTAGCAGTCAATTGAACGAAATGTCTATTATTTTCTCTCTAAGGAATTGAATACCTGAGATTCTGCTGAATTTCATCTGACATTTTTTTAATCTTTATGAATAGAGAATAATAATTCTATTATGAAATCATGACATGAAGTCAAAAGTAAAGTGTTATCACATCAACCCTCCTCTCATTTATAAACAATTACATGTGCATTTCTCATACAGGACATTCACCACTGTAGGCAGGTTAAGATCTACCTTACACTATGTTAATCAGAATTGGTAATCTGGTTTCTTATCAAGCTTTTGCAGTAGAATTAATTGCTATAAATTACTTAGTCAGTACTTAAATGTATTACACAGCAAATGTGACAGATTAAAACCTGGGGCCATCACTTCAGGATAAAGTTAATTGAATTTAAATTTTTCAAGTAAGTGTTTTCTTCATTATGTTGATTAATTTTGATTGGCAATGTAAAATTATATATTCTTTCAGCTCAGGATGTTTGATGCAAACAATGACGGAAAGCTGGAGCTTACTGAACTGGCCAGGTATGTCTTCTGTTTCTTTTTACAACAAATACCATGTATCAAATGCTGTAATGGAAACAGTTAAATATTTTGACCTTTGTTTTTTTTCCCTCCAAAGACTACTCCCTGTACAGGAAAATTTTCTTATTAAATTTCAGGTATGAATATTCACATTCTTCAGGTAGCATGTCACCATCACACATAACCGGTGTCATTAATGGATTTGTTTTCCTTTTGGCATTTAGGGTGTCAAAATGTGTGCAAAAGAATTCAATAAAGCCTTTGAGATGTACGATCAAGTAAGTCTTAAAAAAATCTTTTTATTAATTGTGTAGTTTGATGGCACTTATTTTCTGAATTTGTGGAAAACTAGCCATAACCTCAGAAATGAAAAATAATTTTTTAAAGTTATCTTTAATGGTATTTTCAGGATGGCAATGGCTATATAGATGAAAATGAACTTGATGCCCTACTGAAGGATCTCTGTGAAAAGAACAAAAAGGTAATCCTAGAGGACTTTTTTCCCCCCTTAGAGATTAGATTTAATTTGGATTTTAAGGACACTTTAATCCACCCTAAGATAAATACAGAGCTTCTAAGTCATAATTCCTGAAGTCAAAGTACAACTAAAAATTGTGGTGGAAATAAAGCAGTGTAAATCCTGAACTAAGGAAGTTGTGATTACACAATGACACAGTCAAAAGCGTGCTTGCTTCTGAGATACCAGCTATCAGCAAGCCAACATACGGCTATAATATGGATAACATACAAACAGATAAACGACATTTGCAACGTGTTACTTTTGAACAGGCTGAGAATACCCTTTTTTTTTTTAATCTCATTTCCTGGAAGTAAACTTGTTCATGCTGATAACTAAACAAGATTATAAAGCATTATCTGTTCTTTAAATAGGAATTAGACATTACCAACCTTGCAACTTACAAGAAAAGCATCATGGCCTTGTCTGATGGAGGAAAGCTTTATCGAGCAGAATTGGCTCTTATTCTCTGTGCTGAGGAAAACTAGAGCTCTTCTATCATGTCCACTTAACTAGTGATGTACTCTACACAATAACTGTGCACTGTAAGGGAGTAGGCTGTATTTTTAAACTGCATATAGAAAATTAGCCAGGATGTGTGGCACATTCCTTTCAGTTTGTTTCTATACTGTTTGTAATGTACAGTTTTTGTAACAATAAGATTGATAAAGAGAATGTCTATGTTTGGGCCAGTCTCTATATACAAAAAGAAACAAATATGGCAGGGTTGGTTTTGGTTGGGTTTTTTGCTTTCATAAACATGGCTGGAGAAAAATTAAACCTGCTGACATTGCTGTGGTCATCATATCCTTTGACACTTGCAACATTTCTTGTTGAACTACATAACAAAAAGATCTACAGGCATCTTTCCCATTACAACTAAATGTGGGTTTTTTTAATATAAAACATGAATTCAGATTAAATATGATCTAGGTCTGAAACAGGAAAGAGACATTGGCATGTCTGATTTCCAAAATAACAAGACACTAATATTTTCAGTTGTTGAGCCACCCACTTACAGGTCTGTGCACTCTGCAGTTTCACACTTACTCTTCTCATTATGAATTCATAGCATATAGACAAAGCATTTATCTGGAATAGATCTCCATGCAGTAGTTGATAAAAATATAGTGTTTTCAATCTAGTTGTTTTACTGAATTTAAACATAGGCACTTCAGAAATAAATGCCTTTAATCTGTCTTGGAATCCTGGCTAAATGACAGGTAGCATAGTTAATACACAGATTAACATATATTATAAGTGTACCTTTCATGACTATTGCTGTGTCAGAGAATATGACAATCCATTTTCTAAACTATTTTCACATTTTGCAGGTTATAATTATTCTAGTAAATTGCTGTTTTTACATCATATTCTGTGTAATCTATAATTAAATTTAATATCCTAAGATTGCTGGTGTCTAGTTTGTGTATCTCCTGGATTCTTATTTCTGTACCCTGTAAAGGACAAACTGTCTGTTTAAAAAAAAAAATGTGCCTCCTTGGATCTTACAGTGAATTACTAGTCTATAATAGTAGTATTAAAATTTGACACTGAATGAAAAAAAAATAGTAAAGATTTTTATAAAAATTTAGTGATTTAGTTTACATGCTGGGCTCTGCTTTTTATTATGTTAGAGATGTAATTTCTATGGGAACTATACTATGAAGCAGCCCTGACTTCTTGCATCTTTGTTTTTTTGGCCTGGCTCCCCTTTTACTTTACACCAGTTTTACGATTCATGAATGTCCAGGCCATTGCTCCTAGGAAGTACTGGAGAAAGAAGGAAATTGGGCTGTGTCTTAAAGCCAATAAACCTATGCTGCCTCCATGTACAACTGTTTCTGAATCAATTCCAGGTTAGCTATGTACAATTTTTCAGAGCATCTCTGCATCTTATTTAACAAATGGAAGCAAATGCATTTTATTTGAAATGTGTCTCAAACAATGATGCTCAGATCCTTCAGGATTACACTCAATGAACTCCCACTGAAGTGAATCCTTGAATTCCTCAGGTGAACTCAGGCAACTAAATACCATTTCAGGAATAGCCTTGGGCTCTCTCCAGGCTGAGTCTTGGAAAGTTAAGGAGTAGGTGGTGCTGGATGGGGTCTTGCTGGGAAAAAAAACACACAAAAAATTAAAATAAGGTTAACTAGCTCATTCTCACTGCTTTACTCCCACTCCATGCACAGTGATTTAACTTCTCACCTGCTTGTCTCCTCTTTTCTCTATGCAATGTGAAATACAATTGTGTATGTTAAGTGAAGGAACAGTGAACATGCCTATCAGTACAATAAATGATTGATATTGTTCATATTGTGCACTTGAAACCCTGGATTTTGCTTTATTTTAAGAGTATAAAGAAAAAAACCCTTTGTGTGTAATAATATGATGTTTGCTAAGTGGAAGATAAAGCATTTAGTGTTTTGACAGAGTCACCACAGAAACTGGAATCTATCTTCCTTAACATGAGTACACTGTCTCAAACCTGTTTTGAAGCCACCCTTCTGCTACTGCTGCTGCCCACTAGCTGGCTCTGCTGTGGAGCACAACACAGAAAGCAGGTCTCAGTCACCGACAGGCACTGTTTCCTGGAGTTATTTATCATAAATAAAACTTAGACTAAGAGACAGCAATTAAAAACCTCAGTTCCAGCAAAGGTGCCTACTGTGTCAGTGCAAAGTGAAGTGTGACAAGTATGGCTAAGTCAAAACTGCTGTAAAAACTCCAGGTTTTAAATTCTCTAAATCGCTCCTGGGCAGAGCTTTTAAAAATGTTATGGTTAGGACAGAACACGGCTTAGAATAAAAAGAAAGGTGATGATAGGGAAGACTGCACGCTTTTTTCTTCTGGTAGACATCTGGTGACCAAAGAAAAGTAAAATCATAGCATGGCCAAAGATTAATTACATGACATAGTGCAAGTATTCCATATTCCAGCTAGACAGAGAAACTGACTGACACAGAGCTACCGGGGTTTCACTTTACTGAAGCTATTAACTGCTTTGTTGTCTAAAAACACGTATTTTATTAAAATACACATTCAAATAAGCACTCAAGCTACTCTAACTGTCTCACAAATGACAAGTATGCTGTAAAAAATTTGAGCCCATTCTAGTTTAAATGTACACAGGTTAAAATTTAACACAGTGCTAGGTGTTCAAATCAAAGGTGATTTTCTGTTAGTTTTAAAGCACAAACCAGCAAACTTTTACTAAGACTGAAAGTAAAAAACAAGATCAGTAACTATTAGACCCTTTGCCAAGCTTTGGCATTATAAATGCAGTGTTTGCTGACAGAAATAAACCTTAACAGCAGCAGGCCAGGCAAAGTGAGTGCCTGCTTCCAGCTGTGCCCACACCACTGTCCATCAGCCCACCTCAGGGGCCACTAACACTGCCCAGCTGACAAGCATGGAGAATATCATGTGAATTTTCACCAACCACTTGCTTGCAATTGAACATGGGCCTTGAAGTGAGTAATTTGGCTTTCATTTGTTCACTGCTGCACTGTTCTATCCTCAACAGTTCATGCACAGTACATGGCACCAATCTAATCCTCCCTGTTTACAACTTAGCTATGCATCTTTGAAAAGATTACCCACACAAGCTTACAAAATTTTGAAACACCATGTTCCATATCAAGTGTCAAATATAGATCAGGATGCTGACAGCAGCACTGCTTTTATGCAAAATGAATCTTGCCAATGAACAAGATACATACATGCTGCTGCTGAACTCCACTTAAGGATTAAGTCCTTGTTTCACTATACAAGGTTTGCTTTTTCGCATTTATACTAGGCCCTCACCAAAATCATGGTTATAATCACTGGTTATGCAGGCAAACTGAAATTCACACCGACTTGCAGCATCTATGAGGAGGCACAGAATCCATATTTAGGCAACCAAATATACCTGGCCTGATTTTTTTCTGAAATGCAGAGCACCTCCAAATCCCTCTGAAATCAACTGAAGTTGTTCTGCACTGCTTAAAAACAGACCAGTGCACTGAAATCCCAAAGACTATTTTATTTTACTGCATATTAAATTATCGCATAAAAGACTGTGCGGTTACCTTGGTTACAGTGAGATTACATGCTTAGCAGTTACAACACAAGATGCTTCATGAAGTTAGACAAAGGTACAAACTTCCTTGCAATTCAATGTCTTTACTTACATGTTATCAATATGTGAAAAAAAGTAAATATAAATGAGCAATTCATGTGCCAATAAATACGGAAGCCAGTACGGACAAGCAGGAACTCCCACCAATTAGTGGCGTCTTCTGTTTTCAAAGCAAATTCTTGAATTGGAAAACATTAGCAATATTCTCAAGAGCAACTGAAATATTTAGGAGGAAGGAATTCCCAGAAACAGGAGACCAGAGACTGACAGCAGTTCTGGTATCATACTGAAGATATAATACAACTGCTCTCTTTCATTTGCAACCTTGAACGATTTTTATAACTTGTTTGCAAGCCTCTCCTATAGCACAATACCACTTCTACAGCACTGAATTTATCTAAGAAATTTTAACAGACAGGTTCAAAGATAGTAAATTACCAGCAGAAATAAAAAGGGTTATTTAAGATTTAATCAAGGAGACAAGAGGTACTTTTCAGTTGAAAACAATGAATCCCCTTTGTGAGTGTCTCCCAAGTTTTGTTCATGGAAGTGGTAACACCTTTGACTGATGGGTCATAGAAAAGTCGTTTAAAAAAAGGTATTTGGATTCCAGGAAAAGTTTTCCCTGATTCATGAAAATTAAACTTCTGCAACCCTACTGACTACTGTTATAATGTCTAATGTATACCATCACCTTTTCTGAGTCGTTCCTCCACCTTCCTGTCCCTCCAACTTCATATCCATAAAATGATTATGCCACAAAGCAATACTTTTTTCATCCTTCCCTTTACATTGTGGCTCACTGGCAATCTCAGATAGGGTGAGGAACATAATCTCAGGGCAAATACGCCAACTTAAGACATCTTGTTTAATGTGGACGCTATCTCCTGCCAGTTTTGCTATGTTTGGAATAAAATAGCTGTGATGACTGTGTTTTACGTCAGCCTGTGTGCAATATTCAGCTGTGGAGCATGCTCATGGACTGAGCACCTTTTGGATTTTCAGGATATTTTATGCCTTTTCAGGACGGTCTAATCCTTGAAGCCAAACCAGACACTGCCTGGGTTAGGCACTGGCTATAAGGCTACTTTCTCTTGTTCTTTTCCTGAGGTTGGATGTCCTATGTTGCTACTTTAGTAAAAAACAAACTGTATTTAGGCAAAACATAAACTTGAGATTCAGGTCTTCATGTTCCTTTCCTGTCCCTACCAAGACTAACAACTCATAATGAGGGAAATGCATCCCAGTCAGACTATTCCATTCTCCTACAGAAGTGGATGACAAGATCAGTTTTTTCACTTAACCAAGTCTATATATTAGGAAGTATTTTGCAATCTATCATAACTCTTAAAGCATATGCCAATTCTGAAACTTGCATCAACACACTGTATACATCTTGTCAAGACAGAATGTTCAGAAACTAAAAGCAACTAACTTGTATAATTTGAAATGGATGTCACTGGTATAGGCAATTTAAAAGAAACTCTATTCTTATTATAGTTGCTTATTAACATTGAAAATGTGCTTTCTGTTTCCATCACTGAATAACACATGGTTTAAAAATGTTTTATTGTCACTTTACAATTAATAATTCATGTAGCTATGAACAGTAAACAGAAGATGATACTTCAGAAGAAATACCCATTTCTGCAAATGACAAATGTTCTGTTATTAAATCCCCAGTATCTATTTACAAGACAAGCTTTAAGAGCCCTCCCTTAAATATTTTGACCTGATCACATAAAACAAAACCTGCCATCCTTAGATGGTGTTGCAGCAACTCTGATGGTTCACTGAAGAGCTTTAGTCCCTGAAAGGCTCACTATGAATCTAAGTGAGTTCTCCTAGATGCAAAGCTGGCCTCAATCTCTTTGATGAGTAAAACAATGAAAGAAAAAGATGTTTTCATTTTTTAATTTTTAGATCAATAAGCAGTGTTCTTTTTAAACTGCAAAATCACTTGACATTCTCTAAGTACTTTTGCATAGGAACCCACTGCCTTTTGCTGGGGAAGAGAAACATTTATGAAATGAGCTCTGTCAAGTTTGCTTTCTAAACAAAGGACAGACCATGCACAGCCCAACTTCAGAGGATAACCTACTAAATACTGCAGAAAATACCTGATGTTACCACAGCTCTCAAACATATAGTTGTACTTTTCTTCTGAGACTCTTTTTGAGTGTCAAAGTCTTATATGCAACTGTATCCCAAACAAAGAGAAAATATTGGTATATGCAAAGCATGATGAGCAAAACCCAGTACATATAGGCCTAACCTTTCAATTAAATCACTTTTTGGGGAAAAAACAGGGATCCTATGTGAGAATTCAATCTTGACAGTAGGCCTACCAAATCCAAGATACTACAAAAAAACCTTTGCATTATACCCAATAGACACTTTGAAGGCTGCTATGATAAATACATTTGCCTTGTTTTATTTTCAATGCCAGAGATGCTATTCAATCCCCCACAGGACCATCATTCATAGGAAAAAGCTGGCACACAGCAGCCTGCATTAGTATAGTCCATATTTTAGGCAGAACACATATTAGCTTGCTTCAGATTTCTAATAAGGCAATCAAGTTACTTCAAAGTCAGATGTGGGCATATGTAAGTATGTCCTGAATTGTCAGAAAAAAATACATAACCACTAACAGCACCTGGAAGAAGACATCCTTGAACTGCTTCTATAGTCCTGACTCTTAAATCACTATCAGTCTCAAAGCACACAACGCTATGTACACACTTGCGTGTGTGGACAGTCTGGAGCTCTGGTTAAACACTAGACAAAAAAACACGCATTCATTTTAGGCTATAAAGGCCAGAGCCTGAAAATTTCTTTGAAGAATTCCAGCAGTTGTCTGACACAAGAGGGAAAACAACTAGTAACTTCCTAATTTGAAATGTAATACTAAAAGAGGGACAGCAATTTTTTTATCACCTGCTTATTTGGGATGGATAAACTGACTAGATTCAGAATTAAAGCCATTTTAAAGTTTCTTTAGTACCAGCCTGTGAATGCAAATGAAACCTAGGGATTTTCTGCAATCCTAACAAATGAGGTATCAACACCTTCAGTCCCAATTTACCAATGCCCATTACTAGACTTAAATAAACCACTTTTTATGGAGAGACTCCCCTAATCGCATACATGTTAACAGCAAATGACTTTTAGTTTCTCATTTTCAAGAACATTGACTTAACCATGACAAAGAGCGAGCTCCTTAGAGAGGCATTTCAGGTCGTTAAATGCCATTTTTAAAGTTCAGCCTAAGCTAATTAACAGACTGGAAATGTCACAAAAGATGAGACCAAGACAGTTATGCCGTTCAAGATTTTGTAAGTAACCACAGGAATTACATCCCCTCTCAGTATATATAGTCCTGCTAGTAACTTGAAACTTTATTTGCAGGTTTAGGACTTTTTATTGAAGTGTGAAGATTAGGACTTAATTTTTCTGTTTTTTCTTCAGATTCATAATTGCTTTCAGTTCTGATAGTGCTGAAATGCTATTACAATATTAAGAAACACTTGCATATACCTGAGGGAAAAAACCCCCTCTGAGGTGTATATATATAAAAAAAAGAAGGCTAAGTATAGTCCATGGCTGTGTAAGACAATCTAAAGAACAGTAAAATTTCAGGTACCAACTGTTGTTCACTGTTGGCAACAGAATAGATTTAAGATAAGAGAAATGTACAAGCTATATTCAAAAGACAACAATTTCAAAATATTTTATTAAAATTAGCATACAAAAGATCTTGAAGGCTATTTCTCAATTGGTTATTTCTAAACATTAACGAAAAAGTAGTGGTTCATTTCCAAGAAACTCCACCATACAGTTACATACTTTAAGAGCCTTTTGTTTTTCTAATCATTGCTTCCATCATATCCCATTGCTCTTTGGTAACCTAATAAAAGAAAAGAGCATTTTATTGGAATTCCATATAATAATTACACATCTGAGTGACTGAATGTAAAACAGAAAGGAAATTAATACCCTTTTCAAATCATTGAATTCTCCTGCCATAGAAACGTATTCTCCACCATCCATTCTAATAACCTAGGAAAATCATAAACAGTGTATTTAGTAATAGGTTTTCTGTAGTCTTTCCTTGTTATGAACTGTGAAAGTAATTTTTACTGATTTGGGTGAGAAAACCCCATGCTCAAAATTATCAATTCAATCATTTTTAGAAGTTATTTTTAAAGGTATTAACATGCACTGCAATCAAAAGGTGAATAATACCTGTAAAGGATTTCAAAGGAAGATGTTTTGCTTCATTTCTGAAACCAGTGGTTTAAAAAATATCAGCAAAACTCACACCATCATTGGGTTAATTGTATAAACAAGAAACTCACTGCTCCATTAACCCAGCTTGCATAGTCACTGCAGAAATAGGCAGCAAGATTTGCAATTTCTTCTATAGTTCCCAGACGACCACAGGGAATCCTCTCAATCATCTTCTTCTCAAATGTGCCTGTTGGGTCAAGACGACTAAAAGCACCCTGAGAATTAAGAGAAACATTAAAGTCATAACTACATCAGAAAATAAAATCCAACAGAGATTTGACTCCACATACACAATATAGAAGTTAACATTTGTGAGTACACCCTCTTTGTCAGTAGCATAAAAAAGTAGGGAGTAGGAAAGAGAAAACAATTTATCCTTTTTGCACTGATATGCATCTACTGAGGATGATAAACTGGAATTTGACACCTCTGGGATACTCATCCACGAGGTATCTGTGAAAAACATATGGGATTAATGATCTTTATGTCTCAAACACTCTTAGTAAACGTTTGAAGAAATAAGCAAGACTCAAAATTCCTGCATGGACAGGGGAGAGGACAAAATAAAATATATATGACAGAGTAAATAAAATGTAAAAGAAAAAAAGATCAAGTTCAGTTAAATTGCAGCAACTGCTAGAACTAAAGTAAGTGACTGAAATTTTAGTATTTGATTAGCTTAAAATGGCATGTGAAATAGAAGGGTTTTTTTGTTCTTCCTGGCTCCTCCACAAGGAAACAATCTCCTCATGTAATATTAGAAATGTAACATTTATGTTAACTTACTGAAGTTAAGAGTTAAAGCATGCTGTAATTTACGTAATCATTGCTGTAGTCATGCCATTTAAGTTTTCTATTGCCATGTTTTTAAAAGCCAGTTTATAAACTTAATGTTATTGAGCTTGTATGTCTTTTTCTTTTCCCATCATGACTTACAACAGTATTTTTTAAATAAATGGATATAGTCCCTAAGGTATAAAACCTTGATTTTGCAATATCCTGTCTTAAGTAAAGCCTTTTTATGCTTTCAGGGAAATTTTAACTTGGAACAAGTATGACAAATACAGTGCTTGTTAGGAACACACAGGATCTCAAGTGTTATACACTGTTCATTTAAATGAGAAACATTAAGGGGAGGTAGTAATATTGACGTTTAAACTACTTAACTTGCCAAAAGTTATGAGAATCTATAAATCAAAGAGAGTTCACTATGTGATACAGTGGATACTAAACAGCTATACGGATTCAAAACCAAACAGGACAAAGAACTGAAAAAATAAAATCTACCAAGATATTGCAATACGAAGAGACACCAACAAACTCCCCAGGCCACAGAATGCCAGAGGCTGACGACACAAAGAAATGATGTCATTAAATGTTTTCCTTTTACTCTTGCCTAAAAATCCACAACATACATGACCTGGAGGACTTTTAGTCTGATCTTGTAATGTTATTTCAACATTGTTACAACCCTGCTGATTCTGACACTTAGTTATAACTCATTTGAATGTAAAGAAAAAGACCTTGTACAGTGAAGTATCTAAAACTGACAAGAGGGAAAAAGGGGAAAAAATGAAGTAGAAGTAAAAAAAAGTAAAAAGAAAAGCAATTCTACACCCCTACCCCAAAAACGACAGTAAAACCAACTGAGAAACATTTTACAGGTAGTAGCAATACCATTATTATCTGTTACTGCTCATAATTCTAATAATTTGATTCAATGGGAAACCGATCCTCCTCTCTCCTCCTGCAGGACTGCTTTCTTTATTCTTCCTGTTCCAGCTGGTCTGGATTACTTCCTTCAAACCCTCCAGTCCTCTTTTCACTCACATCAAAGCTTCTCATTTCCTTGCCGACTTAGTTTTTCTAGTTTTGAGATTTTCAACAAAACTAGCGAGATTCTGTTCTCATATACCTAAAAGAGATTCTGAGATTTTGGAATTGATGAGATATTGTTTAAAAACTTGGAGTTCAGGCAGAAACAGACACTTTAACTCCAATAAGTGTAAGATTCACTTCACTTGACAAATGAGGTACAAACAGTTGGTAAGAACTGACATTAAGTATTTTGATATATAAATTATTTGAAATACTTAAAAAGGTTCAGTTTATGTCAATTGTAGTAGAAGGGGCAGTGGCAGGTTTCAGAAGTTCAACAAATCCTATTTTACAAAAAACATGAATGGGAAGCGTGTTCAATATTCCAGCAGTCTTGACTACCAAGGAAATCATACTTTAATTTAACAGCTATAGAAAAGGTTAGACTATCTTAAAGTTAAGTCTACTACAAAGCATATTCAAAGCTGAGTTTCACTTCATGCTATGTACCTTTGTTTTTATTGGACCTGGTTGAATCACATTGAATCTCATGCCATATTTACCCCATTCAGCCGCAAGAGACCTAAAAATTCATTAACAGAATGCATCAATATTTTAAACACAGTATTTTAATAATCCTATTCAGAAAAAAACAATAGAACTTTCCTGAAACAGGTATTTCTACTTAAGGGTTTGTTCTTGTTCTTAAAAAAAACCCAAACAAATATTTCAGAGAAGAAAAAAAAATCTTATTCATGAACAGAGGAATATTGATTTAACAGATGCATCACAGATAGAGCAGCATTAAGGAGTAATTCTTTCTCCCTTACAAATGACAGATGATTTCGGCACCTAAATCCCTTGACAAAGAACTGTTAGGCCGTCATCTTTCTCTGGAAATTTAGACTATCCCACAAGTACATATTTCTAACATTTTTAATATAGCTCTCGCTTTACGTGTTTTGAAATTACAAAGAAGAGAGGACACATTCTAAAATAGGAACATTAGAGTAATTTTGCTTTATGATATTTTCTCTGTATAACAAGTATTTCAGAATAGATGATTTACCAGGGTGAATGAATTAGGTGAGTCAAAGTCTGAAAAGTACGCATTTCAGTTACAGCTCTACAGAACAGAAATCAAGACCATTAGTCAGACCCTCGTTTTTTTTCCAAGTAAAGAATTCTAATTACTACAAGGCTGCCAAACTATTCAATTCCTTCTGCCGAAGGGCAGAGGAAGATCTATGCGCTATGAAGGACTAGCCTGAAGTTAATAATGAAAGAAATCCATTTGTTTGCTGAGTAACATGAATGCATTTCGTAATATTATTCTGAATTAAGGATAACTGCAGACCTTAATTTAAAATAGTGGCAGGAAACAAATTTCTTGAAACTAAATAGAGGTGAAGCCACAGTATACTGCACCCAAATACAATCAAATCTTTTTCCTGAGACAAAAGAACAAGGAAGACACTATAGAGCTCAAACAGTCCCCCTAATAAGTCTTTAAGTGCTGGTTCACCTATGAGAATGCAAGAGAAACTGAATATTAAAACTCCTTAAAACTGAAACTTTGGAAATTGCTATTGCCAAAAGTAGTAGTTCTACTTGTCTTTATCTTGGCCTTGTGATAAAAACCATCGTAATAGTAACAGTTAATAATTTTTTCTGTAAAAAGCTGTCAGCATACTAAGATATTGCTAAGATACTGGAGCCTGGAAAGATCTCTTATGATACAATGGAATAGGAGAATATACCAACTAGCTCCATTTTTAGAAACCAATCACTCTATCTCAAGTATGTGAAAACCAGAACACATATTTTGCTATATTACTCACTTGCTCATTGCTTCTACACCAGCTTTGGCAGAGGCACTTGGCAACACAAATCCTGAACCACTCTCAGCATAAATTGTTGTAATAGCCAGGAATGCTGCTCCTAGAAGTTGCAAACACATTTTAAAAAAAAATCCCACACCAAACAAATTAAAAAAACATATGAAGATCAAACTCTGAACTTCAGGTAAAAGCACCATCAGTGGTACAGAAGTTTGCAGTTCAAGTGTTAGGGATGCCATTTCACTCTGGGTTGTGAAAAGGTGTTTTAGAAATACGGTCTTGGAAGCGCCTTTTTATTTCAGTTCCCTTTTTTCCATGACTGTTAAGAGTTGTTCCAGGTAAGTGTAAATAGTGATTGATTAGGCTCCAAAAGTCTAAATCCTCACATTTCTACCGATAATGAATTTAATGCACGAGTGAATCTAACTGGATTGAAGGCCTAAGATCTTACAGTGTTTTTTCAGAAGCTGCAATAGTCTAGTTATTGGTAACCAGGTACTCTGTCCTAATTTCATCAATTCCTGACTAGGGAAAAAAAATAAAATCAGCATTAACTAGTAGGTTTGACATAATCTTAAAGTGACACAGCTGAAGGCTTGAATTAAAGTTTATACAGAAAAAAATAATTTTAGAAGACATTTTCAGAAGCTTTTTCTGCAGTAGAGCCAATACAAAGTTAACCTGCATAACTTCCACCATTATCATCACAATGAACTCTGTTATAAAAAGACTACTTTCTTTTATATGTTGTATTTTATAACAGATACAGCAAAAAACACTCTGGAAAATAATGGAAACTGCTGATTTAATCTTTCTTTTACAGAATCCTGCAAATTCTCACTGTCTGATCAATGACTAGCATGAGGCTACTGAACTAGGAAATGAAGGACAAGGAATGACAGTTCACTATTCATGCCACAGCAACTAAAATAACTGTTCTACTTACTATATTTTTAAAATAATTTAATTAGAATAGCTACCCAGGGGATACTTCTAAAACAATATACATTACTGATAGATTGTATGTAGAGACTCAGGTAAAGAATGACAATTATGTTACAGGAGGGAAAGTAAAGAGAACCATACACAATCACTGATTGAAATTCCAGCAGATATCCAAAAACATGGTCCCTGCTTATGAAAACATAGTCTACATTGAGAGACTTTGAAAAGAAAAATCAATGCAGGCAGAAAAAAACATTTTAAGCAGAGGTGAGTGAAGTGAACCTAGAGGTGGGTGAGGTGAACCTAATAAAGAAGCAAAAATAACTGAAAAATTTACAGCTCTGAGGTTTAAAGTGCACTTCAGTTCATACCCAACTTATATTTGTAAAGCCTATACTCATAAAATGGACAGTAACTGAGCAATTAACTTCTCCCACTTTGTAAAAATAAATAACACACTAACAGAATAAAAATTTCTTTTAAATACCAGCACAAATTTGGGAGTCTAAAAGCAGAAGCTTTATTATTTACTACATTAGATTTAATGTAGGTCACACTGCAGACCTAAAAGATGTGGCAATGTTTTAGAAACTGTCAGATTCATACTACCCTCACAAACTGCTCTAGAATATTTGCATTAGATACCACCACCATCACATCAGAAACTAAGGTGTCTGCTCAAAATTAAAAAAACAAGCAAGTAAAAAGAAAATGAACGTGGAGAATGAGAGGACAAAGAGGTATGCTTGATTTACTTGCAAAAACATGTCTCAAAGAAAGCCTTAAATAAGAAGTCTTTCTTACAGATGGAATCCCCCTAGAAAGAAGGCATGCAAGTAACAGCAAAAGAAATTCACTTATTTTGGAAGCTTAGAAGTGAAAGAAGAGAGACAATGAGAAGGTGAATGACTTCTGAATTTTAGTAAATTTGAGGGTGGAAGGAAGGAAAGTAATTTTTTTCATACAACAGCAGCAAAGCCATATTTCACATTACTATACAGGGACACTTCATACACCTGGAAGGCCATAAGGCAAACTATTACAATGGTCTGCTATAATTACATAGTAAGTCAGAGCTGGGGATCGGTTTTTAATGTGGGAATATCAGCATTAGAATGGTGGAACTACTTCTTCATGTGCTGCTAAAATATACGAGGGACATATCTATATACTAACAAAAACTGTTACAGACCTACCAAAATATCGTTTATACTGTTATAATTAAATAGTATAAAGTCATTGAGTAATTTTTGGAGACAAGTTTTGAAGAAATTCAACTAATTCAGAGGTTAGAGAAATACAGTGCAAATAGAAGAGTATTATTTCAACACAGTTTTATACAAAGCCTTATTTTTTTAATTTAAAAAATGTTTTACAACTAGAACTCTGCAATCCCATCTTTATATTCAACCTCATGGCCTCCGAGTCCAATTGTAAGGCCTGACGCTACAATGAAATAATTGTTAGCCAGATCTACTGTGTGATACTTAAGTACAGCTTTCATTGAAAATGAAGTTCCTTTCTAGAAGAACATTAAAAATTGTGTTTCTTTTCCAACTACTCTAATAATAGTAAGGCAAGGAAAGCAAGTAATAGTATGTCACAATGCTTAAGATACCTTTTTGTGCTTTAATGAGCTCCTTTCCAATTTCCAGAGTTACAAAAGCAGTACCATTAAGCACAATATCAGTTATCGTTCTCCATGCATTAGCAGAAAGTCGTTCAGAAGGGGAAATAAAGTTTCCAGCTGCATTGTTTATCACAACCTGAAACACATGAAGGAAGACTTGAGAGTTAACTAAAAAGAACTCTTCCTGAGACAAAAGCAAAGAATTTATAAGCAACTTTTTAGTGTTTCCAGGTATGAAAGTAAGAATATCCTTATCAAAAGAGGTATGGGGGGTGGGGGAGAGAGAAAATAATCCATTAGGAATTTTAACATCTGCAGAACAGATATGTATCAGTAACAGAAAATTAGCTGTATTTCCAAACTATTTTAGTTACTGTCTAGTACTGGGGAACTGTAGATGTAGAGGGTGACTTAAGTTGATAGTTTCCATAGTGTCTCAAGTGCAACCTAACAGAAAAGTTTGTCCCCACCAAGTTCCAATGTCACATATATTTAATATAATGGACACATGGGAATAAAAGCAAAAGAAGTTCAGGCAACCTCATAACTAAAGTCTGAATTAGCTGACTGTTGCATAACAGGAAGTCAAATCAGTCGTGATATAGTGACTGCAAGCAACTGCTATAAAACTTTGACTGAACAGATGTATACCATTGCCTTTCTATAAACAATAACTAGGCAGAGGATAGTTTCACTTTATCATCTGCTTAGCCCTCCTAATCAGTAAATAGGTAACATTTTCTTAAGGGGACTAAGCATCACATAAGCAGTTTTTAAACCAAAACCCATGTGGGCTGGATCTTATATATTTAGTAATATAATATGTTAAAACAATAAAATGGTGTATTATTTAAGGAATGCACCTCAATTCATGTAGGTTTGCACATAAAATAAAGTCCTGAAGAATTTCCAGGCTAAATGAAAACATCAGAATTTTCAATAACAAAACAGCACAACATATACTACCTGAATATAAAACTAGTAATATGTAAGAGTCATAAATTATACATATGGATAGCAAATACAATTTAAAGGCCTCCCTAGAGTATGAAGAAAAAAAATCCAAACACCTCAAGATACTGAGGAGGTTACTTGAATCAGTGAATAAATACGGCAAAGACACAATAATAAACTCATGAACTAAGGACTACACTATATGATCTTTGACATATACAGGGTTGCAGAATAATCCATGACAAAAGAATGATTGCTTTCTAATTGGAAGTAATGGTCTTGGGGACAGAATGAACAAAGCAAAGCTAGAAGGACTATCATACTGCCATTAACTTCTATCTTTGAGATCTCACCTCACATGCACAGTGGCTGGGAGTAATAGGCTTGCATTACTCAAACTTACATGCCATCTCTGTCAGAAAGAGAAAACTGGACAAAAAGAACTAAGTACTCAATTTACTCTGCAGTCTATCTTAAACACACAGAACATGTGAAAATAAAGAGAAAGGAAATGCTTGTAAAGAACAAGTCATGAGAAGTATCTATTCAGAAAATTACTGGTGTACTAAAAATGTAATCTACAGGAGGAAGTCTCGTCTCTCTCTGCATACACTTAAAACCTGGAGATCATGGTGTGTTTTGGCCAAAACCAGCATTTAGCAGTAGTCAAGCAGATATCTTGTCTACGAATCAGGACAGTGAGCTGCCTTATTTCTAGAACTGTTATAGCAAACAGCTGCAAGAAATAGTTTCTCCACTTCTTACTATACTTAGAATTCAGTAGTTTCTCTGCCACCTCTAGAGGAAGCTCCTGGTGAGTGCAAATTGTCTACAATATACATACAACAATTTTAAATCTACAGTAACCAGATTTAAATCTTACTATCCTTTACAATGATATTAACATCATCAGCACACTTTTTATCACCTAGTAGGATCAAAGTTGTGATCTCACAGTCAAATCAAAATTTGGTGTTTGGCACTCTTCGGACTCCATCACATCACCCTTCTCAGTCTGATGTAAAGAGTTTTGTGTTTTGTGCCAAACTATTAGAGAACGGAAGTTTATCTTGATTGAAGACTTTTTTCTTGATTTTACAAGAAATTAGTCTTCAAGTTTGGACCTTCCTTGTGTATATTAATAAACTAAGCAAGGATCAAAGATATTTGTGATTACTTCCATTTCAAATTTGTGAGACATTCTGTTAATAAGCAACAGGTGTAATTCAGTAAACATAGGTAAGTCACCTTTCAAGAAGATTTAAGGACAATATTCTGTTCACTTAAACAACTTCTGGAATGCCACCAGAATTGTCCTACTGTTTTAAAAGAAAATGAGAAAATGTTAGTCTGCAGAGTAAGGATAGCAATATTTTGTCTATCTGGCCTCTATGTATTTTAAGAATCAGAGGAATAAAGTAACTATTTAGTAGAAATGCTGCCACTATTCTGCCTAGTGTCTCTTTAGATTCCATTAACTTTCTTTCATAGTAATTTTCTTCATACCTACTATGAAGAGCATTTTCAGTAATGAAGAATGAAGTACTTTCCTTTCCCTAGAACACTTACATCAGGATGTCCTGCTACTCGGATTGTTTCGGCAACAGCATTCTTAACTGAATCTGGATCCCTCACATCACACTGGATGGCATGAACCTATATAATAATGGAAAAGCAGTTGTAAGACTTGAAAACTATATCACTCTTAAAATCGTAAGTCCACAGAAGCACAAAAATGCGAAAGAATTCTATAAACACATAAAGTACAATAAGTAATATATTTACAATTCTGTAAAAATTTACCTTATTCCCTGTTTTAGAAGAAATCTCTTCTGCTGTTCCTTTCAAAACATCAAGCTTCCTAGAAATAAGTAGACAACACCCCTTATTTCAGTTAAATGCAATTACCAGATTAATAAACTCTCATTATTTTCTGAGCAAATATAAACTATTACTTAAAATATGTTTGTGCACATGCACATTGCTGATTTTCCCAAAAACTGAGCTTTAAGATTAAAACTATGTTTAGACACTAACTTTATGAAAGAAAACTTTAAATCTAAGTAACTTCTGGTTATTGCTACTTCAACAAGTAACTGAGCAACTCAGAAGTGACTACAGTAAGAGACTATTTAAAGCTAATCACATGTCACAAGCTAGAAAAAATACTTTCTTTCAGAATGTATAATCTCCACACACAGTTTTAGCTACTACTCTACTAGCATTAATAAGAGACATGAGTATTGAGATTTAAAGCTAACTAAACTACTGTTTGGATGAATGTCACAACACTTCTGTTTATTTTGATTAAAAATGAGGTTGTTTTGCTAGACTTTATTGCAGTGCTACTTAAAAGAGCTGCAGAAAGATAATCTTCATCAAGGGAAAATCAGGGCTCTTGTTTAAGTCAGAAGAGGAATGGCTTTAATTCTTTTGCAATTCAAATCTGTATCTAGAACACCTATCATAATACCTTAAAAATGTTTGATAGTGCCCACTGCAATATTTTGTTCTCTTTAAGACTTTAGTTGAATTTATGTCTAATATTCAGTTAATTTTGCTGCCACTTTTCATGGGAATGTGTTTATTTCTTCCTATTGATTTTTACGCATTTAGACATATGCAGATGGCTCTACAAGTTTCTAGGATGCAGAATATGACATTATAACTTGAAAGTGCACTGAAGTAGACTAAGTTTTTCCTGTTTATGAAGAAGAAAACAGATCTGTTCAGCATTCAGTGCTAAACGAAAGCTCTAAAACATCTTCATTAATATTTACCGGCTTGCTATAATACACTTGGCACCTAAACTGGACAAAGCTGTTGTCATCCCTTTGCCAAGTCCAGTACCTCCACCAGTTACAAAGGCCACTTTCCCTTGGAAGGTATTTGGTGGCAACATCACTTTTTGAAGAGGTGAAAAGAACGTAGCTTGTGGTGCACTGCTGTCTTGATGCAGCACATTTGGCCCACGGCTGAAAAACTGCAAGAAACAAAGAGAAAAGTTACGTTTTCTTCTCCTTTTTGTATACAGGACTGTTAAGCAAGATGAGAGTTGTGGGTGCTATGTAGAATAAAATTCAGCAAGTAAAGCTCGAACTAAAGCTAGAACTATCACAGAGTGTAGTAAGTCCTACAGCATTTTTATCAAGTCATGTGTACTTTAGGGATTCCTTCTGGAACTAAGGAACACAAGCAGACCAAAAGGAAAACCTGAAAAACATCACATTTTTTTAAAATAATACAATTCTTCAGATCAGATCTGCCACTAAGAAATTGTAAAGTTCGTAGAACACTGCTGACTTTTTTAAATTCTACAGTGAAAATATAATTTGCATACTTTGATGGAGTACCAGAATATTATTAAGCCTCCAGGAAATGGGAGTGTAAAAGTCCTCTTTTGGGACTTTCTTAGTCACTCCCCTACTCATCTCTCTTCAGTAGAAAAGCTCCCTCCAGAGAACCTCAGCTTATCGTAGAGACTGAAAATCATGCATTTGGACTCCCTCTTCCTTCAGGATAGCGAGATGACCCCTACACAGTACTGAGACACACTGATCAGGTGCTCTTATATGACAGAGATCGCCCATTGGTCTTGCTCACCTACAAAACCATGCAAGCAGCTTTCCTTCTGCTCGAGGAAGATTAGGAAACAGGCCATAGCAGGGGCAGACAGAAGACTGCACCAAGACTAATAAAATACTGTAATGATATCCAGCAGCCAGTGAAGTTGGTATAATTCAGAAATCTTTTCATAAGACTGTTATGGTCTCGTTACTAGCTTGCAGAAGGGGCTTCTATGACAGAATCTACTCAATTAATCATTCCACTATTTAAGGTTGAGGTTTTAAATTAAGCCTCAGGAGTAAACAGAGATATAGAAAGTCCAGGAAACTGTTTAAACAAAACCAGAAACAATAATTCGCCCCCAACAAACATCCAAATCACAGACAAACCAAAAAACAACCATCATCCAGGAGCTGGAAGTGAATTGTGAAATTACTGTAGAAAGCCGGCTCAGAAACACACAAGCAAGCACTGTGCTCAGGAAAAAACTAGAAATGTCCTCCAGAACCACCACGCAATCACAAAAGGGTTTGGATTGGAAAAGACATGAAAAATAATCTCGTTCCAAAACCCCTGCCACAGGCAGAGCCGTCTTTCATTAGACCAGGCTGCTCAGAGCTCCATCCAACCTAACTTCGAACACTTTCAGAGATGGGGCACCCACAATTCCTCCCGGCAATCCGTTCGTATCTAATCTAAACCTACTGTTTCAGTTTGAATGCATTCCCTCTTGTCCCGCCCAGGACACGTCCTTGTAAAAAATCCAGATTTCTTGCAGGCTCCCTTCAGGCACTGAAAGGCTTGCAATAAGGTCACCGTGGTCACAACTCAACCACGCCCCTGCTTGGACAGCAACATTCACGTTACCCAAATGAGACCTTTGGTACTGGGGCAAAGGGCGACACCAGTGCCCACAGCTCGAACCGCACCGGGAGGCGCGGGGGCTGCCCGGGGGTGTGCGGGCCGCGTCCCGGCCGCTCGGCCCGCACCCCTGCGGGGCTCCGACGGCAACCAGGGGCCAACCCCTCTCTCAGGGGTTTCCTGGCTGTCTCCCCGCGCCCAGCGGCCGGAGCCGCCCCTCGACATCGCTCCGTCCGCAGGGACCCGCCGCGCCTCGTGAGGGACAAGGGCGCCCCGGCAGGCGGGGACCCCCGCGGTGCCGCTCAGCCGGCGGGCCGGCCGCCCTCCGCCCCAGGGCCGCGGGGAGCGCCTTACCCGCCCGGCGCCGGGGAAGCGGGAGCCACGCACCCCGCGCCGCCACAGCCCCGCCGCCACCGCCATCTTCCCCCGCCGCCGGGCCGTGTGCTGCTCCGCGGGGGCGGGATTGGGGCGGGACCGGAGTGGGATCCGCCGCCGCTCTCGGCCGCCCCCGCAGCAGCACATCGGAGGTCGGCAGCCGGCTCCGGCGCCCTAAGTGTTGCACATGTGGAACGTATAAAAATTGTCTTAAGAAAGGGTGGTCTTTGATGTTTGATCTTTTTATACTTTCAAGCCTAATCAACAAGAAAAGGCATTTAATCCATGAAACAGCGACGGGCAAGCAAGCTCTAAGTGATGTCCGGGTGTTAGACAAATTACTTGCCGATAGAATTGCCTTGTTAAGGTTTAGGGCTTGCCACGTTTCGGCAATCTCAGACGGCAGGTTAAGAAAGCCTGGGGAGAAGGGTGTGTCACTGATGGTGGACACAAGGCATGCAGTATATACAGACCAGGACGTTACGCAGAACCTGAAGACAAGGGGAAAACTAATAAAGACGACACAGCAACTGTGCTGAAACAGCTCTGATTGTGTAAAAGGTAATTCTGTTAGGGGGAGATCCCTCATGGACCCAAAAGAAGAAAAAGAACTGAGCCTGCGGACTAATCAGCTGGAGAAGTGAGAGAATCATTAACCAGTTGAAGATAGACTACTTATTAAAGAGAGTATTCTTGTAATAAATGCACATTAATGCCTTTGTTTGCTAAAATGTATAAGCAGTGAAAAGCTTTGGAAGTCGTGCTGGCTTTGTGGATTTATCAGCCAGCACCCCTTTCCGCACAGAACTGTAAATAAATACCTCGACTCTGTGTAGATTGGCTTCTTGCACAGGGGGAGAAATAACCTACTTTGGGACAACACAGGAGCACCTTCGCGGCCGCTGCCACCACCCTGACACCTCCCAGCTGCGAGGGTCAGAGCATGCTGTCTTCGGTCTGTCTGCTTCACTGGGCTGGGGTTTAATTATTGCAAGTGATTTACTCAATGCTACTTAAAGGACACGGCTGATGTGATGATGGACATCAGGAATTTGATACCCTGCTCCCTGTGAGCTGCCGAGCACAAGGAGAAATGGGCACTGAGCCATTCCTCGGATGTGTGTGACTGCAAGGATGCACCAGTGGCTGTTTTTTTCCAGAAAACTCAGTGTGAAACAAGTCTTTGATAACCTGGCCTTTGAACTCCCAGGTGGGGTTTGGTTTTTTTTTTGTTTGTTTTTTTTTTTTTGTTTTGTTTTTGTTTTTGTTTTTGTTTTTTTTTTTTGTTTTGTTTTGTTATTATTTAAAATTATTTTTTCTTTTTAATGCATAAGTCACTTTCAGTTAAGAGATTAATGTCTAGAGCATTTCCCGTTCGGCGTGCAGTGCATTTTGTTACGGATATTAGTGGACTGGGAAGGGCAGGACAGAAGCACGCGGCCGTATCAGGAGACCGGGAGGCAGCGGGACCTTCCGGTGCGGGGGCCGCGCATGCCCCGGTAGGCGGCGCCCTCGGCCCGCCCCGCCCCTCGGCCTGGCAGCGCTCACGGCGCGTTGGGGGCTCGCGCTCCCTGTCCCGGCCTTTCCCTGGCTCGCTCCGGGATCCCGAGCGGAGCTCCAGGATGTGGAAGCTGGTGCCCGCGTCAGGAAAAGGTGAGGGAGCACCACACGCCGCCGCTCCGGCGCGGGCCCCGTGGCGGTGCGAAGCCGGAGCCCGCCGGCCCGGCCGCCGCCCTCCGCTGTGGGGCAGCGCCGCCGTAGGGGTGGCTCCGGCCGGGCCCTTGTCCCCGCTGCCCCGGGCCTCTGTCCCCGCTCCCTCGGGCACAGCCGCCTCCTTTCCCCAGGCGCTCGGCCGCGGCTCAGCCTCCGGTGTTCCCTGGAACGCTGTAGGACCGCAGCTCCTGTTAAATCTGACAGGCCTTCTTTTCGAATCCGTGTTCGGTGTCTTCAGGTGCTGCTTTGAAATACCTGAAGAGTTGAGCTCTGAGGCAGCAGTGAACCTCAGGTGTCTCTCAGAAACGGTTTAACTCTACTATATTGATGTTTCAAGGATCAAATGTTGAACTTCATGGGGTTTCTCGGATGCAGAGTTTTAAAACTAAATTGCCCCTGTAGTGTTCTTCACGTTTCCTTGTCCATAGGAGCTTTGATAGTAGGTATCATATAATACATAAATTTTTTCTTTAGTGTATACTGTTTAAGGAACAGTTCTATCAGAACTGCATCTGCTTTCTATTTGGTAGTTCACTGAGAGTGAACTTTGGATGTTTGATTTATCTCCCAAGTGGCAACAGTACTTAATCCTATTGAAATGAACTATCTCCTGCCGCCTGGAAAACTATTCAAGAGCCAAAACACTACTATTTTGATTGTATTCAGATTGATCGTTTCTGCACAGTTCATATGTGGAAAGTTATTTGCCCAGTGTTGATAACTAGAATTTAATTTGTAGTTACTCATTTTCGTCAAGAAGCATTTCTGGTTCTGCTGACCAGGGATAGCACACCTTTAGCATTGAGTCAGTCCATTCACTGGGAAGCCACCATGCGGTCTAGGTGCTAGGTATCCGAATAAGCTAACGCATCGATCAGACGCTGAATTTACTTAAGGATCAGTTTGATTTAGACTGCAGATCTCTTCAGAGTCCTTAGGAGAACATTTTCCTCTGAACCTCTTAATCAGTCACATAAACAAATTATATACTCTCAAAAAATTATGTTGTACACTTAAAAAGGTGTGTTTTGGAAAAGCTGTCTTTCATCGTAATCTTTTTTTCTTCCATATGTAGCACTTAATCTTCAAAAAGTAATACAAGAGAAAAGTTAAAAGGCAAAGTATTAGTAAAAATTATAATATTGTCCTTGAAAAAAACTTGTTGCCCATTTGGCAACTTCTTTACCATAAAATGTCTCCTTTTATAATAGACAAATCAAGGGAGAGAGGAAGAAGAATGTTTTGTCTATAAACTAAATGTATAATTCTAATCAGCCCAGTAAATGATTAATGACAAAACTGAGTCTCACATATGCTACAAACTTATGTCTCCTATGTGCTTTGGGTATGTTGGCATTTTTTGTAAACTGATATTTTTCTGTTTCTTGTTTATTTCCAGGAGAGCCATATCGGCTTTTAAGTGGTACAGAATATGTTGTTGGCCGCAAAAACTGTGCCATTTTAATTCAGGATGATCAGTCCATCAGTCGAAGCCATGCAGTTCTGACAGTCAGTCGTCCTGAAACAACCCCTGTAAGTAGCCAGCATTTTACTGCATTATCAGTGCACTGCGTGATAATTCAGTCTGCCATGATCGTGCATACTCTCATTTTGCTCTCACCAGCATTTTATGCTTGGAGTAGAACTGTTGATCACCTGCCTTTTTTTAATCTTGAAATTTTATTTTTTTCCTTAGGTTTTTTGATAAATTTGTTGAGAAATTTAGTGGCATAATTTTAGTAGTCCAAGCTCCCTTTTGTCCCAGAGTGAAGATTCACTAGGTATTTTTATTAAAATAATCATAGCAGGAAAATTGTGCAATATAATTTTATTACGTAGGCAAGTTTTAGGTCTTTTTTCAGGAAAGTGTTTCAGCTGTCTTACTGCAGGCTTGATTTCTGTTTCATTTCACATCATGAATTCTGTATTTGCTTAGGTCATGGAAAAATGTACCAAGGAGAATTAGCAAACAGCAGTTTACTGTTACTTGGGTGCTGCAATGTTTATGGATATTTTGAAGCCAGTCAGCAAGACTTTAATTTACTAGCCTTATATAGAGTTTGAAATAAAATACATAAAATGTATTTGTCCTTTTAATACTGCTCATGCTAATTGAATCCAGTGGAGGGCTACAAAGATGACAAGGATGGAGCATGGAGGATGGTCGAGGATGGACGATGGAGCACCTCATTTATGAGGAAGGGCTGAGGGATCTGGGCCTGTTTAGTCTGGAGAAGAGAAGAGTGAGAGGGGACCTTATTAATGTCTATATGTATCTGAAGGGAGGGTGTCTAGAGGATGGAGCCAGGCTCTTCCTGGTGGTGCCAAGCAATAGGACAAGAGGCAATGACAGAAACTGGAACACATGAAGTTCGACCTGAACACGAGGAAGAACTTTTTTACTGTGTTGGCGACTGAACACTGGAACAGCCTGCCCAGAGAGGTTGTGGCATCAGCATCTCCAGAGATACCAGAAAACTGCCTGGAGACAATCTTCAGTAATGTGCTCTAAGGAAACCTATCTGAGCAGGCAGGTTGGACTAGTTGACTTTCAGTGGTCCCTTCTGGCCTCACCCATTCTGTGATTCTGTGAAATAGCATGTAACTGCACGGCAGAATTTCATAAAAACAAGCTAACAGTGTTCTCATTGGCTTGTGAACCATTTTGGAAATCTGACAGTATCTAACCTCTTCTCAAAAGATGCTGGTGTCTCCATGCCCTGCAGCTTTGGGAAGACTAGCAGTCCTCGTGGAAGGAAGTGAGGGAAAGGGCTGAACAGTAGGTAAAAAACGTCAGTAATAAATCTGGAAGCCTTGCTAAATGGCACTATATGAAGCTTTGGGCCAGTGAATCATTGCCTTGCATAGTTTCCAAAAAGATTGAGCATCGGAAGCACAGATGGACTGGAGCTAAAAACATGTGTTTTCTTTCATTCCTTCACAGTGAAAACCAGAAGATGAATAATTGCACATAGCCAGCCTCATTGTCCAGTCTTTATTTAAGATGGTATTTTGTGGTCTGCTTCTTATTCATCCACTGTTTTGATCCATAATGACAGTAACCTGTTTCTGATAAAATTATCTCATTCTGATAAACCGTAATGACTTATTTATGTTTATTTTCAGAGTCAGTCTCTCTCAGTCCCCGTATTAACAGTAAAGGATACATCTAAGTATGGTACCTTTGTTAATGGAGCAAAACTCAATGGCACTTCAGTGTCTTTGAAGTCAGGTGACAGAATCAACTTTGGAGTCTTTGAGAGCAAGTTTAGGTAAGTGCTTTGATTATAAAATATCAAGTAAAAAAATCTGGTTTTGGGAAAGAGTGTTTTAGCATGTCATATGGACTCAGCAAGCAATACAGCAAAGATGAATTTTTAGAAAGCAAAGGAGAAAAGTAGTATTTTGCCTGTGTTCACACCTGTTTCTGAAATAGTCTTCCATTATATTTTTGTAATATGATTTATTTTGATATTAAGAGATTAAATTACTCATAGTAAATCACTGGCATTTCAGAAGGTATCATGTACAGTGACTGTGTTCAGGCTATCATAGGCAAAGTAAAAAATCCTAAAACATAAATTACTCTAAGGAAGGTTTAAGGGAAGGGAGAGAGCTTGTCTGAGCCCTTGTTTGCTGTTGATAATGTAATGAGGAAAGAACAGACATTGCTGGAGGATATTTTTTGCAGCACAAGCCATTGAACACTTGTTCCTGTGATGCCTGCTGTCTTCAGTGAACCCAGTTTGTGTTTTTTTTTTTTTTTTCAAATTTACATGGTATCCAGTGCTGTTTGTATATAGGAAGCACTTTGAAGTGAAGTGGCAGCTACACTGAAAAGGTCTCATGACCATCAAAATCAACATTAAAGCAACGAGAAGATGGCATTGTGCCTTAAAGTTTGATTCAGTTTTATCACTGCTACTGGTATTGTTTGTTAGAAAAAACACATAATTCTCAAATTACTAAAATAAATTATTTTTTATATTTTAGATAAACATACCTGAAATGTGGTAAAGGAATCATGCCACGAGATGAGTGAGATACATCATGACTTGTAATAGAAGGGTTATTTAAATGTCTTTCTACTTTGTAGACTAAACTAAATCAAATAATGGAATTTGATATATTGAATTCCATGTGGAAGATCTGCAAATATAAATAGCCTTATGGTCAAGGGTAATGGTAGTGTTAGGAAAAAGTTACTTGAACTTGCATTCTATGACACTTGTATTTTTTAATTGCTAATCTGTTGGTGAACTGTTGTGTTGAGCATACTTTTGCCTTTGTAAGCACACACTTCAATTTCTTTTGATATTCCCAGACTTTGCACTATTCTTCATGCACTAATTCTACATGATGTCTGTGAAATATCCAAAACTTTGTAGAAATATTTCAGACAACAGGTCAAAATGTCATTAATTTTTCAGAATAGAAATTGATATTTACTTTCTCCTCAGGAAATTTTATAGCCCAGTCTTTCATCTAGGTAAGAGTATGGGTCTTTTTATTTTTTTCTTCAGATTTCCTTGAGACACAACCACGATAGTTAAGTCAGCTCTGTTCATCATAATGATTGTCTGAAATAACTACAGCAATTCACTTATACTTGGTCTTTGCAGAGTGGAATATGAACCTTTGGTTGTCTGCTCCTCATGTTTAGATGTAGCTCAGAAAACTGCTTTAAATCAAGCCATCCAGCAGCTTGGAGGCCTTGTAGTGAATGAATGGACAAAAGAGTGTACCCACCTTGTCATGGTATCAGTGAAAGTTACTGTTAAGGTATGTTGAATTTTTGCATATTGATTGTGTTGCTTCATAGTTTTCCTACAAATGTGACTTAAATTTTAGACCTGCTCAAAGTTTTTGTCTACAAAACTTTCTATAGTGATCTCTTCCAAGTTTAGAAGAGGGATATGTTGATGGGAGGTTGGAGGGAAAGAAAATGATAAAAGCCAACTTTGAAGACTTACTGATTTTCATCAGTTGCATTCTATGTTTTCATAACTTTTGTCAAGACACCAGTTAAAAGCTAAGGTGTTAGAAGCAAAACTATGCTGTTTTTCAGTAGCAAAAATCAGTATTTTATTTGTTTCTGTGACATTTTCCACATCTAAGATCTTAAAAATGTAATGTCAGTTGAACCATATTCTGTCTGAATTTTTTCCCATTCAGTAAATATATATTTTCTGGCTTTTCAGACTATATGTGCTTTGATTTGTGCTCGTCCAATTATAAAACCAGAGTTTTTTGTTGAATTAATCAGAGCTATTCAGTCCAGGCAACAGTTGCCAAATCATGAAAGGTAAGTTGCCAAATCATCGTTTTTACTAGGTCACAGAATTAAATTCATGGGAGTTAGATTATCAAATAACTACATGTTTATCTGATAATTATTGACAAAATACGTGTTTCACAGGAGCTTTATTTGTGGAAGAATGCTTTATATGGCACACATCTTAACAGGCAATTTTCTTGTTCTCATGCTTGGGGTTATAAAATGAGCTTTTGGAATTGACTATATGCTTTAAGATGTTACTGTCTCTAAATAGAAGTTTGTTTTATTGGTGAGTTTAAGAGTGCTTCAAACACTTTAGGGAGTTGATACATAAAAATAAATTGTATTTTTATAAAAGAAATTGTGTCAAGTTTATTTCATTATGTAGACATATTTCCCCAGTGTGCGGTTGGTTACTGAGTTTACAGTAAACTTTGGTCAAAACAGAGTTAGCCTGACCCTTGAATTTCCTGAATCAGCAGAGGTTTTTAACTATCTCTTAAGAGATGAAGTGAGACTAATGTGCACTGGTCTTCAATATATGAGAATAAAATACTCATTGTTTTCATGGTTAAATTAACTTGAAACGGGAATTCTTCCTTTGGAACAAGTAAATACTGTAGAATAGCCCTTCTGGTTATTTTTGTGAAGTAGAAGAGCATAAACTACTCCCATTATTGGATGTGATAGTTTCATCTGAGCACGTTGCTACTATTTTTACTTTCAAAAGGGTTGTGTTTTGTTTGGGAGTTGTGGTTGTCAGTTTTTTTGTATGAAGACACGATTTATGCTGGTGAGAAATTTCCATTATGTATTTTTAAAAGGTAAACTGCATAGGTACGTTTTTTTTATTGCTTCTGTTCTTCACATGCTTTGCACAATGCTGTGAAATTAAACAGATAATGAATGGAAATCATAAAGTACTTGGCATTTGAAAAATAACATTGAACTTTTCTCCCTATTAACTGACATTAAAAACTTGTAAAATTACTTTAAATGACATTATAATTTTTCTGGGTTTATTGTTACAACCAGGTGAATGCTGTACACTACTCATTCGAGTTGAGGGAAGTAAATGATGAAGAATAATGGGAGTCAATTGATTTTACATATGTATGGATATACATTCATATGTGTATACATATACGTTTGGACACAGCAATTTAATTTATTTTCTTTAGTGGGTCTGCAGATGACTATTGGTAGAATAGTTTGAAGAAGGAGGCTGGGGGGAAGGGCAACTGAACAAACCTCTGTTGCACAGGTGGTGATAGACAGAAAGCTGCAGAGGTTTCACAGTAAGTTGTGCTTGGTATGTGGTAAAATATATTTCACAGAACGTGACAGTACCTTGTTAGAACAATACAGATGCCAATCTGGAGCAATTGGTAGGAAATACTCTTTAGTTTCTAGATGGTGCTTTCCATTTGCAGGGGTTCTTGTAATATGTCAAATCAGTCATTTGTGAGTGGTTTAAAGGTCCTTTGCCCTTCAGTTTCAGAAGAAAGGGAAAACTAATGAATGGTAACTTTCCCTTCTCCTTAAACATCTGCATTGCTTTATAAGGCTGTGAGAAAACTAAACAAACTATTTAGTCCTCTCTGAAATATTTTTCTGGCAGGTCTTTTGGTTTGGTTGGTTTGTGGTTTTTTAGCACAGGTCATAAAAGCCATCAAAAGCTAATAATTGGTTGTGCAACCTGAAACTTGCTAGGTCTAATGTTACCTGGCTGTAAAGCTGCTGTTTCTGTCTGTTACAGTCACAAACAAATTGTGTTTGACTCTTGAATCTGGGGTGTGGGTTGTCCATTCATTTAATACAGAAGTGACAATGTAATTGAGCTGTTCAGTGCCTCTAAAATAGAAGCAGATAGATATGTTTCCCTTTCTTACATACTTTTGCTAACTGTTAAGATCCCGAGGAACTGCGTGACACTAGCAGTATATCCATCGTGTGGCTTTCAAAGAGTTCTGCATCAAGCTAAATAAGACAGCTGGTGTCATACAGAGATCTATGTTTAAAGTAATTGCTGTATTTTAAATAGGTAATATTTTTGAGATGTAGCTTGTGGGAAGATACTGAAAATTTAGTAAGCAGCTACTATTTTCATTCAATTTCCAAAAATACTTCTGACTTTGACAGGGAATCTCTAAGTTGTGCATTGCAGCTAGAGGTGACCTGAGCTGGTACATCAGAAGGACACTAAAAAACTTGCGGCAATGCTAGTTTGGGTATGAAATAAGAAAAGTATATTGAGGTGGTAATACAGGGTGACACTGTTGATTGCATTTTTACTATTACTGTAGATCTGGTCCCCCAAAAAATCTAGGGATATGCCATCTTGAAGTTCAAAAACAAATAAAAATAAAGCTGCTTTTTTGTTTATACTAAGATTTCACAGAATTGCAAACCTGCAGTTCCCATATGAATGTGGGACTTCTTACTTGAGGTTTTTTTATGGCGAAGTGCATTACCCCAGTCCTCTGGTACTCTCTGACAACCTATACAAGGAAGAACAATAACCGAAGATTTCACTAATGGCTGCTTAAGTGCAGCCCTGTATGAAATAATGTGTATTATTACTGCAGTCCAGTGTAAATAGTGCAGGGCTTTGGAAAAGTAGAAAAGTAACTGAGTCTTTAACAGAAACTCACCAAGAATGAAGATCTATTTTTTGAGATATTCAGGGTTGTAGAGTCTTTTCTGGATAATGGTGTTAGTATGGGGCTGGAGTAAGAGGAGCACTTCAGAATCCTGAGATGGAAAAAGACTGTTGTCTTTTGAGCTTACATCAGCTTTGGATAAGATTTTCAAAGGAAAACCAAAGGCTTCTTTGAGGAGGAGATGATCGGTTGAAGTTGTGTGCTAAAATTAAAAGACGATAGATTTGAAATTTACAGACAAACTGTAGTGCAGTTTCAGAGTAATGGAAACTGCTGTTTCTCCCTTTTTACTCATCCTTTTGTCTTTAAAGATTACTTTATCCCCTGTTTATCTTAAGTTAATAATTGTCTCTATGGGACTTGGTGAAGGAGGTCTTCTGGCATGATAACTGAAGTCTGAGTTGCCCTATTTCTTAAATTAATAGGCTTTTTCATCTGAATTTCAGTGCAAGAGTATTTTTGTAAACAGACTTGAAAAGGTTGCTGAAACTTACCAAATACTCATCTTTTGAAACCTGATGGATTCAGGCTGTTTCATTTTCATTGTGTATATAAACCTTCAAGAATTGATTGTGAAGAACACAAAAGAACAGATAAATAAAATGTAATTATGTAGTACCTTTTAGCCTATCGTAACTGAATTATGTATTTGGATGCAGTAGAAAGTTTACATGCATGTTCTTGTCTTCAGATATATGAATATTCACAGTGTCTGAAGAATGCTTTTATGTTTACAGATGCCCCATTTTTTTCAAGAACTTCAGTATTTCAGCATTTTGTGTAACGTTTCTTGCAGCTTTTATCCTCCACTTGATGAACCTTCCATTGGCACTGAAAAACTGGATTTATCTGAGCATCATGAAAGGAAAAAAATATTCAGTGGGAAAACTTTTGTATTTCTGTCTGCTAAGCAGGTAATCAGTCTTTACATTGCAAAAGTATTGCAGGGGTAGCTGAGCACAGATTTGTTCCTGAATTGTGCACTCTCAGACACATGGTGTGACTCTTGGGAATGGTCCTGTGCAGGGCTAGGAATTGGACTCGATGATCCTTGTGAGTCCCTTCCAACTCAGCATATTCGGTGAATTCACACTTGTTCTGGGTTTATCAGGAAAGAAGAATTTCTGTGTATTTATCCTACAATTCAGTGGCCTAAGCAAGATGAAATAGAGGAGAAATAGGACACACTACATCTGCAGTAGTGTGTCAGTGAGATTCTCTATGCTCATAGTTCAGTATTCCGTACTTCTAAACTGAGTGTATTTTTAAGATCTTTTTTATTTGCATTATCTTTTCAGCACAAGAAACTGGGTCCAGCAGTTATTCTTGGAGGAGGGGAGGTAAAGTTGATGACAGAAGGAAGAAAAGAAATGCCTTCACTGATTTCTCCTGAAGTTTGTGTTGTCGATGTGGGTTTGACAAACTCTCAGAACCCAGGATTTGACTCTCTGAGAAACTGGACTGATTCCGTTTTGACTGTCTTGCAAAGGTGCAGCATTGTTCATTTGTACAGCAGCAGGGTAATTTCAGAATTTCTTCAGAGACTTAGTCATGGTGTTTGCATACATGATTAACCAGGAGGCTGCTATATAAAAAGGACATTTTTTTCATTGCTTTAAGTATTTAGCACAGTAACTAAAATTTCTTGAAGCAGGAAAGAAAGGATTTGGCAGCTCTGTGAGTGTTTGATGCGAGTTTGGTTGGTTTTTTTTTCTTGAAGGATCTAGGTCTACAGAAATTCGTTGTCATGAAACTTCTTTGAAATTACAGACAAGTAGTTTTTCTTCTATTTAAAAGAAGTTAGTGTATTTCAAGAACAGAAAATAGATGATTATGGTATTTCAATAAACGTATGTATTTCATCAAAAAGATGAGATGGCACCTTGAGATGATGTAGTTCACTGTTGTGGAATTATTTGCATGCAATGTTTCTGAAGAGCAGCTTCTTTTTAATGAAAATGAGTTTTTGTTTTGGTGGTAGGTTTTCTTTGAGAGGGCAGAGTACATATTTTATGTATGTTTGGATTTTTATTTTGCCATTTTATTGAAACAATGAAAGAAACCAAAATCTTGATCCTTTATACATAGGCCTAGTTCCCCAAAATTTCCAGCTAGATAGAGAAGACTATTCAAGCTCTTCTCATGGCTGTAGTACAGAAGAAGGGGGAGTGCGGGGGTGCGTGTGTGCAACTGCCTTGTAAGAAGTGCTCAGATCTTTCGAATCACTTTTCCACTCGCACATTTTTGAATCAAAGGAGAACACAGTTGGTTAAATGCCCAAATATTTGCTAGGGAGAGATATATTGGGCAAGTTACTAGGACTAGACAGTGGCTACAGGAGCAGGAAACATGGGAGTTCATATGTGTAGGACATGGCTATAATGAAGGATAATTATGCTGACTTACTGTATTGTGAAAAATTGTAGTGTGTAGACTGATGTTTTTTGAAAGGAGAAATGGAACATTTTGTACTTTTCCTACCTGTGCCCATTTGCCTATTCATCTTTGAATCTGTATTGAGACACACTTTTTTTTGTCTTTTTTTTTTTTTTAAATTTGTGTATTAACAGCAAGAATCTCAGGGCTATTCCAGAGGCAGAAATTGGATTGGCAGTTATCTTCATGTCTACAGAAAAATACTGCAACCCTCAAAAGCAGCCTGGTAACAAAGGTAATTGGAATAAGGGTAGTAATAAGTTAACAGCCTTAAAGAAGCAGTATTTCTTTTTGTGTAGGGGCATCATGAACTGCTAAAGTTCTTTTGTTTTGCAAGGCCAGTAAAATAGAATGACACTGTATGAAAAATGTACACAATGCTGAAGAGGTTATTGTGTTTCAGATGTCTTACCATAAATTGCAATGAAAATTATATGACTTAGATATAAATAAAAAACTAGATTTGAAAATAGTGTAAAAAGCAGACACAGTGATCTTGAAAGGAAAGGTACTTCTAAATAATCTTTTCAATTCCATAGATTTGAGAGGCCACTGAATTCATATGTGTGTGGTAGTTTGAATTCCATGCTGTTCTATCTTTTCATAAAAGACTGGTGTAATAGGGAGGTGAAAGATGACTGTTAGAAATTGAGAAAATAAGAATGGAATTAATTTGTCAAGACTTGCTTTTTTTTTTTGTCTTTGCAGAAAAAGGAATTTGCTTTAGGAAAATTCAATCATCTTCCACCCAATTCAAAACTAAAAATAATCTTGCCATAAGAAGTAAAAAAATGAGACCTGATGGGGCCACATTTGCTAAAGTAATAGTTTGGGGGTGGAACATTCCAAGTCTTGACTTGATACTTTTATTTGCTAACGCAGTAGTAATAAAAGTCTGAGAGACAGAAAAGAGGTATTGTTTGTCTCATTCTCTTTTCATTTGCTCTGGAGTTTGTTTTTATAAAATTTTCACCTTTACATTTTACAGATTCTATTTTGTTCTACAAAGTGTTGTATCAGGTAGCAAATCCTACAAATTTTTTTTTTAAAAAATCAAAGAAAATTTGTCTTTATGTGTGGGAACATTACTTACTTGAAAATGTGTTTTGAAAAGTGAAAGACATACATGCAGTACTGGTAGAGCCATGAAAAATATTTTGGTTGACTGATATTCTTGTATGAATAACTTGTATATGATCTTTTGTCTGAACAGTTTAGAAAATAATATGCAATTAATTTTCAGATTAAAGTTTAAGATTCTTACCCTGCAGACACTGAATGAATCAGAAATAGTGCTTCTTGTTTCCAGTCTGAATGATTCAATTGGATAAAAGTTTTCTGATTAAATTGTGTAAGTGGACTGTATGTCAGGCTTTTAAAGAGCTGTGTTTACAATTGAATAAACTTAGATACAATAATCTACTTGTTAGAGAACATCATAAACGAGTAAGTGTAAGGAATTTTGATAGTTTTACATAAAATATATATCACATGATTTATTATGTATGTTATATCTGTGTTAATACATGATTTCCCATTATGCTTCATTTTTTTTTAAACAAAATTCCATTACTTTAGTGGAATATTTAACTAAAACTTAATCCCAGAACATGTCCTTGACAACTATTTCTTTCAGGTTTTTTAAATTCATAAATCTGCTCAAGTTTTTTATATTAAAATTTCTTTAAGATAATTTTACAAGAACCTCACCTGATCAGTTTTTAATGTGTGATGACAGGTGCAAAGAAACACAGATTTGATATTAACCTTCTAATTTTTCTCCTGTGTTGATCTTGCAGCTGTAACTGAAGGTACTTCTGCATCCGCTGTTGTAGGCCGAGCCATTTCTCAGAGTTTGGCTGTGGATGAAACCATAATGCCAAGTGCTGCAGATAGCAGCACGTTATACATAGCTGATACAGAAGAGCAGACATGGTAAAGTATGCATGAAAATAGTTTCTAATATGTGTAAATAAAGCAGTCTTTTGTGGCAGAGGAACTGTGTCATTGCCAAGGGCAAAGATGTGCAGTGTTAGAAATGGCATTTACTAAATTGCTGTTACTTGTCTGCAGTGAGATAATTTCTGCTTCTCAGTGCTAGATAACAAAAACCATCACATACGACTTATATCACTCTTGCATATGCAAATGTAGTCTGTGTACCTGATTTGACTGTCTTAACTATTAAAAATTTTCAAGCCATTTCACAATTATAAAAATAGATTGATCATAGCAGTTTTACAGTTTGTTTTTAGCACATTGTTTATATAGTACAGCTACAGCTTTTTTAAGAAGTGGTTTTCTCAGTTATCTCTGGTAGCTTCCTGTGTGTCATTTATATTTTTTTTTCTCTCTAATCTAGTATGGAGACAGAGAATACTCCCCAGATGGATAGACAAGGGAAAATGGCTTTCCAGGTTACAACCACCATAAAGAAAAACACTAACACAAGTGGCAGTGTAAATGCAGGAATGTCAATATCTAGAGGGAACAGAACATCTGGGTTGAATCAAAAAAGTCAGCCTGGTTCACCATCTAAAATTTCAGAAGCTGCTAAACCTAGCGAGAGTTCTTCATGTCACCAGTCTAACTCAATTACAAATTACTTTCAAGTAGCTAGAAAAAGGTATGTTGAAATGTTCTTGGCATTGCTTCCCTAATTGTTACGTTGGTGCTGTTTCTGGAAAATAATTTTACCTCAGTCAACATACTTTGAATTTGAAACATACTTTAAAAAGTAATTTTTGGATCAGATTCCTAGAAGGCAAGCTTTTCCTCAAGAGTACTTTAAATTTCACAGTGCAGTCCCTAAAAACCCGGGAAACTCTTATGTTACGGAGACAGCTGGTCATATACTCAAAAATTGTGTACTTTCTTCCTGGCTAAGGGAAAGAGCTGAAGAAGAAGAGGAAACACCTGTGCCCAAACTAGCAAAACTGAAGGAAAAGTCATTGCCTCTTTCCAAGTGCGCTGAACCTACAACTTCATCAGTCTGGAACAGTGAAGTAAAACGGCATGAAAAGAAAAATAACATCCTGGACCCAAACCCAAATTTTGCGGTAGAAGACACAGATATAAAGCTGATGAGGAAAAGTATCAAACCAACAAGTGATAAAACAGACACTAAAGCCACTTCTGGTGAAAATCGTGCACCACAGAAGAGAAAAGAGTTAAATGATTTATCTGCAGATACAGAAGCACTAGAAATTGTGTTTGGAAGCAGAGACTTAGACTGGGAAGATGAAGTGACAGATCATGACCAGGAAGTACAAGGAAATACACGGAAAAAAAGGTGTTTGGAAGCCAAAGGAAGCAGTAATCAAGAAGTAAATGTAAATCAGAGAGAGGAGAATAAAATATTGGTAAGTTTTATATTCTTCTCATGTGCCTAATCTTGAAAATTGCAACTTGGTTAGAAGGATGCAGTTAGCTCCTTTAAGGATGAGGCTGCTTCCATACAGAAAGTGGCTTTGTAAAGTTTGCTTGAATCTCATACATCAATTTTTAGTTAAGTGATTCATCTACTACATGTGAACATTGCAGTTTTACACCTACCTAAATATTTTTTCATTCTTCAGGTCATTTTTATTCTGTGAATTGAAAGTTGCTTGTATTCTGAAAGTTTTCCTCTCGTTTTACTTGAAATACTGTAGGTAGAACAGCAGAATATATCTCTGGTCCAAGAAAAACGTCTCCTATTGATATTACTGTGTTAATCATAAGCTTATATTTATACAAAAATAGTACTCAATTACCTTTATGTAATTAATTTTCTGAAGAAACTTAGTTGACCTCTTTTGTTGATTACCACAGTAATGATCAACATACTTCAAGTCAGAATCTTTAGATAGCATATGAAGCATTATTAAAGCTCCTGTACGAGAAATTTTAAAACAAAACGAAAAGCAAACCCAACAAAACTAATAGCAAAACCAAAACACAGCTTGTGTTTCCTTGATTGTCTGTTTTTGTTTTTGAGATTAGGTGAATTTTCTAAGAGACATGAGGAAAACAGTAGGTTTTGAGTGAACAGTGGTCACTTCATTAAGAAAACCAAAAGCAGATTTGTAGAGGAAAATGGTGTTGAGAGTGCTGGACTATTAACAATGAAGAGGGAAATAAGAGAGAAAGAAAAGAACAGGTTTAATTTTTGTTTATTTAAAATGTATATACTAAAGTGTCCGGTTCTTGTACAGTGTAGGTAGTGTTTAAGTGTTCAAAAGTTTGAATGTATGATTGAGTAACTGGAATTTACAAGATACCTTGGATCACATGAGAATTATTAGTAATTGTCTGTGCATCCCTAGCTCAGCCCAGCTGGACACTTGATACTAAACTGGTGCTTACTTCTGACAAAGTGTGACTTTTGAACTTCATTATGTTGCTCTTTTTTGTGTGTGTTACTAATGGGCAAATTTTAAGAAACAAGTCCTGTAATTTTAGAAAATTTTGTTTCTTGATCTTATACTATCAAAGACTAGGTGCTTTTAATTGCCTCTGACCATACTGGGAGACTAAAATTGCTGCTTGGAAGTCTGTTGAATTTTGTTGTGGCCTGGAAAGATTTTCTTGTCTAACTTCTTGTCAGGATTGTAAAGGAGAAAAAAAAAATCTTATGTATAACTTAACTGTTACTTTACTTGATGTGTACTTAAGGATTTTTGCTGACAAGATGTCTTCTAATTGTTTAATTAATAATGACCTATTTTATGCATGTAAAATATATTTCCAGTGGACTAGGAATGAGATTCCATGATAAAGCTCCACAGGAATGTTTGTTACCTATTTTCTGTAAGTATAGATGCACCTTGTGTATCTGTCAAGACAGAGAGTGTGAGTAATTGACTCAAACCCTCCAGGGTACATAAAGCTGATCTGATTTTTTTTCACCACTGAAAGTAATTTATGTAAAACAAATCTGATTTTAAACAGTAGGAGGCTATCAACCTGCAGAATACTTTGCTATCCTAGTAATAAAATGTCCTTTCTGTACACATGTACACTTAAAATATCAAATTGAAAATGCTACTTTCTGTATTAAAAAGCCTTTGCAGTTTTCTAGAACCTGTCAGGATTTTGAAGGTTGTCCAGATGGACAAAATTTGCTACTAGTATAAGAAAAAAAAAAAGAGAAAATAGGCATTTTTAATAGATAAAAAGCCCAATAATTGTTACATATACATAAAATCATAAAAATTTTGAATTATAGGCCAGTTTCTCTTCTGTCTAAATATTTACATTTTTTTTGCAAATGCTTATTGCACTGTAAAGAGCAGAAAACAATTTTTAATGTAGTTAAATTTCCATTTCAGTTTTATATTTAAAATAATTTTTAATCAAATAGAAAGAAGAGGAACTTGGATCAGTTCTAACTTCAGAAATGAAAAGCAAGATCAAGCAAGAGTTGCCAGTCTTGGTAAGAAACCAGTTAATTTTAAGCTTGAACAGCAAACTTTGAGAAACATTATAAAAACACATTGAAATTTTGCTTTTAAGAACGTAGTATTTGTGGATCCTATTTCAGAGCAGAGGAGGTTCAGAAGATTGTACTCCTTAACATAATCATACGTAAATTTGAGTAGTACAGTCCAGCTTATTGACTGTGAAAAACCAAGAACCTGTAGTTCATCCATGTGCTTCTGTGATGGCATTTGTGTTGATACTTGAGGTGACTGAAATTACAGAAACTTAATGTAATTGTATTAACCCTTCAGTATGGTTAATGCTTGTATTGATGTTTTTGTTAGGTCGCTGCTTAAAGACCAGACAAGGACATAATCACCTGGTCTGCTCTAAGGAGATCACAATTAGAATGGAAGATATGGACCATTGAGAAAATAGATGTAATATTCACTGATTAACAGTAGATAGCATGCTAACTTTTTATAGGTGAGATGAAGGAAGGAAGGAAGGGGGGGGAGAATTACTTGGAATGGCAGTGAGGCAGAGTAAAAAGAGGTGAGGTTAAATGAAACTGAAATTGAAAAATTCTGAAGAGAAGAAGTGGAGTGTAGCCAGTCAACGGGGAGCAGAATAAAACATTTTTACATACATAGAGAAAACGATCCAAGAAGAGGGAATGCTGTGTAGGTACACCAGGGTGCAGAGTCAGCTCAGATTAAAGGACTTTTAGTTTATAGTGTGCTGTAAAAGAACTCTGCTGCATCTGTGCTGGAGCTGTCTATAAAAATAATTCAGTGTTGCTTGTGAACTTGGCTTGCACCCACACTTCCTTTTTAATCCCCATAGCTGTAGCTGCAGGCAGCAAAGTGTGCATGTAGATTGGCTGGCATAGGAGCATTCTTGTGTACAACAAAAAATTGCTTCATTGATCAGATTCTGCTTTCAGCCCTAGAGTTAGCCAAAAATTGCCTCATTGGTCAGATTCAGCTTTCAGCCCTGGAGTCGGCCAAAAATCTGTGGCTAGAATTGACCTGAAGATGTTCAACTTTGTCTTAGTGGAGTTGGCTGGAGTTTCCATTGGAGTAAATATGCTTGATTGAATTAGTTCTGGTAAGAGACAAGGTGGAGAGGAGGAGAGAAGGAGCTCTTATATATTAGCTGAATTGTGAAAAAAGTAAAAAGTCTTACTTGAAGTTTTATCTTGAAGTAAAATCCTAGTGAAATTAAGTACACTTACTTCAGCAGTTACTGGTCCTGTCTTTCCAACATACTTAAATATGAGAGAAATTTACTGAGTTCACAGCTTTATGCATAGTATATAAGATGTTGAGAAGTTCATACATCTTGTTAACTTCTAGCACTGTGGCTGCTTTCCCTCATCCTTTTGTAATTCTAACTTTTGTTAAACTCAGCTCATGATAATTTCTCTAAAGTTTATACTGTTAGTTACACTGTATGTCTGTTCATACACTTGAATGCTTCTTCCTTTTTCTTCCCACATAAGGACCACAGCAAACTGCAAGATGACTCCAGCACTCTTCCTAGCAGGCTTCTGTTGACTGAGTTTAGATCACTGATCGTCAGCCATCCAAGACAGAACAATCGTCTTACTGGAAATACCACCTATGGTGGAAAGAAAAATTTCAAGATGTTCAAAAAGGTTAGTGTGTGTTTGAAATGGTCACAAGATGGCACTATTTAAAAATACTAAAAAGTGTTGCCTTCAGACTGTAGAAATACATTAAGAATTTTATTTTTTTTTAATAAATTGCTAGTAACTACAAAAAGAAACAATTTAAATACCATATTACATTAACAAACATTTTGCTAATTGACTGAAGAAGTACCAGGCTGACAAAGCTTACATCATTCTAGATTATTTAGATAATCTCTAATATGAGTGCTCTCTATTCTGAGCTGTTACTTGGAATAAGTAGTTAAGGACTGCTGCCATGACTACTGGTTGTGCCTCCAAAAGCTAGTAATTCCACTTCTCCAAAGATCTATGTGTAAAGCATATGCTGCTTTGGAATCTTGCATTTTAACTAGTAAATCTTGGATTTCTAAATAGAACTAAATCTAGTAAGGTAGAAAAATAAGATTATTGCTTGCTTGGGTCCTGAAGGCAATTTCAAAAGGATTCTTATTGTTTGATGTAAAAGTACCACTTCAACTTACAGTAAAAATAAAAATGAAAAACATATAAGATGACTAGAAATACATTTCAGTAAAATATTGTGTAGAGGATGTGAGTCACATCATTAAACTTCCAGCTTTCAGGGAGTATGCTCTCATTTTTAGAAAATTTTTTTAAATTTCTGATAGTATTTTCCTTTTTAGTGTTTTGTAATAGATGCTTATACAGTCTGACAAATACAAACTGGTGCTTACCGATATTTCAAACTCTACTGTACTGTCAGATCTATTTAGCATATTTAACGTGTCTTTGTTTGTTTGTTTCTTCTGGTAAAAGGGGGGAGTTAATAGCTGTGATCATTCTGTGAATGATTTTTTTATTTCAGTTGCTTTTAAATGTGATCTGTGAATGTTATTCAAGGAAAGACTGGATGTCTTTCTTCTGTGATGTCTGAATAGACTTTGTGAATTTGTTAGAACTTACCTTTTACTTGTACTGTGCTTGCCTTATAGCTGTTAATAATGTATTGTCCAACAGGTAGCTTATCCAGGGGCAGGACAACTTCCATACATTATTGGAGGATCAGATTTGATTGCTCACAACGCTAAAAAGAATTCAGAGCTAGAAGACTGGTTAAGGCAAGAAATGGAGGTAAGGAATTATGTCTTAAAGATTATCAAATGAAAACTTGACTTTTGTAAGTGGTCATACCAACCTGTGTTGTTACTGAAATTCTTCAGCGTTTTATTTTTGAAATAAAACCTCAGCTAGTAGGCCGCCCACACATGCTCGTAGGAATATGTACTTTAGGAAGGTTACTGAAAGTCAGAGGTCAGGCTCATCTTTTTGCTGATTATTTGAGTTCATTTTACATGCAATATTCATATAATCAGAAATACTGATGTAAAGCAAAATCAGTAACCTAAAAGAGAGTAATTTTTAATGGCCTTTTATTTTTGATGAGCAAAATAAGCATTATTAAAACTTGTGACTTGTAGAATGTGACAGGGAGATGGAAAGAACTTCTGTATGATTAGCTGTGTTCACATAATTCTACAGTACAATTGATATTTTGCTCTTGAACAGAAAATCCCTGAGTAAAATTCTGTTGTAAAAATCTTTACCTTTATATGTGAAAGTTCTAAAAAAAGACTGTATTTTGTCATAGCATCTCTAAGCACTTTTATTTTTCAATAGTTTCATTGAAAATACTTGCTTGTGAGTCATACTCTGTTTCCACAGTCTGATACGCAGTTACATCAACATTTCTTGATTATCTCATTTTTTTTAATCCTTGGGTATAAATACTGCTAATTAACTTAGGGAAAATGTACTTCTTCAGGAAAAACTGTATTAGTGCAGGAATATATTGTTTTTCTGTTTGTTCATTTGCTTCATCCTTAATCAAATATTGAAAAAACTTACTTTCTCAGGAACAGAACCGACATGCAAGAGAAGAATCACTTGCTGATGATCTCTTTAGGTAAGAGTTTTATGTTTGTGCTTAGAAAAATGTGTATGTTTTGCATCATAATTTTTTTGGACAAATTTTGATTTTGTGAGAGACTACATTGACTATTTTCAGAATTCCATGTATTTTCATGTATGAAATAAAGTGATTCAACAACTTCTCTCAAATTTTCTTACGACTTAAACTTTCGGTTTGATTCAGACTTGCTTCAATTTTTTAATTAGAATATTCCCAAATATTGAAATTTCCTGGCTGATATGCACAAGACTTGATTGTTCACAAAGGTCAGAAGATGTTCCAGAGTGTTTTTAGAGCCTAATGAAGTGTTTTGATCTTAGCATTAAGTCATTCATCTGCATTGTGGGGAAAAAAATGACGGGGTTTGCCACTTTCTCGTTCTGGCCATAGCACTTACCTGTCCATGTGCTCAGTCACTTGAGGGAGCTAAAGCAACGGAATACTAGTTCTTTGCAAAAGTGATTGGCAGGACTGCTTTTTCCTTTTTGGATCTTTGAAGTAATGATTCCCAGAATTTAAAAAAAAAATTAAGAAAAAAAAACTGCAAAAGTAAATCCTTCAGTATACCCCCTCTGTGTCCCTTATCTTTGAGATTTTAAGCTGCTTTCAAACCCATTCACAATTAAAGAGCTCTTACCTTTTTTTAAGTTTTAGAAACTCCTTCAGCACATTACCATCTTTCCATTTTTCAAACAGAGGAGACATTTTGACACTGATCATTCTGTGCTCTTGGCAGTGTAGTAAAGTCATTGATTCAGCCTTAACTGGTTCTTGTGTCACGAGAGTTTGAGAGATTTCTTTGATAGGCCCAGGTTCCCCCTGGCTGTTTGCCCTTGGTTTTTGCCATAATTTATTACATTTGCCTCTAAAACTCACTCTGTTTCAGCAGTTTTCTACCACTTTCCCTAATGTCCCTTTTGAAGAAGTGACTCATCCTGCTCAGTTCATTTCCTGTCCAATTTGCTTTCAACTGCAATCCTAATTTAATGATTTATAACCACTTTCTAATTAGAAAAAGTTGTAAGCCAAGTTTGCCTCTTTATCCAGTTTTTACATCTGCAATACAGCCTTTAAATATATGTCAGTTACCATTTCTAAAAACATGGTGCAGCTAGACTGCTGTGCTGGAATATTAACTGGCTGAAAATATCTTGGTTAATTTTTGCTTTTCAAAACACAGCAGTGAAAACTTAGATAATGTGCATGCATGAAAGTTAATTCTGAGCATGAAGTTTCCACAGTCAAAAATACTAAATCACACAATTTAATGTTCAGCAGTTTGTAACTTGCTTCTAATTCTGACCTTGATCTCGAATAAAACTACTTGGCGTTAATGCTAATGTTAACAGCTGCAATTTCCCATGAAAATTGCATTTGAAGATGCCATTAGTCATCAAGTACTCCAGTGAGAAGAGTAGCTAGAAAGAAAAGCCGTGCCGTCAGCTGCTATTAGGTACATATTAAGATAGAGGAGGAAGTGAAAGTATATTACACTATCTGGTAAGAGTGTAGATAAATGGATTATGTTTAGTAACAGCCCTTTGTATCCTCCACTCCCTGTTTCTAATGAGGTCTTAACGTTTTTTTTGTGCTTTTACTCACAGTAGTGGATTCTCTGTAATTCCTTCTCCATTCTAGACCACGGGCACTGTACAGTTTCCTTTCCTGATAATGTTGTTTGATTTCTTTCTGGATTACAAATACCATCCAGGCTTCATTTAACATGGAAAATGGCTGGAGGTGAGGTGGAGGAGATGATATGAAAAGATGTTCACGACTGTGTGTGTCAGCATCTCTGTAGACAGTCACAGACAGGGATGAAGCTGCTATTGTTCTGATGAGGGATTTCCATCACATATCATCCCCTTTTCCTATCTGCTCATCTTCCTGCCTCTCCTCTGCCTCCCCTTCCACAGAATTTGGTGTCCAGGACACATTTAAATGGTACAACTAATGTTACAATGCTATAGCAATAAAATTATATGAATGTTTGAGACTTAATATAAGGATCTCACTTTGTTCAGCAAAGATTTCATTATGTTCTGCATTTTTTATGTGAAGAAACAAGTGACAACTGTTTGACTTCTCACCTGCCTTGCATTTGACTCACACTAAAAATTGTACATTTAGGTAGAAAAATGTATATGGTGAAGAAGGATGTTTTTTTCCAAACCACTATCAAAGAAATATGATATTACATATCAACACATGTAAGAGCCATTCAGGAAATCTTACTGCATTAACAACTTGCTCTGTTAATTAAGGGTTAATAATAGAGCATTTATTATTTGTCAGAAGTCTACAAGAGTGACTTCTAATACCTTTCTAGCTATGTGATGATATAAGTCGGTTTACAAGTTGTCACATTTTCCTGTCTAAGCAAAAAGTCTTGATGAGTGAGAGCAGAATTAGTGGAAGCAAAACTGCCTGATCGTTCAGTTGTGTCCGTAAGTTATTCATGCATGAATACAAAACACATCAGAATTTCAAAGAAGCAACATAAGATTTTGGGGGATGAAGCAAATGGAGAGAAAGGGAAGGCCAAGGAAAAACAGTGTAAAGCAGAGGCAAACTAAAAAGCATATTGCAGTAAATCAGGTAACTATGTAGTATATTCAGAAAGTAGCTCCAAATTTCTAACAGTAAGTCAGAAGCTATATAAAGGGAAAGGTAAGGATGGGAATGTTTTCTGTAGGAGTAGGAAGCAGTAGAAGGGTTTTGTCTGAATGAGTTGTGGCCAAATGTACTTCGCTGTAAAATACTCAGTACGTTTTTCCCTCCCTCCTCTTTTTTTTAGTGACACTTTTTTAATAAGGAACTTAATGTTGGTACATTAAAGCTTAGAGAAACTTGTTCATGCATCAGATTTAAAGATTATAAGTAGCTGGGAAGTCAGTGAAAATTTTATTAAAGGTTATCTCTAGTTCCTGCACAGGTTCTACCTTACACATCCTTCACTCAAATTGTAGCAATGGTAGTTAACTACGGGAGTGTAGTCAGGGAAAGGATTGAACACTGGACATTCTCTTATAAATATATAAAAAAGCTATTTACATCATACTGTTAACTTTTAATATTATTATTTGTGACAAATTTTCTTTTTTTTGTTGCAGATATGATCCTAATGTGAAAAGGAGAAGATAAATTGTGACTTGGATTTACAGTGTTTCTCTAGCAAAACCTGCTTTCTGTTCTTTAGCTTTCCAGGTTACAGAGTGTATGATGTTCTCACATATGACCATTTGAACTATTATTGTAAGACTTGTTTTTTAAGTCTAGCTTTTATTAAAGAAAAAGAAAAGTTTGTTTCACTGCCTGGTACTTAGAGATTGCACATTCTCAGGACTTTAACATTATTTACTTCAGAGTAATGCTCAGTAAAATATTGTAGTTACTTAGGATTTCATTTTAGGCTATTTCTAATGTTTGCCTATCAGTACTATTTTGGGGGAAATAAAAGGAAGGCTTTTTTTTTTCTCATGGGTATTTTCTTAGGAATTGGGAATCTCTTGAGAGAGGCTGAAAAGCAGCTGTTATTTGATCATGATAGCCTTCTCAAGTGGTTCATTATGTACAACAAATACTGTTGTTACTGTTACAGCAGGTCTTGGAACTGAAAAAAACTGCTATTTTCCGTCTTGTTTAGACATATTTTCTTTGCAACTTTAAATCAGTGTGTTTAAATGTCATTTGTTAGAACCTACTTCCAAGCCGGAGAAAGTCTTGGAGAGCTCTTGCACTCCAATTTGGGATTTTAAATTTTTTGACCCATTTCTTTCTCTCGTGCCTTTACTTTTTACAATTGCTGTGTGAAAATCTGGCCTTCATAACGGCTCCCCATTCTTGGGCCATGAAAACTCACTTCAATGATCTGAGAGTTTGCAATTTGAGAAATTCCTCTGGAAGTACAGTGAGGAGAGTCTTCCAGTCTTCTGCTCAGCTGTATGAAGCATACAGATAAAGATGGACAGTAGCTCCATTGCATCCGTTTCAAGAGGCAGGATGGTAGGATCTTCCTCCTCATGTGGGGAAGTTATCTGGTTGATATAATTCAAGTACACACAAACAAAACTATTTCCTCTGCCAAGAGCTCAAAGCATGCAAGCAAGATGATTTGAAAAACAGCAGTGAGATCTGTGTATGTCAAGATGGCAGATATGCTGAAGTCAGCATAGTTGCAACATGCAGAAAATACTTGGTCATCAAGAGCCAGTGTTTCCTCAGCCCTGTCTTGGCATCTTCTTGATCACCTGGTCAGCGATGTCCAGAATGTTACACAGTGCAGACCAAACTTCTGAGTTATGGAATAGCTGCAAGAGTGTTTTGGTATTGTAACTTACATCTGGGCACATCAAATCTTGTCCACCAAAAACCTTTAAAAAGGCTGTTCTTAAGCTGTTGAAATTCTTGCTGGAGATGTACTAACTGCAGCTTGTTGCACCCTCAGGTGAGTTTTTCTGCTGTCACAGTGAGAATCTCCAGGTTTTCTGGTTGAAGACCCACTGGTCCAAGAGAGCAGCTCTTGTAGACTGCTGTGGTTTTTCATTGTTCTTAGATATTGATGGAAAAGATTTTTCAGAAGGGTTGTATTTATAGTTGTAAAAACCAGAACTTAATAATTTCTATGGTGAAGTGACAAAACATACAATGTACAAGGGCCTTCTACAAGAAAGTAAAGACTAAGTGCTTTGCTGCTCAAACTGCAGCCTGCTAGCAGTCAAGCAAATCTGGTGGCACAGCTGAGAGCACTCTTCACTTTGTATGATTTAAGACTTTTCAAATTCAGTTCCCCAGATGGCTGAATTTAGGTGTGTTGATTTTTTTAGTTATTTAAGAGTTGGACTTGATGATCTTTGTGGGTCCCTTCCACCTCAGAATATTCTGTGTCCTAGGACTGATGGACTCATCACACCATATGACAGGGAGCACCCACAAAACACTTGGGAGATTTCTTTAGAGATCTTGCTTGACATGTCTTCTCTCTATCAATATTTCCAACATCGTATTTCTTTGCAGTCTTTCACAGGCAGGTGTGTGCTGTCTAGAGAGTAGGAATTGTGGGGATTTCCACAGTAGTGTTGAGGGGGGAAAAAAAGGCTAGGATCAATACCTGGTTAAAGGTATACCCAGTTTATATTCCTGTTTTGGGTCCAACTTGAGGGTGCCTAGTAGGTGATAGTTTGGTTTGTAATCCAGATGCTGTCCAGTTGATGAGAAGCCTTTAAATTGGTGGACCTGAGTCTTCTGCTATTTCAACATAAAGTTATGCTTGCATTAAAAAAGCTTAGACATGAAAACCTCTACCCCTTAGCCATGGTTTGAATTTTAACTCCAAATTAATGTAACAAGTCCTATTCATAATTCTGAAGTCTTTCTTCCATTTTCATTTGTGTCATGGTTTTCAGGTCAAGACATTAGAGGAAACATGCTTGTTGTCTTACTGGTTTGGGCCTTCTGTTACTGAATTTTCTGAGGTAGATGATAAAGGGCATGATTACATGATCCCAGTCTTGGGAGCCCGAACATCCAATAAATCACATCAGTATCTGCCTTACCCCTGGAGCTATTGCATTAACTTCACCTAATGTTTCCTTTCCTTTATAAAACACACTGTTGTGGGCCAACCCCAGTGGGCAGCTACAGCCCAGGCAGCCACTCATACGCTCCCCTGCAGCATGTGGGAGATGCATAGAAAAGGGAAAGTGGGAAAGCTCATGCATTGAGATACAGTTTTATAGGTAAGCAAAAGCTGTGAAAACAAGCAAAGGCAATCAACTTTGCATGGTGCAATTCAGTAGTTTTGCTGCATGCTCCATTTTCACTCACTGGAGCTTGTACCCTGTGGTTTCAACAGTCTTCTGAGTGAACTTGTGTGGTGATTTTCTTTAGAAGGTTAAAAAAGGTTCAGTAACTCAGAGATGGTATCTAAGGTTTCTGTCATCTGCCACAAACCACAGTCTGCAAGCATACTCACCTTTTTGACAAAAGCATGGTCTTCACCTAAAAATACATCTAAGCAGAAACTTATCTTCAGATCTTGTTTCTTGCATTTTTTGTGTATAACGCTGTCTGAGAGTTTGTTTGGATTGGGTTTTTTGTAACTTACTGTTTCCACTGCTCACAGGAAGGAGATGCATACAACACATAAACTAAAATACACTTTTTATTAGCAAGGCTCTTAAAATACAGTCTTGCATTCAGCAGTTTGGCTGATGAAAACACTTTAAAGCAGATTGATTTACTCCATGTACCACTACAACGGGATGGATGCTGTATCCCTCCAGGAACAACATGCTTAATTTTCAGTTTTAACTCACCAATTTTAGCTGACTTTCTCATCTTTCCTACATCAGCAGGGAAGCCACTGCCTTTTTTTTTTTTTTTTTTGCAAGACTACCAAGATATTCTAACATTCACATCTGTAAGTCTGCTCCTTTTTCTCCTACCCTTACTCCCCATGGTGCAGCAGGACTCACCTTTCCTGTGTCATTGCACCAGTTCCTGTATGTGGAATATGTTTGCACTCAGCTTGTTTTCTCCATCCACTGACCTCCCCATCAACTTCCTCTAAAGTGCTAAGTCCCCTTCATTACCTTCATTCCTGATGTGTCTGAGAGGCTTTATTCCACATTAATTCTTGAGACAGTAGCTGAAGCTAGATCCACCTCCAGCTCCCTCCCACCTCTCTCTCCAGTCCATGTTATACAAGTGATTTCTCAGTCCTTACTTTTTCTTTCTCCCTCTCCCATAAAACTCGATGGAATTTTGTGCATTCCTCACTTGCTCTGTTTCATTTCTTTTATTGATCCTTGTGTTTGATTTACAAATTCTGATTGTGTTCTGGTGGTTCTGGTATCTCCTTAGAACTCAATCCAAGTGTGGCAAAACATGAAACCATATTCCTTACCATTATTCATTACTCTTCCTCCTAAAATCTTTGATAGCTATCACCACATTCCAGTGAGATAGTTATAAAAATGTTACACAGTATCGTATCTAACAACTTTTCCCTGCCCCTTCCTTTAGTGCTCTGTTTGTACCACTCTGCTACAGCCTTGACTGCCAGAGCCTGAGTCAGTGGCTACAGCACCAGGTCCCTCCAAACCAAGGCCTGCTTCCTCTTGCCGAACACAGCAGCTCTCTGAATCCTCTTCCTCTCCAGTTTGTTCTTTCCTTTGACAACCGTGTTCCCCACTTCTCAAGACCAAAATAATTGACTTCTATGTGAAACTTTTCATATGTTTCACCTTCAGTCCATCATCAATTTTCACATATGAATATAAAACAAGCTTAGCATGCAAACCTCAGCAATGTTTGTTGTCTAATCAAAGCTGAGGTTTTGCTCACAAGTTGCTTGCTGCGGCCAGCAAATATTCTGTACATGTTTACATTGCTTATCTTTTAGGAAAAAAAAAAAAAAATTACCCAACCATACTCCAGCAGAGGCAGAAAACTGAAGCACTGACACACAGAGAAAATGACATTTACATAGTATTTCCAAGTCCAGGTGCACTGTGTGTGAACAAACATACAGGTAGATGAATATAACCCTTTATATCATTTAGAAATGGAATTTGACAACCAGTATACCAGGCCTAACAGAGAAACAGAGAAGATCAGGGTATTGACTTTGTAAATTGTGCCAAGGCAATGGAAGGTAGCAGGATCAGTTCTTGAACAGCAGTAACTCAGTATTTACACAGAAGCTGGTCCTTATGAAAAATGAACCATTTCCATCTCTTCAGAGTATCCCTTGGAACTGCATCAAATCTGTTTCTAACCTTGTCTTTGTGGACAGCTATTTTTTCCTCTATACACCTAGTTAAAAAAGAACCTAAAAATGTCAGGATGCTCTAATATTCTGTGAAAACACAGCAAACCTAGTTGTTCATTTTCTTTATGCTGGCATGTAAGTCTAGAGAGGGTGTCCAGAAATATGAAGCTGAATTTTAGTTTATTGAAGTAGACAGTGTAGGCTGGTACTTACACATTGCCAATGATCTTAGAATCAAGAGATGGAGGAGGTAAGTGCAAATTAGAATAACTGAGTCTATAGAACAAGTAGTTTCCTGGTTTTGATAACTAGTGATGACCACTAAGTTTTACGAGGTGGCTTAATATGCCCTGAAAGTACAAAATTATTAGTTACACCATGAGCTAACATGCAGACAGGTATAATGTGAACTCAAGTTCAATGTTTGCTTAAAATGAAATGTTCTTCTGTCTACAAGGACAAAACTATCTCTAAAACAGTGCTTAGCTTCAATGTGACTACTAAATTATACTATAAATTATTCCCCCCACCCACCCCCCATAATCCTTGCTCCTTACACCAAGTTCATCCTTGACCGCACAATTCCTTGTGTAATTCAGGCTTCAGAAATTAAGTGAAACACTTAAAGTGTACCATATTCCCCAAAATACACTCTTGTGGAAAAAGAGCTGTCTAGAATTCAAAATTCTCATTTCAAAATTGTACCCCTAATGTCACCAAAGTCCTTCTTTCTCTTTCAAAGACTTTTCAATTTCCATTGTTTCTGCCAAACAGAATCAACTATTAATGGTTATTTCAAACAAAGCACGACTTTTCTTTTGGGTTAGGCAAGGGGAAATGGGGCAGGTGTATACACAAAAAGCTCTGACATAGTTGAGTGCTCCTATCTTGCTCTCACCTTAAAATTTAAGAATTTAAAATGACATAAAATTGTCATTTTAAGGTTGTAATATAGTCTCTAAAAATAAGATGTAACAGTAAGGTTTAGCATTTTTTGTGCCATGACTTACTCAAAATTAAATCATTACTATATGGATGATAATAAAATGGAGTAATCAGCTGCCTTCAAGGCCTATGTATTGCTGTTTAGAATTGTTTGGGAGCACTGTACAGCCCAGATCCTGTTATTACATGAAGATACCTGCTTGCTTTCTCAGAAGGCAGAAAATGCAGAGCAACAAAGCCTTATCTCTTGGCACACCATCTTACTGATCCAGTCCTACAGTTCAGTGAGCAAATACAATTGCTTCTAGTCTGTGTGTACTTGTTGCATTTCAGTGAACTTCAGTTAATAGCCAGTCAAAAATATATGGCAACATGTTAGATAAGCAGCTCCGGTGCAGAGCTCCACAGTCACAGCATGCAGATCCTGACCCAAGAGGACAGGAGCCCACCAGCCTCTCAGAGCTGCATGGATGCTCTTCAGCACCCCTACATCTGCAGTTTAGATTGCACAGGTTCTTTGCAGCTTTCCCCCCATCACTCCTCACTAGTCATCACTTCTTGTCAGTGAATACTCACTAGAAGTTTGCAAGTTTTACACTCTTTCATTCTTTCTCAAGAGCAGTTGGCCTAAAAATGGCCTTTCAACTAGATACACAGCTCAGACCTGCCTCTAAGTTTGGATCTTAATTTTATTTCCTCCAGTTTTGAGTAAGTATTCTGCATTTCTGGCCCTGTCCTTCTTTTCACAGTTCTTCAGCTCCAAGAGCAAGAATTTACAGCCCCTTCCTTCAACTGAAGTGCTGAGGACTAGGGACCTAGAGCTGTAGGATGCACTTCAGTGTCCCTTACTCAATGTACAGCCACTGTTTCTGGGAGCCATACTCATTCCATGCATTCGCTGGCAAGCCCAGGCTGCTAGTCCAAGGCAACGCATTTTCCCGAGAGAGAGGAATTTGGTGTTATTGTCACAACTCTCTCTGGATTACCTGCAGAAGGGATTTCTGTGTTTACTCACCTGAGTGAAACTTAGCCTTAATTCTTCGTGGAAAATGTTTTAAGCAGAATTCAATCAGAAGAGGCACTGGAACGGAGGCAGATTGTTAGGGAAATCTACTATGACAAATCTTAGTCCCAGTTCAACAGCTGGATACTACTTAAAATAATAGCAATAATTTAACTAGGAGACACAGTCACAGCATTAAGAACAAAAACCAAGTATAAGAGATGTTTTTCCACTAGCCTATTAGCAAATATACAGTATGGGTTAACACAGCTTTACAAATTCTCTAAATTGAATTACTTTGGCTAAAATTATGTTCTTTCTGTCTGTATTTTACTAACAAAGCTTAAGTAGTAAGCATCTTTTTAAAATCCATGATGCTTAAAAGCTATCTTTCTCACTGGAAAAAGAGCTGAAAGAAGCACTCTCCCTTCTGGGAACTATTATAACAGAGGAATTTCAAATGTTTTTTGTTTTGTTTTGGTTTTTTTTTAAAATTTGAGAAACAAGGAGTTTCCCCAAAAGAAAACTCCTCAGTACCAACATCTAATTAACAATAAATGCAGCACTTTAGGTAAAACTATCTTAAGGCAAAGCTTAAATTTTTGCATCTTAGTCCCTCAGAGTACCAAAGAGGACAGAGAAATTTCTCTCAAAATGAGAAACATGAAAGTGAGAAAGTCCAGCTACAACTTTAAATCCAGCCATTCCTAGAAGAAACGGGATAATCTTTTAATAAAGCTTTGGTTGAAAAAAGTATGTTTATAATGGCTTAATAAACACAAACACTGAGAAAATTTCTCTGCCCACCTGTCTCAAAAATACTAAGACTGCTAAAAAATAGAAAGGCAGTTAAACCTCAAGGTGCTGTAAGACTGCAGCAGAAGATAATAATCTGTAATAACAGGCCACAGATCTCTGCTACATATTTGTCACTACAACACAAGCAGCTTGTACGCAGCTGCAGTAGCTGTCGCCAGAAATCAGGCTGGCTGAAGCTTTTTTCCCCTTTTTGCAAAATAATTGCTTAAGTAAATTCTTCCTTTGTTTTGATGGCATTTTATATGTCTTGTGACAAATGAAAAAGCAGGAATATGTCATGGTATGTTGTATTTGGACATTTACATTGACACAAAACTGAAGGAATTTAATCACAGTGTAGATGTATTCCCAATAACGTAACTGCAATATATAATCAAGTATTTTGCACCTGTAACCAATTCTGTTAAATTAGATATGACATGTTTAGAATAGGTTTCTATATACACAATTTCTGCCAAAGAAGCCAAATCATAGAATCTCAAATCAATTATGAAGAAAATAAGCCTAGAATTTGGGATAATTAAAAGCAGCTCAAGTATCAGTATAAAAAAAGTATCTTAACTGGTATTGACAATGCATGCTTAAAGCCAACCACGTGAGCAATGCAGAAATTGATAGGAATGTTCCTTTGTGTTCATTTTTATGCTATTAAATGGCTCTTAATTAAAATTTATTATTATTAGTAACAACATCTCATAAATTGCTTTGGACTTCACTGAAAATAAGTCATCCTAATCCTTCCCTTTTCAACTTCTATGTCCAAAGTCTGAGTAACTTACTCAGATGCGTAAGGGCCTGCAGTAGCCATAGAATCCTGTAATTCAGCAGGCACAGAAAGCAGGCATTTATTGAATACAGGTATCTACAACTTATGAAAGTTAAGACAGCTGGGAAACCAGTAAGCACGAGCAATTTCACAAAGCCGAAGCCTAATTTCCTTTCTTAAATCCACTGAGCGTCTAATATGGAGATTTTTAACCATGCAAACACAATACCTTAAACTAACACAATGTTCTTTAACATAAAAAAGCCCCAAACAAAAAACCAACACCTATTCCATCACATTGAACCTGAATTAAAACGCTTGGTAGTAAATCAGTTAAACCCAAGCACTTTTGTCTATTGGAGACTTCTGGAACCAGCTGTTGCTTAAACTCACTACGGTGAATAACCTGTGAGTGTGTTTAGATAAACTAAATACTCTAAAACCTAGTAAATGAAATCTAGGTCTTACGTTATGGAGCAGAAACGTGAAACTCGGATTCAGAGGTAGGTACAGGTTCTCTCTGTCTTTCATAGCAAGCTCTAAGATTTAAAGAAACTATGGCATGTTTGAGTTTGGTTTATTTTTCAGTTGGCTGTGAGATATAACCCTTTTTTTAAGTTTCAAAAACTGCAGGCTAAAATATTTTACTATTACGTGCTGCTTCAGGAAACAAAAAGATTAAAAAAACCCAATCCTTGGTCAAATGAGAGATGAGAATATCTATCACCCACCCCACCTTCATGAGCCAAGTGATCCTATTCAGTCTTCCTGAGCTAGGAAGCAAAAAACCCTTTAGTTTACTCATGTACTTAATTTTTCAGTAGTACACTAGATATTCATTATACTGACACTGTAATAAGAGCACTTACATCAGTACTTTATTATGTTAACGCGTATTCTCAGAAATGTACATAACACTGTAGGGGAACATGTCATGTTAGTCTTTGTGCACTCACCCAACTAGGCATAGTGTGAAGAAACATTAATGGATTGTGTCAAATCACTGTTAAAGATGAAATGGGAATACTTATTCTTTTATTCCAATTATCGGGATAATTTAAAATTGTTGAGGAATGCTTACAGAAATCCTTCTGACGGTAGAAACCATTTTACTAAGTGCTCATTCCAAGTATTACTGAGGCAAATAAATAAAATCCTTGTTTCAAGCAGAAGGCTTCAAATTTGCTTTGGGACCAAGAATCACTTTGTACTAAGCAAGCTTTATGCTTTTAGAATTTACTTTAATTTCATGGTAAGAGTATTTTAGTCACACTGGACACTAAAATGTGAAGCCACTCTGGTAGGCATTGCTTTTCCCAGAGGAAGTCTGCTCTTGAAGCTGAGCAAGAAATGACAGGCAGGTCAATATAAGTTAGTCTCATTTTCTGTTTATCTGGATGTATTTCCAGTTGAGATTGGTTGAAATAGCAGATCAAGTTTTTCTATTTTGAAAGGGTGAAATGGTGTAGTATCAGCATCCTTTACCAAGCAATACAAGCGCAGGTTACTTGTACACAATAGAAATGTGACTGCTATCAACTTTCACTGCCAGTGACTGTTCTGTTAGACTACATCTGTAATCCTGGATGTGAAAGCTTCTAATGTCTCATTTATGGTACCCCATCACCTCCTCCATCCCCACTTTCAATCAATTCATGTTTCTTCTTCTGTCTTATTGTCAAGCATCGTGTAATGCCCAGTGCACCTCCTTTTAAAAACCGTACAAAGTTGTCTCCCACCAGAGGACCTAAAGCAAAGAGATTGGCTTCTTTAGTGCATTCATAAGTGTATGGATCAATCTCTATAGGATTCCCCTTGCATGTGATTGGCTGATTAGAGTGATGACCTATGCTATGTCCTTGATCCTTTAGAAAGAAAAGATTTGGGTGAGAACCTATCAGAACTAAGGCTACAGAAAACTTCAAAATTTTCTTCAGTCCGGAGGCACTCTGAAGAACACATTTCATTTCAGGCTTGAAGGAAAGGACATTGTGTTCGGGGAAACTAGTGTAAGCAGAATGTTGATTAGAGTCCATGGTATGAGACTGAGTACACATCATATGATAGACCTTATGGTATTCAGGGTAAAGCTTTTTAGGTAACTGTTTGAAAATTAGGCTTGTATCAGTAACTCTTCTACGAAACACATGGATTACTGGGATGTTGTTGTTACAGGCACAGAGTACTGCATCAGCTGCTGTCAGTCCAGCACCCACAATTAACACAGGGTCTGCCTTCCCACGTAACTTTCCTTTGCTGATTGCAGCTCCAAAGTCAGACATGGAATGAAGGACAAAAGGAAAGTCTTCTCCTTCAACTTGTAGTCGGCCAGGAGAATCAAAGGTTCCTGTGGCAAGAGCCACATTCTCAGCAAAGAGGCAGAAGGGCACATGAGAACCATCTGTTGCTCGCTGATAACCTCTGACTTCCCAGTTTCTCTTAATAAGTGATTTCTGTCCATCTTCCATTTCCAAATGCTGTGTTGAAATATCTTCATTTCGTTGACTTCTATCTTCATCATCCTTTCCTCGGTAAAGTCTGGACACTGATGTTATGTAAACGTTGTCTCTGAAATTCTTTTGGAGACCCATGACTTTAACATAGTGTTTATAATAACAAGCTATTTCCTCTGGCATTACTCGATCACTCTTTATATTTCTGAAACAAAATTGAATGGTTCCAATTAATATATAGACCTTACTCATAATCTGAATATCATATATGACATGCAATGTGACAAGTCAAATTTATGAGGACTGAAGCTGCTCAATGTAACTGACACTGAGTTCGGTATCTTTAAATGCATGCGATGTATTTGTTCTCTTGATTCCTGATACCCAAGACAAGCTAGTGTTTTTTTGTATAGTTTTAAGTCTTTATACAATGTAAAGTGATATGGTGATTAACAAATTAGGTGTAACAAAGCTCTGAAGTATCATGGTAGCTCCATATGGAAATGTTTTACAAAGACAGTTTAGCAACCCAACTATCAACAATACAGTACTGGCTAAACTTGTACTCCATGAGAATACACTTACTTAGGATATAATTAATTAAATATCATAGTTAAGTGCTAATTTTGAAACTCTAGGTTCAGCATCTTACTGGAGCCAAGTGTTCTTCATTATAGTTTGCAAAAGAGCTCTCCCTGGAGGACAGCTAAGTTCACTAAGTATCAAATTAAGTAGTTCTGTATCACATGAATGAATAAAGCAACTATGGCACAGTGTTACTGCAACTATATTAACAGGCTTGTGATGTTCAAGTGTCCAATAAAAAACATTTTTGCACTACAACCCTGGTATTACAACTATGCTTTTCTCATGTTTATTGCATTCTCTTTTATAAAAAGAATAAGCTGACAGTGTAACTATTTGGATCAGGTGCATGAATTTTGATGCTTCTTTAGAAGTAAGATCGAAGAAGAAAGCAAAATAACAACAGTGCACATCAGGATTGCTACTGAATTACACTTAAAATCATATTTACAAGTAATCAAGCTACTCATTCTCATAGTTTAACAAGGTAATAGCACATGTACTTTTAACTGCTCAGGTTACTACTCTGAAAACTCTCATGAGATATTTATTGAAGAGGACAATCTGACAGTGTGACACCTCTTACACAGAAACTTAGGAGACTATTTTAAATGACTAGAAGTTTTCATTATCATCAATACTTTTAAATATGTTTGTTTAATTGTAGTGTAACAGGTCAGAGTTACTGGTTTTAGCATTGTCAAAAACTGTAAAAATAAATAAATTAGCTTCAGATAATCAGCAGCTTATGGGATTTCCATTAATAAGGAGACGAGATTAATTGTTTTCTTAGATAACCACAGAAAAGAACAAAGGTACAGTTTATTCATGTAAGTGTTGTCCTGAAAGGAATAGCAGTCTGCCCTCAAAGACATATGTCTAAGTAATTCTACTTCTTCTTTTCCCATATGCAGTACAAGAACAACTTCCTTTAATTTTGCTAGAACAAAGTCAGGGAAGTTAACATTTTAGAAAAAGCATATGTAGAGTGCTCCTAGGTTCCTTTGCTGACACAGACCTCTATGAACTAACGGTATAACTGAAGTAATTTTTCTTCTCAAATTTTTTCAAGAAACTACTAGAACATTGTGAAATACTGAAGTATGCTACTAGAATTCATAGATAACATTTCAGATGCTGCAGCTTTACGTGTAAAAGCAATACTGAATTATACAACTTCCTGAATGCAATGGCAACTTGTTGCATCTGTGTTGAAAGAGGAACTTCCAATATTTTTGTAGATTTGAAATCTCTTCCTCCATCTTCTGATCAGAACCACTTTCAGTAACAGTGCCTCTCTGTGAAATGCTGCTAGCATGTATGCTCTCTGTGCACTCACAAGCAATTATTCTACCAGACCATTGTCCAGTTTTCTTCCATCAGAGTACACACACCAGAAGAATTTCCCATGCCATCAGGCAATTTAATAAACAAAACAAGAAACCCTCCTGTGAACAGTGAAGTTTGAATGTTTCCCAGTTCTTAAAATAATGTTATCTGGGTTTTTATAGCAAGTAGGATTCCCAGACAGATGAAGCAATACCCTTACCTGCGTTTGCTAGCTGCCCACTCCTTAAAGCTGAGGCCAGGCAATTCCATCCAGTCTCCAAAACTGATGGTTAGCATAGAGCCTTCCATGGACTGTGGTGAAAAAACAAAGATGCATGACCAGACACATTTCAAATGCATACATTTATGCAAAAAAAAAATTAAGTTCTTCTCATTGTACTCATATAGAGCAATAAAATACTGGAACACAAGACAAGGACCTTACGTGAAGCATGGATGAACTACTTTTGTGTTACAGTCAGATACTATTTTAAGGAGCAACTATATGAGCTAATAAAGAAGGTTAAAACAGAGCATGTGAAAGGGAAACCAAAAGCAAGTTATTTAAAATAAAAAAGAGGAAAAAAACCATGAAACCAAAAGCATATAAAGACATCAAGATTAAAGATTTTATATAAAATCACCTAGAAACAATGCAGACAAGAGAAAAAAGCTGAAAATACACTTAATTATAATTCATTAAACTAATAACAAACCATAATAATGTAAAACAGAAATCACAGTCAAAAATGCCCAAATAAAGGATAATTCTTTCCTTTCTTTCCTATCTCTCCAACATATTTGCGCTTTGGTAAACACGCAGTTGAAACTGCAACTGGCATTACCAGCTAAAATAGCCTTAGATAGTAAGGAAAATCCCAAACCACAAAGTTATCAAGTTATCCTAGAAGTGATATGGAATTTTTACTCACATGCCAAGCCCCACCAGGTGGTCCTTTACCAAGCACTATATGCGGAATATAATTATGTTGTTCCAGCTTCCAGTGCAGAACAGGTGGGTAGTCATACCCAAAGTCAGCATCAGGATGAAGCAATGTATCAAAAAGCACTGCAACTGGGTTTGAAGAGCGTCCTTCGAGGCCTTCAGACAGGTACTCCAGATCCTGAAGTATGAAAAAATGTGACATGTTCATGCAACTTTTACTGTTCATCGTGCTATTCTGGCATACAGAAGCTGAATTGCAACAGAAAGCACAATTAACCCAAGTTGCATTTTAAGTAGAGATAAGTGTTTAATGTAGAGATTCAATCAAAACACTTTTCAGAAATAACTGCTATTATTCACTTCTTCTGTAACTCTGAATAACACATTTCACTCTTTTAAAACTTAAATATATAATACAGTAATATTGGGGAAAGTCAGTATTTGAAATTCACTGTAGAACAAGACATATATGGCCAAAAAATCAGAAATCAGAACAACTTAGTAATATCTATATTTATAGATACCAGACTGGTTTTAACAAAGAATTGCTAAAATTTCTAGGAGCCCCATTTTGATAAAGCAAAAATGGAATGTAAAAACATTAAGTTTTAAACATCAAGTAGAAAAGGCTCCTTTGACAGCTCTTAGCTAGTTTCAACACTAGCTTTATTATCTTTTGAAATAATGGAGGTATTATAAGTATTATTGTTAAAAATTGAAACTAGGATTATTTTACAAAGCAGGCAATGTTGAAAAAAAATTCTAGAACTTTGTAAAATGTTCACATTTCAGCACCTATTAACCAGCTGTGTTCTAAAAATTTAACAAAGCAATAGCAAATATTTGAAGAGAGAATAGAGATTTGAAGAAAGATTCGGCCATAAGGCAAATTTCTGCTGACAAAGATGGTGCAGTTTAGCTTCCTAATTGGCAGAATATCGGAGGGGTCTGGGAAGGATAAAGTACATGAAACAACTGTAGCCAAAGCTTAGGCAACTTACTCTCCTACAAAAAAAACCAACCTGGAGACTTAAGGTAAACATTACATGTGAACAGCACAGCACTGAAACAAAAACACTCTCCAAAACACAAAGCCAAACAAACCCCTACTTATCCCCTACAAACACAAATCCATGTTTGTATTTCAAATAAATTAATCACAAAGGAGGCAAATTGACAGCATTGTTTGTAATCCATCAGGAGTATAGTGAATTGAGTAGAAAACTACCATAACACAAATGGAGAGAAAAACATTGGAGAAGATTTAATTATAATCGAATTGGACAGAAAAACTGAATGTATGCAAGGGTAACAAATACAGCACAAGAGCAACTGTGAGTACAACTCATACACTGAAGGATGCATACTGTTCCTAAAGGAAAAACAGACTGTGTTTACAGAGGATATACGTCCCTAATATTACTAAACTGAAATCTTCATGAGAATTGGAGTATTTAGGAAGATTTCAACTTGAACTATAAAGTATGTTAGCAGCACACGTTTTTCCATGATAGTGCCCAAACATCCCAGAATGTGGAAGCTGGAATTTCTGCATCAGCCACTCAATGACCAAGCAGTAATTTAGACACTCCTGTCAAGCAGTAAAACACAATAAAGGGCAGACTGCAAAACCAAAAAACACCACAAAACACCAACTTGCCACAGGTTTGGATCTAATAGTCATGAGCTGATTCTATTTAAATTAACAGAATAACACAATAACTTATCAATGCATTAGAAATATGAGTAGGTAAGTAAGCCAGTTCATCATGATGCAATCTGCAGAATTTTTTTGGGTAAGAGAGGCCAAGAGACAGAAGTTAGTTTTCTGAGGCCACAGAGTTGCTGAGCTTTACTGTAGTCTAATTCTTGGTGGAGTGAGAATATTAAGCCTTTTCTTGTCTGTGACACTGCTTGATAACATTGCAAAAGCATTTTAAACAGGATCATTAAAGAAAAGTCCACTGTTTCATAGCCATGCTTGCAGTAGGAAAAGAGCCAGACAAGACGGCAACCAAAGCTTACCTGATCAACAATGGAAAGATGTCGAGCCTCTTCTAATTTTGTGTGTAGAACAGGGTTTGGGTGCATAGCTTCAGGAGACAAATATGGCCTGTATCCAGAGAGCAGGTAAGAAAGACAAATTCCTGAAGGTCCGTTTCCTATTAAAGAAAAGTTATTGCTTCAGTAAAAATTACAATAATCTACAGTTTGTAAGTCACTAAATATGCACCAACAAAAGTTCACTAAAATAGTATAAAGCTATACTGTCCTGATCCGAAGCAGCTTATAAAACTTGCAGTAAAATAAAGCCTTCCATAGGACTGTCCCCCAAATAAACAGAGCAAAATATTTTTCAGGTAACAAGGAACTGTTACATATGATTGTTTACATCAAAAACCAAAATGCATATGAAGGAGTTCATAATTTGGTATGTCAAATTCACTGTTCTTGTAGGCCAATGACCCACCAGATAATGGTCTGCCTGTCAATCACAGTGATATCTGAATATTATTGCCATCGTACAACTGCATTCCCACACACACTGTACAACACCGAGCAGAAAGACAATCTAGAGCATTTGCTCTTGAAGTGTGCCCATAAAATAAAAGGAAGAAAGAGACAAGCGAAAAGCTTAAGATTGAAAGTCAGATGAGAAGTTACAGACATGGCAAAGCAGCAACAAAAAAGCTAAGTGAAAACAGGTACAGCAGGTAAGTGGTAAAGTACAAGAAACTCATGTAAGACCACATTCATCGTTCAGCAACAATATCAAGTCAAACATCTTTATCCCCTTTGTAGCATTTTATAACCTGTATATTGTGCGTTGCTACAATTTTAATAGACACATATTTTTCAAATGTTGTTAAACATATGAAATGGATGGGACCCAAACACTACCATAAAGTAAACATCTCTATTTATTTGACTAGTATTAAACAAAGTAGGGGACCATGTTTATCCCATGCAAATACAGAAGTAATATTCATGTCGCAAAGTCAGACATGAAACCTGTGCAAAACTAAAATCAGGAAAGTATGTGCTATGACACAGAATTTAAATATTTGACTATGTATTGTTATCTCTATAGCTCCTCTTCCTCATTAAATGAATGAAAAGCACAGTGTTCTCCTAATGAGGCACTCTTCAGTCTTTTGCCTTTGTTTGGTTTCTAGAGTGGCACTCATGGTATTTAGAACACACTATGCAAAAACTGGGCTTAAGTTACTAATTTATTCATGCTTTTATACAGCATTCATTGTTGGATGTTAGCTCTTACTTCCAACCATGTCAGGTCTTGATGTCAAGAGTTCACATGTCATTTCCTGTTCCCCAGCACCCCTGCAAACACTGTTGTCACCACCTGTTAAAAATCTCACTTCTCCAATGGCAGTCTCTTCTGCCTTTTCTGATTCCTCAGTTCCTAAATCCCCCATCAGTTTGCTGAGACCTGTTCATTCTCTTCATACACTGGATCTCTTCTTCCTCCTCCACCAGCCTACACTCATCTGGTCCGCAGTGGCAGAGTAGCCTCTACTTTATTACACTGCTGTTCACATAGACTGGTCACACTCATGGCCTATGAGACAATCCTGCAGGCTCACTACAGGTAAGTTCTTCAAAGACTGAGACTGTTAAGTTACGAGAAATCTTTGAAAAGCATGTTTTGTGCAATGGCCTAGAACCCAAGTGAATATGTGAGAGTGCACAGTGGCTCCTATCAAACAATCTAGTTTTAGTATTCAAACATGGAGCCAAAAATAAAGTCATTAGAGTGTCTGTGTACTATAAAGACCATAAAGCATTGGAAAAAGACTATCTATGATTTCCATCATTGGGAACTATAAGACAATTAAAGCAAAAGTCTGTAATAAAAGGTTTAAATATTGGTTCTTCTGACTATATTATTTCCCAAACCACTTCAATTTCTATTTTGCTATTTACAAAAAAGCTAGTAGAGAATCTCAAGACAGTGAAAAAGGTCTTCCTTACTCTCACAGTGTTCTGCCCTCCCACAAACAGATCAGCTGGATACGCTTCAGTTCAGGAATTTAAAGCTTAGAGCAGATGAAGCCCCTCCTATCACCCACTTGCCACAATGAGATGGAAGTGAGAGAACCTTAGCAGTACAGTGAAACCATCCATCATAAGAAAATCTTACAAAATTATGAAAACACTGTGGTAATACTAATAGTTCACACGCATTCCCATGACTGATAAAGTTTTAGCTGTTTTTAGAACAGTTACTTGTGCACAGTAAAGAATTTTCTCTCTTTTTACAAGTGCACAGCTAGCTTTTTTTTACCTACCGGGGTGTAAACAAAGCTAGACCACAATGGAAAGAAGATGTGTTCTATATCCAACCATGCCATGCTATAGATTATTCCTTCTGGAGAAGACAAAAAAGAACCAAATGGATAACAAAGGTTGTCAAAACAAAGGCTGGCAAGGGACAAGAAAATTACTGAGGGTGGGATTACGTTAAGGTGAATTATTGTCACTGAGCTCCCTAGCAACTTCCCTGGGACCATCCAGAGAGCTGATTCAAACCCAGTTCCTATTCTTTGAGCATACTGAGTCCAAGGGAAAGAAATTTCCTTGAAGATACACTGTCAAGAACACAAAAAATGAAGGTTCAGCTGCAAGGTCTGCAATTAGATTTACTAGGGTTTTCTCAGAAAATCCTTTGGTAAAAGAAAATCTTTTTGAAATGCAGAATTTACACCTAAGGAGTTTTTTCTTTATTTACACACATTGTCTTCAATAACAGCTCTGATTGCAACTGAAAGATACTACTATTACACAAACTTTAGGCATATAATCAATATTACCCCAAAACCCCATGGCCCTGTTCATTTAAGAAGGAGTTAATAGTTTGTTTGAATATCAGCAGAAGCTTCTCCTGCTCAACAGCAAAACACAGTACAATCATCTTTACATTATGTGTCTAAAGAAAATAATCAACATCAAGTACCATAACAGCTTGTTATTTGGATGAAAATTGACAACACTGTGTTTACACATTACTGACCAAAACTGGTGCAGTAGATGACAGTGTTTAGCACAGAACATGCTCTAAACTTAGAGCTCCAGCATGAAATTCTTCAATTCCAACTCATTCAAAAGGAATGTATCCATTTCTTCCCAAGACAGGTACTGCACAGAAGTTACTAAACCAGTAGACTGTGTGTTTGTACATGAGGGGCACAACAACTATTTTCATTCTCTTCTACTACATTAACAAATCATTTTTAGAACCGTTTGAAGGCTTTTTGGCTGGACAATGAATTAGTGATAAAAGACTGCCAATGGAGAAGATCAGCTTGCAAAGTGGCTCAAATATATCTGTGAAAATCCATTTGGGCAATGTATTTGTTTTTCAAGGAGAAATAGCCAAGAGAGCTGTGTTTGGTGTCAGCAACTAGCAAGGCACTCTAGACAAAATAAGTACTAAGCACAGGTATTTGCATAAAGCATATTTTCAAAACTAAACAGTGAAAACTGAGTCACTAACCATATGGCAAACTTATACTAAGGCTGACAAAATGCCAGGAAACCGCTGCTCTTCAGCTATGATGCAGAACTCTTCAAGTGATTCATGTCTGTCACATCCACTTAAGTCTATTACTTGAGCACTATTTTAAGCTATCATGAAGAGAGCTTTGAGAACAGGCACTGTACAAACATCAGTCTTTCCAAGTTGTGGAGACTTACTGCAAAACAACAATCTCCACAATCTCTGCCTGTTTGCAGGTACTTGCTCTACTCCCAGCAGCTTTCGACTAGATTATTGAAAACCTTCTTTACTCCAGATCTTTTCTTTATCCCCTCATGAAGTCATGAAGATAAGGAGCTGGTGACCAGCTGTTGCTGAAAAACCTTCGTCCAATACATATCACCCAGCACCCTGAATTAAGCTCAGTACCTATGAAGCCTGTTCCCTCTGTTATCCTGTCATTCAGCAACACTTTACAAGTACAAGCCTTTAAGTGTTTAATCAAGACTACAGCTTATTGTTTTAAACTGTCTGAGTTGACTTGGATTCATTTTGGAAAAGATGGGGAAATATTTAGACATTAGTGATGGATGCAACAGAGAAAAAGGCAATTAGTAAGAGAGTAGTACCTGACCAACACACAGCACACACTTTACATTATGCTTTTCATTGTCCCACGTGACCCCACAGATTTTTACTGGTGTACCATTAACAACCTCCATGCATCCTGAAGTAGACATATCACATTATGTGATCAACACTAGAATGAATAAATAGAGTTCTTCCATTAAGACTGCTGTATCTGCTGCCAACTAAGGCAGCTCATCTTGTCAAAGCACAATTTGAATTCAAATATACTGCAATTGCAAGTTCCTTAATATAATTTCATGCTACTGTTGTTAATCATAACAACGGTATTGCTCTAATAAAGATCTTCACTGTAAGGATGTTAAGCACTAGTTATTTAATGATAAATTATTTAATGCAGCAGGTCTATAAAGACAACGGCATTGACAGAGAATCTTTTTAAAAGTGAAAAAACTTACCTATTATTACTACAGGCACGGTAAGGAGGGAGTCTCCAGGCAGAACAGTTTCTTCAATTAAAGGCATTCTTTTAATCTTTCTCCCAAGGCTGTCACCAAAATACTGGACAAAGGAACTCAAAAGCTGTCCTTCGGTTTCAGTGCTGCTGTACGTTCTAATTGAGAAGGACAGATGGGAGAAAATTAAAATTAAACAGTGCAACTGTTGTCAGAACTGTTTCTTCAAAAATAAAGTTGCTTTTGATGTTTCACTTTAGGAGCTACCAAACTGGCAAAATCGAAACCAAAACAGATCTGTTTCATCCAATACACAAATTTTTTCTCTTCAGCACAGCTTTTATAGTGGAAGGTTTTAAAAAGTCCACTTTCTCCTAGTAAGTCTACAGAAGGACAACAAAAAGGCACAGATGGCTCTGCAGAAATGCAGATTTCTAATCTCAGTTTGTACAAAGCCAACGTATAACCAACAAGCATTATTTTGATCCCACACACAGAAGAACTCATTCCTCATTATCCTTATCAAAGCAGGAGATACACAGTGCCTAGCCAATTAACAGCATTAAGGCCAGCCAAAGCCTGAAGGAGCTGCTGAGGTACAACAGCAGTGTTCATGTTCCCTTCCTGCTGGCTGAGCAGCACACAGGACTTCACCACAACAGATTTCCATTCGAGGAGAAGCAAGGCTGGTTAAAGCTGTCAGTCGTGTGAAGATGGATCCTTGTGAAGCGACCCCTTTAAGCCTCAGACACAACCCATCCTACCACTGTTGAAAGAAAAGCTTTTACAGAAGGAATTGCCATGCAGTCAGGTCAGCTCCTTTGCAGCAGACTGCTGTGACCCGTAGCCAATTTCCCAGAGTTTTCAATTCTTTCTCTGGAAACATCTACTTAGGTTTCTCTCATAACTCTTCACTGTCTAAATGTGCTTCTATACTGCGAAGACTTGTTTTATACTATTTTCCATTTAATTATTTAGGAACCCTTTCTGAAGCCTTTCTAGGACATTGAAGAAGCACACACTATCAGTTTAGCTAGAGAAGCAGAGACAAATAAAAAATACCCTGTTATTGGCAGTTATTTTGTCAAGTCTTTAAAATAAAGACAACAAATATTGAATTAAAAATACCCCAATCAACAGTTCTAAACAACTTCCTCTTTACAAACAGGTTTAATTATTAACAATAAATAAAAGTACTCTTATCCATTTCCTAAGAATTTACGTATCTTAGGGCTAGTCCAGTGTTTCAGGAATTACTTTCTACACAGGACCAAAACTGTAAAACACTGATCCAATTCCCACGGCCTTCAAGAAGCTATGTAGGCTACATACTGCCTCAACTCCCACAGGACTGAAGGTTCTGTTTCAAAAACCTTTCCTGACTGGGGAAGTCTGAAGTAAACTAGAGACGGCCAGACAGTAACAACAGCACCAGCACACTCTGTAATGCATCCCTCTGATGGCCACGTCTCTCTATAAAAGGGTGGGGAGCTATTCTAAGGTTGCATTTATTTTGGAAAGTACTCGGTATCTGTATTCCCTCTAGTACAACAAAAAATGTTCACAAGTACGTGCTTACTGTTTGATTACAGCTGCACATTAGCTCTTGCAGATGCCTAACACACAAACAGTGTGAGTGAGACAGGACAAGAAGGCGGCAGAGAGGTGATATCTAATTATCATACTGAATTTTTCACCTCTGCTTTTAGCTAGGCATGGGTAGAATATTTTCCAGTCTTTGTTCAAAGTTAACTGAGGCAATAGTAACTTAAGCTTTGCAAAAGATGGGCTCAAAGGGAGCATGCATGTTTTTGTCTGGTTTTATCATACTTGCTGTGCTAGATGGAACACAAAACCAAAAGAAAACATATCAAAACCTCTTTTATGGCTTATACGCACAATGCTGTAGGCTACAAAAGAATCTCTTAACAATAAAAATGTTGGTTCTGTGTAGCTTAGTGTGCCACAAACTACCAAATTGGTAATTTTGCACACAAACATCCTCATACAACGAGCAGTTTCTCAGCTACGGTGCATACAAAGGACTGTTGTCAGGAGCATGTTTTTCCTTTGGAAGAGCATCGTATCAGAATCCAACGAGATCTTAAGTTAGGGGCCACTATCTTCCCAACTTCTGAACAACACTGAAAGCCACTAAGTACCAGAAGTTTTAATCTTGATAAAATTCATGGTAGACAGCTTTGCAGTGGTGGGAATTGGGTACGATTATCTATAGCTCTAGTCCTGCAGAGATGCGAGTAGGCACAAAATGAGTCACTTCCAATGCTAGTGCTTAGTTCATCTTCTGCTGGTCACGCTCAATAACCTCGAGAATTACATTCTGTCAATTGCCTAGATTCTAAACATGCAAACGTGGTATTTTTTATTTTTTAACGTAAAAAAATTTTCAAGAGGAAAAACATAGCATATGTAACAGTTTTCCTCCCTTTTGAAACAGATAATAATAACCATTTGATAATAACTACTAATTTGCTGCAAGCTGTTAAAATAGATGGTCCTTTTTCAGGTAGCAGATTATGAAAGATCCTAGAATACCCCACGTACTTTTAGGGGGAAATAAAAAAAAAAAAAAGAGGACTGCGGTGGGCAGCTGACAGAAAACTCGTTATATAAACGGAGCCTGAATTTGGCGTCGAGCTGACACTTTGGGAAGCGAATTCACCACCGGCAAGCAGATCGCCAGGGTGTTTCCAGGTGCCGGGCGGCGCGGTGCCATCGGGGCCGGCATCGCGGCCGGCATCCCCACCGGAGCCAGCATCCCCACCGGAGCCGGCATCCCCACCGGAGCCGGCATCCCCACCGCGGCCGGCATCCCCACCGCGGCCGGCATCCCCGGCGGGGCCGGCCTCCCCGGCGG